>WOXC01006101.1:0-600000 GCA_011680675.1 Gymnobelideus leadbeateri | reverse complement strand
ATTGAGGTTAAATGACTTGCTCAAAATCATACAGTTCATAAGTGTCAAGTGTCTTAAGTCAGATTTGAACTCAGATCCTCCTGACTCCAGGGCAGGTGCTCTATTCCCTGTACCAGCTAGCTGCCCCAGGAGCTCACATTCTCATGGGGGAGACAACACATGTGGGAGAACTCAGCTCATTTGGGAAGACCCCATGGTCATTAGGGTATTGTAGCAAAGGAGATAGTAATTAAGATTAAAATAGTCCAGCAAAACTTACCAACATTTTGAAAGTCTCCTGTTATATGTAGTGTTCCATACCCATAGTCCCCTACCTCTGCAAAAAAAAAAAATCTTTTTGGGTCAAGTTTGATTATTATAATGATTAATATAATGTTACATTTATAGAAAGAATGAAAAAGAAATACAGATTTGTATCAAAGGAAGCTTTTATGAACTCTAAATCTGAAGGGAAATGCATGCCTACCCATTAGCTCTGTTTTCTAATAATTTGTTCAAGAGACACAGTAAAGAGTCTCCAGCTCCATTTTATACTCTATCGCAATGAACAGTTAAGGTTAGTTATTTCTCTGACAGCTTCAATTTTTCTTATTATAATACTGGTATGAGATTCTTTATTTCAGACTCTTTGCAAAAATTTGTAAAAAAAACAGTTCTCTGCCTATATAATGTTTTTCAATCATCCATTTTCATCATAAAAAATTATCAAGTTTTTGCTATATATCAGGCCCTTCTAATTGAGGAGGTAAGATAGCAGACATAAAAACAAAGGAAAAAGTCTGTGACAGATGCCTCACAAGGAAAAAAGTTTGAATATAGAATCAGTAAGAGTGTCAGAGTGAAATCTATGAAGCAGATGTTCTACACCTATTTTCAGTGCCCTTAACTAACTGAATAATATTTTACAAGTCAAATTACCCTCCTGGGTCTCAGTTTCCTTATCTTAGACAAGATGAATCTAAGGTCCACCTATAAACTATAAATATCCTATAAACTATAAATATCCTATAAAACTATAAATATCCTATAAACAGGATATTTACTGTCACTTATAAAAGCTATATATTTATAACCCACATATTATAAATCTTTTCTACCTGTGTTGTTTTCTAGAATTACACTGGGACTTTGAACAGATGAGGGTGTGACACATTAAGCTTGCATTTATATAGTGCTTTACATTTTGTAAAAGTGCTTTCTTTCCAATTACTCATTGTGTTAAGTAGTACAAGCAGGATTAGTCACATTTTACAAATAAGTATTACATATGTGACCCTAGGCAAGTCAGTTAACCCTGTTTGCCTCAGTTTCCTCATCTGTAAAATGAGCTGGAGAAGGAAATGGCAAAAGGAAATGTCTTTGCCAAGAAAACCCCAAATAGGGTCATGAAGAGTCAGACCCAAGGATGACTTAATAAGAGTTTCCTGGAGGTGGAGAGGTTTTATCTCTGGCAGATTCTTTGCTGATCTCTCACTTTGTTGATCTCAGTTAGTCAGCAAGCATTTGCTAAGTGTCAGGCACCATGAGGTACTGGAAACACAGAGAAAGGCAAAGCAAATAAACATAAAACAACAACCAATGACAGCTTTCGATGAATATACAATCTAATTGGAGAGGCAACATGTAAATAACTCTATAGATACAAGACACATAGAGTTGATGGAGGTAATCTGAAAGGAATGGACATTAAAGGCTGAGAGGCTTGGGAAAAATCTTTTGAGAATGAAGTATCCAGGTAAGAAATGAAGGAAAGACCATCCCATGCTGATCCCTGGAGTCCCACTGGGATGTTGAGGATACAAGCCAGGGGGTAGGACTTGACTTTGGAAGGCAGCTTAGAGAGAGGAGAATGAAGACTATGGAACTCCTGAGAGTAGCAGTTCGGGGCCAGTCTGTTGCTGAAGTGCAATCTGGGACTTAGTTTTCCTCACCCCATGCTAGTTGGAGATCTAAATCTGGTTAGTATTACCACACAGAATAAAGTCACAGATGAACTTCAAAATTTGTGGTCAGAAATTATTATTTGATTTTATATAACACGTTTAGAAATCAGGATTTGGGAATAGAAAGAAAAAAAGAAAGGGACACAGGAAAGGGAGGGAAACATTAAAAGTAAAAAAGGCTAGCTAGGTCCTGAGATGTATATGTCAGCTAGAGACAAACAGCTCTTTTCACATCCTTTTGAATGTGAAAATCTTGTGATCTCACCAAAGCAAGTTATCAAAGTAGGCAGGAAACATATTATAATAGAAAAAACACAGGACTGTAATTTTTAAAATCTGGGTTCTAGTCCCAAATCTGCCACTAACTACCTATGTTCTTTGGGGCAAGTCATAACCTCCTTGGGCTTCCATTTCCTTGTCTGTAAAACGGACTAGGTAATATTTTAGATTCCTTATAGCTATAAAAGTCTGTGCTTTTAAGTTTTAACTATTTATATTTATCCCTTGAAATGATAATTAGTTCCCCAGCAATTTAAATTTGGGAAATATTTGCTTTCATTTTCATAGTTTAATTTTAAAATTAGGTTCAGAGAGATTGAACCAAGATGGCAGAGTAAAACAGGAATTCCCCTGAGCTCTCCAAATTTGCCTCCAAATAATGCTTCAAAAAGAATTCTGGTTCAACAGAACCAACAAAAGGACAGGTGAAACAATTTTCCAGCTCAAGACAATTTAGAAGGTAGACAGAAAAGGTCTATCTTGATGAATTAAGAGTGGAAAGCAAGAAGCAGCTAGGTGGTACAGCAAGTAGAGGGTTACCTCAGACACTTAATGCACACACAAACAAAAACCTAGCTGTGTGACCTTGGGCAAGTTACTTAACCCCAATTGCCCTCCAAAAGGCAAAAAAAAAAAAGAGTGGAAAGCAATACAGAGCTGGTGGCCTGGGCAAGTCAGCAGCAGGCCCCACCTCAGCAAGCCAGTGCAGGTCTTGGAGCAACTGAATCAGTAGCAGTGACTTCAGGAACTCTCAGCCCACAGACCATAACGAGGCTGGACAACTGATCAGAAGGAAATTACAGGGGACACTTTGCTAGCACTGGGTACAGGACTCTGTCGCAATGCCCAAAAGGGGATCTGGGTCATAGACCCAGGTCAGGATGAGGTGGAACACTAATACACTTGAGCAGGCAACTGGCCCAGGGCAGAAAAGAGTGGAGAATATTAAGGACAAATAGACTGGGGGAATGGGGTGCAGAGTAGGGAAATCTAGCTGGGGCTAACTTTTGTTTACAGAGTAAACAAAAAATTAGGGTTCCCGCCCAAGAAGATGCCTTGGGGCTGGGAGAAGATTTCTTTACTAAATTACACCCTTCTAAAGCTGCCTGACCTTTTCAGGAGAGGGGCCTTCACAAAAATAGGAGGAAAAGGATGGAACACAAATTAATAATTAGTTATTAATATAATAGTATAATAATTTCTCTCAGAGAGAAACACACAGTAATCATATATATATATATATATATATATATATATATATATATATATATATATATATGTGAATATAAATAAGATGAACTCACCCATAAGACAAAAGAAGAAAGTTGAGTGGATTAAAAACCAGAACTCTGTAGGTATGATGGTTAGAAGAAACATATTTCAAGCAAAGAAACATACAAAGATAAAGGTAAGGGGCTGGAGCAGGATCTTTTATGCTTCAGCTGAAGTAAAAAATAAGCAAGGGTAACAATCATGATCTCAGACAAACCTCAACAAAATATAATACTCATTCCTGTTAAAAACACTAGAGACTATAGGAATAAAGGGAACTTTGATTAAAATGATAAGTAATATGTATCTAAAACCATTAGCAAATATTACCTGTAATAAAGTAGAAGCCTCCTCAGTAAAATCATGGTTGAATTGAGTATATCCATTATCACTACTATTTTCAGTATTGTACTAGAAATTCTTGTTATAGCTATGAGAGGAAAAAGAAATTGAAGGAATTAGAATAGGAAAAAAAACATTATTCTTTGCAGATGATATAATGGTATACATGGAGAAAAAAAACTAATTAAATTTATTAACAACTTTAACAAATTTGCAGGATACAAAATAAACCCACATAAGTCATTAGGGTTTCTGCATGTTACTAACAAAAGTCCAGCAGCAAGATAGAAAGAGAAATTCCATTTAAAATAACTATAAACAATATAAAATACTTGGAGAGTCTGCCTGCCAAGACAAACCCAGGAACTATATGAATACAACTACAAATAACTTTTTTTTTGAGCTAGTAAGTGTCTAAAGCTGCATTTCTGAGGGTACTTGAGGTTTTTCCAATTGTTTAGATCTGACTTTACTTGTGTGAAAAGTATTTTATAAGGGGTAGCCAAGTGGTACCTTTCTGGTACAGTTCTGAGCCTTTTTGGGCACCTAGTTGGATCTAATGTTAAAAATAATATATAGTAGGATCCTCCTTCTTCCCCAAATGACCCCATGAAAAATCTCTTCTTGTATAAACAGACAGATAAATAATCTATTAAGCATTTACTATGTGCTAGGGCTAGGCACTATGTTAAGGTGTGGGAATACAAAAGTAAGCAAAAACTAAGATTGTCTCTGCCCTCAAGGAATTTATATTCTAATGGGGAAAGACTATCTATCAAAGGGAACTGAAAAGCAGGTGAGGTAGGGTACTTGGGAAGTAGTGGTACAGGGAATAGGTCCAGAGAGAATCTGGGGCATTATGGGATGAAAAAGATTTATAGTAAGCAGGCCTTGTACACATGCTTTCTCAATGGAGGTTCAGGGATAAATTCACTAATCATAGGAGGAAACTGTAAAGGCGAAGGAATTGCTGGCATGAAGACAATGACTGGGTGGAAGGCCTCAAGTCAGGGAAGAAAGAAATCTACCCACTATTCACAGCTTTTTAGCTGCTCTTAACAAACATTTTATAGACTTTGGTCCTGATGGAATTGTCATCAAAGTTATTGTTCCTTGGCCAAAGCAAAGTCATTTCATGTAGTCATTTATGTTATATTAGCAAGAGTAACATACTAATATATTTCTATAATAAAGACAGATTACACTTAATAAGCTTTAGAGTTAAAGGTAAACCTTGTCAAATTGTTCTAGGCATACAACAAAGACATGAAAAAAAACTCAGTTCTAAAGCAACCCATGCCATACTTCATTGTCAACAAGTAGATGAAAGTTTGCTTAATTCAAGCTAGAATCAGTAGAAACTAGAATGTTCTAACATATTAGAAACTCACATCATTTTAAGAATTTAGTAGCTGACATTTGAATTGGTAGTACTTTAACAAAAGATATTAAATTAAATCATTTAGTGTGAACTTTTCTGCAAAGTTGCCACTATAATTAAGAGTGGAATTTATAGTTAGAAGAATCTTGAATGCTAGGATTCCTAATTTTTAATTTAAAAAGGAAAGTTGTATATAGGAAGAGATATCTGTTTTCATGCTTTATATTCCCTTTGCTTAAAAAAAAGCTTTATGCAAAAGTACAAGTCAAATTTTTAAGCTGGAATGAACCTTAGGAAAAAGAGGCCAGAAACATTATGTGATTTACTCAAGGTCACAGAAAGTTAGTAGCAAAGTTTTGACTATAGTAAAGCCCAGTTTTCATTACTTTCAGGATAGAGCTTTTTCTACTGTAGCCCAAAGCTTTCTTAGGGATAGGAAGGAAGCTGTGATTAAATTAGAAATGAAAACTCCCAGGTAAGGAAATTCCCTCGTCCAATATAGATTAGCATCTCTGCAACTTACGAGTTTTAGAGTTGCCTAGAATTCCTATGCCATGTCTTCCTATGTCTGGTAGAATATATGCATTTTTCTCAAATGATTATGTGATATTTCAAATAAATAAGTCAAGATAAATAGCAAATAATAAAAAGATTTTAGTCATTCTATAATTAAGAACATATCCCTCATTTACAAACTCAGAATATCCTGTAGCAACCAGTAACATCATTCCCTAGATTCCAAGATGTCCATAATGAAATAATCCCAGCAAAAGCTACCCAGGTAGTACCACATATTGTAGAACTATTGTTTCCCTTATCCACACTGAAACTTCTGTTCTATAGTTCATTCCTTCAGTGCCTCTCTCTCAGCTAAAATTATTCAAAATGTCTACTGTTCCCATGTGATGGCTACTGCATTGGAGAGAAATGAAAGCAGCAGAACTGGTAGCTATCCAATTGAGGTAAAGCCAAAGAAAGTGGCAGGTTAGACTCTATCATTTAAGACATAAAAATTCACAAGAGGCCAGTTCACTGAATGCAGCAAACTACAAAACCTCTCTGCCAAACTCAGCCATTGTCTGACTTGGCATCAAACATTTAAACTCTAAGCTTTTTTTGATCATCTAGAATTGTGGGGTGGGAGAAGGCAATACAGCCCAACACTTTCTTACAAGTTCTTCACAAAGATCTACAAAATGCACCTGACTGAATCCTGATCAGGAAATGTAATTTTTATAATCACACAATGAATTATTTTTCCATCCCTGGTTGGTATAGGAAGAAAAACAGCAAGGTTTGTGTGGATCCAGGACCTCAGCAATGCTAAAGAATAGCAGTTGTACACTAGGTTAAAAAGAGGCCCCAGATCCAGCCCAGACAGTCCTGACCTCATGCAGAGAACAGAAATAGGTGCTGACTGGTCACTCTATTGCTGACTACCTGGGAGGGAATCTGTACCTATGGTTAGCAGTTTTTGGAAAGGAATGATCACAGACTCTAGGCTGTGGTCTGAACATGGAGCAAGTTCAGAAGCAAGTAGCAGCTGTGTTGTATCTACCCTGGGAGCAAAGCAGGGTTCTTGTTCCTTTGTTCATCCCAGGCTGAAACCTGCAGCCAGTCTGGAGCCCCAGACCAAAGGAAAAACTAAAGTGCTATACCCTGACATGAAGACCTTTCCAGCTGACTCACAGTAGCTAAGACCAGCAATATTCTACTAGAGTTCTAACCAGAATTAAGTCCAGAACTATATTGCTCAGTCCTAAGCAGGATGGCAGCACTCAGACTTTACCATGAATCAAACTTTGGTTGTACCTATTGCTGGTTGATCCCCAGTCTGAACTAACTCTGAGATCCTGGAATAACACAACACTCAATACCCCAAGAGAGCAGCAGCAGAACCAAAAAGGACAAAAAACAGGACCAAGCAAAGTCCAGACATTCCCTCCAGAAGTGCACAGAACTTGGCCTTGATACAAAATCTGAAGTTAATATATAAAGCTATAAATATAAACAAATAAACAAAAGAATTTTATCATAAAGAGGTATTGTGGCAAAACTGAAACTCAAGACAAACCCAGAAGAGAATATCTCCAAAATATCTACAAGCAAAGGTTCAAGGGAAAAAATAGCTTTGTCACAAATTCAACTACAATTCCTGGAAGAAATAGAACAAAAGCTATTTTTTTAATAGATAAAATAAGAACACTGGAGGAAATTCAGAAAAGAAATTAGAGCTATAGAATAATTGAAAAAAGAATTAATAGTTTGGCCCAAAGGATACTAAAATTTATTCAAGTAATGGAGTCCTTGAAAATTAGAATGTATCAAATAGAAGTTAATGACTTCATGAGAAAACAAGAGAAATTACAACAAAATCAAAATACTGAAAAAAGAATGGAAGAAAATAGGTTCCATCATAGCAAAAACAACTACTCTGGAAAATAGATGCAAGAGAGATAATTTAGCAATCATTGGACTACCTGAAAGCCGTGACCAAAAGAAAGAATCAAGACATCATATTTCAAGAAATTATAAAAGAAAATTTTCTAGATCTCTTAGAACCAGAGTACAAAGTAAAAAAAAAACTTTTTGAAAAAAACTAACAGTGAAAACTCCCAGGAATGTCATTTGCAGAAATTTACAACTTCCAGGTCAAAGAAAAAATACTTCAAGCAGTCAGGGGAAAAAAAGAATTCTAATACTAAGAAATCACAGTTAGGATCACATAAAATTTAATAGCCACCTCTGTCAAATATGTAAAATATCATGGAGCTTAGAATAAATATAATATTCTAGAAGGCAAAGATATAGGCTTAAAACCACAAATATCCAACAAAACTGAGTGTAATCTTAATGGGGGTGGGGAACAGCATGGAGAGGAAGAAGAAACGGATTTTTTAGTGAAATAGAGGACTTTCAAGTAAGTGTTCCTGATGAAAAGACCAAAGCTGCGTAGAAACTTTAAAATATAAACATTAGAGTGGAAACATAACAAATAAATAAAAATGGACAATCTTCAGACTTAAGGTTGAATTATTTACATTTTAAATATAGGACATGATACATATGTCCCCTCAAAACACAAATAGCATTCATCAATAAAAAGAGGTAAATAATGGATTAACAAATTGTGTGTATGTGATTTGACATTTTCCTGATGCAGTTTCCCTGACTTTCCTAACATATCTTCCTCCTCCAAAGCAACCTGATTGGCCCCAGCTTCTCTGATGTAAGTTCCTGGTTTGGGGGCCTAAAAGGTGTCAGCCACATATAGTCTGTACCTCTTGACTTCTTGACCAGACACATTTCAAAGTGGAAATGAGAAGGGCTGTGTCCAGAGAGCTAAGTGCCACTTTATCCTTATTGCAGATTTCTACTATGTTAGAGCAAAGTAAACTTACTTCTCTTTCAAATGTTCATTGATTTGTGTGTACCTTATTTCCTGCCGATATCAAACCTGAACTAAGAGAGTGCTAGCTTTAGAACCACAACTATAACAACATGTAATTAAAAAAAAAATTTGAAAACCAACAAATTATTTTCTTAAATACCAAAATAGAAATCCTAAAAATCATGCTTTGTGGGGGGGAAAACCCATAAAATAGACAAACCATTAACTCATTCAATTTTTAAAAGAAAGAGGAATAAGAACTCACTGTTCAACAAAAACTTCTGGGAAAACTTCAAATTAATCTTGCAGAAACTAGGTATAGACCAACTTTTTGAAGGATATATGTAGATTAGCTCAAAATGGGTATGTGACTTAGACTTAAAGAGTGACATCATAAGCAAATTAGAGGAATAAGAAAGAAAATATCTTTCAGATGTGTCAAAGAGTTCATGACCAAACAAGAGATCATAGAAGGTAAGGTAGACAATTTCAATTACATGAAATGAAAATGTTTTGGCACATTAGAAGAGAAGCAAGTACATGGGGAAAATCTTTGCTGCAAGTTTCTCTGTTAAAGGTCTCATTTCTAAGATTCTAAGACTCAAATTTATAGGAACAAGAGTCATTTCCCAATTTATAGTCAAAAGTCATAAATAGCCAGTTTTCAGAGGAAAAAAAATCCAAGCTTCAATAGTCAAATATAAAATGCTACAAATCCCTAATAATTATCTCTAATAATATCTCTAGCATCTCCGGGATTCAACCTTATACCAATCAGATTGGCAAATGGATACAAAAATATGCTGGGAGGGCTAACTGTGGGAAAATAAATACATTAAAATCACTGTTATGCAACTGTGAACTGATCCTGCCATTCTGGAAAGTGATTTGAAACTATGCTTAATGAGTTATTAAACCATATGCTCCCTTTGAATAAATGAAAAGACTGCTAAGTCTACACTCCCAAAGAGATGAAAGAGAGGAAAATGACACATATATACATTTGTAGCAGTTATTTTTGGAGAAACAAAGAACTGAAAATTAGGAGAGTGTACATCAGTTGTGGAAAAGATGAATAAGTTATGATATAAAAGTGTTATGGAATACTATTACTCTGTAAGAAATGAAGGGGAAGTTTCAGAGAAACTTAGGAAGTATTATATGAATAAATGCAGAGCAAAGAGAGCAGAACCAGGAAAACAATTTATACAATAACAAAAAGATTGTAAAATAAAATAACAAGACTTTGAAAGATGTAAGAACTCTAACAAATGAAAGGCTCAACCATGCTTCCAGAGGAATCATGGTGAAACAGAGTGGTGATAGATTCAAGGTGCAGTTTGAGATATAATTTTTGGACTTGGTCAATGTGGGAAAACTATTTATCTTGGCAACTGGTCCCATCACTTCCTGGCAAATAGAGGGAGAAGAAATGGAAGTAGTGTCAGATTTTATATTTTTGGGCTCAAAGATCATTGTAGTCATAAGATTAAAAGATGCTTCTTCCTTGGAAGGAATACTCTGGCAAATCCCTACAGCATACTAAAAAGCAGAAACATCACTTCCATAAAGTCAAAGCTATGGTTTTTCCAGTAGCAATATATGGCCATGAGTTGGGTGATAAGGATAGCTGGGCTCTGCAGAATTGATGCTTTTGAATTGTGGTTCTAGAGATGACCTTTGAGAGTCCCTTGGACAGCAAAGAGATAAAATCAATTAATGCTTAAAGAAATTAATTCAGGCTATTTACTGGATCGTTAAATACTACATCTGAAGCTTAAATACTTTTAAGAGGAGAAGACAGGACTCATTGGAAAAGACCCTGATATTGGGAAAGATAGAAAGCAAAAAGAAAAGGGGATGGCAGAGGATGAGATGGCTAGATAAGTGTCATGACAACAAACATGAACTTGGACAGACAGGGAGATAGAAGAGGATAAAAAGGCTTGGCATGCTATAATACATAAGGTCATGAAGAGTCAGACACTACTGAACAACTGAACAACAACAAAATGTATATTTGTTAAAAGAGTTTTGTTTTTCTTTCTTTTTCAAAGGAGATGGAAGGAAAGTAGATTTTTGTTAATTTTTTTAAAAATTCAATCAAAAAACCAAGTCTAAGCCATTGCTTAAAGCCCAATACCTTCCTTAGAGTTTGTTGATCCCAAAAAGATCCCGTTTCTGCTGCAGTCATCATTTTCTTCTTCTGGTTCTTTATCACTACATCCTATATATTTAATGATGTTGTCTTTGACATAGGATGCTTCTGACTCCTACCTATACAGAAGCTTCTTAGCTACAGAATTTCTTCCCCTCACATCTAAATAGTGAAGGCTTCTGTTCAGTGTGATGGAGTGTGTGCAGCTGCTTCCTATAATAGGTTCAAATTTTGGCCTCACTCAGGGCCTAAGAGGGTCAGGCACAGTATATAAGAATCTTAAACTATTCATACTAAGGTGCTCAAGTCTGTTATCAGTTTAAGTCACAAATAGGCAGTTTCTGGCACTGAAAAGAGTACCAGACTTAAGTCAGGAGAAATATGAGTTCAATACCAATCTTGGTGCCTATTTGCTCTGTGGCCAAAGGAAGAGACTCTGGGAAGAATCTCTTTGTTACCCTGAAATGCTATATAAATATGATTTACTATTATTACCAAATGGTACCATATACTAAGCTGTCTTACCAGATGTTAATATCTTAATTAATCGAGCCTCTCTGAGTGCCAGTGTCACTTTGTTTGTTTTTTATCTGTAAAATGAAGGGGTGGGGGTAGGTGACTTCTGAGATATCTTTTTTTTTTTTTAAAGCAATTGGGGTTAAGTAACTTGCTCAAGGTTACACGGCTAGTCATTATTTATGCGTGGGTGCTCATTTTCTGAGGCCGGATCTGATCTCGGGTCATCCAAACTCCGAGGCCGGCACTCTTACTCACTGCTCCACCTAGTCGCCCCTTTAGGGCAATTGGGGTTAAGTAACTTGCCCAAGGTTACACGGCTAGGTTTTTGTTTGTATGGATTAAGTGTCGGAGGCTCCGAACTCAGGTCCTTCTGATCCCAGGGCCGGCGCTCTATTCACTGAGCCACCTAGCCGCCCCCTGAGATATCTTTAATCTTTAGAACTGTGATCCTATTGTAAGCTCAGTTAATGCAGTCACAAGTAGTCAGATGATGAGGTATTAACATGAGAAGGTGCTAAGACCCTATAATTGTTTTGTGACATTATCAGTGACTCCTTTCTCTGATGGAATCAAAGGAAACCTAACCATTGTACTAACAAATAAAATTGGTCACACTCCTAGGAGCTCTAAATAGCTGAGTCTGGCAGATAAGTAAGTCAGTCAAGGCAGTCCTAGAAAGAGCCATTAGTTGATGAAGAATCTTGTCCCTGAAAGAGAATTGCTCTTAGGGGAGGGAAAGAGGGAGTTTCTCTCTCTCCTTTTCCATTGGTCATGGTGTCTATAGGCACTCATTTGCTGAGAGGCAGACTTCTTAGAGAAGACTTCTTAGAAAGCTAATTAAATTGAGTGTCTGATACCTCATGAGTTGCCATACTCTGATGACTTAATGACCAGACAAATTTTAAGATGGAAATGAGGGCATTGTCTAGAGAAGCTAAGTGCCATTGTGTCCTTTTTGCCTCTCTTTTCTGCCACTTGAGGCCAGAAACAGCTTTAAGGAGCAAGACCTCTGGGAGAAAATAGAGCTAGTTTGGGCTTTAAAAGAGAGCTAGCACTGGCAATCAAGCAAGGGTCACTATTTGAAGAGGAGCAAACCTGTCAGCACAGCTGAGTAACTCACCTAAGCCAAAATGCTTTTCCTAGAAGATGGTCAGTTCTTCTAGAGCAACATGAAGATTCAACAGGAAAGAAAGGACATCAAGGTCCTGCAGTACTGATGTTGTGAGTCACTTTGGTCATATATGTTCCCTTTACATGTGCACTCACTGTGCACAGTTTGTTCCCATTTGTCCCAGGGACTTGGTGTGCATTTGTGGCAAAGTGTGACCCAGGTTTATATTTTTAGCTACAGATTTTATTACATTACTCTCTTTACAAATGCTTTTGTGCGAGGTGTCTAATGGGTGACTGTTAAAGGGAAACACACCAATAAACTCCTGAACTATAAAAGGGAATACCTACAGGTACATGAGGTTGCAACTGGAGTTCTTTCCCTCTTCACCTCTACCTCTTAGCTTCCCTGGCTTTTTCAAGACTCAGTTCAAATCCTGCTTTCTGCAAGAGACCTTTCCTGGTCCTATCTGCTACTACTGTCTTCCTTTATGAGATCTATCACCTTCCAAATAGTCTGTATGTATCTTGTATGTACCTAGTTATTTTAATCTTATTTCCTTGGAATTCCAATCAATGAATCAGTCAAACAATCAACAAATATTTACTAAGCATCTACTATGTGCCAAGCATTTTTCTGGGCCCTGGAAATGCAAATAAAAAGAATGAAACAATCCTTACTCACAAAAAGAATACAGTCTAATGGAAGGGACAAATATATGTGTGTATATATACATATAATACACATATAAATACAGCTTAACTATAGAACTAATAAATACAAATACATAGAAAATACTTCAATTTGAACTGGTTTAAGAAAAAGGGCATTAGCAGTGGAGGGAAGGGGGAAACAGGAAAGGCTTCATGTAGAAGATCATGCCTGAGCTATAACTTAAAAGAAAGGAAGGACAGAGATAAGGACGATGCATTACAGCAATGGATGATGGTCAGTGCCAAGGCACAGAGATAGAAGAAGAGTGCTGTAGGAAGCTGTTTGAGTGGTTGGTACTTGAATGCAGGAGCTGTTTTCTTTTTTCTTTGTAACCTCAGAGTTTAGCACAGTGCATAGAACATAGTAAGTCTTAATAAATACTTGTTGACTGACGGATAGATAGGTATTGTCCTTAGATGCAAGATAAAAATGGATGACTAGGAGTTTTGACCAGCAGTAGAAGAAGAAAAAGAGGAAAAGGAAAAGGAGGAAGAGGAGAAGGAAGCAGAGAAGGAGAAGGACTAGGTGGAAGAGAGGAGGAAAATAAGGAAGAGAACAAGAACAAGAAGAAAGAATGAAGGGAACTTTAGCAATTTGTCTTTTTAACTAATTTTGAATGTGCAATATACCTAGGTTGAATAAAGTTTACTGATTTACTAGTTAAGAGTGAAAAAACTTGCTAAATAGTGTACAAAATAGTTGTAGAAAATTTTTACATTCATTCAGGGAACAAAATGTCAAGAACATTAACTCATTGTTATACACAAATGATTGCTGATGATTACAAGTTCTCTATTCATTAAAATAAACCCACAAGACTCCTAAACTTTATTAGTAGTTAGTTCCAATTACTGTTTGTACTTCGTTACCTCCACCCACTGCCATGATGCTCACCACACCAAATAAAGCTGTTTTAAAAACTATTTGCCATCTCAGGGAGGGGAGAGGAGAGAGAGGTAAGGAGGAATAGAATTTGGAATTTGGAATTCAAAACTTGTCTTTAAAATATCAAAAATTGTTTTAATATGTAATAGGGAAAAATAAAATATTATTTTTAAAAACTATTTATATTAGAAGCATTATCCCAAAGCAAAACATGTACTTTAGTCATATTATGCTAAGTAGTTACCCTGACTAAAAATATCCCTTCTTCCCTTCCTTAGTCATATTAAAAAAGGGGACCTATTAATAAATATAATGCATTAGCATGCACTGTGTCTGGGAAAAAATCCTAAAGTGTCTTTTGTAGGGCAATTTGCAGAATGGGGTTGGGAGTTATGTGGAGAAGGTGTGTAGTGTGTGTATGGGGGGGAGGGGTACTTTCAGCCCCTCTCCCTGGAACCTGACCTTTTATTATCTCTTTAGCAATGGCTATAATTCTTCATTATAATCTTTTCCCGAGATTCCTTTCTCCTCCCTTCAGTACCAGTACCAGTTCAGTACACCCTAACACCAGATAAACAGTAATCTCTGAAATGTTGCTAAACTTGAGGCGTAAGGAATAGAGGCTCAATCTTTTCAGTATGCTTTAAGGTATCAGTTGTTACTAGATTTCACCAGACCTTATATCCATATACCAAAGTTGGCTTGTGCCTGACCATATCATTTTTGCCCCAGCTCCATGACCAGTATTTGGCTAATGTAACACTTGAAATCTGTAGATACATTCTTTCTTTTCCCCATTCTATAATGATGACTAAGTTTTATTGGCTGTCCTGTTGTGCAGTTTGCAAGATTCAAAATTAAGGAGCAAAACTGGCTTGGAGTCAAGAATGTAAAAGCAGGAGAAAGTTGTCTACAGCTTCTCAAGCCTCCTTTCTATTCCACTTCCCCTTGTTAACACACACTTTCTCTACTTGGCACACACTGTTCTCACATTATTTCCCCAAAACCATTTTTTAAAATATCCTTCATTTGAGCCAAAGATAATGACCCCCAAAGTGATAAAAATGACGACCCTTTAAGGACTCAATTTTAATAGGACTCAAAGTCTAAACTAAGGAATTAAAATTAAATATTTTTTGGTATCAGTCTATCGTTGTTAGAGGTTGGGGTGAATGGTAGTATGTAATCACCTACTTTGCCAATTTATAGGACCAGAATAGTCATTCTGTTTTATGCTTTCTGTTGAAGTTATTTTTATGAGTACATCTGAGTCCCATAAAGTAGATAATGACAAATAGGATAGCAGTGAAACATAAGACTAAGACATGAATAAGTAGAATAAAAATGTTTATTTAAATGCATACAACTAATGAAGCTAGTTACCAACTTAGTTCTCATTTAAATGATTTGTAGTAATGTTCACAAGTATGGGGAACTAGCAAGGGAGTCAGGGGAAGGGTTCCTTAATCAACTTGATGAGCAACAGAAAGGTGAACCTTACTTGGCATATCTCTATGCAGAGGGTGAAAATGCCAATTGGTCTTTGTATTCTTGTCTCATTGAAGGTGAATGAATTGGTTTGCAATATTATGGTCAGAGTTACCATTTTCTGCCATGTGTATGAAACCAATCTGCCTTTATAAATTGCCCACTATGTACCAAGTCCAATGCTAGACACTGAAGGTACAAAGACAAAATCATATGGTACCTTCTCCCAAGAAGCTTACATTATGAAAGAGGATTAGAGGCAGAATCAGATTCTTTTGCCCTTACCTCTAAAGGGTAAAAGATCTTAAAAGTAGATGGGTTCAAGAAGAAGAAAAGCTCTCTACCTTGGAGCAAAGGCCCATTAGAGCCATAATGGAGCCTGAAAGGAGAATTCTTGGGCCTTCGGTTCCCAGCCCTAGTTATACAAAGTCAGTGGCATAAACTTGTAACCCAAGAGCATACAGCCATAGGAGAAAAGGACAGAGGAGGTGACTATCCTCAACACCATATAACTGAGTCACCACTTAGTCCCAGAACCCTAGACCTTGGAAGAATTTCCTGGATGATGTTAAATTCTTAGAAACTTTGGTGAAACACAGGGAAGTTTCTGTGCAAGACCAACCTCAGGTTGGTTTCTCTAGCAACCCCTCAAGGATTTGGGGGCCTATACTTCTATAAAGAAGTGGAATACTTAGATAATGCTAGCCTTTTAGAGAGAAGAGGATTCTGAGGATTCTGCAATCAATCCTTCTAATGAAAGAAGGGTCTGGAAAGTACTAGCCTCTTTGGAAGAAGAGAATTTTGTACACAGTGATTCACAACAAGAAATTATGCCAGAAAATGGGGAAATAAACGGATTTTATCTCCCACTACTACTGTTATTCAGGTACTGAAGATCTTATAGGAAAGGAATTTCCTCTCTAGGAACTCCAAGGTCATATCCCCTTCCAAATAGCATCTATCCATCCTATAGGGTAGCATTGCAGAAGTAAGGGTGTGTATAGGACCTTAGGGGGAAAGGTGGACTCATCAGAAAAAAATTATATCAATATATTATTTACTTTATGTGGAGGTGACACAAAAATCAAGCTATCTCCATGATATTAGCTATTACTGTGAGACATTTTAAGCTCTAGCATGGAAAGTAGGGACCCTTTTACATACATCTGTGGAGACTTAGGAATCCTCTGTAGTCAAGCTATAGTTTAAGACTTCCGAGAAAAACTCTGAATAGGAAGTTGAAAGTGCAGGGATTGCTTCCATGGTTGAATCTAGACTGTAAATCTATAGGCCTGAGATATAAGTTGTAAATATATGTATTATGAAAAATATATACATGCACACACACATACACATATATGCCCTTCACTATGTTATTAACTATAATTTATCTCCGAACTGTTTTCTTTTTTTTAGGTGTAATTAAATTTAATATAGTACTAACAAACTTGGTCTCTTCCTTGCATCGCTTCTGAAGTTGTTCTGTGTATCTTTTAATGCTTTATTAATGTTCTTTTCTTCCTTTTCTGTCTCTTACTACCCACTATCTCATTGCCTATCTCTAATGCCAAAGTGAAAGCCCATGTAATAAGTATTATCAAGGGAGCGGAGCCAAGATGGCATAGTGGAAACAGGACTTCCATGTGGCTCCTGCTTCCACCTCCTCCAATTCATGTAAAAAATGATTTTAAACAAACTTTGGAGCTACAGAACCCACAAAATGACAGAGAAAAGCTAACTTCCTGCTGAAGACAGTCCGACAGGCTGGCAAGAAGGGGCCAGCATAGTGCTCTGGAAGTTGAGCCCAGCTCTGTGCCAGCCTCAGGTTTTAGCCTCAGGGCTGCCACAACCAACTGCCAGCTGGAGGGATTCCATATCACCAGCAGCTGATGTGGTTTCCAGAATTATCAACACATAGATGCTAAGGACAAAGTGAGAGGTCAGTGCAGTGTGGATTTTGGGAACCTAGGGTCCGGGAGTTTGGTCCAGCCTTTGCCCCCTGGAGGGAGAAGTAGCTGAGGTGTGGTAGCCAGGCAGCTGCCTCCACATGGCTGCTTCAGAGCTCCTGGCCTACAGATTGTAGGGGGACCAAACCACCTGAGGGGTAATTGCTCTTGCTTTAACCTACTTGGATCTGGATCACTGTCTAGGGTAGAAGTTCTGGATGCTTGACCAGTTTGCCAGAACGTGTGGAGCCTTCAGAGAGGGCACCCAACTAATAGCTCCAGCAGCTGAGAAAACCCCAGTGATTGTGACAAAGCTCCCCTCTCCAGTATGTAAAAATTATATAGCAGAGTTCTACTGTGGCAAAAAGCTCAAAAGTCAAGTGATTGAGTGGCAACATGAGCAAGCAAAGGAAACAAAGCAAGCATAGCAACCCAACTTTACACTCCTATTTTGGGGACAAAAAGGATCAAAGCATGGAATAGGAGGAAGACAGTGAAATCAGAACTCCTGCACCAAAAGCTTCCAAGAAAAATACAAGCTGGTTACAGGCCGTAAAGGACCTTAAGAAGGATTTTGAAAACCAAATAAGAGAAGTGGAGGAAAAACTGGGAAGAGAAATAAGAATGATGCAAGAAAATTATGAAATGAGTCAACAACCTTACTGAAGAAAATAACAGCTTAAAAAATAGATTAATTCAAATGGCAAAAGAGGCTCAAAAAGCCAATGAGGAGAAGAATGCCTTAAAAAGCCAAATTTGCCAGATGGAAAAACAATCTCAAAAGATTACTGAAGAGAATCATTCCTTCAGAATTAGATTGGAGCAAATGGAAGCTAGTGACTTTATAAGAAATCAAGATATTATTAAACAGATCCAAAAAAATGAAAAAATAGAAGGAAATGTAAAATATCTCATTGGGGAAACCACTGACCTGGAAAATAGATCCAGAAGAGATAATTTAAAAATTATTGGACTACCTGAAAGCCATGATCAAGAAAAGAACCTAGAAATCATCCTTCAAGAAATTCTCTAGGTAAATTGCCCTGATGTTTTAGAACCAGAAGGCAAAATAGAGGTTGAAAGAATCCACCAATCCCCTCCTGAAAAAGATCTCAAAAAAGAAAACTCCTAGGAATATTATAGCCAGGTTCTGGAGTTCCCAGATCAAGGAGAAAATACTACAAGCAGCCAGGAAGAAACAATTTGAAACACAATCAGGATAACACAGGAGCTGGCAGCTTCTACACTGAGGGATCAAAGGGCTTGGAATATGATATTCTGGAGGTCAAAGGAGCTGGGATTAAAACCAAGAATCACCTATCCAGCAAAACTGAGTAGCATGTTTCAGGGGAAAATATGGTCACTCAATGGAATAGAGGACTTTCAAACATTCATGATGAAAAAACCAGAGTTGAATAAAAAATTTGACATTCAAACACAGGAAGCAAGAGATGCTTGAGAAGGTAAACAGGGAAAAGAAATCATAAGGAACTTATCAAAGTTGAACTATTTATATTCCTACATGGAAAAACAATAATTGTAACCTATGAAACTTTTCTCAGTATGAGAATAGTTGAAGGGAATAGAAATATGCATATATATATGTATATATATATACATATATATATGCACTGAATATAATATAATAGATTCACTGAAGAGAATCATTCCTTCAGAATTAGATTAGAGCAAATAGAAGCTAGTGACTTCATGAGAAACCAAAATACTATTAAACAGATATATGGAGGGTATATGAGCATATGAATACATATGTGAGTGAGTGTATATATGTGTATGGGTATACATAGACAGAGGGCACAGGACCAACTGAATAGGAATGGATTATACTTTAAAGGTGAAATTAAGAGGTGAGAGAGGAATATAATGAGAGGAGATGGGGAGAGACAGAATGGGGTAAATTAGAAGAGGCAAGGGAAAACTGTTACAATGGAGGGGAAGAACAGGAAGGCAAAAGGGAACAAGTCAACCTTACTCTCATTGAATTTGGCTTAGGGAGGGAATGACATACACTAAATAGGGTATCTCACCCTACAGGAGAGTAGGGGGAAGGGGATGAGAGGAGGGATGATGAAATGGTGGGCAGTCTGGAGGGGGGGAGGGAAGTTGGAAGCACCCACTTTTGAAAAAGGGACAGGATCAAAGTAAAGAATAGAACAAGTGGGGATTGGGATAGGATGGAGGGAAATATAGTCAGTCTTTCACAATATATCCACTATGGAAATGTTTTGCATAGCTACACATGTACAACCTATATTGAATTGCTTATCTTCCCAGTAAGGGTGGGTTATGAGGGAGGAAGGGAAAGAATCTGGAATTCAAAATTTTTAAATCAAATGTTTAAAATATATTATTATTATTATTATTATTTTACATGTAACTGGGAAATAAGATATACAGGCCCTGGGGCATAGAAATCTACTATGCCCTACTGGAAAGTTGGAGAAGAGATGAGGGAAGATAGAGGAGAGAGCAGATTGGGGGAGAGGATATTCAGTGGGATCACTGGGGGTGGTGGGTAGGAGAAAAATGGGGAAAAAATTTGTAACTCAAAATCTTGTGGAAATGAATGATGTAAGCTAAAAATAAACATAAAATTTAATTTTAAAAAATCAGTATAGTCAATCAAAATAAATCACCCATCAGTCATGTCTGAAAATATATGTCTCATTTTACATTTCTAGTCCATCAGGTGGGAAGCACAATTTAGGAATCCTCTTGAGTTGAGACTGGTCACTCACTATACTAACTGGAGTTCTTAAGTTTTTCAAAGTTATTTTCCTTTACCTTAGTGTGATATCTTAGCTTTTTATTATTTTTGTTCTTTTTTTTTCCTAGTCCCAATTTTTGCCATAAAAAAATCAAAGGTCTAACTGTACATCGATATGGGGATAACTCCTACATTAATAACACTATTTTCTTTCCATTAAAATATAATCAATTTCTTTTTTGTGTGATATAATTTGATGGTTACCATGTACAATGCTTATCAATTCTTTTCTCAAAGAAAGCATTTCTTAATACAAAGGCAAAAGGCTTCTTGATCATCCAGAAATCCTTGTTTCCTCTCATTCCTTCTTTCAGAACCAAAGTTTCCCATATATTCCTCACCTTTCCCCACCCTGTACATTTTATTGAGCTCTTCTTTGTAGACTTTCTCTGACTCTTTGACGATGTTGGTATATAAATTGTCATCATTTTCATGTTGGTCTTTTTGCAAATGATTGTTATCAGTGCTGCAATAGGACATGACCAAATATCTCAGGAAATTATTTCTTTGTTGTTGTTGATCTTAGAATTATGATAAAAATAACTCTACCACTCCTTTTTTTTGCCTTTCCAAAAAATGCCTGTGAATTATCCTTTCATTTATCTGCATCTATCTTCTATCTGGTTTCATTTATAGCAAGAAAGTAAAAATTAATATGAATTAATAGTACATACACTTATTGGTCTTTGGATAAGCATCTCACATTTAGCATATTGACAGTCTAATGAAAATTTCTAGATAGTCCAAATTCTGTGGGATTCTTAGCACTCTTTTATCTCTTTCCCACCACTTTGCCACCATTGCTAAAGAAGTTAAAGGTGGCTACACCAGACTGAGTAACATTTTGTATTTTTCTTTGTTTCATGGGTTGTGATGGTCAAAAATTTCACCACAGCTAGGGTACTAATGACAAGCCTCTTCATACATAGTCAGACTGGTCCTCTGAAAACAGACTTACTGTACTGGTAGGGCCACAGTTGAAACGTCTTTAAGTTTCAACTTGAAATTCCAAAAAGTTAGAGCTTTTCCTCTAGAGCTCGAGGAGCTAAAGTTAATGCTCTTCTAGTACAGCCTTCAAGAACCAAACAGTGATTTGATACTTCTTATTGCCTTTAATCATGTAGTCAAACTACCGCTACTAGTACCTCTACTTGCCTCTCCAAAAAGAATCAGTGAGCCATCTTTCCACTTCACCATGGTGAAATACCAGAGTAAGATGTTCTGGAGGCTACCAAAATAACTATTATAAAATCTCTTAAGGAAATAATTAACTTATCTAAAGAAATAACTTGTAAATATAACTAATGTGATTTTAGTGCCATCTGATATCACAATTACTAAACATTTAGTGACACATAACTGCAATTCTGTATATTTGTTTCTTTTCTACTTCTAATTTTATCCTTTATAAATTTCTTAAGAGAATGATATAGCCAAAATCTCTTTTAGATATGATTTGTCTATCAATGAATCAGTTTCCTTCATAAAATTTGTATGAGGCCCTTCCACCTCCACATTACATCAGTAATGTGGTCATAGTGCACTGATTCCACAGGTAGTACATTGAGAGAACAAGCTTGCCTTTTTCCCAGAACTTCATTGAATCAATGTTCCCAAGCTTTTTTGGCAAAAGGCCCATGTCAATGTGTTGGTCTGCTAGCCAGCTGTTTTTGTATCTAGATATAAGGTTGCTAATTTCTCATTAAGTAATCCATTATTATGTTTGCACAGAAGCCAGAAAATAGTTGGTTTTTTTTTAATAATAACAAAACCCCCCAGTATAATTGAAAAATGCCTTAAAGGCTATTCATCTGTGATCTCTTTAACATTTATAATCCAACTAATTTTTTATCTACTATTCCTTTACACAAAAGTTCATATAAGGGCTCTACTATAGTTTATATAAGAAGCACTTTCATTTCTATCAAATATTTTGAACTTTTCTTCTTGAAGAGAGAAATCATCAAAATACCTATAAATATTTTGGATTTAGTTTCATTAAGAGGTTCTATTCAATTGATGATTTAATCATTGAATTATCTTCCTACCTTTAATTTTTGATAATGTAATACTGTAATAAATCTGTGATCTGTATAGGAGCTCTCCCTCTAAAGGCCCAGCTTACAACCCATCCATTCTTTCTAATCCTGTGCCATTCTTGTCTGCATCAGCCCGTGAACAGTGTTTGTCTTCATGATGTTCTTTTGCTTATGCTTATAATAAGCACTGCAAAGCATAATGACAGTGTCCAGTGATTTGATAATTCTTATTGCCTTTAATCATATAGTCAAACTACCTCTACTAGTACCTCTACTTGCCTCTCCAAAAAGAATCTGTGAGCCATCTTTCCACTTTACTGTGACTTCCTTAGGTCTGCTAGTTTCAATTATGAGAATGTCAATGTTGATATGGCTGACTTCCTTGAGCATAATATTAATTGCTTAGTCATTGATTAAGAGTCTTGCATTTAGAGTACCAATATTTAAATTAATGTTTATAGAAATTTTAAAATGGCACATTTTTTTAACAAACTTTGTCCCTCTTCCCTCCATTATGCTACCATAACTGCAGAAGTAGAGGATCCTCTAAACACTGAAAGGCATTTTTCACATTTCTTTGTTTCATAGCTTGTCATGGCCAAAGAATTCATGATCTTGAGGCCCATTTACTGGTACTGAATCTCTGTATATAGATAAACTCATTCTTAGAAAGCAAATAGAGTTGGTCAATAGGTTTTTACCTAAAGGCTTTCCATCATGGTAGAACTAGTCACAATTTAAATTTCACTGGATATAGCCTTTGAAGACCAAGGGTCACAACCATTCAGAGTGAGGTGTCATACTAACACTTTAGTGGAGAATAAAATATCAAAGAAGTAAAATTAAAAAAATTTAAAATATCATAAATGATAAATATTTCTCTAAGTGGCGCTTAAATTAAAACCCATAGCTTTTCATTTCAGTATTTAAAATAATATAGAATACTTTTAAAATATTAATTTTCACATCTTTCTTCTTTTATAGAATTTAATTCAATTTAATATATACTTATTAAATTCCTTCTTTGTGTAAGTTACTATACTAGCTACTGAAGGATAAACATATGTAAACCTTCAAGGAGCTTCCAAACCACTAGGAAAAATAAGATATATAGATAAATAACTATACTACAAATAAATTATTATAAATGTAAACGAGAAGTATAAAGCTGTTAAAATTCAGGAATGATAAAGATTTCTGAATGGTATATTTCAGGTAAGGACCATATGGGGAAGCCATATGATTCTCTTCAGTGAGCTTTTGAGATTCTTTTTCTGTCTGGCAAATCTAGCTTTTTTAAGGCATTCTTCTCCTCATTGCCTTTTTTTAGCCTCTTTTGCCATTTGAGTTAGTCTATTTTTTAATTTTGTTATTTTCTTTTTTTTTTTTTTAATAAGCAATTGGGGCTAAGTAACTTGCTCAAGGTTACACGGCTAGTCATTATTTGTGTGTGGGTGCTCATTTTCTGAGGCCGGATTTGATCTCGGGTCATCCCAACTCCGAGGCCGGCGCTCTTACTCACTGCGCCAACTAGCCACCCCTAATTTTGTTATTTTCTTCAGTCAGGTTGTTGACTCTCACTTCATAATTTTCTTGCATCATTCTCATTTCTCTTCCCAGTTTTTCCTCCACTTCTCTTATTTGGTTTTCAAAATCTTTCTTAAGGTCCTCTATGGACTGTAGCCAGTTCGTATTTTTCTTGGAAGCCTTTGGTGCAGGAGTTCTGATTTCACTGTCTTCCTCCTGTTCCATGCTTTGATCCTTTTTGTCCCCAAAATAGGAGTGAAAAGTTGGATTGCTCTGCTTGGTTTGCTTCCTTTGCCTACTCATGTTGCCACTCAATTACTTGCCTTTTGGGCTTTTTGCCACAGTAGGACTCTGCCACCAGATAGGGAAGCTTCATCCCAAACTCTGGGGTTTTCTCAGCTACCGAAGCTATTAGTTGGGTGCCCTCTCTGAAGCCTCCACACAGTCTGGCCAGCTGGTCATACATCCCAGAACCTCCACCCTAGACTGCAATCTAGATCCAAGTAGGTTAAAGCAAGAGCAATTACCCTTCAGACTGGTGGCTTGGTCTCCCTACAATCTTCAGGCCAGGAGCTGAAGCTGCCAAGTGAGGGCAACTGCAACTCCCGGGGCAAAGGCCACTGCTCTCCCAAACTACTGGATCCCAAAGTCCACACTGCACTAACCTCTCACTTTGTCCTTGGCATCTATGTGTTGATAGTTCTGGAAACTGCCTCAGCTGCTGGTGATCTGAAGTCCCTCCAGCCTATGGGTGGTCAGTCCCACCCTGGGGTTAAAACCTTGGGCTCATGTGGGGCTGGGGTCGGCTCCCAGAGCTCTATGCTGGCTGCTCCCTGCCAGCCTGCCGGGCTGTCCTCAGAGGGAGGTTAGCAGCTCTGTGTCATTTTGTGGGTTCTGTAGCTCCAAAGTTTGTTCAGAGTCACCTTTTACATGAATTGGAGGGGGTGGGAGCTAGAGCTGAGGAAGTCCTGTTTCTACTCAGCCATCTTGACTCTGCCCCCTTGTCGTTTACCCTTTCTTCTCAAAATGACCAATAACACCATGAGGGTGATGTGTTGACTTGCATGTGAATTGGATGTCAACCTCCCTTTCTCTTCCAGAGTCACTGATATCCAGTGGCAAGTAGCTATGACCTGGAATGCAGAGGATGACTCTGGCTTCTTTGATGTCTGATCAAGAAAACCCCAAATGAAGTAGAAGAGAATTGGGAACTACTGAAAAACAACTGAACAAAAAAATGAAAGTAAAAAATCTCAGGATATGTTTGGAGAGCAGCAACTATTAGTCCAGTTGAAATGTGGAAGGGATTAAATAGTATGAAATAATGTTAGAAAGGTAGATTTGGAGCCAGATTGTATAGGATCTCAAATGTCACATTAAGAATCTAGATTAAATTTGAATAAGCATCGGAAACTTTAAGAAGATTAAATTTGTGATAATGTGGAACGATTATGGTTATAGATCCTAGAGTCAGGCAGATAGGTAAATAGACTATTGAAATACTATGAATGATAATGATGACCTAATTAGGGACTAGAAACAAGAGACATTTCTTAGGTAGAATAGTTAAGACTTCATGGAGGATTGGATTTGGGAGGAAAGAGTGCTCATATATTCATTATCACAAGGCTCAAAACATTTTATTTTAAAAATAATGAATACAGAAAGGACTTGCAACTGACATCCTAAAGAGTGAGATGCACTCTCCCCTTCCCCCTTCCCCCTTCCCCCAATGGAGGTAGCCTTCCAATAGAGACAATTGTATTGTTCTGTGATCTGTGAGACCTATGATGTATTGCCTTAAGTAGGGCTGCAGTCTGAGAGTGGCCAGGCTTCCTTCCTCCAATCTACTATTCCTTCCTGGGACCCCTTTCTGCCATATTGTTCTGTACCCCAAAGCTCAAACCTAGTGTCACTAATCACTGTTCCTCATCATTCTTCATTCTCCTATAGTTCCTGAACAGGAGGAATTGGATACTCCAAACCCTATCCCACATAGTTCCATCTTCCATAATTCTGTGCCACTCTGCAACTACTCTCTATTGCTCTGGTTCTGTTAAGCTTTTTTTATTCATATTACTCTAGCTTAGCTTCAAAAAGAAAAAAAATCTCAAAAAGGAAGAATACAAGACAGAGCTAGTTGCTTTTGACTAGAGCATCTTTCTTTAAAAAAAAAATAGATTTTTGTAGCTCCCACTGTAATGGTACCGCTGATCAATGCACTAATATACACTGAAATCACACTACCATGGTTTTGTCCAATACACTGACCTCCTTCCTCTTGTTCTTTTAGTACCACAAGCATATAAATGTACCTTCTGAGCTGTCCATCTATTGTCTCATTCTCACAACATGTCTGGTCCATCCACTTCTCTTTTCATACATGTCCGTGTCACTTCTCACTTGCAAATCATCATTGGTGACATGTAACCTATTTAAGCATTGGAATGTATCTTTCCATTGCCATTTAATTATTTGTAATTTGAATTCTTCCAAATGACAGTATCCTAGGATTCATAGCCAAATAGCTTGTGTGGGAGAATATTGGTGTTTGAGAGGTGAACATTTGTATCAGCAAGCAGTTCAGTATCACTGAAAGCACAGCCTAGTTTTCCAATCACAATTCAGCCTGTTCTACTCAATTCTAGGCCCCACTCACTGTCCATAAAGAAAATTTAATGATGTACTAAATTAAATGATTGTTCATCCATCTTCATGGCATGGTATACCATATATAATATATATATTTTCCCCTCTCCTTTTTTTCCCCTCCAGTAAAAATGGTTCAGATAATCTCTTTCCAATTACTATTGCTTTTGCTTAAGTTTTGTGGTGATCTAGAGCTTACTGTGATTTGTACAACTTCCAAATGTTTCCTAATTGCAAATAACATTGTGTTTATAACTAACTGCATACTTTCCATCTTAACATTTGGACAGCATAGTACCTGTTCCAGTTTATTTATGCTATTGTAATTCTAATAGCTTATGTAAGCCAACCATGGTATGCCTCCTCCACATCTTCCTCTTCCTTAGTGAATCCAGTCACTGCATAGCGTAGGTAGACCTGAAGACAGCACATATTCCCTACCTACACTCTTCACCTTCAGGTATGGTTGATACTGTATCTAGTTACTTCAGAAAGATTCTTTGGAATATAAGAGACACATTTAGGGAGATATTAGGCTGCTTTCTCAGCTCCTGAACAGCAAAGAATAATCATTCCAGATATCTAAGAGAGAAAGGACACCGAGATTTGCAGTCATCACACAGAGCTTGTTTTTGGTGACTGGGACCTGTTTAGGAGGCAGAGTCCCTGTGATACAACTTCCTGGGCTAGCTTTTTTCAGGCCAAAGATCGGGGGGGGGGGGGGGGGGGTGTGGCAAGGGCAGCAGTTCCAGTGAGAAGATGTACACACAGTTAGGCTTTGTATAACTAGGGTTTTGAAACACAAAGAAATTATGCCTCCTGCCAGAAAGGGGAAAAAATCTGTAGGCTTTTCCCCTCTATATGGGTAGAGACTGCGTATGATGACAGAAAGATTTGCTCTAGTAAAGAGCTTTTGACTGTGTTTCTCAAACAGCCAGGCCTAGAGCTGTGTGTTGGGAGCTATGCAGAATTTCAGAGGGAGCCACATGGAAAGATGCCTGATGCTGTCTGTTGGGAGCTATGTAGGACTGTAGGACCCGGAACAGAAAAGCTATGTATTTTCTTTTATTTTTCTTTTTAAGCTTTTATTTAGAATTTTATTTTGTCCCCAGTACATGTAAAAAAAACAATTTTAAATATTTCTTTTTAAATTTTGAGTTCCAAATTCTCTCCCTTCCTCCCTCTCTCTCCCCTTCCACCAATTGAGAAGGCAAGCAATTCAAATTAGGCTATACATGTGTAGTCATGTAAAATATATCCATAATAATGAGGTTATGAAGGAAAACATAGACAAGAAAAAAAACCTAAGAAAAATAAAGTAAAAAAGTATACTTCAATCTGTATTTAGATACTCAGTTCTATCTCTGGGAATGGATAGAATTTTTCATCATAAGTTCTTCAGTTGTCTTGGATCATTACGTTGCTGAGAATAGCTAAGTCACTCACAGCTGGATCATCTTACAATATTGCTGTTATTTTGTACACAGTATATTTAACTTTGCAAGTGCTGTGTATTCTCTAAAGAGATCTGTTGTGATTTCTATTTTTATTTTCTTCATTCTTTCAATAAAACTTTACTTTTTTTAATTCTGTGAACTACGTTCATCCAAATGGAGAATCAATTTCTGGTGAATGGGTTGAGTGGGGATATGAAAAGTATTGTTTATTTTCCCCAGGTTTCTTAAGTGGAGTCAAGGAGTCAATAGATTTAAATTAAGTCCCTTGAGTATCCTTTGGTGGGCACACAGTCTCTCTGTGTCTTTCTCTGTCTCTATCTCTATGTGCATCTTTCCCTCTCTCCCTCCCTCTCCCCTTTTCTCTTTCTCTCTTCCCCTCTCTCTTCCCTTTCTCTAACACTCTCCCTCTCTGCCTTTCTCTCTTCCTCTGCTCCTCCCTCTCTTCCCCTCATTCCTTTTCCCAATTTCTCCCTCTCTTTCTCTTTCCCTCACTTCCTTCTCTCCTTCCTTACCTTTCCCTCTCTTCCCTCTCTTTTTTTGTAAAAATATCACTGGGAATCTTTTTCATTATTTTGGAATGTCTACTCTTTGGGATATCTTGAAAATCAATCACTGACCTGGAAGGATTGTATGAAATGATTCAGAATCAAAAGAACAATTTATATTAGGACAACAACACTGTGTAATGTGTGTACAATCATTAGCTTATTTTAAGCATGGGGTGCATAAAATATACCCCCTAAGGTATACTTGCTTCCTTCATGGTCAACTTTAGTAAAATTATTTGGATGAAAAAGTTCAACTGAATTTCTCTGATACCTTGTTGGGAATGTTCCAACTCTTGCATAGAGGTCGGGCTCTCTGTCTCAGTCTTTTGTTCATATTTATCCCTAGTTAATCCTAGGTTTCTCTGTGATTGAATAAAAACTCAGTTTACCAGAAACATTTGGGTAATGAAAAAGCAGATTATATTACAGAGTCTGTGGATAGACATGCATTCCCCCCAACTTCCCTTGGGGGAAGAGCTGACCCTTTGAAATTTCCTTCAGTCTCATCCCTCTACTCCAAGATGCTTATTGAACCAATGACTTGCCTTGATATCATCTGTCTCTGTCCATATTAAATGCTTCCTTTTTCCTATACATGCTCTAACCTTTAGAATCCAGACCTTCAGAGTCTTCTTTCTCCCCATTTTCATTCTGAGATAATATCTCCCCTTTATACAAATTGTTTAGGGTGTGATCCAGTCTCTCATACTACGACTTTGATTGTTTGTAGGAGGTATACAGGCCATGTTCACATTCAGTTCTAACTATGATTCAGTCAAAAAAATGTTTGCCCTTAATCAAGACAAAGAACCAGAGGGGTGGTTTTGACCCACTTCTCCGAATTGTAAAGGGGAAAAAAACTTCAAAAGACTTAAAAGCTCTAGTCAAAAGTAATGAATATCCCTGATTTTAGAGGATAATGATGAAAAATATTATCCACTTCCTGACAAAGACATGATAGACTACATATGCAGAATATCACAAATTTTAGGACATGGTCAATGTGTGTACAGTGTTTATTTTGCTTGACTGTGCACATTTATAACAAGGTGGGGGTTTTTTCAAGGTGGATGAGAGAGATTAGAAAATAAATACTTGAAAATGGAAAATTTTAATAAAAAAAAAACAACGAAATTTGATACTTCAAAGCCTTTAAAATGTCATTGCCTCAAGCAGAGATTTCTTTTGGTCTAACCATGTTTTGTTGCCTTAAAATGTTTTAAAAAAACAACAAAGCATGGTAATTAAACTTTGTAGATCTGTTCCTCCCTCTTTCCCCCTGCTTATCTCATTCCTTTTTTTTTTAACCAAGAAATTTAGGGCTCAATCGGTGCATGTTGGGTCTGGTTATGGTCATTTCAGTCCAGCCTATCGTTGATGCCAAATTCATAGGAGGAAGGGGCTCTCTTTGACAATTAACTGATTGTACTTGATGAGAACAGGATCAAGTTGCCCACAAACATAGCAACTGGTCTTACTTAAAAATATCAGTAACATAGTGCTATGTGATTCAAGTTGCTTTTGAAAAAATGTGCTATCAGGCCATGGGTATGCCCTTCATAATTAACACTGACAAGTTAATCTTTATTCATTCATTCAGCAGAAATTTGTGAGCATCTACTCTATACATGACATGTTATCAAAGAGTACTATACTTAAAGCCTGAGAAGACCTTAGTTGAAATCCTGGCTCTGAGGGGGTGTCTAGGTGGCTCAATGAGTAGAGCACAGCCCTGGAGTCAGAAGGACCTGAGTTCGGATCCAGCCTCAGACACAACGCACACAAACAAAAACCTAGCCATGTGACCTTGGGCAAGTTACTTAACCCCAATTGCCCTCCAAAAAGCAAAAAAAAAAAAAAAGAAAGAAATCCTGGCTCTGAGACTTACTAGTAATGTTACCACACAAGTCTCTGAACCCCAGTTTCCTCCTCTCTAAAACAGGGAGAATAATAAGTGTACTGTCTGTTTTAGTTGTTATGATGAAAAACACTTTGTCTTAAAGTAACATAAGAATATGAATTGTTAGTATGTACAAGGGACCATGTTAAACAGGTCAATACAATCTGCTTATTAATCTATTTGGTAGAAATTTTCTGCTAGTTAGCATAGAGTTAACAGAGTTCTTGGCTCCAATATCTTTATGAGATAACATGAGGACTTGATGACACATTTGGGTTGTGATACGGTCTTGAGTGGGAAGGAAATGAACTTCTCAAGAATGAATGACAGGGATTTTCCCTTATTGCTATGAGGCTTGAGAAGAAAAAGACACCCAGCATCAAAAACCAAGGTGAATTGGGTTAGATCAGTTTACCAGAGAGGCATGAAAATAAGAAGCTAGAAGTTCTAAAAGAGCTGCCTTCTCTTCCTATGAGACCTGAGAAAGACAAAAGCATGGGGCTGGAAGACTGACTAGAAATTAGAAAGCTCTAAAGAAAATTCTATATCATCTGAGTGATCACACAAAAGTTGTTTTGATTTGCTGTATTCAAAACTGTTTATCCCTTTGTGCTAAGTGTTTTGACCTCGTTTTGTATGAAAGAATTTTATTAGTGACTCAGAATCAGGGTGGTGTTTTGAATCTGTAGAATTAATATGAACAAAGCTAGATAGGAGATTTCACTAATTTTATAGATGTAGTCTATCAAATAGAAATTATGTGTGTGTGTGTGTGTGTGTGTGTGTGTGTGTGTGTAGATATACATACATATATTAGAAATCTGATCTGATTTTTCTAACTAACTTGGAAATGTATGGAACACTCTACCCTCTGAATAGTTAGGTAATCTCATTTGCTGGTTTGTAATCTGGTTTATGAATAATTCTGTTATTTTTCTAACCTTACCTTCCGTCTTACTAAATTCTTTTCTCTCTCTTTCCCTCCCTCCCTCCTTGGTTATAACAAAGGCTCTCAATGTTTCTAGGTTACATGTATTCTTTTCCAAGTAAAAGATGTTGTGATTTTGCTCTCTTTGTTGATCTTATTCGCATACTTAAAGCCCATTTTGGACAGAAACACATTAGAAGGCTTTTCTTTCTTCAATGCAGTCACTATCAAATTAAATTCTGGTTTATCTGTTACCTAAAGGTTACATTCCACAACCAGTTATTTATAACTGTTGGCAAATTTCTCAGTAGTCTTTAACCTGTCATATCCTATTTCCTTCCTTTATTTCTTAAGTGTTTATATTTTATTTATTGCTTCTATAAGGCAAAAGTGGTAACTTGTGTGATTATATGGTCATTTCCAGTTCTTGTTAATCCTAGAGCATGAAAAGAGCCAATCTTTGTGGATAATTCCTAGGAGGCAGAAAAATATAATTAATTGTGTGTTGTAGGAATTAGCTATCTTGTTGGCCATTGGTTTACCATGCAACCTGAGGCAAATCACTGCATTCCCTTTTGCCTAAACCTTACAGTAATCTCTTTCCCTAGTTTATTTTATAAAGTAGAAGGGTTTCATTCATAATTTAGTAGCTAACATTTGGAGTCTTTAGATTTTAGGTGTGCAACATCCTGATGGTTGCCTTTCCTTACACTCTCAGGGAAAGTCTTCTAGGGAATCGCTGCCTCAGGTTCAAGTTACTCAAAGAATATACACTCTTAAAACCATAGCATATTATCCCCACTGATGTTTACCTTTCAGTAGTCAGCAAGAGGATACAATTAGATCAAATCAAAGGTACTTCCTGGACTAACATAGTCTTTAAAAAAATATTCTTTGGGGCGGAGCCAAGATGGCAGAGTAGAAACAGCACTTCCAAGGTTCTCTGCCCCACAAAACTTCCAAACAGTGTAAAAGGGTACTCTGAATAACTTCTGGAGCCCCAGCACCCACAGAACTACACAGAGAAGCTAACTTCCCGCTGAAGAGAACCCAGCAGCCCTGCAGGGAGCGGCAAGCATAGCACTCTGAGACCAGGCAGCACAGCGCTCTGGGAACCCACAGCACAGTGCTCTGGGAGCTGAGCCTACCCCCACGTGAACCAAGGTTTTAGCCCTAGGGCAGCTGGGCCAGCAGCCAGCTGGAGGGACCCCAGAACACCAGGAGCTGTGGCAATTCCAGAATTATCAGTACAGATATGCCTAGGACAAAGTGAGAGGTTAGTGCCCTATGGACTTTGGGACCAGTATTTGGGGAATTTCCTCCCCTGGGGGCAAAAAGCTGCTGAAGAAACAGGGCACAGAAGCCATTTTGCAGCATCAGTGGCGGCTCTAGCTCCTGGTCTGCGAACTGTAGGGAGATCCAGCAATCAGTCTGGGGGTTAATCACTCTTGCTTTAAACTGCCTGGATCTGGATTGGGGTCTGGGGGGGAAGCTTGGGGTGGGTATCCAATTTGCCAAAGCAGGTGGAGGCTTTACAGAGGCCACCCAACCTGAGGAAGTTGTGAAGACCCCATGTTTGGGTGGAAGCTCTCCTGTCTAGTGTCAGAGTCCTACTGTGGCAACAAGCCCCAAAATCAAGTAATTAAGTGGCAACATTTCTAGGGGAAAGAAACAAAATAAAGAGAAAAATTCAACATTGGACTCCTATTTTAGGGGCAGAGGATCAAAGCATGGAGGAGGACTGTGAGGTCATAACTCCTGCACCAAAAGCCCCAAATGAAAATGCAAGCTGGCTACAAGCCATAGAGGACCTTAAGAACCAGATAAGAGAAGTGGGGGAAAAATTGGGAAGAGAAATGAGAAAGATGCAAGAAAAGTATGAAATGAGAGTCAACAGCCTGACTGAGGAAAATAACACCTTAAAAAATAGACTAACTCAAATGGCAAAAGAGGCTCAGAAAGGCAATGAGAAGAATGCCTTAAAAAGCCGAATTTGCCAGATGGAAAAAGAATCTCAAAAGCTCACTGAGGAGATTCATTCCTTCAGAATTAGACTGGAGCAAATGGAAGCTAGTGACTTTATGAGAAATCAAGATGCTGTTAACCAGATCCAAACAAATGAAAGAATAGAAGGCAATGTGAAATATCTCATGGGAAAAACCACTGACCTGGAAAATAGATCCAGGAGAGATAATTTAAAAATTATTGGACTACCTGAAAGCCATGATCAAAGAAAGAACCTAGAAATCATCCTTAAAGAAATTCTCAAGGAAAACTTCCCTGATGTTTTAGACCCAGAGGGGGAAATAGAGATCACCTCCTGAAAAAGATCCCAAAAAGAAAACTCCTAGGAATATTATAGCCAGGTTCTAGAACTCCCAGATCAAGGAGAAAATACTATAAGCAGCCAGGAAGAAACAATTTCAATATTGTGGAAACACAATCAGAATAGCACAGGACCTGGCAGCTTCTACACTGAGGGATCAAAGGGCATGGAAGATGATATTCCAGAGGGCAAAAGAACTGGGATAGAAGCCAAGGGTCACCTACCCAGCAAAACTGAGTATCTTGTTTCAGGGGAAAATACGGTCATTCAGTGGAATAGAGCACTTTCAAGCATTCTTGAGGAAAAAAACCAGAGTTTAATAGAAAATCTAACATTCAGACACAAGAAGCAAGAGATGCTTGAGAAGGTAATCGAGGAAAAGAAATCAAAAGCAACTTATCAAAGTTGAACTATTTACATTCCTACATGGAAAAATAATAACTGTGTCTGATGAAACCTTTCTCATCATGAAAATAATTGAAGAAGGGGCGGCTAGGTGGCGCAGTGAGTAGAGTGTTGGCCCTGGAGTCAGAAGGACCTGAGTTTGGATCCGGCCTCAGACACTTAACGCACACACAAACAAAAACCTAGCCATGTGACCATGGGCAAGTTACTTAACCCCAACTGCCCTCAAAAAAAAAAAAAAAAGAAAATAATTGAAGAAGGGTATATGGGCATATGTTTACAGGTACACATGGATAGAGGGCACAGGTTGAATTTGATGGGAAGGGATGATTCTTAAGGGGTGAAGCCTTTGCCCCCTGGAGGGAGAAGTGGCTGAAGTGTGGTAGCTGGGCAGCCGCCACTGAATGGCTGCTTCAGAGCTCCTGGCCTGCAGATAGTAGGGGGATCAAGCCACCAGTCTGAGGCATAATTGTTCTTGCTTTAACCTGCTTGGATCTGGATGGAGGTGTAGGTCCTGGGGTGTGTGACCAGTTTGCCAGAGCTGGTGGAGGCTTCAGAGAGGGCAGCCAACTAAAAGCTCCAGCAGCTGAGAAAACCCCAGTGATTGGGACAAAGCTCCCCTCTCTGGTAGCAGAGTTCTACTGTGGCAAAAAGCTCAATAGTCAAGTAATTGAGTGGTAACATGAGCAATCAAAGGAAGCAAAGCAAGCACAGCAATCTGACTTTACACTCCTATTTTGGGGACAAAAAGGATCAAGGCATGGAATAGCAGGAAGACAGCTAAGTCAGAACTCTTGCACCAAAAGCTTCCATCAAAAGAATAAGCTGGTTACAGGCCACAGAGGAGCTTAAGAAGGATTTTGAAAAGCAAATAAGAGAAGTGGAGGAAAAATTGGGAAGAGAAATGAGAATGATGCAAGAAAATTATGAAATGAGAGTCAACAACCTGACTGAAGAAAATAACACCTTAAAAATAGATTTAACTCAGGGTGGCTAGGTGGCACAGTGAATAGAGCACTGGCCCTGAAGTCAGGAGGACCTGAGTTCAAATCTGGCCTCAGACACTTAACACACTTAGTAGCTGTATGACTTTGGGCAAGTCATTTAATCTCAATTGCCCTGCAAAAAAAACCCATTAACTTAAATGGCAAAAGAGGCTCAAAAAGCCAATGAGGAGAAGAATGCCTTAAAAAGCCAAATTTGTCAGATAGAAAAAGAATTTCAAAAGCTCACTGAAGAGAATCATTCCTTCAGAATTAGATTGGAGCAAATGGAAGCTAATGATTTTATGAGAAATCAAGATACTATTAAACAGATCCAAGCAAATGAAAAAATAGATGGCAATGTAAAATATCTCATTAGGGAAACCACTGACCTGGAAAATAGATCCAGGAGAGATAATTTAAAAATTATTAGACTACCTGAAAGCCATAATCAAGAAAAGAACCTAGAAATCATCCTTCAAGAAATTCTCAAGGAAAATTGCCCTGATGTTTTAGGACCAGAAGGCAAAATAGAGGTTGAAAGAATCCACCAATCCCCTCTGAAAAAGATCCCAAAAAAGAAAACTCCTAGGAATATTATAGCCAGGTTCTGGAGTTCCCAGATCAAGGAGAAAATACTACAAGCAGCCAGGAAGAAACAATTTGAAACACAATCAGGATAACACAGGAGCTGGCAGCTTCTACACTGAGGGATCAAAGGGCTTGGAATATGATATTCTGGAGGTCAAAGGAGCTGGGATTAAAACCAAGAATCATCTACCCAGCAAAACTGAGTAACGTGTTTCAGGGGAAAATATGGTCACTCAATGGAATAGAGGACTTTCAAGCATTCATGATGAAAAGACCAGAGTTGAATAGAAAATTTGACATTCAGACACAGGAAGCAAGAGATGCTTGAGAAGGTAAATGGGGAAAAGAAATCATAAGGAACTTATCAAAGTTGAACTATTTACATTCCTACGTGAAAAAACAATAATTGTAACCTATGAAACTTTTCTCAGTATGAGAATAGTTTAAGGGAATACAAATAGAAATATATATGCACACATATATAAATATACATATATATATGCACACACACATATGTATGTCTATATAGGAGGGTATATAGGTGTATGAATACATCCATGAGTGTGTGTATATATGTGTACAGGTATACATAGACAGAAGGCACAGGACCAATTGAATAGGAAGGGATGATACTTAAAAGGTGAAATTAAGAGGTGGAGAGGAATATAATTTGAGGAGATGGGGAGAGACAGAATGGGGTAAATTATCTCATATAGAAAAGGCTAGGGAAAACTGTTACAATGGAGGGGAAGAACAGGAAGGCAAAAGGGAATGAGGCCATGAATTTGGTTTAGGGAGGGAATGACACACACACTAAATAGAGCATCTCACTCTACAGGAGAGTAGGGAATAAGGGGATGAAAGGGGGATGATGGAAGGCAGGGCAGGTTGTGGGGATGGGAAATTGGAAGCACACATTTTTGAAAAGGGACAGGATCAAAGTAGAAAATAGAACAAGTTGGGGGTGAGACAGGATGGAGGGAAATATAGTCAGTCTTTCACAATATATCCACTATGGAAATGTTTTGCATAGCTACACATGTACAACCTATATTGAATTGCTTATCTTCCCAATAAGGGTGGATGACAAGGGAGGAAGGGAAAGAATCTGGAATTCAAAGTCTTAAAATCAATTGTTTAAAATATATATTATTATTATTATTTTACATGCAACTGGGAAATAAGATATACAGGCACTGGGGTATAGAGATCCACTGTGCCCTACTGGAAAGTCTGAGGAGGATGGGGTAAGATATAGGAGAGAGCAGATTGGTGGAGGGGGTATTCAGTGGGATCCTTGTTTTGGGGTGGTGGGTAGGGGAAAAATGGGGAGAAAATTTGTAACACAAATTCTTGTGGAAATTAATGATGTAAACTAAAAATAAATATAAAATTTAATCATAAAAAATAAAATAAAAACAAAATGTAAAATATGCAAATGCTATATAATAGTTCAAGTTCAGAGCTTCTTTGCTGGTGGGTGGTGAAAGGAATCTCCTTTCCTGCCTTGAGGTACTCTGATAAAAGCACTCTTCAAGAGCAGTTTGAGGTTCAGGTTAAGTCCATGATAACAAAGCTAGTGGTAGGGCAGTATTTGAATCGAGGCCTTCCTGATTCTTAAGTGTAGCTCTCTATTCACAGTAGAGATATGCTGTTTCATACTACAAAATTACTTATGATAAATGAATTAAAATTATGCCAATAAAGTGCCATAAGAATTAGTAGGCAGAAAAGGTCATTACAATTGGAAAGAGTAGGAAAAGCTTCATGGAGGAGATGGTACTTAAGTTGGGATTTGAAGCAAAAGCATATATGCAATCAGGAAATTGGACTGGGATGGGATGAATTGGTTAATGGTATAGGAACAATATGAGCAAAGGTACAAAGGTAAAAAAAAAGAAGCATATATGGGAAAGTGCAGATAGTCCTATTTGCTTCAATTCTAGAGTATGTGCAGGGAAGTAGAATATCATAAGAGTGGAAGGATGGGAGGGAACCCAATTATGGGAGTCCTTGAATGCCAGGCTAAAGTAAATTTTACTCAGTAGGAAATCAAGAGACATTAACATTATAAGCATAACCAGATGTATGCCTAAGGTAAATTTGTCTGACAGCAATATGTAGAACTGATTGAAAGGGGCAGAGAATGAAGGTGGAAAACCCATTAGGAGGGTATTAGGAGGCTATCTCAATAGTCCAGATTAGTGGTAATGAGGACCTATAATAAGTTGGTGGTAATGGAAATAGAGAATGGATATGCATTCAAGAGACAGGACATCATAACCTTGCCATGTTGAGAAGAGAGAGGAAGAGAAGAATAAAAGATAGTACCAAGTATTTCAGCATAAGATACTAAGTAAGTGGTGGTTCTATACATGCTCTATTAATGCAAATAGCTAATTCAAAAGGTTTGAACAGGTTTGAATCTCCAGCATTTAGCACAGTTCCTATCATATAGTAAGCAGCTAATAAACTCTCCTTGATTTATAAACTCAGTTGTAGCATATTGTGCTAATGCAACATTCCTATAGGAGTGCTTTATAAGCAGCTGGAGATATGAATCTTCAGCTAAAGAAAGAGGAAGAGGTCAGGGCTGGAGATAGAAATTTGGTAATCCTCTGCACACAGGAAATAGTGGGAACCATGGAAATGAATGCAGTTGTAATCAGAAGAAAAGAAAGAGGAAAACAAAATTGGGGGATTACATCTGTCTTAAAAGGTGGTGAAGAGAAGGAGGAGCTAATGAATGAAACAAAGTGATCAGAGAGGCAGGAGCAAAACCAAGGGAGTATATGCCCCAGAAGGTAAGGGATGTGCCTAGAAGTAAAAGGTGATCAACAGTATTACATGTTGTAAAGAGTTTACATTAAAGAATTAAAAAAGACCTTTAATTTAATGTTTGAGAAGTCATTGGTGACCTATGAGAAAACAGTTTCAGGATAGTGGTGGTGAGAGAAGGATTGGCAGAGGATTGAGGAAAGAATGGTTGGTTGATAAGGAGTAGAGGCATAGGAGATAGAATGTTGACATGGAAGAACAAGATGCAATAGTAGTTTTGTGTGATAAAAGGATCTAGCAAAGGCTTTCGGGGATTGAAAAACTCCTTCATTAGAGAAACTATCATGACCATTCATTACCCTGATGCTCTCTCTCTACTTCTCTGTCCAACTCTAATATCACCAAAGAATATGATATAAAATTAGTTATTTACTGTGAACTTGAGTGAATTGATTACATCTCTCAGAATTGTTTGCAAGCTTATTTGGAAATGAAAGATCTTTCCCTCTAAAAGAATTAGAGATATCAGTTAATGGGGATGTGGGGAGGCAAAGTGGGGGGGGGATTAGTGGAAAGGGAAGCCTTCATAGTGCTCCTAAAGTCATATAAGATTAGCTGTATGAAAGAATGAAAGCTTTACTCACTGGAGAATGAAGAAACAGTTCACAAGTTCTTTTTTTCATACTAAGTTCTTTATGACTTTTCCAAAACTCCTCCTTGGAGCCCTGGCCTTCAGAATGTCTTATCTATATGGTACATAAGGTTACCATGTACCTAGGCATATACAATATGATGTCTTTATGTAACCTTAAATGAAACAACTTTTATTTTTAGGTGAGTTTCATATTTGTTCAGCATTTGACTAGTATTTGGTTTTGTATTTGTTCTACCAGTTTTTAAACATATATTAAATTGCACTTGATTTAATAATACAAGATTTTGAAAGTAGCTAATACAAAATATTGCTTGTCTTACAAAAACAGTCACCTCTCGTAAATTCATTCTAAAGAAAGATAGGGAATATTTTTTTCTCCTTTCAACTAATATTTTATTTTAGATATGGTATCAAGGAGTTTATAGAGCCTGAAGGGATGAAGGATCTTCAACTTCTTTTCACAAGATAATGGAGATCTCTCTTACCTCCAAGTTAAATATTGTCTATATCTGTTGTTCTTAGCTTCTTATCTCAGTTTTCCAATATTTTGCTTGCTATAATATCTCTAATGACTAAGAATCATTTATTTCTTTTTATAAATGTATTACCGAAGTAGAAATGACAATCTGGAGCCCTGGGGAAGGATAGGAGAAAGTAGAGGACTAAAGCAGATGATGGAATTCAGAGACACTAAATAAATGTGAAGTTAGGGAAAGAATGTGATTTTAGAATTATTATGATTATTACAGTCATGGTAAGGACCCCCAAAATATTTTTTGTTAGTTGGATAAGAACACATAAACTTCTGCCTACACACAACAAATACATTGACACTTCTCCAACAAATAAAAATTGTCATGAAGACCAAAAAAATGTAATAGAAAAGATATTCCAACTTCTTTTAGGTCTAATTTTGATTTGCTTTTGGTTCTTTGGCATATGCATTATTTGACTGTATCAGACGAATGTGAAAAGATCAAATTAGTTTTTGACTTGGTTTTCAAGGATTTATAATTTCATTTGTCTAGTTACTCAGCTGTAATTATAATTTTTGCCCCAGCATTCTTTCACATAATATCACAGAATGTTAGAATTGAAAAGGACCTTAGAGTTCATCTAGTTCAGTCCCCTCATTTTACAGCTGAAGAAAGCACAACACAAAGAGGTTAAGTAATTTGCACAGTTAGTAAACAGCAGAGAAACAACCGGCTTTATGCTGGAGCTAGCTTGCCTGGAGAAAATGGGTTGTCAAATTTTCAGTGCAGGCCTTTACACCTCAGAAATCAGCAAAATTCTGGGCTTGATTTATTGTTTTGCTGATTTTCTAGACTTAAGAAAGTGATGGAGATAATGTTAATAATACAGATTAAACCAGAAAAATGCATCCTGCACCTTATTTTGGAGGGAGGCTAGTGCTGGTTGTTAAACATTTACCATCAAATCCATGGGCCTAAAACCCAAGCTTCTGGATTCCAAATCCAGCCCTCTTACCACTATACCACAGTTTCTTTTTATACCCTAAGATATATTAATAACTATTCTTGGGAAGCTGATGTGACTGAAACTAAGTAAGAGTGAGAGAGAGGAAAAGGAGATGAGAAGAGAAGACTGGACCTGATATTTTATTAGTATGGGAACTCCCAGTGTGGAAACCCCCTTTACTACTGAAGATCAGAAACTTGTCTGTAACTTACAGTATTAGAGTTGCCTGGGACACTTAAAATTTGTTTGCCCATGGTCACATAATTATGTGAGTCTTAAAAGGACATAGTCCCATAGTTTCCTGACTTTCTTTTTGTTTTGTTTTGTTTTTTACTTTTTGGTGGGGGAGGGCAGGGCAATTGGGGTTAAGTGACTTGCCCAAGGTCACACAGCTAGTAAGTTAAGTATCTGAGGTCTCATCTGAACTTGGGTCCTCCTGACTTCAGGGCCTGTGCTCTATTCACTGCGCCACCTAGCTGCCCCTAAGTAAAAATTTCTTTTGACAAAAATAACAAGGAAATTTCTCTCCAACAAAATAAATCTGTCAGGTATTTTTCCTCCTACAAGTAGGCCTCAATTAACTGCATTTTTCCTTTTTATTTATATTTTTCCTTTTAAAAAATTACCATTGTTTTGGTAATGTGCTTCTATTTTTTAAGTTGAAGAAAAAAAAGCATAAAAGTTATCTCTTAATTTCATGGAAATATATATACATATACATACACACACATATATACATAAGTGTGTACATATATATATATACCTAATAATAGAGAGTAAAAAAGAAATGGCAGAACATAATCTAAACTGATAATAAAGAAAGAGAAAAAAAATCAATAATGATTTTAAGTTTAACAATTGACTGCTACTCAAAGGATCTGTGATTTCTTCAGTGTGAATTTTCCTCTTAACAGATCATGATCCTGCTATAATTTAGTACATGTTCTTTAAGTGATTCTGGGACCAAACATTTCCTCCTGGAGCTCAAGACTGTATATAAGCCTCTCTAAACTTAACTAGGCTAGTCCAAAGACAACAAACATGTAGATTTCACCAGCTGACACTTGGAGCCTTTTCCCTGAACTTATGTTCACTGGACAGTTGCCTTCAAGAACTGAGAGTTTGCTTCCATTTATGCCTTCCTTCATCAATGTAGGACTTTAGTGGATCTAAATGACATCATACTTACTGCATCTAAAATATACAACAATGGGAATATATAAAATGTCTTTATTAACATATTTAAATTATATCTTAATGGTAATTATATTATTTTTCAAGACTGATTGTGCATAAAACCAAAAGGAATTTTGTAATAACAACAAAAAAATTTAAGTACATAGTTTGAGCTCCCTCTGCTGGCTTTACATGGGAAAATGCAGTTATATAGACACCAAGATTAGAGATGGTTTCATTTCTTTATCTCCTTCCTAAACCCAACAAATTTAATGGGGGAAATATTATGTCAAGATGAGAAATAAAAATTAAATTAAAGCTTGTGAATAAAAAAGGTTAAGTTCATTACATTATTAGCTAAACCATTTGGACTTGTAATGTTGTATCAATGAATTAGCAAGTATTTATTAAACATGTTAGATGCTAGGCACAGAGAATACAAAGTAAAAGAGTAACAATCCATATTCTGAAAGACCTTGTATATAGTACAGTAAATCTGTTTTACCTGATAAGATCCAAACATACCACACATAGTATTCTAATCATTGTGATATGTTCTAAGTGTAATGAGTATCCTTTTAGAACTTTAAATTTCAATCACTATAAAATCTGCAAATTTCATTAATCAATGTATATATTTCTTAATGAACTCTTCTATTGGATTATACTGGAGGAACTAGGACCATTAAAATAATATTTGTAGTTAAGACAAGATTTAAATGATAATCTTGAGATGATAACAAATTCATTTTGTATTTCTTCTGATAGGATCCTATCTTGCTCAGCTAGAGGATTTAACAACCTCCTTTATGACACTTGCTCAGCTGCTTAATTGTTAGATTCCTGAACATACCCTAATGAAAACAAAAGCTGTCTTTGGCCAACATCTATGAAGTAAACTAGTAGAAATACAACTTCTAGCCATTTCTTACTTGTTTCTTTCTGTTTTCCTCTCTTTGGACTTTCAACATCTATTCCTATGTTTCTTTTTCTTTTTTGGAGGGTAATTGAGAGTAAATGACTTGCCCAGGGTCACACAGCTAGTTTTTGTGTTAAGTGTCTGAGGCCAGATTTGAACTCAGGTCCTCCTGATTCCAGGGCCAGTGCTCTATTCACTGCGCCACCTAGCTTCCCCCTCTCCCATGTTTCAATGTCTTCTGTTTGAGGCTGCAGTTTGCCTACAAAAGTGACATTCCTAAAATATAAGTCTAACCCTGTCATTACCTTGGTCAATGAACTTTGGTGGTTCCCTATTACATCTAGGATTAAATACAAACTCCTCCGTTTGGCATTTAAAGCCTTTCACAACCTGGCTGCAACTTACCTTTCCAGTTTTATTATACATTACCTCCCTTCATGAACTTCAGCTAAACTGTCTTTCTTCCTGTTCTTCACCTATGGCATACCATCTCCCATCTCTGTACCTCTGCAGCAGCTGTTCCCCTACCCACCCCACTCCTATGCTTGTCTATTAGGGACAGCACATGAGACAGCATACAGTATCCGGGAGAGTTTACGCTAAATCAGTATTCAAGTCCAAAGTAACACATTAACAGTAAGGAGACAAGCTCTATACAGGATACAAGGACACAGATTCTCCAGTTGAGCTGCCTTTGGCTATCACACGAGACTTCAGTAATTTACTTGCATAAGCCCTGGCTCTTATGAGCTAACAGATATGTGGTGTTATCTCTCTCTGCACTAATCAGCTTGAGAAGTTTTAATGAGCAGAGCAATCCTCACTTTGGAAAGATTGAGCAGGTCAGGCTGGAGCTGACCATCTCTGTTCTACATGTACATCTTAAGTCAATAAATGTAAAGTCCTGAGCTGAGGTTCAAAAAAATTTGCATGGGGGCAGCTAGGTGGCGCAGTGAGTAGAGCGTCAGCCCTGGAGTCAGAAGGACCTAAGTTCAGATCCGGCCTCAGGCACTTAACGCACACACAAACAAAAACCTAGCCATGTGACCTTGGGCAAGTTACTTAATCCCAATTGCTCTCCAAAAAGCAAAAAAAAAAAAAGAGAGAGAGAGAGAAAGATCTGGGGGATTTTTAGCAGACTGCAAGTTGAAGACAACTATGTAACATGGCAGCCAGAGAAGTTAATCTTAGCTCCACTAAAAGAGTCATATCTAGAAGAAAGGAGGCTAAAGTATGCTCTCTCCAGGTCAGAACACTTCTGATGGCAGAAGCTTCAGAAAGGAAAGCAGAATTTAGGAAGCAAACACACAGCTAAGAACACAGGCATAGTGCCTGGCACAAAGGAGATGATTAGTAAATGCTTAATATTTAAGGGATACAGAAGTTGAATCATTCCTGTACTAAGTCCCATTAGCCCTGTTGCTGATTCTACTCTCAAACTGACTGAAGCTCCCAAGAACTGGGTCACAGGAACCAGGGGTTACCACACCTCCTCTAGATGACTGTAGCAGGTTTTGAGCACTATCTTATCCCTTATTACTCCTTTTCTTAGACAGTTTAATTGCTCCTTTTCTTAGGCTATTCATTTTCTTTGCCACTGGGCAGTGATTGATCCCTTTGACAGCCACACTGGGGTATCTGGTTTGGTTATAAAGGGGTGGTACAGGTCTAGGTAGGTTAGAAAATATATAGGAGCAGAGTCCCCTTTATGACACTTAGAATGTTTTCTGCCTGTTAAAAGACCACCCAAAGCTGGAGGGGAAGAAAAGAATGGAACAGGAGGTATATAAAACTGTAGTGGCAACCACACTGGCATACCCAGAATGGCTGCTAGCACAGGTTCTCAGATCTGCTTTACTAGGAAAGATACCTGTTCAAGGGGTCAACAATCTTTTAAAATTATATTCCTTAGTTCAGGGGGAAAAGTCAGCACCCTGAACTTCAGAGAAAATCCAAATAAAACAGAGAAAATACAAGCACAGAAATAAAGACCAATAGACAGGGCTTCTCACTCTCTGAGAAATTAGCACAGATTAACAAACAGATCCAACTATCTGACCAAGGCAATATATACATAGTTACCAGAGAAAGAAGTACCAACATCTGGGTTTTTCAAAGGGGGTGGGTGATCCTTAATGGCTACCCAGAATCTCATCTGGCTCTTCCAATGAGTGAGCCCCAAAGCAAAATGCTAACCTCACAGTATATGTACCCTTTTAGAGCAAGCGGGCACTCAGTGCCTAATTAGAAATTAACAAAAGGTGTGAAAGACTTCCAACAAGCAAAACTCCCCTAGGCAAGCTTCCCTTAATGGGCTCCACATGAGGCCTATTAACGGGCAGGGAAGATCTTATATTCCATTATCATTACAGTAGTAACATAAGGGAAAGGTAAAATTCACAAAAAAGCTGTAATTATACACCCCTCCCCAAACTCTGAAAAGATTCAGAGTTCTCTGACTTCAGTCTTTAACACTGCACTCACCCTCTAGGACTCAATCATAAACCCCTCTCTTCTTCAGGATCTGCTTCAGTAAGTTTAGCTCCTTCTGGCTAAACCAGAATATTTCTAGTTTGACATACAAATGATTATTCTAGAAATAGTCTAGAACTTCCCCAACCAACTAGTAGCCCAGGTAAATCAGTGCCTTCTCCAGGAGCACCACAATCTTCCAGTTAAACATGCATGCCCTAGAAAATCGAATTCATAAAGTGGCAGAATATAGTGTGCTACAGGGTCAAAAGAGCTACTCATCCTGCCTATTCTGGGCCAAGAAAATAACTTTTCATTTTTTTCTCTTACAGATGCATAAAAGAGTTATGCCACCATCATGTGCAAAGGTTTGAGAGCTGGAAGGGACCTTCAGAGATCAGCTAGTTCAGTTTCTAACCTGGGGTATGCAAATTGTTTTTTAATAATATTTTGGCCCCTGTATTTCAATATAATTGACTTCCTTTGTAATCCTATATATTTGATGGTATTCATTTAAAAACAATATTCTGATAGGGGGTCCATGAGCTTTGCTGGACTGCCAAAGGGTCCCAAGACACCAAAAATATTAAGAATCCCTGATCTTGTCCAAACCCTTCATTTCACAGATGAAAAAACTGAGGTGAAGGGGGCGGCTAGGTGGCGCAGTGAATAGAGCGCTGGCCCTGGAATCAGAAGGACCTGAGTTCGGAGCCGGCCTCCGACACTTAATCCACACAAACAAAAACCTAGCCGTGTAACCTTGGGCAAGTTACTTAACCCCAATTGCCCTAAAGGGGCGGCTAGGTGGCGCAGTAAGAGCACCGGCCTCGGAGTTGGGATGACCCGAGATCAGATCCGGCCTCAGAAAATGAGCACCCACGCATAAATAATGACTAGCCGTGTAACCTTGAGCAAGTTACTTAACCCCAATTGCTTTAAAAAAAAAAAAAACTGAGGTGAAATGACTTATCTGAGGTTGTACAATAGTGAAACCTCTGTCTACCAGAAGACCACAGTTCTAGGAGGTCTAGTTTCCCGTGTGTGGTGTGTGTGTGTGTGTGACTTTATGCTTCCTGCTGATGTATATGTCCCTGGAACTAGACTCAGGGATTAGGCTTTACTGAAACCTACTGCAGGTCTTAAGGCATAACATAAACTCAAGGACTTGAGCAGTGATAACATTATATCATGAAGTCAGCTATAATATTTCTTGAACACCTTCAAACAGCTTATCTTTTTTCTCAAGTGTTCCTGTAGCTTAGGGGAGAGAAACATAAAGCCTCAGCTCCATACAACAGCCTGTCTCATTCAGCAGATCAAGAATTAAAGACAAAGAAGACTAGAACACATTTAGAATCCCACATTTGGTGGGGAGGGGGAAAGGAGAGACTACGGCATGAAAAGTAGAAGAGGTTAAGGAATTCTCTTGTATTAATTAATGATTATTTCCCTATTGATATCAGAAACTATTAAAACTTCAGAGTTTTTTTTGCTTGTTTGTTTGCTATATATGGGATTTTTCTTTATGTCTTTGTAGTATATGCTCAGTAGTAGGATCACTGGGTCAAAAAAGCTGGGGCATTTTGATAACTTTTAAAACATAATTCCAAAGAAAATTTAAAATAATTTAAAAAACATAATTCCAAATGATTTTTCAGAATCGTTAGTTTAACTAACAGCTCTACCAACAATATATTCATCCACCTTCAGTTCCCACAAATCCTCCAACTTTGACTATTTCAATTTCTTGTCATCTTTGTAAACTTGCTGGGTGTGAGATGATTGCTTTAGGACAATTTTTCATATCATTGTAGACAGTTTACAATTCTTTTGAGAAGAAAGGAAGTAGCTTAAGGAAAATGACCCCTCATGGTTGAGAAGGTCAGTTATGGATTCAAGAATGGAAAGTACCAAGACTTATAAGTTACCCTTTATCACACATGTATCCTACCTGACTACCATTGTACTATAGTTTTGAGCCCTTTCTTCCCATTGATACTGTGGGTACAGGGTGGCTAAGTGGTACAGTGAATAGAGCACCAGTCCTGGAGTCAGGAGGACCTGGGTTCACATCCAGCCTCAGATACTTAACACACACACACCAAAAAAACTAGCTGTGTGACGTTGGGCAAGTCACTTAACCCCAATTGCCCTACTCCTCTCTCCCCCCGCCGCTCCAAATAAATAAAAGATACTGTGGATATTTGAGGGAAGAGTGGACTTCAGATTTCTTAGGGAAAATGTTTTATACCAACTCGACTTAATGCATCATCTTATTAAATGCCTTTTAAAACAACTAAGTCCACTGACTCTTCCTAGGGAGAACACTAATGGGGGCTCCTTGACCTATGAAGTATAGGCCCAGAGAGTTATTCTTTGAAATCTGAGAGTCATAATTTGCTACCCTCTGGGAGATCTTTTGCAAGCAAGGTTGAAAGGTTGGGGAAGTACCCCAAAAGGTTGCTACACCCAATAAAGGAGGAAGTTCAACTGATATAAATCAGCTGTCATAACAAGGAGACTAAAAGAACATAAAAACATTCCTTAATTAACAGATACTTGATTTACTTGCCAAATAGCTAGAGAGATAGTAGCCAAATATAACACTGGCTTAGAATATAAACTTTTTTTTGCACTCAATAGTCTTTTATTTTTTCCAATTACATGTAAAGATAGTTTTCAAAATTCATTTTTGTAAGATTTTGAGCTCCAATTTTTTCTCTTTGCCTCCCTTCCCCCTACCCCCAAAAAGCAAGCAATCTGATATAGGTTGATACATGTATAATCATGTTAAGCACATTTCTACATTAGCCATGTTGTGAAAGAAGAAACAGAACAAAAGGGAAAAAATCATGAGAAAGAAAAATAAAAACCAAAACAAAAATGAAAATAGACTGCTTCCATCTGCATTTAGATTCCATAATTCTTTCTCTAGATGTGGATAGCGTTTTCCATCATGTGTCTTTTGGAATGAATTTTGATCATTATATTGCTAAGAAGAGTTAAGTCTCTCATAGTTGTTCATCACACAATGTTACTGTTACTATATACAATATATAAACTTATTTATAAAAATTTATATTGAAAGTAGAAGATTAGAGAGGATTCTGTCTGGGAAAAGGACAGACTAGATCAGAAAACTTTTGGCCCTCTAAATTTCCTCCCCCAAAAAAGAATATCTTTTCAGTATGTGAGAAATAAATATGGTGCAAAGCAGTGTAAAGCCAAGCATGAGCAGCTCTCCAGAGGAATGCTACTGTGAACAGCTTTTAAGGTTCTGATTACATAGTATAGTGAACACTCTATTTATTCCATAACAAATCAAAGCAAAACATTCACAGAAAATCAAGGTACAGCATTCACAATGTTACAACTTATCACAGAACATCACAATATAGTATTCACAACAGCTTATCATTAAAATAGCCACATAGTTTTCACCAAAGTGGTCACAATATTTAGAACAAAGAATAATCATCTCAAAGTACAATAGTCAAATTCCACTCATGGGGCACACTAAATTAACTCAATCAGTCACTTATTCAGCAATCAATTACTAAGTATCTTTATTCACTAAGTACAATTATTAGAAAATACACAAACCCTCCACCCCTAGGTCACTAGAAAACTACAATTTCATCATTACTCAGTACCCAGGGAGAGGTCTTTTCATTTTGACTTGAGGCTGGTTCTCAGATTCCCTGGATCCTTTTCCATGGTCCCAGATTCTACCTGGATTCACCAGACTGGCACCTGGGTTCAATGGCAGACAGTTCCCAGTTCCTTGTCCATCTCTCTGGGTAAGTCCTGCTCCACACTGAAGTTCAAAGGGTCCAATCCATCTCAGATACTTCACAATTTCTGCTCCAGGGAATTTGAGGCTCAACCAAGTCACGAACACACAAAGTCCCTGCATCCTGGTCATGCTTCCTCAGTCTTCTGCAGCTTGTTCAAAAAATCAGAATCACCTTATACAGCCTGGGGGTGGATGGGGAAAGGATTCTGGGCTCCTGGGTTCCTGTTCAGAAGAGGCTCCTCCACCACAAGTTCTCAGGAAATTCTGGCTCAGTTCTTGATTCTCTCTTCGTTAGTAGCTCTGCCTCCAGATTCTTGTCCCAAGAAATTCTGACTGTGCCTCTCTGGGGCTTTTCTTATATACACGCAACATTAGCTTCTGGTTTTAGCCAACCCCTTCCTGTTATGTCAGCAACAGGGATTCATACCTTCTGTTGCTTTCACAGAGATTTGATTAGTTACTAAGTGCTAAGTACCTGCTTACTTGCCAATACAAAAAGGAGTCTTCAAATTCAAATTACATTACCATTACAAACAGCTGTTCTCCCAAGAGAATTTGAGAAAACCCCTCCACAGATATAGGTTTGGCCTGAGTGAAGGGAAACTCTGCAGAATCTACAAACAACAAACCCTAGTGGCAGTTGGGTTAAGAGGCAGCCTCAACCTTAGAAACTTTCATCTCCCAAATGCTGTAGGAGTTTGATGGCTGAGTAGAAGATTGAAGGACCAGGGGCAGAGCCAAGATGGCGGAGTAGAAACAGCACGTCCAAGGCACTCTCTCCCCAGATCACCTCCAAACTATGTAAAAGGGGACTCTGAACAACTTCTGGAGCCGCAGCACCCACAAAACAACACAGAGAAGCTAACCTCCCACTGAGGACAGCCCAGCAGCCATGCAAGAAGGACCAGCGCAGTGATCTGGGAGCTGGCAGTGCAGTGTGCAGTTCACTGAGAACCGAGCCCAGGTCCACCTGAGCAGTGGTTTTAGCCTCAGGGCGGCTGGGCCAGCAGCCTGCTAGAGGGACCCCAGAACACCAGCAGCTGCAGCGATTCCAGAATTATCAACACAGACATGCCTAGGACAAAGTGAGAGGTTAGTGCCCTATGGACTTTGGGACCAGTATTTCGGGAATGTGTCGGCTTCCTCCCCTGGGGGCTAGAAGCCCCTGAGGAGACACTTGCCATTTTGTAGTTTTCAGTGGCAGCTCCAGCTCCTGGTCTGAAAACTGTAGGGAGATCCAGCGATCAGTCTTGAAGGGTAATTGCTCTTGCTTTAACCTCCCTGGATCTGGATTGTGGTCTGGGATGGGGGTCGTGGGGTGGATATCCAGCTTGCCAGAAACGGAAGTTGCCCCCCCCCACACACACACGTTTGGGATGGAAGCTACCCTGTCTGGTGGCAGAGCCATACTGTGGCAACAAGCCCAAAAGTCAAGTAATTAAGTGGCAACATGCCAAGGCAAAGGAAACAAATTAAACAGAAAAATGCAACATTAGACTCCTATTTGGGGGGCAAAGAGGATCAAAGCATAGAACAGGAGGAGGTCTGTGAGGTCAGAAATCCTGCTCCAAAAGCCCCAAAGTAGGGGTGGCTAGGTGGCGCAGTGAGTAGAGTGTCGGCCCTGGAGTCAGAAGGACCTGAGTTCAGATCCGGCCTCAGACAATTAACGCATACACACACACACACACACACACACACACACACACACACACACAAACCTAGCCGTGTGACCTTGGGCAAGTTACTTAACCCCAATTGCCCTCCAAAAAAAAAAAAGCCACAAAAGAAAATATGAGCGGGTTACAGGCCATAGGGGACCTTAAGAAGGACTTTAAAAATCAAATAAGTGTAGGAAAAATTGGGAAGAGAAATGAGAAGGATGCAGGAAAAGTATGAAATGAGGCTTAACAGCCTGACTGAGGAAAACAACACCTTAAAAAAATAGACTAACTCAAATGGGAAAGGAGGCCCAAAAGGGCAATGAGGAGAAGAATGCCTTAAAAAGCCGAATTTTCCAGTTGGAAAAAGAATCTCAAAAGTTCACTGAGGAGATTCATTCCTTCAGAGTTAGACTGGAGCAAATGGAAGCTAGTGACTTTATGAGAAATCAAGATGCTGTTAAGCAGATCCAAACAAATGAAAGATTAGAAGGCAATGTGAAATATCTCATGGGAAAAACCACTGACCAGGAAAATAGATCCAGGAGAGACAATTTAAAAATTATTGGACTACCTGAAAGCCATGATCAAAGAAAGAACCTAGAAATCACCCTTCAAGAAATTCTCAAGGAAAATTGCCCTGATGTTTTAGATCCAGAGGGCAAAATAGAGGTTGAAAGAATCCACCGATCACCTCCTGAAAAAGATCCCAAAAAGAAAACTCCCAGGAATATTATAGCCAGGTTCCAGAATCCCCAGATCAAGGAGAAAATACTCCAAGCAGCCAGGAAGAAACAATTTCAATATTGTGGAAACACAATCAGAATAGCCCAGGACCTGGCAGCTTCTACACTGAGGGATCGAAGGGCATGGAATATGATATTCTAGAGGGCAAAAGAACTGGGAATGAACCCAAGGGTCACCTACCCAGCAAAACTGAGTATTTTGTTTCAGGGGAAAATATGATCATTCAGTGGAATAGAGGACTTTCAAGCATTCTTGAGGAAAAAACCAGAACTGAATAGAAAATTTGACATCCAGACACAAGAAGCAAGAGATGCCTGAAAAGGTAATCAGGGAAAAGAAATCAAAAGGAACTTATCAAAGTTGAACTATTTACATTCCTATATGGAAAAACAATAATTGTGACTGATGAAATCTTTCTCACTATGAAAATAATGGAAGAAGGATGTATGGTCATATGAATACATATGTGAATGTGTGTGTATATGGTTACAGTTATATATGGATAGAGGGCATAGGTTGAATTTGTTGGGAAGGGAGGATACTCAAGGGGTGAAATTATGAGGTGAGAGAGGAAAGTGGCAAGAGGAGATGGGGAGAGACAGGGTAGGGTAAACTATCTCATGTAGAAGAAGCAAGGGGAAGTGGTTACAAGGGAGGGGGAGAATAGGAAGGCAAAAAGGCAAAACCACATTCTCGTTGAATTTGGTTCAGGGAGAGAATGACATACATACTAAATGGGATATCTCAACCTACAGCAGAATAGGGGGAAGGGGGATGAGAGGAGGGATGATGGATGGGAGGGCATCCTTGTGGGGAGGGAGGTTGGAAGTACCCACTATAGAAGAGGGACAGGATCATGTAGGGAATGAACCACATGGGGGGTGGGATGAGTGGGAGGGAACTATCAGCAGCCTTGTACAATATATCTACTATGATAATGTTGTGCATAGCTAGACATGTACAACATATACTGAATTACTTATCTCCCCAGAGGGAATGGGTGACAAGGGAGGAAAGAAATGGATCTGAAATTCAAGGTCTTAAGATTAAATGTTTCAAATATAAATGAATACTATTATTAATACTCTTTTGCTTGTAATTGGTAGATAAGATGTGCAGGCATTGGGACACAAAGATTCAATTTCCTCTAATGGAAAAGTCGAAAGGGGTATGGGAGAGAGCAGATTGGAGGACGCGATATCTGGCAGGACTACTATTCTGGGAGGATGGGTAGGGGAAAAACAGGGGGGGAAATGATTGTAACTCAAAATCTGGCGGAAATGAATGATGTAAAACAGAAGTTAATAAAGCATTTGTTTAAATATAAAAAAAAATTAAAAAAAATAAAATAGACTAACTCAAATGGCAAAGGAGGCCCAAAGGGCAATGAGGAAAAGAATGCCTTAAGAAGCCAAATTATACTCCTGAATGAAGAAAAAAAGGATATTTAACAACCTGAAAGACTTTCAGGTATTTGTGACAGAAACAGCAGAACTTAAGGGAAAATTTGACATATAAAATCCAGGAGAAATGTAAGGTAAACACTAAAGACCAATTATAAGGGACTTAACAAGGCCAAATTGTTTATATGCCTATTTCCACTTATCATCTCTCTGAAGGTGGATAGCATCTTCCTTCACAAATCCAAGTCTTTTCGTGTTTTTCTAAATCAACCAGTTCATCATTTCCTATACCACAGCAATATTCCAACCCAATCACGTCTTATTTGAGAGATTGTCTATATAAGTTTTCCCTCCCAATTTTCTGCATTCCTTCTATTCTTGGCTACAAAGATTTTATTTATACAAGAAAATTTTAATTTAAAATAATCAAAATTATCCTTTTTACACTTCAACAATGCTCTCATCTTATAATATAGCTTAAGGTCTCATACTGTTGAATATACTTCTTTTGTGTCTTTTTGCTCTGGTTTCTTTGAAGTTTCTGACCTTTTAATTCTTCCAAATGAGCCTTGTAATTATTTTTTCTAACTTGGTAAAATAATTTTTTAGTAATTTAATTGGGATGACAGTGACTAGATTAGTTAGGTAAAATTGTTATTTTAGGGGTGGCTAGGTGGCACAGTAAATAGAGCACCAGCCCTGGAGTCAGGAGGACCTGAGTTCAAATCTGGCCTCAGACACTTCACACAAAAACTAGCTGTATGAACTTGGGCAAGTCACTTAACTTCAATTGCCTTCCAAAAAGAAAAAAAAATTGTCATTTAAAAAATTATAGGGGCAGCTAGGTGATGCAGTGAGTAGAGTGTCAGCCCTGGAGTCAGAAAGACCTGAGTTTGGATCCGGCCTCAGACACTTAATGCACACACAAACAAAAACCTAGCTGTGTGACCATGGGCAAGTTACTTAACCCCAATTGCCCTAAAAAAAAATTATATTAGCTTTATCTTCCCATGAACAATAAACATTACTTTATTTAGATCTGAGTTAATTAGTATAAAAATGTGTATACATGTGCATATATGTGCATGTTTATAGATATCTATGTATATGTTTACATATCCATACTTAATTGTAGCCTTCTTTAGGGTGGTGGGAATAAGGAGGGGGAAAACAAAGTAAAAGTACACAGCAGAGAACAAAAACCAACAAGGAAGCAAAGAAAAGGTGGGCAGCTTTGAAAATAATGTGTAGTATTAGTAATGTAGGTTTTCTTGAAAGGGAAATTTATTGTTTTATATTGAATCCTCTCTTATAGTTAGCTATGTACATGGCAACATTTTTTTCTTTTCTCATTTTGTACTTAAGTTTAAAATAAAAAAAATTTACAAAAAAGGAAAGAAAATTATAATTAATATCAGCTCATAATATAAAAGTAGAGGAAGCTAAAACCAATTTAAAGAAAGCTTAGGAAAAAGAGATTTTGGGGGGTGGAGCCAAGATAGTGGAGAAAAGGCAGCTACTCTCCTGAGCTCTCCCCTAAAGCCCTCTGAACACCTTTAAATAATATCATAAAAAACAATTCCTGGAGCAACAGAACCCACCAAAGGATGGGGTGAAATAATTTTCCAGACAAAGACAATTTAGCAGGTCAGCAGGAAAGGTCTGTTGCACCAGGGTGAACATGTAGCACAGTCCAGCCAGGCCATGCCAGCAGAGACCCAGCCCCAGCAAATCGGGGGCAGGCCTGGGGAGCCACTGAATCAGCATCAGTAGCCAGAGCTCTTAGCCCACAGATAGTAGGTGGGAAATAAAAAAACTGGTCAGAAGGTGATTACAGGGGTCTCTTTGCTAGCACTGAGACAGGACTCTGTTGCTTTGTCCATACTCACATCAAGGTCACAGTTCTGGGTGGAAGTCCCAGGGCAAGGAGGAGCATTAGTACACCAGAACTTGTGGCCACAGTGGAGTGGGGCATCCTCATCACAGTTCCAGGGCAGAAAAGAGTGCTTGTGGTTGCTCACAGACCAGAAGAATAGTAAACATACCTCTCCTTAGATCACACCACATTGGAAAAATTGGAAGAAATAGGCTCAGAAAATGAGCAAACAACAGAAAAAAAAAGCTTCTGACCACAGAAAGTTACTGTGGTAACAAGGATGATCAAAACACACACTCAGAAGAAGATAACAAAGTCAAAGCTCTTATATCCAAAGCCTCCAAGAAAAATATGAATCGGTCTCAAGCCATGGATTTTGAAAATTAAGTAAGAGAGGTAGAGGAAAAATTGGTAAGAGAAATGAGAGTGATGCAAGGAAATCATGAAAAAAACAAGTCAATAGCTTGTTAAAGGAGACAAAAAATACTGAGGAAAATAACACCTTAAAAAACAGACTAGACCAATTGGTAAAAGATGTATAAAAAGCCACTGAGGAGAAGAATGCCTTAAAAAGCATAATTGGCCAAATGGAAAAAGAAGCACAAAAAATTCACTGGAAAAAAAAAAAACCTCTTTAAAAAATAGGATTGGCCAAATGGAAAAGGGAGTACAAAAACTCACTGAAAAAAATAGTCCTTGAAAATTAGAATTGAACAAATAGAAGCTAATGATTTCATGAGAAATCAAGAAATAATAAAACAAAACCAAAAGAATATAAAAATAGAAGACAATATAAAATATCTCATTGAAAAAACAGCTGACCTGGAAAATAGACCCAGGAGAGATCATTTAAAACATATTGGACTACCTCAAAGCTATGATCAAAAGAAAGAACCTAGACATCATTTTTCAAGAAATTACTGAAGAAAATTGTTCTGATGCTCTAGAATCAGAGGGTAAAGTAAAAACTGAAAGAACCAACTGATCACCTCCTGAAAGAGATCGCAAAATGAAAACTCTCAGGAATATTATAGCCAAATTCCAGAGCTCCCAGGTTAAAGAAAAAATATTGCAAGCAACCAGAAAGAAACAATTCTAGTGTCATGGAGCCACAGCCAGGATAACAGAAGATTTAGCAGTTTCTACATTAAAGGATCTCAGAGCTTGTAATACGATATTACAGAGGGCAAAGGAGCTAGGACTGCAATCAAGAAACACCTACCTAGCAAAACTGAGTATAATCCTTCAGGAGAAAAATGGACATTCAATGAAATTTCAAGCATGCTTGACGAAAAGTCCAGAGCTGAATAGAAAATTTGACCTTCATATACAAGAGTTAAGAGAAGCATAATAAGGTAAACAGGAGAGAGAGAAATCATAAGGGACTTAACAAGGTTAAATTGTTGTAGCAGCAAGCACCCCAGCATCCCCAGGGTGGCTGCCAGCACAGGTTCTTAGACCTGCTTTTCTTTCTTTTTTTTTTATTTATGACTCACCATTTCCTTTATTTGTACAAAATAGTGAATAATCATACCCTGGCTGGGAAAAAAGGGTGGTTTTAGCTTTAAACAAGTCCTTCTGTCCAGAAGCATCTATTTTGAAGGCTTAGGACCAGCAGCTTTAGCCCCAGCATCTTTGGGTTTGGACTCGGCAGGCTTAGCAGCCTTAGCATCAGACTTGGCTGCTTTGGGGTCAGACTTGGCAGCTTTGGGGCCAGATTTGGTAGCCTTGGGATCTGACTCACTGACTTTGGCAGCAGCCTTAGGGTCAGTGGGCTTGGCAGCCTTGGGGTCAGTGGGCTTGGTAGCTTTGGGGTCAGTGGTTCTGGCAACCTTAGAATCAGGCTTCGTGATCCTGGAGCCTGGACATTTGATGCCAATCCTAGGACCTGGACGCTTGGTAGCCGTCTTGGGGCCAGCACGCCGGGCTCTGGCCTTGGGGATCTTGGGCCTGAGGAGCTTGGCTTTAGAGGCCTTGGAGCTCAGGGCCTTGATGGCCTCTGCTCGGGCCTTGATGGCTTTGGCGTTGTTGGCCTGCATCTTTTTCAGCCCCTTCTTGTTGTGTTTCTTGGCAAAGTGCATGTTTCTCAGAAACTTGGGGTCAACCCCTTTCAGAGACTCATATCTCTGTGACCTAGGTTTCTTGATGCCATTTCTGTGCCATTTTCGAGATTGGTTGTGGGTGGTTTGGTTCTTAGACTTAGCCATCTTTACACCGCAGCCTGCGCTAACAGGCACTCCACCGACCGGAAGAGGCCAAAAGGAGAGAGAGAAAGAAGTAGACCTGCTTTTCTAAAGGAAAGCAACTCAAAATGGGTTAATCAATCGAACATATCATTTACCTAGTTCAGGGGGGAAAGTCAGCACCCCAAACTTCAGAGTATACAGACAGAAGTTACAAGCATAAGTTATAAGAAAACAGAAATATTTCAAGCAGACAGGCCTCCAACTGTCTGACCATTACATACATCCACACCTAGTCACAGTTACCAGAGAAGGAAGCATCAACATCTGGGTTGATGGGGGCTGGCTCTCAATAGCTGCCCAGAGTCTTGTCTGGTCAAATCACATAACACTTCTCAAAGTGAGCCCCAAAGGAAAGCCTCCCAACAGGGTTTATATAGCCTTCTCCTAGCTCAGAGAATGTAACAACCCTCTTGAACCACTGCAGAATCAAAAAGTATCTCCTGAAAAACAAGTCTCCCCCACAGGCTCCAGGTGCACTTAAGCCTATCAAAGGGCCTAGGGGCAGGGAAGATCTTAAATTTATATTCTCATTACAATTGTTTACATTCCTACCTGGGGAGATGATACTTGTAACTCTTAAGAACTTTTATTAGGGCAGTTAGAAGGAGTATATATAGACAGAGAGCACAGAGTGAGTTGAGTATGAAGGAATGACATTTTAAAAATAAAATTAAGGGGTGAGAGAGGAATATACTGGGAGAAAGGGAAAGGGAGAGGTAGAGTTAGAATGGGGTAAATTATCTCACATAAAAGAGGCAAGAAAAAGCTTTTACAGTGGAGGGAGCAGGTGGGTTAGGGTGAGTGAGTGAACCTTACTTTCATCAAAATTGACTCAACAAGGGAATAAGGTACACACTCAATTGGGTATAGAAATCTATCTTATCCTACAGGAAAGGAGGAGGGAAAGGGGATAAGAGAAGGGGGAAGTGATAGAAGGGAGAGCAGATTGGGGAGCAAAACACTTTTGAGGTGGGACAGGATGAAAGGAGAGAGTGAACAGAATAAAATGGGGTTGGGGTAGGGATGGAGGGAAATATAGTTAGCAATAGTAATTGTGAAAAAAATTTGAAGGAAGTTTCTCTGATAAAGGCCTCATTTCTCAAACATATAAAGAGCTGAGGCAAATTTATAAAAATAAGAGCCATTTCCTAATTGATAAATGACTAAAAAAAAAAGGCAGTTTTGGTTTTTCTTTTTTTCTTTTTTTTTTGGAGGGTAGTTGCAGTTAAGTGACTTGCCCAAGATCACAAGGCTAGTTTTTTTCATGTTAAGTGTCTGAGGCCAGAATTGAACTCAGGTCCTCCTGACTCCAGGGACAGTGCTCTATTCACTGAGCCACCTAGCTGCCCAAAAGAACACTTTTTAGATGAAGTAATCAATATATCAATAACATATAGCCAAATGAAAAGATGCTTTAACTCACTATTGATTGAAGAGATGCAAATTAAAATAATTGTGAGGTACTACCTCATTCCTATTAGATTAGGTAATAGGACCAAAAAGGAAAATGACAAATGGTGGAGGGAATGTGGGAAAAATGAGACATTAATACATTGTTGGCAGAGTTGTGAAATGATTCAACCATTCTGTAGAGCAATTTGGAACTATGCCCCAAGGATTATAAAACCATGCATACCTTTTACCTAGCAATACCACTACTATATCTGTATCCCAAAAGAGATAGAAAAAATGAAAAGGATGTATATGTACAAAAATATTTATAGCAGCTCTTTTCTAGAGGCAAAGAATTGGAAACTGAGGATATACCATCCAGCTGGGGAATGGATGAAATTGTCATTATGATGGATTACTATTGTGCTATGAGAAATGATAAGCAGGATACTCTCAGAAAAACCTGGTGAAACTTATATGAGTTAAAGCAAAGTGAAATGTACACCCCCCCCCAGCAATACTGTAAAATGATTAGCTGTTCTCAGCAATACAATGATCCAAGACAAATCTGAAGGACTTATGATGATAAATGCTATCCATCTCCAGAGAAAGAGCTTGTGCTGTCTGAACACAGATTGAAGCATGCTTTTAAATTTTTTCTTTATTTTTCTGAGGGGTTTTTTTGTCTATGTTTTCTTTCACAACATGATTAATATGGAAATGCTATGTATGACTACACATGTATAACCTATATTGAACTACTTGCCTTCTCAGTGGGGGTAAGGGGTAGGGAGGGAGAAAGGGAGAAAATTTGGAACTCAAAGTTTTAAAAAATAATGTTAAGAATTGTTTTTACATGTAATTGAGGGGAAATGAAATACTAAATACATTTTTTAAAAAGATTTTTTTTTAAAGCTTGGCAAGAGACATAACTGAACAAAGTCATCCGAGCAACATTTAAGGATATAAAGAGGGAAGGAAAAAAAGATGGAAAAGATCTACAAAGATTTTTATATTTCACCAAAGGCAAATGGAATTTCCATGCTATAACCTCACCCACAAGCAACTTCCAGGCATGTATTAAGAGCATAAAAAACTCCATTTATTCAGTAACAGATTAAGACAAGACATTCATAGAGAATCAAATACAGCATTCGCCATGTGTAACTCAATAATTTATTAAGTCCTCAATTCAATCAAGAAGTACTAAGGTCCAAGTACTCCACCCCTGGGCAGTACATTCATTTAGTCAATCACAAAGTGTTCTCTCTATTCAACTGGAGATTAGGTTACAATCATAAACAAAATCCATTCATTTGGTCAGTCACAAAGCACAAAAATCAAAGTACTTTAACCTGGATCACAACTGAATTACAATTATCATCAGTTACCACCAAGCACATTCTCAAAGGGGCAGTGGAGAGCATAAAGGCCATCTACCCCTGAGTTACAACAAGCTTATGAGAGGTCTCTTCTTCATCTTGACCCGAGGCAGGTTCTCAGCAATCCCTGTTCCTGGGAAGACAAAGCTTAACAAAGTCACAATATACATGGCCAGTGTCCTCATCAATTCACTCTCTGCCTGAAGAACAGTCTCAGGACCCCTGAAAACATCAGCAGGCCCCTCCTCCAGGATTTCTGTAACACACACAAGAAAATCTTCCTTCAGGGCTTCTGAACCAATAGCAAGGTTCTAGGACTTCTGTCACAACAGCACTGTCCTTTACCAGCAGATGAATCTGGCAAAGTAACATCAAAACAGACATGCCTCCTCAGTTCTTGGAAACTCTGGGTAGTAGTTCTCAAAAGTCCTGGGCAGCTCCAACTGGCCCTCAGCAATCCGGGTGGCTTCAGCTGGCAGTTCTCTCTCTCTCAGCAACTCTGGCCCCCAGCAATCCTCTCTCTCCCTCTCTCTGCCACCATGATGCTGCTCCCAAAAGTTCTTCTGACCTCTCTCTGCTTGGGTCTCTCTATCCACACCACTAATTCCTCCCAGTTCAGCCCTCTTCACATCAACAAGTCCATCCCACAAGTAGGATACACAAGCTCTGGGTTTTAACACTTAAGCCAAAAACCAAGCCAATACAAGGGGTTCTTTAAATTCCATTACCATTACACATGCTCTGATTATAACATTATAATTCTAGATGTGCTAATAGAGGATGTAGAAATGGTACCAAGAGGATAAAGATGGGAAAACCATCTGGATTAGATCAAGCGTACATAGAAAAGATATATCCTAGAGATGATGCAATTTTGATGGTTGAGGGGCTGAGTCACAAGGGAACTGAAGAAGGGGGGAAGACACCAAAGGCATGAAAAAAACTTGGCCCTCATTAAAACAGAAAAATGAGGTAACCAAGAGAATATTAACTATTGATATATACATATGTATGTATGTATGTCTACTTTCCTATCCACAAGGACTTTTAAGGGAATAATATTACATACACATATGCATCCTAGATATGGTTGATGATGATATTAGTAGGGAAGAGGTAGGCTTTCAAAAAGTAAAAATTCGTAGGAGACCAAATATTTACTATCATATAATTAGCTGAAAGATGCAGTGAATATACAGTCTCACTCTTAATATCACTAGATGACTATAAAAAAGCTTTTGCTTTGGTAGAGCAAAGCATTGCTTTAAAGATTTTCTTGCAACAAGATGCTTCTCATGAATAGGTGAAAAATTATGCAAAATCTCTTGAAAAAGATAACACAAGATAATAGTTGCTTAAATGAAGGCAGGCCACTCAGTCCTCTTAAACCTACTTCAACAAAAACTAAAATTCCCACTAGATTAAATAATTACCAAGAAATCTAATGAAAAACTACAACAAGTAACTTCTTCAACCCCAGAACTGCACAAAATAGTAGTCAGAAGACTGGGAGCTTTCAGCAAAGCCAGCATGAGTGAAAGTAAACACAGCTATAGCCTTCCAACATGACCCTCTGATACATATAACCTGTAAATATATATATAAATAAATAAATATAGCAAGAGGTATATATAACCTGTAAAGTTCTGCATCAAGAGGCAAAAAGAGGGCTCCTTTGAGAAGGCTTTAGGGTGGCTAGAAATCCCGCAGGTGGGGGACCTTGGAAGTCTTCAGGAACAGCAATTTTCGGACCAAAATAAAGAGGTTACCCATAAAGAAGGTTAGGGTTGCTCTGGAGTCCCCAAAATACCAACACACCAGGTCCTGCTGAATCAATTCAACTCAAGTCTTCTCTCAGCCAAAGAAAAGTAAAGTTTATTAAAAGTTCGCTTGTGTTGGACACAGAGTAAGCCTGTGCTAGGTCATTCTATGGTGTTCTCACAGACATGGAGATAAGATGGGGTCTTATATACAGTAAGTTGTGGAAGGAATCTAGGGGTGGTCTAGAGGAGGAGTTTGGGGAGGGTCTTCAGGAGGAGTTAATGAGGTCAATGAGTGATTAAGGCTGGGAAGTTGCTGGAGGCTACCTGGAGACTACAGACAATTATGGGCTAGGTCAGTTCAAGGGTGGATTGATATTTTGATCGGCTCAAGGGTGGGAAGTGTAGTAACAGAGGTTTGGGCCCAGCCACAATGTAAGGCTTATTGCCTCATGCAAATGCCTCATCAAATGAGACGATTTAATCAGAGTTCAAGGGGGACTCCCAGAGCCCATACCTCATCAAAAACACCCTAGAAACAGGGGCTCTAAGGTCTCTGATACTTTTGCCAGAGCTACCAGAGAGATCCCTGAAGATCTGGAATTCTAAATCTCAAAGACCTAAGGAAGTCTTAACCTAGGTGGTAGAGGTCAGTGCAAGAACACAGGTGAGGCAGGATGAGATCAAATAGAACCAAGCACTGTCTTTCCCCCTGCAACTCCCCCCGCTCAAATAGAAAGGGACTACAGAACTCTGTCACAAAGTCCCAATTCAGGAACTAATGCTAGAAAGATAAATAAAACAAAAATGATTCAATGACTAGACTCAGAGGCATACTGGGGTACAACCATGGCTTACATTACTATAGCCCCTTCTTCATGTCAGGTAATACACACCTAAGGGTAACTATAGTGTACATGAACTAGAATCCTATCTATAACATATCTAATATATGGCCATTCAACTTTTGCTTGAAGACCTCCAGTGAGTAGGGACTCACTCTCTCCTAAGTACTAACAAATTAGAGACATTATATAGATTGGACTATACCAAAGTATATACAAGAATGAATGGGCTCTTTACTTTGGGAGGAAGATGAGATCTAAACTCAAACCAGGAGAAAAAGCTATATCTCACCATTCTACAGACTAAAGCAGTCTATAGACTCAAGCTGGAAAGCAGGGATGTGTTGAGGAGCTTGCTTCCTTAACATGTCTGTAGTTTCTTTCCCTTGATTGCCATTTGGGACTCTACCTGGTCTCCCTTGAACTTCCAGCAAATGTATAGGAGAGTATTTCTCTCCTAGTCCTCTTCTGCCATTACTTTTCTTAGCATGTATCAAAAACATTTGCTTGTCCACATGAGCCAAAGATTGGACCCCATGTCCTTGGCTTTTTCTTCCTGAGCTCTGGCTATGGACCTGAGAAATGAATGTTTCTATCCCTGGCAGTAGCTTCATATGTTCAAGAAGTCAGGAGTTCCCAAGGCAGTGTCAGTTCTCCAATGGGAAGTGTTTCTGGCAACTACACTGCTTTTTGGAGAAGACATCACCACTAAGAGAAACCACAAGAAAGATATTGAATCTGAAATGACTAAAAAATTCAAGCCACAGTCTGGATTTCTCAGAGATCTAGATTTATGAGTTGTTTATGCAATACAAGTGAAAGTTTAATAGTTGTTCATCAATCCAACTAAAATACCAGTACTTTTAGGTAGTGTATAACAAGAGATAGGCAGTTATTTCATGTTTTAAGTATTTGTTAATGTACCTTTGTGGACTTTTGTATTTTTTTTTTTTTTTGCTTTTTGGAGGGCAATTGGGGTTAAGTGACTTGCCTAAACTCACATGGCTAAGTAAGTATGTCAAGTGTCTGAGGCCGGATTTGAACTCAGGTCCTCCTCCTGACTCCAGGACTGGTGATCTATTCAGAGACTTTTGTATTTTAAACATTTCTTTTTAATAGAAGAAATAAATAGCTGTTCTATGCCTGAAACCTACTTTGTATCTTATGTACCCTTTCTAGAAGAGATCCTATTAGTATTTTTTTAGGGAAAATCCTAGATGTGAGTCAGTTTTGTTGCAGTTTTTCCACTAGAACTCCAAATTGGGAACATAATGAGCCAGAGAAAGAAATAGAGCCTATCTGTCCTCTTTGGGACCGGGATCCCTGAAGACAGAATTTGGTTTGTGGAGCCTCATTTGAGAGGGGGATTCCCTTGGGTCCTGGGTAACACAAATACATACAAAATAATTAGATGCTAATTGGTGTTTAGCAAGTGCCCTAGTACTTTGGAGAATCAGAAGAGGTTTTATGTTTGGGTGGGATGAAACCTGAGTTTTGGAGGAAACATGTGAAGAGAAGGAGGATGAGGAATGAAAGATTTTAACAAATACAGGTAAAGGGGTCATATGTTCAAGGCACAGGGAACCACTGCAAAAGCACAGAGAAAGGAGATGGAATATTGTGTGTGAAGACCAGTAAGAAGACCTAGTCTGGATAAAACTTCAGAGTACAAGTACATAACAAGGTTGGAAAGATAGTTTACAGCTAGGCCATGAAGAGTTTTAAAAGTCAAAGAGAGGGGCTTATATTTGATCCTAAATGCAATCTGGGAGCTACTGGAATTTATTGATCAGAAGAGTGACAAGGTCAGATCTGCACTTTGTCTAAATCACTTAACCAGCTATTCATAGTTTGGATTGGAGCAAATCACTGACAACTAAAGAGATGTGAATTAAAATAACTTGGAGGTTCTACATTATACTCATCAGACTGGAAAAGTTGACAAAAAAAGGAAAATGACAAATTTTGAAGGGGAAATGGGCACATTAATACATTATTAACAGAGCTGTGAATTGGCACTGACATTTTGGGAAGTTAATGAACTGTGTATGCCTTCTGACCTAGTAATACCACTACTAGGTATATATTCCAAAGAGGTAAAGGAAAAAGGGAAATTATGCACATGGGCAAAAATATTTAAGAAGCTCTTTTTGTAGTAGCAAAGAACTGGAAGCTAAGGTGCTTAAGCTACCCATAAGCTGATTAAATTATATACATACATATGTGTATATACATATATATATGAAAGCTATTTTGTCATAAGAAATGATGAAGACAGTTTCAGAGAAAACTAGGAAGATTTATATGAACAGATGTAGAATGAAGTGAAAAAAAACCAAGGGCACAGTTTACACAATAACAACGTTTTAAAAACAAAAAACTTTAAAAGTCATAAGAATTCCAACCAGCATGATGACCATCCATGATTCCAGAGAACTGATGACAAAGTACACTAGCCACTGCCTGATAAGAGAGGTGATATACTTGGGATACAGAATGAGATGTATTTATTTGGACATGGCCAAGGTAGAAATTTGGTGGTGGTTTTTTTTTTTTTTACTATGTACATCTATTATAAGACTTTTAGTAGTAATAGCTAGCAATTATATAGGGCTTTAAAACACTTTTCAAATATTAATTTGATCCTCATAACAATTCTAGGAGGCAGGTCCTAGTATTATCTCTATTTTACAGATGAAGAAACTGAGGCAGACAGCGATTAAGAAACTTGCTCAGTCACCTATCTATTAAGTGTCTGAAGCTGGATTTGAACTCAGTTCTTCCACTGTATCACATAGCTATCTTTATTTCCATTTTTCTTTTTTTCCCAATGGTTGGGGGGAGAAAAAAATTGATTTTTAATTAAAAACAAAATTTAAAATAAAATAAAATAAAACTTTTTTTTTTTTTAAGTTTGAGTGCAATCAGGAAAGACTTGAGGAAGAGAGACTGTTCAGGAGGCTATTGTAGTAGTCCAGGTGAAAGGGCCTGATGATGGGCCTGAACTAGAGTGGTAGTTGTGAATAGAGAGATTGCTGTAAGAGATGTTGGGTAGGTATTGTTAACAGAGGTCCATGAGAGAGTTGGGAGTTATAATAGTCATGGCAACCAATGGAAAGAGAAAAGTTGGCTGATATTCCTCAATGAAAAGATATAAGGACTTTAAGCTAGCAGAACTCAAAGATAAACTAGTTATCAAACTGATGAAGGGAACAGCCAAGAGCAGAGCTCTGTTGTTAAGCTTTCTTCCAAGTTCTAAGAAGCTAAGGCAGAAAAGGAAATGGTGTCCAGTATCAGAGCTACACTGACAATTGGTGGGAAGAGAAGGATTGTTAGCAGCTGTAGACAGGGCCAGGATTGTATGAAGATTCCTGTGGGGAAGCAAACTTATGCTATGAGGGATAGGGAACCTGCAGCCTTGAGGCCACCTGTAGCTTTATAGGTCCTTGGGTGTGGCCTTTTGACTGAGTCCAAGTTTTATGGGACAAATCCTTTTATTAAGGGGAATTGTTCTGTGAAGTTTGGATTCAGTCAAAGGGCCACACTTATGGACCCAGAGGGCCACAAGTGGACTCAAGGCCACAGGTTCCCCACCCTTGTAGCTATGCCATCTATGGGAAGTTGTGCTGAATAAGCAAAGTGTCCAGGAGGAAGAAAAAACCCCTAAAATTTAGGGAAGTAGGCTGAAGTGGGAACAAAACACAAGCTTATTTCAATAGGGTGGGACATCTAAAGAAAAGCAGACCAAGCTAAATAAGACAAGTTAATGAGAAAACAAGGATGGATAAACACAGGAATTAAAACTACTAAGAAGCTAGAAGTGCATGGAACTTTGTCACAACGGACATGAATTGTTATATGAAAAGGAATGAGGATTTGGGGGCCCCTATTTTTCTTCTTAAAATAATTTCTTCTTTGATAAATTTAATAACCACTCAACGAATACAAACTTAAAGAATATAGAGTGAACCCCCATAAATCATAAAATCCAAATTACTTACATTTTAATTTTTAAAAGAGTATAAATATATAACTAACTTTACTTAAAGACCTCTTTATTTTATTTTATTTTATTTTTGCTTTTTGGAGGGGGGAAGGCAGGGTAATTGAGGTTAAGTGACTTGCCGAAGTTCACATGGCTAGTAAGTGTCAAGTATCTGAGGCCAGATTTGAACTCAGTTCCTCCTGACTCCAGGGCAGGTGATCTATTCACTGAGCCACCTAGCCACAACTTAAGACCTCTTCTAATGCCTTATTGTAGAACAGTGCTAACTGGGTTCTTGAGGTCTGTATCAACAGAAGACAAGTTTTGGTACTTACTACCAAGATGAAAAGGAATTTAATATGAGCTCAGAGACCTACCGTATGGGGTTTTTTTCCCCCTGAAAACCAGTTTAGCTGAATCTAGGGAAATTCATCACCAGATTAATTGCAGTGATGAATTTTTGGTCCATAACAAATCTAGAAAACACCCACTAAGAAGAGAAGAGTTTTGATCTAATTCAGTAATGGAGGTACTCACAATAATGAAATCAAAGGTTCTTAAAGCATTGAAATAATATTGAATATCTTAATATCTGCCCTTTTTCACACATATGTTAGGAAATTATCCTCTAATATTTTCAAAATTGGCCCTTCTCTATGTATGTTCCTTCTGGCCCAGTTATTCTTTCTACCTTCATTTTCTTCAGTGCTATTTTCCTTTCCTTATGTAAAATATTAAGGATGGAGATAGCAGAACACAAGTATGGTGGTTCTACTGTCATGCCTGTCATATTTTGCTGTAGAAATATTGATTTTTCCTTGGCTTTGTCCTTTCAATATTATCTTTAAATGTCCTTGAGATGATTTGCTCTCTTTCCAAGTTTTCTACACATTTATTTTTCCTTATAATGCTTCTCCTTGTTTTTAAGAGATGATACTATCTTTAACCATACTCTTTTGTATAGTTTTGCAAATAAGTTTAAATTTTACTTTTTAAATTTTAAATTGGTTTTGCCCTTGGCTTTCATGTCTCTCTACTTGGCAGGAAGATTAAACATTTGCTGACTGTTGCACTTTCTTTGCTCTTTTGACCTAAGCATCTGAAGACCGCTTTTTATTGACTAATGGTGATCATTCATGCTGCTTCCTGTTCTTTTATTCATTTCTTATTTTTGGTGTCACTATACTGTTTGAATAGTCTAATTGGAGCCATATTTTATTAATTGATTAAGTTATTGTTGAAAATATCATATATTAAATATATGAATATTAATTATATGAAATATATAAATAATAAATATTAAATATATGAAAATATCATATATTAAATAATTGCATGCATATATCTTTTTCTCAACTCTGTAGTTTTGTTCCCACCTACCCCATTCCCAAGCTTGTAATTTATTTTTATCATTGATGATAGATGATTTGACTATACATAGCTAATCTAGAAATTACTTCAACATTGGTAAGCAATAATTTCCCATAAATTATGATGGTCAATTTTATTGTTTATAATGTTGTTTAGTTGATACCATACAAAACACTTTCTTACACTTTTAGTGGACTATATTCACACTGCTCCTTAAACCTGCATATTTTCTTCTCTCTCTCTCGATTCTCTTTTTACTTCAAACTTTGCTTTACCATCTTCCATGTCCTGTCCCTTTGCATAGGTCCCACTTAAGATGCTGTCCTGGGTCCTTTACTCTTCTGTCTCGATATTCTTTATGTAATCTCATTGGATGTCATGTATTTAATTAACATTTCTGAACTGATGTCTTCTAAATCTGTATGATGGAATCCTAATAAAGCTGCCCCCAGTCCCAATATCCTAACTTCATTATAGGCTTCAATGAACAGCAGGCCATGAACTCATAGTCCTCACAGAAACAGCAGGTGTGTCCATGTGACGGGATCCCAGCCACTGCTTCTACCTAGTCAGTGTCCCCAGTCCCATTCCCACAGAAACAGGCATGTCCACACACTCAACCACAATCACATCCATCTAGTCTCAGACAGGACCACAATAGCCAGCCAATCAGAAAGCAGCACCACCAGGATACCCAAGCAGGAAGTGGACCCCAAAACAATAGAAGGGACTTTCCCTAAGTAGGCACCTATAATGCCAATGCGATATTCACATAGCCCACTTGGCTATGAATATGCTGATGTAGTGGTGAATCACAAAATGTAACAGGCTCTCCACATGGAGGACAAAATAAAAGCATTTATTAAAATATCAGAAAACCAAATCCCAAAACCAGAAAACCAAATTCATCATAGTAACCACGAAGTTGGTACACATAACCAATGTAGTGAATACCAAAATTCCCAAGCCTTCCCAAACTTTCCTTTTGTCAGGCCTTCAAAACCAAACAGACTCCCTTCTTTCACTCAGGCTAGCTACTCAGCCTCCATGCTTCTTGCTCCCAGCAGTTCTTGCTCTTTCTCAGCTTATGCTCAGCTTTTTATTCTGGTCATTAGTTCCTCCCTGTTCTGCCCCTTCCTGTTGTATCAGCAAGTTCCTCCCACTGTGGGGTTCACAAGTTCTGTTTCTTAACAAAGACTTGATATAATTAAAGGCAAGGCTCAAGTGAAACAAGGCATTAAGTACTTGTTTGCTTGCCATTACAAGGGGTAGGGAAGATCTTTAAATCCCATTACCATTATAGCACTTCCACAATAATAATAAAAAACTGATCTAGAGTGAACTTATGACATGGAGACACTTATGATAATATCATTATCATATATAGGCAGCCCCCCCAAATGGGTTTTTCTATGTGCATTGTGGGTAATTGCATGCACTGTTCCATTATGGCTGGGACCCCTCCCCTATTACCTAATCCCTTAACAAACCCCTCCTGCCTTCTTAATATTCATAATTTCTGTTATGTAATTGAATCTTTACCCTATAAAAATCCATCTTGCTTTCTCCGAAGTTGCTGGTTTCTCTTGGAATTTAGCCCACTTCATCAGAGGCATCAATCTCAATAAATGCCTATACTTGGATTAGAGATGGTTCGACTCTGAATTCTACCACAAACATCATGAAACCCCAACATTTTTTTATCCTGGGTGGGCAGAAATTAAATAGCAACATATATATTCAATTTTAATCTCTATCCTATTACTAACTACTTATCTTTCCTGATCCCCCAGGGTTAATGCTCTTTTCTTCCTCAAATTATCTGATATTTAATTATGTAAAATTTCATACCCTCAATAGAAGGTAAGCTCTCTGAATACAAGCCTTTTTAATTTTTTTTCTTTTCTTCTCCAATACATGGTTCCTTATAGATAGGAGGTACTTAATACCTACTTGTTGAGTTTAATGTTATGATCATATAGGCAAGAGGGTTCTGTTTAGTATTTGTTTTTAGCATCTTTAATTTCTTCATCCTGAGATGAAGAAATATTTTCTGCCTATTTTCACCATCTTATCCTATGAACATTTTTTTCTGCTTTGAAGTCAAGTATACATATATACCTTAGTATATATTTATTTAACATGAAAGGTCTTATCAAGTTTTTCTGAGTATTTCTCTACTTTGTTATTCTTTGCAAATGGTGCTACTTAAGTTGCTGTTTTGTTCATGGTAGTATTTTTGCTTTTGCTCATTATAGATATTGCATAGTAATATTAACAAAAATGAGATTTCTTATTGTATGATAAAAATCAAATCTGATAACTTCTTTACTTATCTGTGCAAGAAGAACCTGTGAACCATCCTTCCATCAGCAGCCTATGTCTTCAAGTTTCCTTTATAGTGAAAATGTCAATGTGATTCAGTTCTTCTAGTACAGGGGTGGGAAACCTGTGCACTCAAATGAAGTTTGAATTTAGTCAAAGGGCCATACTTGAGGACCTAGAGGGCCACATGTGACCTCAAAGCCACAGATTCTCCACCTCTGCTAATATATTGACTTACTGGCCACTGGACAAGGATATCACAGAGTATCATAGTTAATGTGTTAGACACTTCCATGTTACAATAAGACACCATGTTACAATAAGGACTTTTGTGGAAGAGCATAAGAGAAACTTTCACAAAAATTTTAATACTAAATACTTTTTATTTTATACTGATGGATTTGGAATAGCATAGATGAAAATAATCTATTTACTTTGTATAGAATTGGGTCCATGACTTGGCTTGAAGGATATGACTGAGTCCACAGGAAATTATGGATCCACATAAGATCACACGGTGGGTAAATATAATATCATTGCTGGCTAGAAGTACGAAATTGAAATCCCCACAATAAAAAGACCTAAGATACTGAGAAGTAGTTTTTTATAACACTCGCTGTATTTTACTTCCTGAACTTTGGCAGCATTTTTGTATTCTCTGACTAGTATACCTACACTATCTCATATAAGCCCCTTAGAGATCAGAATCTCATAATCTCGTAATATACAGAGTAGCTTGGCCTTTATGTTTAACCTCCTTCCATCTTTAGTTTTTCATCTCTTTACTAAGATTACTCTTCCTCCTTAGTAAGTTTTCCTTTCTTTATAGAATATAAACTTCTTGAAAAGAAGGATTATCTCATTCTTTGTATTTGAATCCTTCTTTCTCTCTAGTAGCATAGTCAATAGTACATAATAGGCACTTAATAAATTTTTGTTGACTGTCAGTCCTGATTCAAGGTGAATATGACATGACCCTATTATTAATGTTAGCTCTTAAACTTCAATTCTACTTGCTACCTCTTTCTATCACATCATACAAAGCAGGGGTTCTTACTGGGACCCAGAAACTTATTCTTTTTAATATTTTAATAACTATTTCAATATGGTTGATTTCCTTTGTAATCCTATGAATTTTATTTTAAAACATTTTGAGGAGGGATTCATAGACTTTACCAGATTGCCAAATAGCTAAAAATAGTCAAAGAGTAATGAGACCAAGATCTTTAATTGCATATCATGAGCTTTATTGTTCACATTAGTCTAGTTAAACTATTACAGAAGCAATTTATACACTCTGATGTAGCCTACTTCATTTAATCTGGATTTAGCAAGGTCTTTTAAAACTTCATTACTTTGCAATTTTACTACTCCATTGTATAGAACCTAAAATATTCAATTAAAATATTTGTTTCCAGGTGAACCAATTTTTTTTTACTGGATGAACCACCCTATCATTTCTTTAGGGGAGGGCTGCCTGGGAAATAGCTAAAGAATCTGTATACTGTATTGACTACTGAGACCTTTTTGAAGATGTTAGTACTTTGTAGTTGAGGAATTTACCAGACTCTGGGGTCATCTTGTGATTGACATTGGTCATTGGTATGAAAATATGAGCAAACTGTTGGCCTAGCACCACACTGTAATTCTTTCCCCAATAAGCATAAGCACCAATTTGACATGTAGAATATGTTTTGTTGCCCATGTAGATTATGTTATATGTTCATATGGGTTTCTCTAATTGTGGCTCACAGGGAGATGTCGATGGATATCTCTGTAATCTTGCCCATTCCTCTCTGAGGGAGATTTTGAATTATTTAAGAAAAGTGATCATTAAATTATTCAAGTGACCACTTCACAATTCCACCAATAATGCAAACAGTGGGCAAATAGTCTTCCTATAGCTCCTTTCTATAGACGACTTCTCATTTTTTTTCATCTTTGCCAATTTGCATAGAGCATGTGTACTGGAAATGCAAATTTAAAGATCTTCCCTGCCCCTAGCTTAAGTGCACCTGGAGCCTGTGGTGGGAGGCTTGTTTTTCAGGAAAGCCCACACCTTGATACTTTGTGATTGGGCAGTGGGTCCAGAAGGTTATTACATTCTCTGAGCCAGGAGAAGGCTATATAAACCCTGAGGAGAGGCTTTGCTTTGGGGCTCACTTTGAGAAGTGTTGTGTGATTTGACCAGATAAGACTCTGGGAAGCCGTTGTTGAGAGCCCCCCGGCTTTGAAAACCCAGATGTTGATGCTTCCCTCTCTGGTAACTGTGATTTGGTATTGATGTAATGGTTGGACAGTTTGGAAGCCTGTCTGTTTGATCTGTAAGTTCTGTAACTCTGAAGTTTGGGGTGCTGACCTTTTTTCCCTGAACTAGGTAATGTATGTTTGTTTGATTAAAGTAAGCTTGTTAACCCATTTTGAGTTGCTTTCCTTTTGAAAAGCAGATCTAAGAACCTGTGTTGGCAGTCACCCTGGGGATATTGGGGTGCTTGCCGCTACAGCATGGTAGAAACCTTAGAGTTGTTTTAATTTGAACTTTTCTTACTAGTGGTGATTTTGAACATGTTTTTGTGTCATTATTTGTAGTTGGCAATTATTTTGGAAAACTGGATAATCTTCCAGCTACAAAATCACTCCAAAGAATGTTCAAGGCCTTACGATGTCAATATATCACAACCACCTGTTGCCCATAGTGAGGTGAATCAAGGGATGGGAGCACTAGAGTTGGCTAACAAGTTTCTGAGAAGGGCTGGTCCAACAATTATAGATGGAATGATGCAATCAGAATATGGTTAATGTGAAGAGGCCATAGTTTGAATAAAGAGAAAATTTCATGTTGGTAACTTCTGGAAGACCAGGGAAGTCAAATGAAATTGTTCAGGTCTGAGGGGAAACCTCTCTGTCTAAACAAGGGAGGAGATCTGAATCCAAAGGCTACTTTTTTACTGCCTAATAATCTGTGCAATTCCTGAGGGAATGAACACCATCTATAGAGCCTGAATCATTAAGGGTTTCAAACATTAATAGCCAACCTGGTCTATCTATAAGTTCAAGATTAAAACTGCAGGCCAGAGTGTCTGGGTACACTGTGTATGTACAACTGTCAAGAGGTATTGGGACAGCTCAGCTCCAGGGTGGAATCCTAAAGCTCAATGAAGTAACTTCCATATGGAAGTGCATGGCTTTTGAAGGACTTGGTCCACAGAATCACTCTTCTTGGAGAAGAGAGGAAGCAATTGATGATGTTTATGATGTGCTCTACATATTCTACCTATATACTGTGATGTGATTTTTTTTTAACTGAGAAAAGAGTATAGGAAAGTCAGTTAATTAAACTGACAGTTTTGTAGAATAACAAACACCAGATCACTCTACTACTCTGTAGTTGCTAAGTGAAGCTCTAGGATAATTCACATGATTCTGTCACTAGTGGCCAGAAAATCATAGGACAATAGCTTTGGAGCTGGAAGGGATCCTTCCTAAAAGATTGTCTTGTTCAACTCCACATTTCATATATGAGGAAATTTGGACCTAGAGAGACGACTGACCAGTCGTAGGCTATACAAGCAGTAAGTAGCAGAGTCACATTCTCTGACTCTAACTCCAGCAGTTCTCTGACTGCTTTTTCTTCCATCCCACAAGGAACTGTAAGGATTGAAAGGAACTTAGCTACAACTTAAATATCAAGAAAACCTGGGGGAGTTCTTGATGAAGGGGGAGTAGAAGACTGGAAAAGACAGACCTAATTTAAAGTACTCTTTGCCATGCTGACTGGGCATGTGGCTCTGGGTATGTCTCATAAAAGAGCTGAAATAACCCTGAGGTCATAGGTTGGTCCATTGAAGAATTGTACACACTCTTTGTGAGGCAGAAGTAACAGATGGCAGTAGAATCCCAGTTGATAAGTAGCTTAGCAGAAAATTCAGTGCCAATGCAGTTAAGTGGAAGCATTAGTTCTGTGGAGAAAGGAACGTAGCAAATGATGTCAGAAGCTCTTTGGGAAGAAACAAATGGAAATTAAAGAGGAAAAGATATGTTTCAGCTGAGTTGAAAACCAAAAAATGACAGCCACCTAGGCTTCAAGGGTTCCCATCCTATTGTTGGCTTGAGGATTTGGGGCAGTGTGTACCTTTACACATGGAAAGGGAGAATTTTCCTCATTATTTACCTTGATATTCTTTTTAATTAAATTTCATTGCCTCGGATTATTTCTCCAATGGTTTGATCAGGTAAAAAGGAAACATCAGATAGATATGTGTATGGGTATACATACATATATACCCACCCAAAAATATGTGTCACTTTCAAAGAACCATATTAAGAAGGACTTTGACTACATAAGCAAGGCATTAACAGGGGTGGGGATTGGGGGGAGATAGCTTGAGGTCAAAGTAAGTCTATCATAGCAATGACATATCTAACAGAGTGTGAATATATTATGAGACGGGTAACCTTAGTAGGCCAAGACATTTGTTACTTGAAAGATGGGAAAGGGACCTATCGATCTGTGCTAAATTCTGGGAGGGTCACCTGGAAGCAGATGGCTAGGTCTGGTCCTCTGTGTCTAAAGATTCTCTGGATCTACAATAACAAGCTTTCTCTGTCTGCTACTTTGACTGCAATGCAAGTCAGCTTGATCAACCTCTCATTCCTCCATAAAGTAATTGGCTGAGTGACTTAGATATGTGAGGAAAAACTAAAGGTAAATGCCATATGGATAAATGCACAGAGTTTTTATAACAAAATGCTACAGTTTGTAGTAGAGTGACTTACAATGAACCTCTTGGCTACTCTACAAAGTTATTGGCACATGTGACACAAGACTGAACTGGCAGAGGTCATATTGTAGTCATGGTCACTAAAACTTTAAAGTCTTGACCAAGTCCCTGTGAACCAGGTTGTCATGGCAGAGGAAGAATACTGTTCATTTAAAGTTCACTATGAAGGATGTTCAGATAGGAGAGGGAATTCATGAAACCATCCAAAATTAACCTTCTTTCTGGTGCAGATGTGCCAGCTGGGAGATCTAACAGGTAGTTTAGAGTATAGGCATACCACAGGTATTACAGGTGAATTAATTCTAGTAGTTTCAGTTGAAGTTTAATTGCTACAAAGTTTAGAGTTTATAGAAAAACCAGTTGGGTGAGAGATACATTGAATATTCAACTGAGTATTCAAATCTGAGTTTTCATTATTGTATAGTGGCCAATAGATTCTTATTTCCAGGAATAGAGGTGATAACGAATTTTAATTTCTAAAATATTAGTCTTTTTTTTTTTTTTGCTTTTTGGAGGGCACTTGGGGTTAAGTAACTTGCCCAAGGTCACACGGCTAGGTTTTTGTTTGTGTGTGCGTTAAGTGTCTGAGGCCAGATTCGAACTCAGTTCCTTCTGACTCCAGGGCCAGTGCTCTACTCAATGCGCCTCACTGCGCCACCTAGCCACCCCTAAAATATTAGTCTTTTAATAAATTTCTATTTAAATGTCTTCCCTAAAATCCCACCTTTTACAATTAGTCTTTTCTAATCTTTCTTAATTCCAGAGCTTTCTCTCTCTTTTAAAAAATAATTTCCTGTTTATTCTATATATAGCTTGATTGTACATGTTTGCTTGCATGAGTGCAATGTCTTACCCCTTAGATTATAAACTCCTTGAGGGCAGAAACTGTCTATTGTCTTTCTTTGTATCACTAGCATTTAGCACAATGTCTTACTACAGTAGGCACTTAATAGATGTTTATTGACTGTGTATCTTTTGCTTTTTATTTCATTTATTTCATTTTGAAATATATCTCTCCAACCTACCCTATCCAATCCAATCCAATAAACTTTTATTAAGCATCTGCTATGGGCTACAATATACCAAGCACTGAGGATACAAATGAATAAAGAAAGACAGTTCATGCCATCAACTTTACAATCCTATTACAATCTAATGGGAAAAACAACACACAAAAAGAGATGAGAAATGGGGCGGGGGTGCAGTAAGGATTCTAGGGGTACCTGGCATAGAGGCATCCTGTTCTGTAGTGTTAAAACCAGGCAGAGCCACAGAAACAAAGTGGAAGGAGCTGAGAGTTCGGTTTCTACCTATTCCTCCATTGAACTATTTGTTGTAACAAAGAAAAAAAAATAGGGGAAAAAAACAGTTAAGCAAAATTATCAATACATTAATGGAATTGGACAATACAGGTAATGGTTATAGGATCATAGTTTTAGAAAAGGCCGTTAAAAGCCATCAAATCCAACTTCCCTCATTTTAAGAGGAAATGGGCTAATAGAATTCCAGGGACTTGATCATGGTCAGAACTAGTTTCTAAGGCAGGAGTATGAATTCATGTTTTCCTAATTCCATGTCCAAAATTCTGGTTATGATGTCATCTAGTTGCCTCATTTATTTATTTATTTTTTCCAAATGCTTTATTAACTTCTGGTTTACATCATTCTTTTCCACCAGATTTTGAGTTACATACCTTTCTCCTACCCACCACCCCACAATAGCAGTCCCACAGGACATCCCCTCCTCCAATCTGCTCTCTCCCATATCTTTTCCCATACCCCCTTTGACTTTTCCAGTAGGGCAGGGTGAATCTCTGTGCACCAATGCTTATGTATCTTATTTCCCAACTACATGTAAAATAGTATTAATAATAGTATTTATATCTTTTTAAACATTTGATTTTAAAACTTCAAATTCCAGATTTATTCCCTTCCTCCCTTGTCACCCACTCTTACTGGGAAGATAAGCAATTCATTATATGTTGTACATGTGTAGCTATGCATATATTGTAAAAGACTGACTATATTTCCCTCCCTCTTATCCCACCTCCCACTTGGTCTATTCCCTACTTTGATCCTGTCCCTTTTCAAAAGTGGGTGCTTCCAACTTCCCTTCCTCCCAGCCTGCCCTCCCATCCATCATCCCCCTCTCATCCCCTTCCCCCACTACTCTCGTGCAGGGTGAGATATCCTATTTGTATGTATGTCATTCTCTCCCTGATCCAAATTCAATGAGAATAAGGTTTTGTCTTTTTGCCTTCCTGTTCTTCCCTTCCCTTGTAAACATTTTCCCTTGCCTCTTCTATATGAGATAGTTTACCCCATTCTGTCTCTCCCCATCTCCTCTTGTTATATTCCTCTCTCACCTCTTAATTTTACCTTTTAAGTGTCATCCCTTCCTATTAAATTTGACCTGTGCCCTCTATCTATGTATAACTGTAAACATATATACACATATTCACATGTGTATTCAAATGCCCATATACCCTTCTTCAACTATTTTCATGCTGAGAAAAGTTTCATCAGTTATAGTTATCATTTTTCCATGTAGGAATATAAATAATTCAACTTTGAGAAGTTCCTTATGATTTCTTTTCCCTGTTTACCTTCTCAAGCATCTCTTGCTTCCTGTGTCTGAACGTCAACGTTTCTTTTAAACTCTGGTTTTTTCCTCAAGAATGCTTGAAAGTCCTCTATTCCACTGAATGACCATATTTTCCCCCGAAACAAGATACTCAGTTTTGCTGGGTAGGTGACCCTTGGCTTCATTCCCAGCTCTTTTGCCCTCTGGAATATCATATTCCAAGCCCTTTGATCCCTCAGTATAGAAGCTGTCAGATCCTGTGTTATCCTGATTGTGTTTCCACAATATTCAAATTGTTTCTTCCTGGCTGCTTGTAATATTTTCTCCTTGATCTGGGAATTCTGGAACCTGGCTATAATATTCCTAGGAGTTTTCTTTTTGGGATCTTTTACAGGAGGTGATAGTTGGATTCTTTCAACCTCTATTTTGCTCTCTGGTTCTAAAACATCAGGGCAATCCTTAAGAATTTTTTTTTTTTTATAAAGCAATTGGGGTTAAGTAACTTGCTCAAGGTCACACGGCTAGTCATTATTTATGTGTGGGTGCTCATTTTCTGAGGCCAGATTCGATCCCGGGTCATCCCAACTCTGAGACCGGCACTCTTACTCACTGAGCCACCTAGCCGCCCCTTAAGAATTTCTTGAAGGATGATTTCTAGATTCTTTGATTCTTTCTTTGATCATGGTTTTCAGGTAGTCCAATAATTTTTAAATTCTCTCTCCTGGATCTATTTTCCAGGTCAGTGGTTTTTCCCATGAGGTTTCTATTCTTTCATTTGTTTGGATCTGCTTAATAGCATCTTGATTTCTCATAAAGTCACTAGCTTCCATTTGCTCTAGTCTAATTCTGAAGGAATGATTCTCCTCAGTGAGCTTTTGAGATTCTTTTTTCCATCTGGCAAATTTGGCTTTTTAAGGCATTCTTCTCCTCATTGCCTTTTTCAGCCTCTTTTGCCATTTGAGTTAGTCTATTTTTTAAGATGTTATTTTCCTCAGTCAGGCTGTTGACTCTCATTTCATACTTTTCTTGCATCTTTCTCATTTCTCTTCCCAATTTTTCTTCCACTTCTCTTATCTGCTTCTTAAGGTCCTCTATGGCCTGTAACCAGCTCGTATGTTCATTTGGGGATTTTGGTGCAAGAGTTCTGACCTCCTAGTCCTCCTCCTGTTCCATGCTTTGATCTTCTTTGCCCCCAAAATAGGAGTCTAATGTTGAATTTTTGTTTATTTTGTTTCCTTTGCCTAGGCATGTTGCCACTCAATTACTTGACTTTTGAGCTTGTTGCCACAGTAGGACTCTGCCACCAGCCATGGAAGCATCTGTCTCAAATGCTGGGGTTTTCTCAGCTGCCGAAGGTATTAGTTGGGTGCCCTCTCTGAAGCCTCCACACGCTCTGGCAAGCTGGTCACACACCCCAAGACCTCCACCCCAGACCACAATCCAGATCCAAGAAGGGTAAAGCAAAATTATCAACACATAGATGCCAAGGACAAAGTGAGAGGTCAGTGCCCTGTGGACTCTGGAACTAGTGGGTAGAGCATATAGGCTTTTGCCCACAGGGTGAGAAGGCACTGAGTAGCTGAGATGCAGGGAGCGCCACGTTGCAGCTTCAGCTCCTGGCCTGTGGACTGTAGGGGGAATCCGGCGACCAGTGTGTGTGTGTGTGTGTGTGTGTGTGTGTGTGTGTGTGTGTGTGTGTGTGTGTGGTGGGGGGGGGGTAATCACTCTTGCTTTAACCTTCTTGGAAACGCCACAGCTTCGGGTGTTCTGGGGTCCCTCCAGCTGGCTGCTGGTCGGGCTGCCCTGGGGTAAAACCTCTGACTTACGACTCAGGCCTAGGCTCAGCTCCCAGAATGTTGCTCTGGCAGCTCCCTGCAGTGCTGCTGGGCTGTCCTCAGCAGGAAGTTAGCTTCTCTGTGTCATTTTGTGGGTTCTGTAGCTCCAGAGTTTGTTCAGAGTCCTCTTTTACATAAATTGGAAGTGGTGTGAGCTGGAGCACCTTAGAAGTGCTGTTTCTACTCCACCATCTTGACTTCGCCTGTGTTGCCTCATTTATAATACCCTAAGCTTTATGAAGGGAGAGAAATATAACTCTTCTCTTTGACCAAGATCAAAAATTATAATTGAAGAGGTTACCCCCTAAGAGGTTTAGGGTTGCTCTAGCAACCCCAAAATACCAATACTCCTGGTCCTGCCAGATGAATTCGACTCAAGTCTTCTCAGCCAAAGAAAAGCAAAGTTTATTAAAAGTTCGTTTGTATTGGACACAGAGTAAGTCTGTGCTAGGTCATTCTATGGCACTCTTACTATTCTATGGTGCTCTCACTATTATATGGCACTCTCACAAACATGGAGACAAGATGAGGTCTTATATACATAAGGCCGTGGGAGGACTCTAGGGGTGGTCTAGAGGAGGAGTTTGGGGAGGGTTGATGGCTTGAACCCCGGAGGAGACAAACCTGGCAAAGTGGTTAAGCAAACAAAGACCAAACAGGCAACAAAAAAAATAATAGAGAAAAAAACAATTTCCCTGGTAGGAATTAAAGATGACTATGGCAAGGCCAAAACGCTGTCAGATATCCCTTTCCTTTCTAAATTTCTCCATGGACATTTAGCATGTGGAAAACAATAGAAGGCACAGAATCTAATAGTTTTCAAAAACAGGCAATAACTCCCAAAGCCTGTTCTCTTCTTCCATCATCATGGAGAGTAAAAGGTTTCTTCTAGATTGGGTAAAGCTGGAGTGGTGGTCAAGTTAGTTTTCAAATTCTCAAAAGCTTTCACCTGGTGGTCTGGGCCTTGAATAGCAATTAACTTGATTGCAGTCCCTCCCAGGCCTTGGGTTTAATTATATATAGACCACTCTGGGGAAACACTTTAGGACCTAGGAGTCAAAAACAAATGCTGGGATGGCAGAAATAGCTCACCCAGGAATTTCCTGATTCCAACTATTGACTCAATTATCTCCCACTCTTCTGAGGGAACATGGGGGGATCAGGGAGGCTTAACTAGAGAAAACTGGCTTCCCAAGTTCACCAGCAGGTCCCTTCCCAACAAGGGGAAAGGAGAAGAGGAGAGCATAAGGAAGGAGTGTTAAAACAGATCCTCAAGTAGGCAGGGGACTGGGTATGTCTGGAGACATCCCATAATTTCCCCTTCCATGCCCCTGACCTGACTGGTCAAGGGGAGGGTAGAACCAATTGGTTAGAACAGAGAACTTAGCCATAATAAAGTGGGTAACCTTACCTTCAGCCTCAATGCTTGCCAGAGTTCAGTGAGGGAAATGGAGAAGGTGGGAGCACTGCCAAGCCCCAGCCTTCCCCTTCACTCCAAGTGTTGAGAAGCCTGGAAGATAGGGTATTGGGAGGTGGCTCTACCACTTTTCCAACCTGGGGGACAATCCTTCCTCCAATGTTCCTCCTGGTCAGATGGGCACAGCTGTAGAGGCCTTGGTTCCTGGGGCTCCCTCTGGGGGATGCCCTGGAGTGACACTCCTTGGACCAGTGACCCTCTTTGTGGCATCAAAAGCAGGTTTCCCTACTGCCCAAGTGACTGGGCTTCCTCCAAGGGGGTGCCCTGGAGGGGCTTTTCCTGGCCATGGAAGCAGCCAAGAATCAGCATGTTCTCTTGTCTCTGGTTTGTTCCCTGCGTTCTTTCTCCTCTGCTGCAACCAGGTGTCTGTTATTAAAGACTCCAAAGGCCATCTCCAGTAATTGGGCCTGAGGTGTTTGGGGTCCCTAATGCCAATTTCTGCAGTTTCCTCCTAATATCTGGGGCATACTAATAAAATACATGTTAAGGATTGCTGCCCCTTCTATAGAGTAAGGATCTAAATTTGTATACTTTTTTTTTCTTTTTCCCTTTTATTTTCAGTGCTCTTAAAAAATGCAAAGTTTTGGTAGAGGGGGAAAGGGTAGGGTTTTGACAAAGTGGGAAAAGAGAAGGGTTGACAGGGCCAGTCCCCTTCCAAGCAGACATACCCCTCTCTGAGGCTAAGTTCAAGTGATGAGGGAGGGGTGGGACAGGCATATTGGGAGTACAGAAGTGTCTCCAGAGGAGTCAGGTGGAAGAAAGCCTTTGTCTTAGGCAGGGGCAAGCAGCAGCCACAATGGCAACTGGGGGTGCAGGTCATGGGGGGAATGAAAAGGAGAGGTCTCTTCAGTGATGAGTGAGGCCTCCTTGGCGGGAGGTAGAAGTCATCTGGAGTGTTGGTTGGGGGCAGGGAAGGAAGGTCAAGTGACCAAGGGGTCACTTGGATTTGGCAGGTGGGGCCTCCTGGGCACTGAAGGAATAGACCAGCCAAGGCACTAGGGCAATGACCAGGCAGGGCCAAAGGGTAAACTTGAGAAAGTTAAAGATGTAGAAGAGGCTGAGTTGGGGTGGGTTGCCCAGCCAGTTAAGGATCCCCAAAAACCCAAGGACCAACAACAGGCAAGCTGCTTGCTGTAGGATCCCCAGCCGTGCGTGCCTCACTTGAGCATACCAGGGTGAGTGTAAGGCAATGCCCAGGCCCAGGGCAGCTCCAGAATCCCGACTCAGGGAAGCAAAAGGCTGAGTTTCCACCTGCACCCACTCTGGATGCTCACACCACTTGGAAGCCAAGTGAATGGACCAAGTCATATCTACTCCCAGGGAGATGAGGGTCCAGTAAATGAGGCTGGCACCCAGCAGAAGTGCTAGTGCTGTCAACCCATAAAAGCTGACAGGTCGATCAACGGGCACACGCAGAGTCATGAACCATCCCAAGAGAGCACCAGCTATCAGACCACCTAGCACCTGGTGGGGGAAGTGTGCAAGGATGAAGATGCGGGAGAGTCCGACTGCCAAGAGGAATGTGTTGTAAGCCAGGCTGGGCATCAACTTCATCCAGCGGCTGTGACTTCGTTTTGCAACCTGGCCTGAGGTGGCAATAATGATGGGCCAGAGAGCAGCTCCTGTGATCATGCAGTGACCCGAGGGACTACCTGGCCCAGTTTCACAGGATACAGGGAACTGATGGACCTGGGTGGGTGCTTCACTATAGTATCCAGATTCATGAACCCACCAAAAGGGCCGGTCTCCAAAAAGGAACCATTTGGAGATGAGGTTGAGCCATTCGGAGAGTAGGGTGATCCAGAACACAGAAATACCCACATGGCGACAGGCATAGTAGGCCCAGGGAAAGTAGAAAAAAAAGATGCACTTGGGGTCACCTAGGAAGGTGACCCAGAGCCAGACGTCCTCCAGCCAGGGAAGCTGCCTCTGTAGAGTTTCGGCTACCACGATGCCGGCTCCCAGAGTTGACTCCATGCCAGGAAGCCACAGGCCCTGGAGCCCCTGACCTTGGGTTGACTTGGGTAAAGCTGCTTCTAAAGGGAAGGAAGCTCAAACCCCGCCTCCAAGCCACTCGAGCTCCTCAGACCGCACCCCTGTCCAAGCTGGCCTGCATTCGCTTTTCCTCGTGTCCCTGTCCCAGTTCTGCCCCCTCCCCCAGGTCCACAAGCTCGAGCTTTGCCCTCCAAATCTGTATACTTTTTTAATAGCTTCTACAAGTCTATCTAGGAAAAGGGTGGGGTTTTCTTGATTTGTCTAGGAAATTTCTCTTTCTGATAATTTACTTGCTTTTGAAATGCAGCTCTTAGGCCTTCTAACAGGCAAAATACCATATGGTCTCTCTTCTCCCTATCCTGCTGGATTTGATAATCCCATCCTGGGTCACTAGTGGGAACAGCAGCTATTCCTGGGGGGTATTTTCTGGGGTCATTGCTAGCCAAATGATCCCCAAATTTGGGGGCTTGTTCCCAGTTTGTCCTCTTTTCCTCAGTGGAACAAGAGGTAGAGAAGAGGATATGCAAATCATTCCAAGAAAGCTCAAATTGCAGGGATAAGTCCTGAAAGCCTTCAGTAAACTTTGTTGGGTTTTCAGAGCATTTACCCAACTTTAATTTGATCGAGATCTGAAATGAAGAATGGGACATGTACTCTAATTGTCCCACCTGATGAGAGAGCTGTTTCCCTTAAGGGAAAAAGTCCTGAAGGTTCTATGGGGACAGAGGCTTGGGAAGGGAGATTGGAAGTCCCACTTTCTGTGAGAGAGTGACTGGGGGTGCTGGCTGAACTTGATCAGACTGTAAGACTGGGGGATCTGGCTGGCAAGGGGGAAAGTCAGCCAGCACCTGAGGAGTGGAATAGATTAGAAGAGGAGATGACTGCCTCAGGGGTATGGCCTGAGGGCTGAATGGGTGTTGCCGTATGGGGAGGAGCCACAGAGAGAGACACTTCAGCCTGACCAGTGGCTGGCACCTGACCAAGAGTCCCTGAGGGGGAAGGGGCCATGCTGGGAGATGCAGGGTAGGAGACATGGATGGTGTAGGAGACAGGAAATGAGGGGTGTTGGATTAGAGGAAAAGGGAAGGGGAACCAAGGGGAAAACGGTTGGGGTGCAGCAGAAGGGACTGGGGGAGCTGCCTCAGTAATCTGAGCAGGAGTTGCTGAGGGGGGAGGGCCTGGGGCTGAAGCCATAGGAAAGGGGTCATTTAATTGGTCCCCATTGCTCCTCTGTGGAGGGGCTCTAGCTTCAAGCATCTCACAGTCTTTCCTGAGAACCTTGTTCTGAGAAAGTTCAACAAAAGCCATTAAGTAGGCAACTTTGATCCATCTTCCTTCTCTGCCACAGTATGATTCTAACTGTAAGAAAGTATTCTCTTTTAAGTCCTCAAAACAGGCTGAGATTCATCATCTTTTAGGCCAAAACAATGTTGCAAAAAAAACCCCAACAACTTTTCCTTTTTAAGATCTCCAGAGAAACTAAATTTTTTTCCAATGTAATAAAAGACAACCCAAAGGCAAACTTTCAGGAGCTACAGGTATAGGGCCTGGAAGTCCTGTCTTCCATAAAAGGTTTGAGTAAGCCTTGAAAAACAAACAAAAAAATACCCACAAAAATGTATCTGAAGTTTTCCCAGTTCCCTAGCCCCAAGAGAATTGAAAGAATATAGCTTACACTTCCAGATTGGGCATCTGTCCTTATCTTCCATTTTTCAGAAACTGCACACATGTCCATATTCTCTAAAATAACCAAATAGGACCAAAAACCTGAGGTCAGGCTGAGCACAAAACAGCCTCCTAGCTGTCTGACCTAATGGGGTCTGAGAGGTCAGGTCCAAAAAAAACCCATACACACACACACATACACACCACAAAACAAACAAAAAAAACCCCTTGCAATTCCAAGGTACTAGGGAAAGAGAGAGGTTTACATACCTTCCAGTCCTGACTGGAGAAGAACTCAAGATTAGCAGTGCTTCAGTCAGGGAACCATAAAAATGAAGAGGTTACCCACTAAGAGGGTTAGGGTTGCTCTGGAGACCCCAAAATACCAACACACCAGGTCCTGACAAATAAATTCGACCCCAGTCTTCTCAGCCAAAGAAAAGTAAAATTTATTAAAAGTTTGCTTGCATTAGACACAGAGTAAGTCTGTGTCTGTGCTAGGTCATTCTATGGTGCTCTCACTATTATATGGAGCTCTCACACACATGGTGTGAGATGGGGTCTTATATACAGAAGGTTGTGGGAGAAATCTAGGCGTGGTCTAGAGTAGGAGTTTGGGGAGGGTCTTCAGGAGGAGTTAATGAGGTCAATGAGTGATTAAGGGTGGGAAGCCACCAGAAGACCACAAACAATGATGGGCTAGGCCAGTTCTAGGGTGGATTGCACAAACTATGGTGGGTTAGGCCAGTTCAAGGGTGGTAAGTCTTGTAACAGACTTGCCTCATCAAATGGGATGATTTAATCAAGAATCCTAGGGAGGTTCCCAGAGTGTGTACCTCAAGGACTCAAGGGGAACTCGAGGGGGCTCCCAGAGCCCATACCTCATCAATAATTATATAACACTGTTTCATATTTCTGTACTTTTAACTTACATTGTTATTATAGTAATTGTATATATTGGTTTTTTTTTTACTTCTATTTACTTCACTTTGCATCCATAAGGCTTGGCATAATTCTCTGAATTCATTTTTTCTTATAGCACAGAAATATTCCTTTATATTTATGTACTACAACTTTTTTAGCATTCTCCAATTGATTGGAATCTATTTTTTTTCCAATTTCTTTGTTATCACAAAAAGTATTGTCATGGATAGATTGGTACAATTGGGATATTTCTTTCTGTCTTTGGCCTTCTTGCCTCATCACTCTGTCAAAGGGCACAGACATTTTACTTTTTTTGAATAATTCCAAATTGCTTTCCAGAATGGTTAGACCAATTTATAGTTTTACCAATAGGGTCAAGTCTTTCTACAGTTCTTTATGTGATATGGTTTGCTCTGGCCTCATTCTCTCATGGCCAGCCTTATTATATTTTATTGCTACAGGATTATCTGGTGCCCTGAGGGTGTTGGGAATCTCTTTTTTCTGCCATAGGTTTTAAACCCCTCTGAATGTTTTTACCCATTTTTCCAGTAACTAGCACTGCAATTCCATTTAAGTACTTAACAATGGATTAGCTGGGGTGGCTAGGTGGCACAGTAAATGGAGCACCAGCCCCGGCGTCAGAAGGACCAGAGTTCAAATTCGACCTCAGACACTTAACACAAAAACTAGCCATTTGACCATTGTCGAGTCACTTAACCCTAACTGCCCTACCTTCCCCCTCCAAAAAGCAAAAAAAAAAAAACCAAACCCCCAAACAAACAAAAAACCCCAATGGATTAGTTTTTACAAAGAGATACATTTATTTCTAAGATACAAAAAAAGAAACACACAAACATTCTCTCTTCCCCCACCCCCAACACCTCAGGGGCATAATCTCTTCTATATCTACTCCCAGGTCTTTTGGAAATTAGGTTCACAGTTTAGCTCAGTTCCTACACTGCATTAGTTCTGCCAAATTCAAGTCAAAGTCTATACCGGTTAGTGTCTTTGGACTCATGCTTCTCAGGGCTTTGTTATTAGATTGCAATATCTGGCCTGGATTCCTGGACTTCCAGATCCCCTGGGGCTCAAATTCCCATACTAGATTTGGAGACTCTGCACCTAGAACAGAAAAAAAAATTGAAGAAAAAGGCCAAGGTTCCAGACTCATTTCTTAGGGTCTTGCCTCTAGGGATAAAGAGAAGGTCCCCTCCTTTATCACAAGGTCTCACTGGCTAAGTGAAACACTTTAACCTCACACAGGAATGCTGATAAAAAAAAAACAACAACACCTGAGTTTCTGAATCAGGCTGTTTTAAAGACACTAAACTTTCCAGTTACATAGCCAAAGGGGTGGAAAAAATATCTGCTTGCAATCAAGTGGTGGGCCAATGTATAATGTCCATGAATGCTCCAGTCCTGCAGTTATCTAAGTGACTGATGCCATTTTAGGTGGTCTAGCCTCTGTGCCAAATTAATTTCAAAAGTGAGTATTTCCATCTTTGGTCATCTTTGTCAATTTGTTGGTGTGAGAGATGAAGTCTCAGAATTTTTATGACTAGTCTTTCATATGGCTGAGTCTGTAGCTTTTCTTTTGAGAATTGTATGTATCCTTTGATCCCTTATCCATTGGGGAATGGCTCTTGGTTACATATTTCTGTTAGTAGACTGTATCTAGGATATTAAACTATCAGAGATATTCTATGCAAAGATTTTTTTCCCACTTGAAAGCTTCTTTTGTTCTCTGAGCTGATTTGGTTTTGTTTGTTCAAAAGCTTTCAAATTTCATGTAATTGAAATTACTTATATTGTCTTTTGTGATCACTGCTAAAGCTTATTTTGTTTTTTTTTAAACAAATGCTTTATTAACTTCTGTTTTACATCCTTCATTTCTGCCAGATTTTGAGTTACAATTATTCCCCCCCCCCCGTTTTTCCCCTACCCACCACCCCAGAATAGCAGTCCCACAAGATATTGCTTCCTAATCTGCTCTCTCCCATATCTTCTCCCATACCCCCTTCGATTTTTCCATTAGAGGAAGGTGAATCTCTGTGTCCCTATGCCTGCACATCTTATCTCCCAATTACAAGCAAAGGAGTATTAATAATAGTATTTATATATATTTGAAACATTTAATGTTAAGAATTAGAATTTCAGATCCATTCCCTTCCTCCCTTGTCACCCATTCCCTCTGGGAAGATAAGTAATTCAGTATATGTTGTACATGTCTAGCTATGCAATACATTACCATAGTAGATATCTTCTACAAGGCTGCTTATAATTCCCTCCCACTCATCCCACCCCCCACCTGGTCCATTCCCTACTTGATCCTGTCCCTCTTCTATAGTGGGTACTTCCAACCTTCCCTCCCCCCAAGAATGTCCTCCCATCCATCATCCCTCCTCTCATCCCCCTTCCCCCTATTCTGCTGCAGGTTGAGATATCCCATTTAGTATGTATGTCATTCTCTCCCTGAACCAAATTCAATGAGAATGTGGTTTTGCCTTTTTGCCTTCCTATTCTTCCCCTCCCTTGCATCCACTTCCCCTTGCTTCTTCTACATGAGATAGTTTACCCTACCCTGTCTCTCCCCATCTCCTCTTGCCACTTTCCTCTCTCACCTCATAATTTCATCCCTTGAGTATCCTCCCTTCCCAACAAATTCAACCTATGCCCTCTATCCATATATAACTGTAACCATATACACACACATTCACATATGTATTCATATGACCACACACCCTTCTTCCATTATTTTCATAGTGAGAAAGATATCATCAGTCACAGTTATTGCTTTTCCATATAGGAATGTAAATAGTTCAACTTTGATAAGTTCCTTTTGATTTCTTTTCCCTGATTACCTTCTCAGGCATCTCTTGCTTCTTGTGTCTGGATGTCAAATTTTCTATTCAATTCTGGTTTTTTCCTCAAGAATGCTTGAAAGTCCTCTATTCCACTGAATGACCATATTTTCCCCTGAAACAAAATACTCAGTTTTGCTGGGTAGGTGACCCTTGGGTTCATTCCCAGTTCTTTTGCCCTCTGGAATATCAAATTCCATGCCCTTCGATCCCTCAGTGTAGAAGCTGCCAGGTCCTGGGCTATTCTGATTGTGTTTCCACAATATTGAAATTGTTTCTTCCTGGCTGCTTGTAGTATTTTCTCCTTGATCTGGGGATTCTGGAACCTGGCTATACTATTCCTGGGAGTTTTCTTTTTGGGATCTTTTTCAGGAGGTGATCGGTGGATTCTTTCAACCTCTATTTTGCCCTCTGGATCTAAAACATCAGGGCATTTTTCCTTGAGAATTTCTTGAAGGGTGATTTCTAGGTTCTTTCTTTGATCATGGCTTTCAGGTAGTCCAATAATTTTTAAATTGTCTCTCCTGGATCTATTTTCCAGGTCAGTGGTTTTTCCCATGAGATATTTCACATTGCCTTCTATTCTTTCATTTGTTTGGATCTGCTTAACAGCATCTTGATTTCTCATAAAGTCATTAGCTTCCATTTGCTCCAGTCTAACTCTGAAGGAATGAATCTCCTCAGTGAACTTTTGAGATTCTTTTTCCATCTGGCAAATTCGACTTTTTAAGGCATTCTTCTCCTCATTGCCCTTTTGGGCCTCCTTTGCCATTTGAGGTAGTCTATTTTTAAGGTGTTGTTTTCCTCAGTCAGGCTGTTGACCCTCATTTCATACTTTTCCTGCATCCTTCTCATTTCTCTTTCCAATTTTTCCTCCACTTCTCTTATTTGATTTTTAAAGTCCTTCTTAAGGTCCTCTATGGCCTGCAACCTCATGTTTTCCCCTGGGGCTTTTGGAGCAGGACTTCTGACCTCACCGTCCTTTTCCCACTCTATGCCCCCAAAATAGGAGTCTAGGGTTGCATTTTTCTGTTTCCTTTGCCTTGGCATGTTGCCACTTGATTACCTGATTTTTGGGCTTGTTGCCACACTATGGCTTTAAGGCCAGATAGAGGAATTTTCGTCCCGAACGTGTGGGGGGCAACTTCCTTTTCTGGCAAGCTGTAAACCCACCCACGACTTCCACCCTAGATCACAATCCAGATCCAGGGAGGTTAAAGCAAGAGCTATTATCCCCCCAAGACTAATCCCTGGATCTCCCTACAATTAATTGCAGGCCGGGAGGTGGAGCTGCCTCTGAAAACTACAAAATGGCGAGTGTCTCCTCAGGGGCTTCTAGCCCCCAGGGAAGGAAGCCGACACGTTCCCCAAATACTGGTCCCAAAGTCCATAGGGCACTAACCTTTCACTTTGTCCTAGGCATGTCTATGTTGATAATTCTGGAATCGCCACAGCTGCTGGTGTTCTGGGGTCCCTCCAGCAGGCTGCTGGCCCAGCCGCCCTGGGGCTAAAACCACGACTCAGGTGGACCTGGGCTCGGTTCTCAACGAACTGCACACTGCACTGCCAGCTCCCAGATCACTGAGCTGGTCCTTCCTGCATGGCTGCTGGGCTGTCCTCAGTGGGAGGTTAGCTTCTCTGTGTCGTTCTGTGGGTGCTGGGGCTCCAGAAGTTGTCCAGAGTCCCCTTTTACATAGTTTGGAGGTGATCTGGGGGGAGAGTGGCTTGGACGAGTTGTTTCTACTCCGCCATCTTGGCTCCACCCCCCTAAAGCTTATTTTGATAAAAACTTTTCCCTAAACTCTTTCTTTATCGCCACTGCAGTGAAAAAGTACCTCATCTCATCCTCTTCTAAAAAAAAACAACACAAAGATTTTTAAATGGTATGATCTTTAATTATTAGGTCTTGTCCATTATGAACTTTTTGTGGTATTTCTCATTTCCCAAGTGGCTGCACTCATTCTGGACTTCTTTGGCTTCTCTGGCTGCACTAATTTTGGACTTATTTGGCTTTTCTATGTCCCCCACTGGGTACCCTTCCCTGACCTCTTCTTTCAACTTTCTTTTTCAAGTTGTCTTTCCCCCATTAAATCATAAGATCCTTGAGAGTAGGAACTTTTTATCTCCAGCATTTAGCAGTGTCTGGCACATAGCAGGTGCTTAATAAATATTTATTGGCCATTGACTTAATATAAAATGCAGGTCTAAATCTACTAACATGCTTTACAGCTTTCCCAGTACTTTTTAATTGTGTAGTTCTTTCCCAAATCAATTAATCAATAAAGATTTATTAAGGGCCTACCAGTTTCCAGGCACTGTGCTAAGCACTGGGGAAGCAAAAAGAGAAAAAAAAGCAGTTCCTTCCCTCAAGAAGCTTATAATCATTTATATTACTGAATTTATTGAACCCTGGGATATTGAGTTCAATTATTTATGATTCTTTTTTATCTAATCTGTTCCACTGATCTGTTTTTCTAGTTTTTAACCCTTACCAAATAATTTTGATTATACTACTTTAAAACATAATCACATAAGTGTTGTGGCCACTTAATTTCTACTTTTTCCCCCCTACTATTTGCCTTAGATTCCATTCCTTTTGTTTTTCCAAAGTAGCCCCTTGGTAGTTTGATTGATATGGAACTAAAACTGTACATTAATTTTGGTCCTCTTGTAATTTCTATTTTATTGGAATAGCCCAACCAATAAGTAACAACTATTGCTTCAATTATTTCTCACTTTGTACTTTTAAACATTTGTCTTGACTTTGCTTTGGTAGATTGCCTGACATTATGCAGTTATTTTCAATGGGATTTTTATTATTCCTTCCTTGATCTTGTTTTTGCTATGTAGAAATAGTGATATTTTGTGGATTTATTTTGTATGCCACTACTTTACTAAAGCTATTATTGTTTCAAATTTATACATCTTTCTTTTCATCTGATTGTTCTAGCCAGCTTTTCTAGAATTACTTAAAATAGTGAAGACAAAAGGTACCCTTATCTTTCTCTTACTGGGGAAGCTTTTAGTGTTTCTCCATTTCTCCATTGCATCCTTTTGGTCATATTAAAGGATCTTTTTATGTCTTTGCTTCTTGAACTTTTAAACATGAGTACTGTATCTTTTAAGTCTTTTTTCATTTATTGAAAGTCATGTAGTTTTTGTAATTTAGATGTTTAACTGTGAAAAGTTTTTATATTTTCATATGAATCCAATCTGATCATAAAGAATTATTTTCAGGATGCATTGCTATAATGTAGTCTTGCAAAACATCAATATCTGTCCATCAGTTAATATTTATTAAGTGCTTACTATGCACCAGGCTTTGTGCTAAATACTAATTTCATTAAAAAACTCTTTTAAAATAATGAAATCAGTCTTAAGTTTTCTCTGCTTTGTCTCTTCCTGGTCTGGATATCAGGATCATATTTATTCCTTTAAAGGAATTCAAGAGAATGCCTTCTGTTTCTTTAAAAAAATTTTTTTTTCATAGCATGTGTTAACTACTATTAAAATGCCTGAATTAATTTCTATCTAGTCTGGAGGTTCCCCTCCTCCTCTTCTGACAGTTCATTCATAGTTCTCTCAATTTCTTTTCCTGAGATTATCTGTTTCTTGATTTATTCATTTAAGTTTTTCATATTTTTGGTAGGTCTACAAAGACCTGACTAGTTACTAAGCAGTGGAAAGGTAAATCTTGACATGCAGGGTATTGATTGAAGTATTCCAAAAATATGGATGAATTGGGTTCTTCCTGAGTTGAGATGTCAGAAGGTATCTCCAAAGAACAGACAGGCAACTGATAAAGAGAGACTGACCTATATGTTGCATTTGCAAATAAAGAGATTCATTAGTCTGTGAACTGTTCAATCTGACCATTTTATCAGTCATTTCCAATAATTTCGTCTAGGCTCTCAAATCTCTACCACATTTAAAACAAACCAATTCAATCCATAAGCCATTTGTTAGACGTTTGCAGTGTGCAGGTCACGACAACGTCGAATTAAGGGAGGGGTGACCTGATGTCCTATAAAAGAAGGGCACGTATCATATTACAGCTAAAGTAACCTGTGTACCTGCGGTTCCCTTCTCTGTTTAAAATAAAATAAGCCCTGTCACTCCATGGCCCTGAAGCTGCAGTGAGGGAAGAGCTAAACAAACATTTTTCCCCCAGGCTTTGGCCGAGAGAAGCTCCCCAGTCTCCTATGGCTTCCTGGCTTCCCTCAGGGCCAGCCTCAGCTCAGCTGCTCTGGGTCAAAAGCCCCGAAGTGGGCACGGTAATGTGGGAAGGGGCCGGGCCCAGCCACCGCTGTCACTTCCAGAGGCCCAGGCTGGGGCCGGTGCTGGCGGCTTGTAGTCCTCCCCGGCGCCGCACGCGTCACCCATCTCCCGGAGAACCGCGAGGTTCCGCTGCTAACAGCTCCCCGAGGCTTGCAAACAAGTCTCCCCAGCGGGCCTCAGAAACCAACAGCCCCAATGAGCAGCTCGGCAGCCCACGCTCCCTCCCTCGGCACCGCCCCGCACTTTAGCTCCTCCCCGCGGGTCCCCCGGCAGTCACCGCGAGATCTCGTAACGTCTCGCGAGGCTTGCCGTCAGCCATCTTCTTGGGGGCGCTGCGAGCCGGGGAGCCCCCCAGAATCGTTTTCCATTGAATCCTCGCGCGTTCCCTCGTCCTCCTCTCTTCTGCCTTCTCCGTTTTGTCAGTACCCCCCCAGGGAGCCCCCGCGGCGGGGAGGGCTGCTCAGGGCTACGCGCGCGTCCCCTTTCCTGAGCCGGGGAGCGCTGGGCGCAGAACCGGGAAGGGGGAGGGCCCAGGGAAACCTCCTCGGCCGCTGCCTCCGCCCCGGGTAGGGGCTGCTTGGGCTAGGGAAGAGGACCGGGAGCGGGGAGGGGAGCGCGGACGGCACCCCGAGGTGCCCGCGGCCTCGGGTGGCGCCCCGCGTGTCTTCTCGCTGAGCGGGGCGCGCGGGATCCTGCCACCGGCGCCGCCCACCGCGGCCCACGCGGGCAGCGGCGGCGCGCGGAGGGGGGAGGCGGCGGGCGCCGGGGTAGCGGCGACGGGGTCCTGGCGTGGGCAGGCAGGGAGGGAGAGACTCGGGCCGCGGGCCACAGTGGATGGTTTCTAAAATGATCATCGAAAACTTCGAAGCGCTCAAATCCTGGCTCAGCAAGACCCTCGAGCCTATGTGAGTATCCGGGGATTATTTTCCTTGGGGGGGAGGGGGAACTGAGACACGCGTGACCGTGTGTGTACATCATCCACCGCCGCTTTTTTCCGCTATCTCTTCCGGGATTCTTGGCGGCGGGGGGAGGGGAAAGAAAAGAAGGCCAGGCTACGCTAGGTCCGGGCTTCTCACACCTAGCTGCCTTCCGCCTCCACTCCCACCCGTGCCCCATGTGACTCCTGAGGTTTCGAACTGCCTCCTAACTAAGCCCTTCCAGCTTGTGTCCAGGCCCTCCTCCCTGGGTCCCTCCCGTTATTACTGCCGTTCCCCTTCCCCTGCGACACGCAGCCACCCCCTCTCCTCCCTGTTACCCTTCTCTAGTGCTTCCTGCCCCTTCGTGGGGAATCCGAGCCCACCTCCTACCCCCATACCCCCTTCCCGTAGCCATTGTATACAGACATCCTGACTGGTTACAGTCCTTAAATGAAGTGCGGGGGGAGAGGGCTTCTTCTCTTCCATTCTGAGGTTGTCATCCTCCTTCAGATCAGCAGTAATGCCTGCTGAAAGGCCACGTCTCTCTCTTGCCATTGACCCCTCCTCTTTTCTTGGCTAGCAGAAGTAACAGGTAGGTTACACCTCCTGGAGAAGACCCTGCTCTTTCTCACCTATCCTCCCAAATGTCCATCCGATCTCCTTTGACGTGGGGGAGGTGTTTGGTTGTTACATTCAGGATGAATATGGGCAGTTGGTGTTTTGAGAATGCAGGAGTATTTTAGGCAAGAAAGAAAACTTAAATTTAAGAAATGCTCATTTGAAAATCTAAAAGGTAGAGAGACCAACACTGAACAAAGTGTTTGTCAGAACTGTGTGTTGTAAAATAAAATAATAGAACCCTTTCAGGCAGGGTTAAAAACAATTGCAAGATACGTGATTTTTCACTGCTAATGTTGATAGTATTGGTCTGTGGAATAATGAGATGTCTTAAACAGTTTAGGTATTTTTTAGTGCTTTTTTTCCTTTAGCAGATAACTTAATTATTGACAGGTAAAATATCTTTCAGCTTATTCATACAACTTCTGTTGTTTTAATATTTAGTGCTTATTATACATGTTTACATAGTTCTGTGTACTGGGAGAAGTACCCTTTTAGGTAAGGCACTTAATGTAGGGGTATGGAGTACAGCACATGAATAATGTTAAAAAAAATGATGCAAAAAAGATGCCAACTTAAGTACTGACAACAGTTCCCTTTTCAAACATTATGCTTTCAGGTGTTCTGTCAGTTTTACAAATTTTCCCTTTTTCCTGACTTAGTGGAAGAAAAAATTATTAATTACCTATACTTTTAAAAATCGCATAGAAGTTATATATTCCAAGTGTAATAGAAACTCTTAGCTGCATACTACTATGCAGTCTCTGCAGTCATTGTTTTTGTTAATAGTTGAGATGTATTTTAGTATTGACCTAGAATTATTTTTGCCCACTTTGAGTCCTTACTAAAATTGATCATCCTTCCATCTTATTGGTCTTTTTTTACTTGATGTATTGTTTATTTGTTCCTTTATAGATAAGAGTGATTTTCTACCCAAGTTTACCAGGATGTCTCCAGATACCTGTTAATATAGTTCTGTGCATATATGTCTGTGTATGTATACAGATGTGTTGACAGGTACCATGTTTTATATAGATTTGTGCCTTCATTTTGGAAGAAAAGAATTTAAAAAAACCAAAACCCACAAAGGTAGGGAGACTTGCTTTAGAGGACTCTAGCAGAAGCATATGTTGGACTGTTAGTAGAGGCTTAGTTTGAAAGTAAAATGAAAAGTTTCTGTTGTCTGATTATGATTGTATTTGGATATGGTAATTGAGAGGTGTGTGTGTAAATGTAAATAACCAGGTTGTAAATTATTTGAAAATGCTAGGTTGGATTTGTTTTTTTTTTAATGCTATTTAAACTCCCATTTTTGGCTATTTTATTCTTGGAATTTACATTGTTTTTTATCCATTTTCCAAAGGGTTGGTTTTGTTTTGCTTTTTAAATTAATATTTAATTCCACATAGAGAGGCCTTAAACACAACAATAAGACATTTTTTGGGAGGAATTTTCTTTGCCCTTCACCACCTAGATTTTAAAAAAAAGTTTTAAAATGAGGCTTTTTCTACTCAGATTTTTTTTATTAACAGAATTAAAAATTTTTTTTCTGGTTCTTCATATCTTTAAATATGCTATATGTGATACTTTCAGAATTTTAGAGCTGATAGCTTAAATCGATGTTTTCTGCAGATAAAAGTTATTTTGAAGAAATTGAAATAGGTTGTGTCTTGCTCAGTTTCAAAACTAGCTCTGTGATAGAACCTGGGCTTTTAGAACCTGGGCTTTTTGACTCTACGTTATGGTACAGTATAATGCTTGTTGAATGACAAATACTAATTTAAAAAAAATTGTTTTTAGTGTTTTGACAGTTTAGATGGATTAATGAAATTTAATAGGGATAAATATAAAGACTTACACTTGGGTTCAAAAACTTAAAACTTTCTGACTTCAGGATGAGGGCTATGAATCTAGGCAAATGTTCCAGGGAGAAAGAGCTAGTTTTTAGCAGATTGCAGTCTCAATTTGAATTGACTGTGTCATGACAGCTGAAAATTGATTGTGCGTGGTCAATTTGCTGTGTTAATTTTAGAAAGAGCTTTGAGAAGCTAACACAGGATAGTATCAGGATAGCACAGGTACAAGATAGTCCTGAAGACCATGACTTGCAAAGAAAAGTTCAAGGAATTTAAAATATTTATTTAATTTGGAGAAGGAAAAAAAAACCCATAAAGAACAATGATAGCCATCTTCAAGTATTTTTAGGGCTATTAGTTGGAGGTGGATTCGTTCTCTTTGACCCCAGAGAACAGAACCAGGAAGTTGGGTCAGTATAAGGAATTCCCAAAGAAGCTATACAAAAGTGGAATGGGCTGGCCCTGGAGGTAGTCAGTTCTCTTAAAGAGTTCTTCAAGAGTCTAACCTGAGAAATTGTATGGAGACACTATTAGTATCTTTCTTCCTTCCTTGTTACTGCACCTTTTTCACCACCATAAAATTGCCCTCTATCTAAATTCAGTTCAACAGATGTTTAAACGTGGACTATGTGTTGTAAGCACCTGACCTTAAGTGACCTTTTTGGCGTGTCAGTTCCACATCTTCAATATCTATCACCTGTTCTCCCCTCACACTGCCACTACCTTGGTTCAGACCCTGATCATCCCTCTCCTAGAATATTGTAGTAATGAACTGCTTAATTGATCTTGCCTCGGTTCTCTCTTTTTTCAGTCCCATCTTCCACTGCTTAAAGTAATTTTCCTAAAGCACAGGGCCGACCATATTACTCTTGGATCAGTAAACACTGGTTTCCTGTTACTTCTAGTATCAAATATAGACCCCTCTGGCATTTAAAACTCTTCATAGTCTAGTTGCAACTTTCTTTTGAGCCTTGTTAGTCATTACTCTCCTTCCAGTACTCTGGTCCATCCACACTGGTCTTGATGTTCCTCATACTCTTCCTTTGCACACTGGATCCCCTTTCTCTGAAATGTACTTTTTTTTTTTTAACTTCACCCTTAGAATTCAAGTTTCCTTCAAAGCTCACTCCAGTGTCACTTTCTACACGAGAGGCATTTCCTAATTTCCTAGCTTCCCACAGATTACCTTGTATTTATTTTGGGTATATTTTGTAAATGCATATATATGCATATGTTTTTTCCCTTCAATAGAAAGTAAGCTCCTTGACGGCAGAGACTGTTATGTCTTTTATTTATGTCTCTATCTTTTAGCACCTGGCACAGAGAGACATTATTAGTATCTTTCTGCCTTTTTTGTTACTACACCTTTCTTGATTTCACCTGTATTGATTTCTTGTTCTTTGTTTAAGGAAACATAACAGATTTTATTATATAGTGGTTAGTGTGGTAACTAGTCTACAAAGTGCTATGATGATAATTCTTGTCTCAAAGGTAGTCAGTCCTGCCTGATGTCCAGAGCTTATACTTTCCCTTGTGTGGTACACTTAGTGGGTAGAGTGCTGGCCCTAGAGTCAGGAAGACCTGAGTTCAAATATGACCTCAGGTACTTACTAGCTGTGTGATATTTTGGCCAAGTCACTTAACCTCTGTCTGTTTCCTTAACTGTAATAGGAATAATAGCACCTACGTAGAAGGGTTGTTGTGAGGCCAAATGAGATAATATTGTCAAATGCTTAAAGACATAGTGCCTGGTACATAGTATGTGCTTAATTAAAGTTTGCCCTCCTTCCCTTCTTCCATCTTTTCTGCAACCTGACTACATAAATTATGTTCTTCAGTCTAGTTTCTCCATTGACTCCATTTTTTCTCTAGATGTTTTCAAATATTCATCATAAAAACACTGACGAGAACCTTTCTTCAGCTTACTTCATCTTTCATTTATTTACCTACCTAGTTATTTAAAAAATAAATTTTATTGTCATTGAATCCGTACAGGTCTTGTGTGCTTTCATAGATTGATCCCCAGATATCTTTTGTATTTTTGTAGTTAGTTGGAGTGGAACTTCCTTTTCTATTATAGTTTTGTTATTATTACATAGAAATGCAGTTGATTTTTGAGGGTTTATTTTGTAGACTGCAACTTTGGTGAAGGTATTATCTCAGTGTCTTTGCTGATTCCCTAGGATTTTCCAGCTACATTGTCAGCAAATAATGGTAGTCTTTATGCCTTTAATTTTCTTTTCTTGTTTTATGGCTGTTGCTAGCCTTTACAGAACTATCAAATAATAGTGGGGGAACTTAATGTTAATTTTTTCTCCATTTAGCTGCTCAACTTTGTACAAGGTTAGTTGTACTACTGCCACCTTTACTTCCTCATCTCTATAGAACCCTTTTCCAACTACCATCCCCATAGCACTTTACTGTACATTTCTTGGGGTATTTTCTTTAAATATTAAACTTTGAGTTGGAAATGACCTGAGAGGTAATCTAATCCTGTGGTCTACAAAGTGGGCTGTGGCTTGACCCCGAGAGATGTGTGGTTAATCAATCAGAAGATGGAAAGATAGATTACATCGTTGCTTCCTTATGGTGGTTGTAGAGTTTGCCTCCAGTAAAAGCACACCTACTTTAATCCCAGCCCACTTTCCCCCTTCACTACACAAATTGACAGTATCTTTCTCTCTGGAGTAGGCCCTTGAGCCAGTCATAAGGTAAACACCTTGTGAGGGTGGTGAGTGACCAGAAAGAGTCACATCTTGCCTTCATTTTGGGAAGGTTACACAGGAAGAGCAGGCAGGTGTGGCTTGCATCATGCCTCACAGATGATATTTTAATTACATTATCTTTCCGTTAAACCAAACCCCCTCCTGAACATAACCTATTTTTCTTTGCAACTTTGGTGTCATATTGACTCTTCACTCTCTCTTACCACTCGTATCCCTTCATTTGCCAAGTGTGGTCATTTTAACCTCCCCAACATCTCTCAAATTTGACACTAAGAAGTCACTATCCTAATCTAGGCACTTATCTCTCACCTGGAATATTGTAATAGCAATCAATTAACAAGTACCTGTTCAGCACTTAGGAAGAAATGAAGAAATTACTGCTCACAAGGAGTTTGCTTTTTTTTTTTTTTTTAAACCAATTGGGGTTAAGTAACTTGCTCAAGGTTATATGGCTAGTCATTATTTATATGTGGGTGCTCATTTTCTGAGGCCAGTTTCGATCCCGAGTCATCCAAACTCTGAGGCCGGCGCTCTTACTCACTGCGCCGCCTAGCCACCCCAAGGAGTTTGCTTTTTAATGGGGGAGACAAGTGCATATCAAAATATATGCACTTTAAATATAAAGTTAATAAATTCAGAATATGCAGAGTAGCTAAATACCAGCTAGTTTATACCTGCTAGGGAGAGCCCCAGCACTTGCAGGGATCAGGAAAAGCTTCATTTAGAAGATGGTGGCAGAGCTACATTTCACGGCAAGAGAGGGACTCTGAGTTGGAGGTACAGAGGAAGTTCATTCTGGGCAAGGATAGTCAGTGCAAAGGTATGTGAGATGGAGTGTACCCTGTGTGAAGAATAGAAGGCTAGCTTAACTGGATTGCAGAGTATGAGATGGAAAGAGTGCTGTCCAGTGAGATTAGGAATATGGGTTAGAATTAGGCTCACCTCTTTGACATGTTTCACTTCACTAACTAATTAGTATACATCTTATAATAGCTGCCAAAGTGATGTTCCTAAACCACAGGTCAGACCATGTTTCTCCTGACTAGTCAGCTCCTTATTGACTGTAGGATCATTTCTCTTTATCTCACATATTTTAAATGTCTATTTTTTTGTTTTGTAATGTATTGTTAGTATAGTAGGACATGCATAATTTATGAATAACTAAATATGAACATCAGGGGCACTTAAAGATTTTTTACTCGTAAATGTATGTAATCAAAACACTTTGGAGAATACTGATCTGGCCTCCCCCTCACACCAACATTTGTACCCCTATAGCATCTCTTCGTGAATAATCATCCTGAATCTTCATGAACACCTTCAGTAACATATCTATATCTGTATATCTCTATATAAATAAAAGTTATGTTTGTTATGTGCCAGATATGTGCTGTTTGTCTAAAGTTGTGAAGACCTTCTGTTCTACATTTGGGCAAAACCAAAAATCAACTTCCCAAATAGAGACTGGGAGAAGCATGATTAACACCTTTGCCCTTTAAATTCTAGTGTTTCCTTATTACTTCTAGGATTAACTCTGAAGTTTTATTAGGCATTTAAAGTTCTTTGCATTCTAGCTCCTTCCTACCTCTCTAGTCTTATGCTTTACTTCTTTCCATGCATTCTCTGATTCAGGTACACTATTCGACTTGTTATGGATTGTACCTTTGCCTTTTACTTTGTTCCCAATGTTTAGAATGCTCTTACTTCCCACTCTTTGTTTCCTTGACTTTGAGGTTCAGCTTAAAGGCTACCTTCTGCAGGAGGTTTTTTTCCTGTCCTCCCAGCTTACTAGCATCTTCCCCCCTGAGAAGAACTTCATTTATTTGGTATATGTCTTATATATACCTAGTTTTATATATATATATATATATATATATTTGTATTTGTGTGTGTGTGTGTATATATTTATTTATTTATGTTTGTATATATAAAAATATATATATATATAAAACTAGGTGTATATAAGACATATATATATATATACACACACACACCTAGTTTCTGCCATTAGAATGTGAACTGCTCACATTCCCAAGGGAGTCCCTGCCCTCTAGGGCAGGAGATGTGTTGGGTCTTTTAAAAAAATTTTCTTTGTATCTCAAGCATTTAGCTTCATGCCTGTCATGTAATAAAAATGCCAACAGTGCTTCTTGACTGACTGAAAACAGAAAACTGTCATAGGGAGGAGAATGATAACTTTCATTAAGGGCTATCATGTTCAAAAGAGATTTAACTTACTTTGATTGGTTCAGGAAGGCAGAGCCAGTAGTAATGGGTGGGAACAGCATATTAGGCAGATTTTGGCTTCATTCAAAAAATTGATTTTTTCTTGTTTTTATATTACTACCACTCTCTGAAATATCCTCCACTCTACCCCAGCTCCCTCACCCCCAGTGACCCAGTCTTTTCTTAAAAAGGAGGAAATGAAATTTTTGGCAAAACTAACCAACAGATATTTTGCCAATAGTTCCACCTTCGTAGTTCCTTGTATTAGCAAGAAAGGAGAGAGGTGACTTTTCTCATCTTTTCTCCTTAGCCAAGCTTGAGCATCATAATTATGCAACATTCAGCTTTGTGTTATTCTTTTACATTGTCACTGTGAATTTTTTTTCCTGGTTCTAATTTCTTCTCTTCTATGACTTTGATATCCTTGGAGGTGTGTCACCACAGAATCTATGAATTAGAGAGTATTTTATATGCAAACAACATACACAGTCATTTTAGGCACTTTTTTTTTTCTTTTAGCATAATTGCAAAAGTGCTTTCCAGAATGGTTGAACCCATTCACAGTTCCCATCATTGTATCTTATGTAGTCCCTCACATTGACTATTTCTGTTTTTGTTTTAGCCAATTTTCTAAGTTGTAAGGTGAGGGGTGGCTAGGTAGCACAGTGAATAGAGCACCTGCCCTGGAATCGGGAGAACCTGAGTTCAAATCCAGCCTCAGACATTTAACACTTATTAGTCAATGTGACCTTGGGCAAGTCACTTAACCCCAACTGCCCTGCCCTCCTCCAAAAAGCAAAACCAAACCAAAACAAAACAAAAAAAGCCAAGCCCAAAAAACAGAGCTAAATTGTAAGGTGAAACTTTAGAATTGATTTGCTTTTCATTGCTGTTATCAATTAGTGATTTAGACCCATCTTTTGAATGGTTGTTAGTAGTTTCCATTTCTTTTGAGAATTGTTTTTGTGTATCCTTTGGCCACTTATCATTTGAAAAATGGCTTTATTTTTGACTTGTTCCATATATATCTTGGATATAAGACCCTTATGTGAGATATTTGATGCAAAGGTTTTTTCCCCCAATTATCAGCTTCCAAAATGCAGTAATTTTGTTCATCATTTTTTCAATTTCCTATAACTAAAATGATCTTATCTTTTGTAATCATCTCTTTGATCTCATCATTAAGCTTGATTTGAGGGAAATCTATTTTTTTTTTTAGCAATTACAGCTGGCTAAAAGTGGCCAGGTTTGCCTTTATCTCAATATTCTCTTTGAGCTTGCTCTTCTCACAGTCCCTTGACTTCATTCCCCATTCTCACTATATTTTTTTCAAGTCTGATGAAGAGATGGCCTTAATATGTTCTTGTCTTCAGGAGGTTGCTTCAGCATTCAATTACTCTATAATTTTCAGCCTCTCCATATTTACTGGTTTCTTCCCTGTTGTCCAGGTCTCCCTTATCCTTAAAAAACTCCTGCTAGCACCTACTGCCTTTTCAAGGTATTGTTCAATATCTCCCTCATTTCACAGCCAAAATCCTAGAATAGCTGTTTACTCTTACTGTTTTTTTTTTTTTTTTAAGTTTAAGATGTCTATTAGACATCCAGATTGAAATGTCTAGTAGGCAGTTGGTGATGAGACTCTGGGTATGGATGTGTCAATCTAGGAATCATCTACTTAGAGATGATAACCCATGGAAACTGATAAGGTGACCAAGGGAGAGCATATGGAGGGAAAAAGGGAACCTTGGGGGATCATTTATCGTTAGGTACCAAGGAGGAAAACCAGGAGAGAGTAGTGTCAGGAAAACCCAGAGAGGTGAGAGTACACTAGAGGAAAGAGTGTCAGTCACAGCAGATGCAACAGATAGGTTAGAAAGATGAGGGAAAAAACACAAAAAACCATCAGATTCGGTAATTAATATGTCATTGCAGACTGCTTTGGAGAAAGCAGTTATATTTTAGTGATGAGGTTGGAAGCCTGTTTGATGAGGGTTGAGGAGTGAGTAAGAGAAGTGGAAACAAGAATTATAGGGGGCGGCTAGGTGCACAGTGAGTAGAGTGCAGGCCCTGGAGTCAGAAGGACCTGAGTTCAGATCTGGCCTCAGACACTTAACATACACAAACAAAAACTTAGCTGTATGACCTTGGGCAAGTTACTTAACCCCAATTGCCCTCCAAAAAACAAAACAAAAAAAAAATTGTAGATAACTATTTCCAGGAGTTGGTTGGAATAGAGGGAGGAGACAGTATAGTAGTTTGGAGGGCTTACAGGGTTGAGTGAAGGTCTTTTAAAGATGGAGGAGATTTGAACATGTTTTAAGGCAGTAGGGAAGGAACCATTACAGTTTGAAAATTTGCTAATTGGCTAGAGATATGGGAGGTATTGGCATCAAGGGCACATATAGAGGTGGGTGTTGACCTTGGCAGAAAGAAGAAAAACCTGTGTTCAAATCCTACCTCAGATACTTATCCCCTGCTCCACATATCAGTTACTTCATTTGTAAAAGGGGGATAAATACCTATTGACAGGGTTATGTTGTTGTTTTTAAGTCTTTTCAGTCATGTCCCACTCTTCTTGACTCAATGTGGGGTTTTCTTGGCAAAGATACTGGAGGGGTTGCTATTTCATTCTCCCCCTTATGTTATACACTAGGAAACTAGGGTTAGGTGACTTGCTCAGTCACAGAGCTAGTGTCTGAGGCCTGATTTGAACTCAGAAAGATGAGTCTTTCTGACTCCAGGCCCAGCATACTATCCACTGTACCATCTAGCTGCCTTGGTAAGGTTGTAGTGAAGATCAAATAGGGTAATGTAAAAGCACTTTGCAAACCTTAAAAGAACTATAAAAGTGTTAGCTATATGTATTATTACCTTATCTGAGTAAAAGTTATATTCCGAGCTCTTAACTTCCCAGTTGTATTTATTTGTATTTTCCAAGTTTTTTTTCAATATTTACTGTCCTCTTTTTTTTTTTTTAAGCTAGGCAGTGATACTAAAATCATGTCCCTTAACATAAAAGCACACATTTAAAAATCTCTGATGTGGGGGAAAGATCTTTTTATTAGGAGCAAATACTTAAAAAAATATTTATTTTAGTTGATTGTGAATTCCATCTTCATTTTAGTTTAAAGCATACATTTTAAACTTTAAAATTAAATAGAATTTCTGAGGTTGTGTTGCACAGAGGCTAGAGGTTTGCCTTTGAAGTTAGGGGTATCTGTCTCAAATCCTTCTTCTGATATTTAACTCCTTAGGGCCCACGAACATTTCTGTAAAGAGTCAGAGTTTTGAATGGTTGCTGATCTGCATTAGTAAAGGGAGTGTCTACATTATAAGTTTAATGAAATTATGAGTCTAGGCCAAAAAAAAATGTAGAATGATTTTAATTTTAAAATAGCTAATTAGTTATACTCTTTCTTAGGTTCTTTTCAGTATTTGCCTTTTTATATCTGAATGGTGTAAACAAATTTATTTTATTTTTAGTTACCTACAGTTGAAATTACCTACCTTATCTTTTGCAGTTTGCTTAATTATTTTTTTTGGTTAAGAATTTATTTCTTTAGCCATATCTATGAAAGATAGTTCATCATGGTCTCTTCTAATTTGTTTATGGTATGTGCTTTAATATTTAGATAGTGTATCCATTTTGAGTTTGTGGCATATGGTGCAAGTTGTTGGCCTGAATCTAATTTTTGTCAGAGTGCTTTACAGTTTTTCCAAACAATTTTCTCTATCAAGAGATCTCATTCCCAGGCAATTTTTGTTTAATAGTACCAGATAGTATTTTAATGGTTACTAATTTATAATAGAATTTAAGGTCAGAATATGTGCAGTTCTTCATTCCTACGTTTAAATAATCATTATTATAGATGTTTTCTTCCAAATGAATTTTTTTATTTTGTCTAGGTGTATAAAGTATCCTCTTGGTATTTTGATTATTTAGAGAAATAAATCTCCAGACTAATTTAGATAGTAAGGTAGAGAAATGTTTTGATCTCGCATTATTGTTAACTTACTGGGATAATTTTTATTGAACTTAGCCCTCCATTAATACTCCCAACTCTTAACATAAAAACATAAGAATACAGCTGTTGTCTTCTTATAGTTTCAGCATTTAATCATGATTACTGTGATCATCACCTATTTGTTCTTGATAAGAAATTGGCAGTGTAGTGAGAAAAGCCATGATACTGTTGGGGTTGGGGTTTTTGGTTTTTTTTTTTTTTGGCTATTAAAATTTTCTGCCATGCTTTACTTTGATTGTTTATCTATTTTCCAAAGTTTTATATCTTACCAACTTCCTTTTCCCAATCATCCCAATAAGTTTTGCCCTTTTTGTTCTAATGGAAGAAAAGTTGCTGCAGACAGTCCTATTTACTTTTTTTTTTAAAAAAGAAAGCAATACAATGCCAGTGGTTTGAGTTCTCCCACTCCTGTATGAGAAAGGGGGGAAAGTGTGCAAGCATCAGAAAATGAATTTTGAAATATTTCCTTCAATTTTATACTGGATCAGCTTTTTAATCAGTAAAAAAAAAGGTAGTGGTTAGAACTCAAAACATTTCTGTTGAGGGGAGAGGAGAAAGGAGTGAATGCTACATTTCTCCATTGGCCTCAAAAGTGCCCAGTTCACAGTGGGATACACATGATATTCTATTTTATGAATGCCTTTGGGACACATACCATTTGAGGTGTAACATTTGGAAACAGCATAGGAAAATTATTATTTGTCGGAATGCTCTTTTGTTATAATAAGAGTTTGACCTTTATTTTGGAGGTTGGGGAGGTATTCCAGAACTGAGAGTCAGTTTTGTAGTAGGTGTCTTGCTTAATGGATCCCTTAACCAGTATGTGCTTGTTACATTGTGCAAATTCCCAAGTTGTAAGGAACTTTTGAAGCAAATAACAATTACATTTCGTTTTGAACTAGAAATAAAGTTAAGTATATTTGCCCACAGCTCCAAAGGTTCAAAACATCTTCTGTCAGTGAAAGATTAGATAAGTGGGAATGGAATATATATACTCTAAGCCTGGAATGGATTGAGGAAAAGTTTCTGCCTTAGTCATCAGAAGAAGAGGCAACAATAGAATAGTTGAAAGAACTCTGGTTCAGAAACTCTAGTCAGCCAGCATAATATATTTGAAAGAACAAATGGCCAAACTTTTGAGTTTGAAATGAAATCACATATTTCACTTGAAGACTATTCTGGAACTTGAAACAAAATTATGTCATCTATGAGTAAATCTGGAAGACCTCATAACTTGTAGCAGAGGTTCTTAACCTGGGGTCTGTGAACTAAAAATATGTATATTTTGATAACTAATTATAACTAATTAGTTATCAAAATATAAGTATAAAGTATAAAAGCCTTTTTAAATCTGTACATTTTATTTTATACATTTAAATAATTTTAAGAAGGGATCCAAAGATCTCATCACACTTTCAAAGGGTTCTGTGACACAAAAAAATTAAGAATCCCTGATCTGTAGAAATTTTTCTTCCCTTTGGACTCTACTCTCTTTTCCTATGATATAGTAGTGACCTGTATTTGCTATAATTTTATACATTGAGATTTCATTTTATACACTTTGAAGCAATGATTACTTTGTATTAATTTTATATATTACTAAGTATGGAATGGTGATGTAATTAATATATGTACCATAGCTGATTGAAAATAGATATTAAATTCTTCCCTATGCTTATGTCCTTTTAAAAATCTAAATCATGAATATTTGGAGGTGTAACTTGGCCCCTAATCTCTGGAGGACAGTATCACTAAAACAACATACTTAAAAATTGTTTCATTTAAGTAAACTTGGTGGAAAGATTATGACTATTAGGGCTTAGAGTTATACCACTCTATTGAGAGATATAATCATCTCTGGACTCCTCACCTAGTCCAGGACTCCATAGAGGAATCCCTAGAGTCCTGCAGAGATCCTAGCTAGGTAGTTTTAACTCTGTCTTATTGAATTTCATAGTGTCAAATTATTTCCAGGCTGGACTGAGCCTTCCCTGAGGTCCTTTGGTATGAGAATGTCTTTAGGGTATTCTGCTTGGGTCTAGGCCTCTATCCCTTCCAGCCCTATCCTTATCCAAAAGAGTAGCTGGTTGGTTAAGCATAGCTTGAGAGAGAAGGCTGTTCTTAAGCAGGGCCAGCACAGCACTCTAGACTTGAGCCAAACAGAGCCTAGGGCCTCTGGCCCAGTCCCAACAGTTTCCAAACCCAGCATTAGCCTGGCAGAGAGAGAGCAGCCTTGGGATGTTCCAGGGCAGGACTAGTGGCTGAAGCCCAGCAAAAGCCTGAGGTAAAAAAAAAAAGCCTGTGCCAATAGGAACCCAGCATGAGAATAGCTTTTGAGCCCAGAAGTAAGGGAAAAGGACTTCAGGCAGAGCCTACAGAAGAGAGAAGTACTGGAGCCCTATAATAAGAAGGAGCCCTCAATCAGAGCTCAGCAATTGGGGTAGCCCTAGCATCCCTTAAAAGAAGGAACTAATTTGACCCAGTGTACTTAGGAACAGTCATCTGTGTCTTGCTCACACCATTCAATTTTGGAGCTTGGTTCAAGTTCATCTTTTCTTTAACCTAGCCCCTACCATTCAACTCCCCAACACACATACAGTTCCTTCAAGGAAAACTGAATACCATGAGGAAATACCTTGGTATTAGAGAAGTCTAAGGAGTAAACCTGGAAGAGGATAATGAACATTCAAGACCACCAGGTGTTCACTTGAAAAACTTGCCTTAGCCCCAAGGAATGCAAGAGGATTTGGAAGAAATGAGATCCAGAAACTGAGAGGGAGAAAGACTGGCATGGAAAACTGACATCTTAGAACAGATGGTGAAAGACAGACCTTATTTTAAGACCTGAATGCCGTGAAAACTGGACTCAATAAAACAAGAAATATCAAAACAAAAGTCTAGATACCATTTCAGGAAATTATAAATGAAAACTAGCAGCCAAAGAGAAGAGTTCAAAACCAAGGAAGGTTCGCATGAAACTTAGCTACTGCTGTGAGTGAGAAGAGGAGAGCTTGGAATATTTTTAGCAAAACAAATAAAAAGTCATTTCATTATAAATCAGTGATGGTGAGAAGTAATAAAATGTCTTTTATCTCTGTTTCTGAAACAATTGTTACCAACAGATATAGAAAGAATAAAAGAATGCCAGAGCAAAGCTATTCTTATAGGATGTAATACTTACATGGTGTGGTCAGAATTTTTGTAGGAAGATACTTAAACCTTGAAAAACTGCTTTACAAATAAATGAAACTGTGGAAACTTTAAAAGGCATTTTGAAAAATTCCAGGTTCAGTTTTCTTTTTCCTTTACATCTCTCATATCCCATCACGTCTCAGGTTCTTTTAATATTTCTCACTGGTGCCTCTTCTTTCCCCTGCCATCACACTAGATCAAACCCTTTTTACTATATCTTCACAATTCTCTCAAAATAGCTTTCTTATAGCTCACTCCTTTGATTAAAACCCTCAATGACATATTGTCTATCTTGTAAAATACAAATTCCTTATCTTGTCATTCAAGGCTTTCCATAATCTGACACCTACCTTTCTAGTCTTATATTACTCCCTTCCACAAAAGCTTTGATCCAGCCAAACTACTTTTTAATTCATTTTTTATCCATTTACTTTCTTGTATCTCTTTCCTTCCCCCCCACCTTATCCCCAAAAAAGAATAAAGGAAAAAAGAAAATAAACATAGTCAAGAAAAATAAATTTCCAACCATGTCCAAAAATGGACTTCATTTTGCATATTAATATATTTGCTGTTGAAGGTGGATAGCATTCTTCATTTTTGGTCTTTTGGAATTATGATTGATTAAATTCCTACATATCTTTTAAAGCAATGTTCAGATGTTACCTCCTTCATGAACTTTCACTATTGGACATTATATAGAACTTTATGTTTCTCCTTTGGATTTAATGTATAATAATTAAAGTAGTGTATATGTTCTAGCAAGCTAGTAAACCATAAACTGCTTTGATGGAACAAAGTGCTCTTTGAAAACTTAAAATGTTTACTTATATTTACCTAATTTGAACATGACAATAATAAATACTAGGGCACCTCAGTAGTACCATTTAAATGAGTTAATTGTGAATAAAGCACTTTATAAACTATAAAGTAATGTATAAATATTAGCTGTCACTTATTTATCAATAAAGGAAAAAATGGTGGTTGACCATTATTGGGTGGGGAAGGAAATAGGTACAAGTTCTATGGTTGGGGTTGTATTTTGTCAGCATTTATAGTTGGGAACTTCCTACTGTTTCTTTGGATGTAGAATGAACAAAAGGAGAAGAGGGAGATAAGGGAAAATTCTTGCAGTGAGACAACTTGGTAGTTGTGTTTCCGTGTCTGTAGGTGCCCTCCCTTTCCTATATTGTTTGTAGAATTGGTAGAAGGCAAACAGTAGGCTTGAACTTTATGTTCTGAATGTCTTGTGTTCCCTGTTGATCAGTGGTCCAAAATTTCTAGCACTGATAATACCAAAGGAGAATGATGATTTCATACTTCAGGTTTGGTGGTGACCAGAGACCGTTTATGTAGGAAGGACTGCCGTGACATGTTACTGTGTCTTACCTTTCTGTAAATAGTTTTTATCCTATGATTGCAAGAAATTAAAATAGGAATTGAGGCTTTTCGGTAGGTTCCTTGAAATATACTTTAAAAACTCACAAACTTTGCCTAAAGTTTCTATTGGCTCTTTTTTTTTTTTTAAAGCAATTGGGGTTAAGTAACTTGCTCAAGGTTACACGGCTAGTCATTATGTATGTGTGGGTGCTCATTTTCTGAGGCCGGATCTGATCTCGGGTCATCCAAACTCCGAGGCCGGCGCTCTTACTCACTGCGCCACCTAGCCGCCCCTCTATTGGCTCTTTTTGTTACTAATATTATAGATGTTTCTGTTATTTCTGAGGCAGTATGCCATGTTGGATAGAATTCTGGTCTTGGAATCAGGAAGACATGGCTTTGGATTCTACCTCCAGTGCGTGTTATGGACAAATTAAAGTCTCTGAGCCCAGGACAACTCTTTAAGACTCTTGAAGTTATAAATATGTTGGGGCCCCTAGTATGTGAGATAAATTTTTATATCACATTTTCCAGTGATGGCATAACAGACTTTGACTTATTTTTGTTAGTATGTGGATGACAGGGCTTTACCTTGTTGTCATTCTTAGCAGAATTAAAGGTTATCTGGTTACAAATGAATCTGTATAGAGTCTTAGTTATCTTGTGGTGAAATATGAAATTTTTTAGGGCCTACTCTCTGCTATCCAGTTGTAACCATCTTTTCCTGTAGACTATGATCTTCTAGATCTCACCTTACTTCTGCTGAGGAAAACCTATATGTTTTTCTTTGATTTTTGCCTATATTTTGTTAAACCATCAAGCTATTTTTGTTAACAGACTAGCTTATGAAACTTTGCCCTTGTCTCTTCTTTACTTTTTTGATTATTCAGTCATCTCTCTGTATTAGGCAGGCGTAGCCAGGACACAGGTTGGAAGAACTTAATGTGTAGCATATAGAAATTTTATTTGGCAACCCAGTGCAGATGAAATCTCATCACCCTAATCCTATAGCAAAAATTTGTATGACAAAAGTATTACCAGCTCAGCTAGAGGTCATCTGTCTTAAAACAATAGTAAATATGTAACACCTTGCAAAGCTGTAGAGGATATGACCGGTATAATTGATTTTTTTTAAAACATTGAGATAAAATGTTTCTCTCAGATTTTTGTTGTTTTAAGTGTAGTGTTACATAAAAATCAAATAGTAAAAGAAGTCCTGCTGCCTTTTTCATATATGTATATAGTGATGCTCTTTTAAAATGTATTTCGACAAAGGACTTCCCCCATGGTTTTCTGTTTTGGTTATATACCCAATTTCATGTTCCATGTATGACATTCTAAAAACATATCAAAGGAAACACTACACACTAATTTCCACTCATTGTACATACTAATAATTAAATGATAAACACATAGAGAATAGTATTTGTAATAGGCTTTCTTTTATGTCTGCAATTATTTTCATTCATAAACTTACATTAAAATTTCTTTTTTATTTTTAGCTGTGATGCTGACCCATCCGCTCTGGCTAAATATGTTCTTGCTCTGGTAAAGAAGGATAAAAGTGAAAAGGAGCTGAAGGCATTATGTATCGATCAGCTGGATGTATTTCTTCAGAAGGGTGAGTGGGAATTGTTATCCTTATTTTAATAAACTTTAAACATATTATTTTTTTTAAATTTAATCCAATCAAAATATAGGTAGAATACAGTTTTATTATTATTATTTTTTTAAGCAATTGGGGTTAAGTAACTTGCTCAAGGTTACACGGCTAGTTATTATTTGTGTGTGGGTGCTCATTTCTGAGGCCAGATTCGATCTCGGGTCATCCCAACTCCGAGGCCGGCGCTCTTACTCACTGCGCCACCTAGCTGCCCCGAATACAGTTTTAACAAGCAGCAAATAATAGCATCACTTGTCACATTCAAGTTTTGCTAACATGAAAGACTGGGTCACATTGCCATCTGTAATCATGCCAACATTTTTTTTCAGCGTGATCTTTTTTATTAGTTGTGTAAGAAAATTGCTGATACCAGAAAATGTAATATTATTTAAAATTTTATTAATTAAAAATTAAAAAAAAAACATCAGAATGCTGGCATAAAGTAATTTATTACTGTGGCGTATTGGGTGATTAATAACTTAGAATTGTCCCTTAACCCATAGGTTTTCTAATTTCTTGTTTTAGAGACACAGATATTTGTAGAAAAACTTTTTGATGCTGTGAATACGAAGAGCTACCTACCTCCACCCGAACAGCCATCATCAGGAAGTCTAAAGGTAGAATTTTTTCAACACCAAGAAAAAGATATAAAAAAGGAAGAGGTAGGAATTTGGGTCATATCTTACAAGCTGTTTAAGTTGTCCATATGACATCAGCATTGAACTATATGAATTTTATTTGCCATATCCTGTTGTTTTGGAGGCTTATATAATCATGCCATTATCATTATTATCATTATCATCATTATTATTATTATCATCATCATCACTAGAATCAGATTTGCAAAATAATCTTCTTTATTCTGCAATATTATTAGATGCATGCAATAAAAGAATCCATCTTTAGTACAAGAACCAAAAAAGTCAGACCTAATCTCAGACTGATGTAAAAACTCTTAACTTCAGACCTAAAGGATCCCTGAAATATCATTTTCTGTTTCATTTTTTTTAGGACTTTTCCATTTTATTTACTGCTGTCAGTTAACACTGGAATTCTAGTAGCTGCTGCCTACTACTGTTTGAGGATTTCAGTGGCAGCAGTAATAATTCATGGAAATCAACCCATCATGTGTGTTTAGTTAGAACTATTATGTTATTAGATTTTTTCTTTTAGATATATTTGGGGCAAGATGGGTAACAAGAAAGGGGGTAGGCCCCTTGCTTGGGGTGGATGGTGTAATATTAACGGCGACAGAGAGAAAGTGGAACTACTCAACTGCTATTTTGCTTCCGTCTTCTCTGTCAAGGAGAATGATCTTCAGACTGGAAAGGATAGAACAAACATGGTTAAAAGGGAATTGGAGCCAAAGATAGGTGAGGAGATAGTGAGAGAGCACCTAGCGACTCTAAATGAGTTCAAGTCTCCTGGCCTGGACGAATTACACCCTAGGGTGCTGAAAGAACTCACAGATGTGATCGCTGAACCGCTGTCGGTGATCTTTGATGAATCGTGGAGAACGGGAGAGGTGCCGCGGGACTGGAGACGGGCAAATGTCCCAATTTTCAAAAAGGGGAAGAAGGTGGATTCCACAAACTACAGACCGGTGAGCTTCATGTTCATCCCAGGCAAAATTCTAAAACGGATTATTAAACAGATGGTTTGTGAGCATTTAGAAAGGGAAGCAATGATCACTACGAACCAGCATGAGTTCTCTAAGAACAAGTCATGCCAGGCTAACCTCATTTTTTTTGACTAGGTTATTAGAGCATGGGAATACTATAGAAAAATATTATATCTGGATTTCAGCAAGGCATTTGACAGAGTTTCTCATGATATCCTTGTGGACAAGATGGAGAAATGTGGGCTGGAATATAGTACAGTTAGGTGGATTCAGACCTGGTTGAACGACTGGACCCCAATGTGTATTGATAAATGGATCGACGTGAACCTGGAGGGAGGTCTTTAGTGACTTCCTAAAGAGCTTTGTCCTCTGCCCTGTTCCATTCAGCATTTATATCAATGACTTGGATGAAGACATTGATGACATGCTTATCAAGTTTGCAGATGACATGAAGCTGGGTGGGATAGCTCATATATTGGATCACAGAATCAGGATCCAAAATACTCTCATCAGGTTGGAATGATGATCTGAATCTTAACAAAATCAAACATAAAAGGGATATGTATAAAGTCTTGCACTTAGGTTGAAAAAAGTCAATAGAAGGTCAGATTGGGGATGTGATATGATCATATGAAAAAGAATAACATTTTTCTTTAGAAAGCTCAGTGTGAGTTGACAGTGTTAAATGGTGACCAGAAAAACTAATGCAGTCACGGGCTGCAGTAGTGGAAATATAGCGTCCTAAACAAGTAAGAGGATAGTTCCACTGTATTCTGCCCTGTTGAGATCATAGCCTCAGTATTGTGTTCAATTTGAATGCCCCATTTAAAGTTGAATATGGAAAAATTGTAGTGTGTCTGGGAATGATAACTAGAATGGTTGAGGGTACTGGAAACCATGTCTGGGCAACATTTAAATGAACTGAGGGTTTTTAGCTTGGAGGAAAAAAAAACTGAGGGGTATATGATAGCTGTCTTTAAATAGTTCGAAGGGCTTTCATGTAGATAGAAGGGAAATTAAACTAATTCAGTGTAGCTCCGGGGTACAGAACTAAGAGCAAAGGGTAGAATTTATAGGGGATGCTCCTGCTGACACATCTTAAGACAGAACTGTATTGAAAGGAAATGGGTTTCTCTGCAAGCTTCCCATCCCTGGTTGTTTTCAAGCAGGTAAATTGCTTGCTGTGGTTGTTATGGAAGAAACTCATACTTTTAGTCAGAGGACTAGCCATAATTCTTGAACTTCTCTTAGGTTACCAGTCAACTGTTGTTAATTTCATACACATTTGTATAAAAAAATGGGGTAGCTTACCTATATAACCTTGACTCTTACATGTGGTAAAGCTTGTGTAATAAGAGCATGAAGGTACTTGGTGTCTCAATGTAGTCACTAATTATAGGAACTAAATACCTGAAAATGCTAACAAATGTTTATTGAAATTTTTAAGTAGAATAAGGAAGATTTAGTTATTTCTGGGGTTGGAATTTAAGAGTCTGGGTACAGACATAGTTTTTAAAGTAGGAATTGTGGTAGAGTAGCAAAGGTACAACTAATTGGTTGCTTCTGTTGAGGGAGTGCCATGAGGAATGTTGGCATATGTCCTTTCTGGGACCCTGTTTGACCCAAATTCAAGTGTTATGGAAATTGTCTTTCCTTCAGCCATCTAAGCAACATCAGCTTTAAGTTTCTTATTTTACTTGGTGGTACAGGGTAAGTCAGTCTTTAACTCTAGTGTCTTCTTAACCATTCCCTTCAAGCAACAACTGTGCACGACCTTTTTAGTCTGCCTTCATGTTAGAAAATGATCCCAGCTAGTCACACCAAAAAAATTGATGGCCTTTGTGTTGGACATCATGTCAGTATTGGTTGAAGAACTAGAGGAACAAAGGAATACTGCTGTACATAAATAGAGGAAGTAGATCAGTGCCAGTTCACATAAAGTAAGTGCTCTGGCAGGAGCTGGAGTGGGAAGTAAAATGTGGGGTCTGGTTTTTTCCTTCCCAAAATGTGGTTTAGATTCCTCTGAATTTGTATTCAGAGATTCCTCCTGTGGGTCATCCTGCCATGAAATCACACTCAGGAATGCTCTAAAAATTAATGCTTTCCGGTACTCTTGGGGTTAGGGAGCGAGATGAGAATGATTTTATCAAGAAGTCAGGTGCAGATTCAAGGAGCCAGTGAGAAAGAACCTCTTGGCTGTCAATACTTGAGGTCTCTGAACACAAGTTGAGGAGGACCTAGCCATCCTTTGAGGAGTGCTATGTTCCTTCTGCCAAATTATATATCAGAACCTTTACCTCATCTGAACTGTTGATGGGACCTGTTACTACTTCATTGCCAACTTTTTAATTGTTGTTTGACTTAGTCCTGGTCTTTCTATCCATTGCATTTTTCGGATATCACTATCAGTTGGCCATCTAGGCTAAGCATTATGGATTATTTTTGGTGTAGGCAATGGAAATCCTCTATGACAGTTGCTTTCTAAGAGCTCCTGGTCTAAATTATCCTTGATTTAGGCTTTGAGTCAGAACAAAAGGGAAGACAGATTTAGGTGAGTTATATGTGTAACGTTGCTTGTTTTTAAGACTTTTTTCCCCCTATCTTCAAATATGTTTAGAGATTAAAAATGATGCCAAAGAACATGGGGGTGGTGATTACATGAATACAAGCTGTAAAAGAAATTAGGAAATGGGAAGTTCATTTTTGATGGTTTGATAGTTATTTGCCTTTGAAGAAGTTAAGATTTTAAAAATAGGATGTTTGAGAAGAAAGGTTAGCTAATGGTTACTCTTAGCTGGAGAATATGTTTAAAGATTCTAAAAATAATGCCTCTGTAGTTATTTAGACATGATGGCAAAATGATGTTAATTTTCTAACTGCCATATGTTCTAAGAAGAATAAACATAGCATATAACTCACATAACTAAAAAAAGAAGTAAATTAGCCATTTTTGAGTTATGTATTTTCCTTTGAAGACTTCAGAGTGATCATGATAGTTTATTTGGATAGAGGAGTAAGGGTAATTGGTCAGTTGGTTCAAAAATTTCCTGGTAGACTATCTGTCTTTGGATTGTTAAATTTAGTTCTGAGTATCTGATTTTTACCATATTATGTTCACTAATTATTTTAGTTTCCCCTATTTTCTGGTTGATTTAGGTTTATATATGTATTAATGCCCAACTCCAGAATTGTAACATTTTTAAAAAGATGCCTGGCTTTAAAGTACAATTGCACTTATATAACCTTAAATTGTAAGCAAAATACTTTGCTTTGTAAAGTAAAAATACTTTTTACTTTGGCCTAAAATTAAGAAATATCTCATTAAAAAATAGCTCTTTAAATAATTCTCTGAAAAGAATTATATTTTTAGAAAAATGATAAAAGTAATTATTCTTGCAAAATTGAACCTGTGATTTTACAGCAGTTTTCTCATTTTTGGAGAAATGTTTAGCAAAATGTGATACTTTTAGAGAAAAAGAAGAGTGCTGAATAGAAATAAGCTAAATTCTGTATAATTTTAGTCATTATTTTAAATTGTCTTTTCTTTGATTAATACACTTCTGTAGGAAGGCCTCCATTTCCTTTTCTTGACCTAACAACCCACTATACCTACTTCCTTACTGCAATGTAAAGTAAGGGACAGTTACTTCACATCTCATGTTATTGATTTCATCTCAGCTATCTTCTTTAATTTGCCTTTAAGGCTCCTTTTCTTCTTCTTCTACCTATGTAGCCTGGTATATGAAGTAAGTTTCAAATGAATGCTTGTTGATAGATTGATGTAGTACCCGTTTCTAACTGCCCAGCAAATTCTTTTCTAGTTCTTAGTCTCCTTCCCTCCCCATTTCCACTCACACCCCACTTATAACTCTTCCTAGGGAAAAAAAGTGAGACACTATGGACACTATCTAACATGGCATCCCAGTTCCTCATGCTCTTTCCATACAATTCTGTCTAGGTTCTAAATTACAGTGTAGAGCTGGAATTTAGAACCTAGACAGAATTGTATGGAAAGAGCATGAGGAACCTTTGAGAGTCAGCTTTTGGGTGTTAGAGAAAGCCAAGTGTTAGGGGAGAGAAGAGTAAGGGTTAGAGAAAGTATCTGATTTGAGTTTATCTGAAGATTTCTTATTTCCTCATTGTACCATGAAATGAAAGCCAGCTAGAGGATTGAATGTGTGGGGCCATAATGGTGCTATCTGTTATTAGACCAGGACTGCTTTATCTTAGGTACTTTGCTGTCTTGCTGAAATACTCATTTTATGGTAGTCCTATCAAAATACTAACTTGTTCTTCTACTTATCTTTAATGGTGTTAACGAATTTGGCCAAATCATTAAGGCTAAATGTACAAAAATATTTATTTTCTGAAAAAATTAAATAAAAGCTTTTTCTTGATTATCTTTAAAAATGTCCTAACTTCATAAAACATTGTCATTACTATTTTATGTGTTTGTTAAGTTTAATTATTTTCTATATACTTTTAAACAATTCATTTTGACACATGCTTACTGTTAACTGAATTGAATAATATGCATAATAGGTAATTGTATATTTTCATTTAATGTTTATTGTAAAGTACATAAAATTAGAAGTTATTTAACTTATTGAAATTTTTATTTGGTAGATAGTATTCATTGCTGAATATACTTTTTGAAAAATTCTTTCCTAAACTGCAGATTGCAAAGGAAGAGGAACGAGAGAAGAAGTTTTCTAGAAGGTTAAATCATAGTCCTCCCCAATCAAGTTCCCGGTACAGAGAAAATAGGTGAGAAATTCATTTTAAGTTGTTAAGCTCAACTGACTAAGACCAAATGCTTATTTTAGACTTAAGTTACCATTGTTTATATAGTGGGAGTATAACTGGTCCCAAGAAGATCAGAGACTTCTTTCTATATGGCCTCTTAAGAACTTTTAGCTTTACACTCTGATTCCATTTATTTGTTCCTTCCCTTACAATTTATAAAGCACAAATTATCTGCAAAACATTGTACTAGGGTTAAAGGAAAAGACAGAGCTATTTCAGACATGGTTTCTGCCATCACGAAGGGTCTTCTATGCAGACAGATATGTTACCTGTTTAGTGGCAACTAGCTGGCAAAGTGATAGAGTGCCAAGCCTGGAGTCAGAAAGGCCTGAGTTCAAATCTAGCCTCAGACATTTCTTGTGGGGGTAATAATTCATCTGTAAAATAGGAATAATAATAACATCTAACTCGACATGTGTTTTGAGGAAAAAATCAGATAATAATTGGAAAACGGTAAAGTGCCTGGCACATAGTAAATACTATATAAATATTAGTTATTATTATTAGTTACTCATACCGTACAATGAATGGTAATGCAGTAGCTATATAATAAGAAACTAAGATAAGTAAAAGGGGTCAGAGAAAAGTCACTTTTTGCTTATAGATTATAGGATTTAGAGGGAGAAATGGTCTTAAAGATTATCTTGGCCAAATTTCTTATTTTATAGATGAAAGAAAGGAATTAAAGTCTAGATAGATTAACTGGGTAGGACTAAGGAAGGTATCTTGGAGAACTTGGTATTTGAACTGGTTTTCAAAGGATAGGTAGGATTTTAGAATGTTGAGATTGGGGAATGGGTTTGGTAAAGTCTTCTAGACATAGAGAACAGCTTGGGCAAGTAGGCGACATCTGTTACAATTCTATTACTACTTCCCAAGGAAGCTATCAGGTCTTTATTGTACTCACTAGGCATTAAATACTTAAAATATTTTCAAGATTGGGTTCTATCACACATTACAAGGAATAGAATGATTTTCTTTTTTCTGTTTTCTTTTCCTCATTAAGATAGCCATTAAAAAGTGGGTGTGGGTGGTAGGATAAACCTTAAGTAATAAGAACTTGAAGGAAAATTTGTCTTCTATTTCAGTGCAACTAAGAATCAGTGATAAAGAGAACAGCACCTTTAATATAATTTGTTACCTAAAAATACATATGCAATTGAATGAGTGCTTATTAGATACTAAAAAAAGGGGGGGGGGGTTGAATCTAAATCTCATTTTTCTTTTAGTAAGGAAAGCATGGATTTTGCTTAACACCTAGAATTTCATATTCTAATGTAACATTTTCCTTTGGTACTTCATTTGACCTGCTGTTTTCCCCTCTTTTATTATGTCACTGTTTTTCTGTGCAAAAAAACAAACAAAAAACCCCAACAGAACATTCCATGCATATGATACAGTCAAATGCCGACTGTTGAATTTTTAATTTTAGATCATCAAAACCTCATCTACAATTTGCTTTTTAGTTCCCCCCCCTTTTTTTTTTTTTTTAACAAATTAGAGTAATAAAATAAGACATGCTTATTTTTGTCATTTCTAAATATTACCAAAGTTTTATGATTATAGGACAGATTAATGATTTGTATTTGAGATGTGGTGATAAGGTTTAGATTTTTAACTGGAAGCTTTGTTTCTAGTAGCCTAAGTTTGTAAGTACACTAAAAGATAATATGATTTTAGGAGCCGTGATGAAAGGAAAAAGGATGACCGTTCTCGAAAAAGAGATTATGATAGAAACCCACCTCGAAGAGATTCATATAGAGATCGATACAATAGAAGAAGAGGGCGTAGCCGAAGTTATAGTCGAAGTCGGAGTCGGAGTTGGAGTAAAGAGCGCCTGCGAGACAGAGATAGAGACAGAAGCAGGACTAGAAGCCGAAGTCGCACACGGAGCAGGGGTGAGAAAAGAGAATGAACACGCTCCCTTCTTGGTCGCTACTCTTTTTCTGCTCCTCCAGCATTGTATTTTAGATTTCTATTAAAACTTCAGTTAGCCACTCTTCATATTTAAGAGTTTAACTTTAATCTCATGATATATATATATATATATATATATATATACACACACACACACACACACATATATATATAGCTGTATCTATATACACATATATATGTATATATAGTTTGTATAAATATAAAAATTTGATTTATGTGAGAAGAATAAACTTGTTATTTTTCTTTATTGATTACACATTGGTAAAGTCTTTGCATTGGTTTTTAGTTGAGTGTCATGTGTGCTCAGGTGAATGTAATTCTTACATCCCTTGTTGAAGGGATGATGGAATTGCAAAGTAATGAAAAAGCATGATTGATATCATCCACTGATAATCTATCTTTCTGTTGATTCTTTTTGGAGTATTCTTTTCTGGACCAGGACTTAAGTTACTTCATAGCTTAGGGAAAGATGATGATTTAAAGATATATGGAGCAATGAAGGAAAAGTGATAGAGTCATTTCTGTTTTGTTTCATTTTCACTTTATCTTTAAAACTTAGTGTTGACGGTGGAGTGGTATATAGCTTGTTCTAATTACATAGGACCTATTTCCTGTCTTGTCTTTTTTTTTAATCTCTTGCATTCATCTTTACTTCTCATTTTGTTTTGAGTGAGAATGGAACAGTGGTGAATAAAACTTAAATATAAATACCTGGCATTTTCTAATATAATGCAACTTTTTTTTTTTTTGAGGGCAATTGGGGTTAAGTAACTTGCCCATGGTCACATGGCTAGGTTTTTGTTTGTGTGCGTTAAGTGTCTGAGGCCGGATCCGAACTCAGGTCCTTCGGACTCCAGGGCCTACACTCTACTCACTGTGCCACCTAGCCGCCCCTTATAATGTAACTTTTTAAATGTGAATTTCTTGTCTGAATTTAAAGTTTGGAGATTTATGGGCAACTACCCTTTCTTATTTATATTTACTCATCATCTATCTAGTAAAGTGCCTTGCATTGAGTGATCATTTTTAAGACTCATAGGTTTTAGGGCTTGAAGGGTACTCAGAAGATCTCCTAGTTCCATTCTAACATTTTACAGAAGACAAATCTCTAGAGATCATGTGGCTTCTTGAGTATATAAAAGATAGTAAGTAGCTGAGCTAGAATTTGAATTCTTGTTCTTTGACTCCAAATTCAGCTTTATTTCCATTATACCATGCTGTCTCTTAAGTAAAAAGCTCATCAAATTAGGGGCAGCTAGGTGGCGCAGTGAGTAAGAGCGCCGGCCTCGGAGTTGGGATGACCCGAGATTGAATCCGGCCTCAGAAAATGAGCACCCACACACAAATAATGACTAGTCGTGTAACCTTGAGCAAGTTACTTAACCCCAATTGCTTTAAAAAAAAAAAAAGCTCCTCAAATTGATATTGAATGAATTAATAACTGAATGAATGGATGATAAAGACTGACTCTAGGAGTTAATGTGAAGTCTCCAAAGGATGCTGTTAGAAAACTTTAAAGCAAAGCTTTTAAAGAAAGTGTTTTAAGAAAAAAAATCACTGAAAATAATTTATTTTTATGTTCCAAAAAAATCAGTTCCTGTTTTCATAATTCACAGGGACAACTAGGTGGTCTAAACATATAAAGAGTTGGGGTCAGAAAGACCTGAGTTCAAATTTGGCTTCAGACACCCTGGGCAAGTCACTTAATCTCTGTGTCTCAAGTTTCTTCATTTGTAAAATAGAAATAATTGTGTTAACAGCTATTCATTCCCAGGATTGTTCTGAGGGTAAAACGAGATATTTTTAAAGTGATTTGCAAACCTTAAAGTGCTATTAAATCCTAGCTCTTACTAATTTAACTGTAAGTTTTTCAAATTAACTAATAATATCCTTTTCTCAGAAGTAGCATTACTATATAGTGGGTAGGGGACCGATTTTAGAATCATGGAGCCCTGAGTTGAAGTTCTGCTTCTCACTTACTCTTACTAGTTGTTTGGTCATGGACAGATCACTTAGGTCTTTAGTATACCATGCAATTCTCTAAGACTGGGTAAAAGTCATGGGTGAGTTTTTGATTTGCTTTGGTGGAAGGAGTTTCCACCTTGGGAGTTTGTCATCTTCTTCATCCCCATTGGATTCAAGTATTGCTCTACCTACCCTCATTCTGTTAAACATAAATGATCAGTCTGAAATATGGGTAAGATGTGTCTAAGAAGCTTTAGAAACTCAGAGGAGGATGTTGCCAAAAGAGAGAGGGTTAATATGTAGGAAGTTGTAAGTTTTTATTTCATATTTGTATGATACTGAAGCAGAATATTGTTCTTTAAGTTCTTTAAGATGAGATTTTCTAAAGCATCTTTTACAATGATATATTTTTGAAAATCATATTTTCTTGTAGAAAGAGATCTGGGAAAACCAAAATATGACCTGGATAGAACAGATCCATTAGAAAACAACTATACTCCAGTTTCTTCTGTAACTAACATTTCATCTGGCCACTATCCTGTTCCTACTTTGAGCAGTACTATTACTGTTATTGCTCCTACTCATCATGGTAATAACACTACGGAAAGCTGGTCTGAATTTCATGAAGACCAGGTGGACCATAACTCTTATGTAAGACCTCCAATGCCAAAGAAACGTTGCCGAGATTATGATGGTAAGTCTTTCAGCTTTTGTGTGCTGAGTTTATTCTACATGACATAATGTGTTATACATATTTAATTCAGATACACGTTGCTGATAGTGGGAATAGTTGAAATTAGTGTTGGTGAAATTTCCTTTTTATTAACCCAAAATAATGTTGTCCCTCTTAATGAAATGCTTCTTCAGTTTTGTCTTTTCCCCCTTAAGTGGAAGCAGATGATTAAATGTCAGTTTTTAAGTACCATTTATCTGAAAAGTAATGCTGCTTTTTTCCCAGAACCACCGTAAATTCCTATGAATGTGCTTTTTCAAAGGAACTGCTACTAAAACATTTTTTAATTAACAGGGAAAAACTTCTTAGGAAACGGGAAATAATATACACATATTGGACCTAGACATTTGAGTGTCTCCTATGTATAAGAAAATTGATGAGAAGGTAGATGAACAGGGAGCTTTGGAGGAAGATTTTACTGTGAATGCCAAACTTCAGTACTTCAAAAGATCTGTTATTTCATCAATGTGGGTACTCCCTCCAGCAACACAGATGGCAACCCCTTTATGCCTTAGTGTAGAGAGTTTCATGAGCTGCTAGGGCTGAGTAAATTAATCACCTAGTAGTCAACCTTTTGTTAATGTCTCTTTGAACTTAGCTAGTCTGGTCCTCAAATGACATTATGTCACTGGACCTCTTTTTGGAGCCTTCTATCTTTGTAAGGATTCTGCCAGAGCTCTTGTTCCAGTGGCTTAGCCTTTGACAACCTGGGGTCATTCTTATATGATAATTAGCCATTGGAAAAGGGCTTTAGTGGAAAAAATGCTAAACACTGCCAGAAAATGAATGTGATTTCTAAAAATAGTTATTATGCTTGCATTGGAATAAATATGCACTAGGTATTCTGCCTCATTTATGTTTACACATGTAAATTTTTGTCTTTTGACATTTTTTCATTATTAGCCTATATATCTGTTTCTTGATGGGTCTTTTGTCATTGAGAAGCAATAGAGAATTGTTATTTGAAATGGCCAATTGCATTTCCCAATTAAAGAAAAAAAAATCACAGTACACCCACGCAGAACATATTTTTAGAATACTTTTTTGCAAAATGGTTTCAAAACTACAGATGTTCTTTATACTCACATTTTCTTATGGCTTAATTAATAAGGTTTTTTTTCCCCCTCTCTCTCTCTCTCAGAAAAGGGTTTCTGTATGAGAGGAGACATGTGCCCTTTTGATCATGGAAGTGACCCTGTAGTCGTAGAAGATGTAAACCTTCCTGGCATGCTGCCTTTCCCAGCACAACCACCTGTTGTTGAAGGACCACCTCCTCCTGGACTTCCCCCACCGCCACCAATTCTGACACCACCACCTGTGAATCTTAGACCTCCAGTGCCACCTCCAGGTCCATTACCACCTAGCCTTCCTCCTGTCACAGGTAAACAAATATATTTGTGTAAAATTTATGTATGTTTATATCTCTATATACTCATATATAGCTATATCTAGATACAACTGAAATAATATATTTTGTACTTTGGTATGTAAAATAAGCTCATTTTGCTGATTGACTCTTTTACTTTTATTAAAACCGGTACTTATGTTTTGAACCTAATGAGAACTTTGAAGAAAATTCAAAAATAATCTTAGGAAAATAGGAAATAAAACACATGGGATATGATAGGGTCACTGCTCCATTAGTGGGGCCATTTGACCTTATTTTATCTTCTTTATAACCCTGTTTTCCCTCTTCTGGATTTTATATTTTGTTGTGAAAATATTAATTGTTTGGATCAGTGTTGAGAAAAACTAGTTTGTGTTAGCAAACCTGACTACTGTTTTGCTGATTGTCTTGAATTTTATTCTTGAAAGAGCAAGCCTGATTCATGAAAGACATTTTTGTTTTTAATAGATCATCCTGATCATTATGGAATCTTAAAAGTTGTAAGGGAATGCAAGTCACCTAGTACAACTTTGGCCTATATCTTGCATCCCTTCATGTCAGTCCTTCAAGACTTATATGAGAAGTTTTGGATAACTAATCAGTTAGGAATTTTTTTTCTTTATGTGGTGTTGAAATCAGTCTGCTTTTTATTTCATCCTTTGATCTTGTTCTTGCCTTCTGGGGCCTAGCAGAACTATAATCTTTTTTGCATATGATAAACCTTCAAGTGCTTGAAGATAGAATTATATTCTTCCTTTCTCCATTATAAATTCCCATTTCATTCAGTTGATGTTTGGTGTGGCTTCCTGTCTTCTCACCTTTTGAGTAACTTTCCTTTTGTGGTCCTCTAGCTTTCCCATGTTCAGCATGAACAAGATATGATGCTCCAGATGTGGTTTGACCAGGACTACCATCTCTCTTTTTCTTAATACTGTTTCTGTTAATGTAGCCTAAGAGCACTATTTTTGACTTCAAGGTCATAACCTTGTCTTATGTTGAGTTTGTTGTCCTCCAAAATCCTCAGGTTTTTTTTTTTTTCTCGTATGAACTTCTTTCCCACACTTTCTCTTCTGTCCTGTCACTCTAAATTTGAGTTTTTTGCACCCACTTTACATTGATTAGTATATTTTGTCATTTTAGATTCAGTCCAGTATTCTTTCCAGTGAGAAGTTTTTGATTTTTTTAATCCATTGTATTAATCCATTTAATCTGTCAGCTTCATGTCATTTGCACTTATGACAGGATGCCTTCTGTCTCTTTCCACATGCTTTGCCTCCTTTCATTCTTTTTTGGCAATTGGAGTTAAGATACTTGCTTAGGATCGCATAGTTAAATGTTTGAGAATGTATTTGAATTCATGTCTGCCTTACTGCACTACCAGTGCACTATCCACTGTGCCATCTAGCTGCCCCCTTAAATGCTCTGTTTTCTTAAGTCTTCTCAAGTAGTCTTTTTGGAAAAAAGTTTTAGGGGCAGCTAGGTAGTGTAGTGCATAGAGCTTTGGCCCTGGAGTCACAAGGACTTGTGTTTTAATCCAGCGTCAGACACTTGACACTTACTAGCTGTGTGACCTGGGCAAGTCACTTAAAGCTGATTGCCTTGCCAAAAAAAAAAAATATTTTTTTAAAACATTCATTAAAAAAAAAACTTAGGTGCAAATTCTCTCCTCCCTCATCCATTAAGGAGTCAAACAATATCAATTATATACATGTGAAATAATACAAAACACATTTCCGTATTAGCCATGTTGCAAAATAAACAATAAAAAGCAAGAAACAAAGTGAATGAAAAAAGTATGCTTCAGTCTCAGAGTTCATGAGGTCTTTCTGTGGAGGTAGATAGCGTTTTTCATCATGGGTCCTTTGGAATTGTCTTGGGTCATTGTATTGATCAGAGTAGCTAAGTCTTTCACAGTTATTCATCCTTAAAATGTGACTGTTACTGTGTACAGTGTTCTCTTGGTTTTGCTCACTTCACTTTTCATAAAATTTTCTGAAATAACCCTGCACAGCATTTCTTATAGCTCATAGTGACAAAAGAATTTTAAATGTAGTCTGAATTGGACTGATGTCTAACCTGTGAATGGCAGAAGTTGAATAAAACACACAGGCTGGTGAGGCAGGAGTCAAATAGCAGTTTAATTTCAAAATGAGGAAAATCCTGAGTAGAGGGGCTTGTGGCTTGTGGCAGTGGTAGCATTTATAAACATGACCACAAAAAGGTTGGACCCAACACAGTCATTCTTAGGTCTTGAGTAAAAATAGTTCCCATATCAGGCCCATGCATGCAGGCATTTTGGGGATAATACAGGTGTTCTTGGTCTGTGAGAACAGTGTGATCATTCAGCAGGGTACAGAACCAGAGTTAGCATGGCAGGAACAGAAGTGCAGCCCCTGGTTCAGTTTACTTAGCAGTTACAAGCACAGTAATTGTTAGAATGTCAGAAGATATGATTGATACCTTTCTGCTGCAGAGCATCAGCTAAAGCTCCAGCTCTCAGTTCAGAGTCTCATGGGAAATAGGGGATCTCCAACAAATTTAGATAACATAATCATTACAACATATCGTATCTATTAATATGAAAATTATAAATCCCATGGTAGTATTCCCTCCTTTCAGTCAAAGACTGGGACATCCCTGTAGACCAAGGGGGAACAACCACCTGAATGAAACATGATTTTGATTTTATGTAAGACAGAAATGAATAGGTGAGATACAAAGCAAATGCTAACATAGGCGACAGGGTGCACATGGAGAAGAGAGACATCACACCAGAGAGGGCAGACTGGAGAATACTTCCAAGGTTTCCAGGCAACCAGGAGAAAAAGTCAAAGGAAGATGAAAGGGGGAAACATGCTTCAATGTGTTTTGGCTCCTGTTCCATAAATCTTACTCTTGTCTCTTTAGAGCACTAAGGTTCTCCTCTATGACGGAGTACTGGTTGACAGAGAAACAGCATTCCTCCCCAATGTAGGTACATAGCCCATCTTCCTTGGTGGTAGGGTGTCTAGTGCCCAGTGATTTTGTAATACCATGAGGGCAAGTGAATTCAGCTTGCATTTGGAGGCTGATGATGAGCCTTCCAGTGCAGTCCAGACCTGGGGCTAACTCAGTTGAGAGTTTCCATACAGACAGGTATAGCATGCCAAAAGTGTCTGCTGTACCAGTATGACTGTCAGCAGAGCTGCAATGGACAGGAAAGTGAGTCTCTGCTGTTGGTATAGTGATGGCCTTCATTGGGGAGGCACTTCAGCAGAGTAGTTCTCTAGAAATAGGCATATTTTGGGTATTGTATAGACAAGGGCACAGAGACCTTCCCTGAATGGAGGGAGACTGTGATATGGAGTAGAGCCATACAAAGAACTGTCCTGTGGAGGGGGGTAATTCAACTGCAAAGGTGGGGCTGTTAGCGGATGAATGGAGGAGTAGAGTACCTCCTGGCATGGGTATTCAGCACTGGTAAAGTTATGGAAGAAGAGACCATTCTGGGATTCCCACACTATCCTGGAAATAATGTATGCCTTTACAGTTGCCTTTATTCTGGATAAAAGTCAAGGGTCTGCTGCCTAATTTGTTAGGGCAGACTTCCACACTCCACTTGCTATATACTTGAGGGCATTTGTAGTGTTATAAGATGCCCCAGTCCTGGTCAGGGAAATCTGTGGCCATAGAAGCTGGCCAGAGGAGTCAAGTAAGGCATCCAGAATGAAGGTAGAACTACATTGCATGGGATTTAATGATCCAAGGTGGGGGCCCATATTTCCACTTGTACCCAGGATTCGGAGCAGAGCCTAAGTGTCTGGGGTCTGATAATGCTAGGGGCCCTAAATTCTGCAGCCTAGTTTTCTGTTTCTCAATTAGAATAGTATTGTATCACAATCATATACCACAGCTTGTTCACCATTTCCCAATTGATGGGCATCTACTCAGTTTCCAGTTGTCTGCTACCACAAAAAGAGCTGCTTATTTTTTTTTTTTACTACATATAGGTCCTTCTCCTCCCTCCTCCTCCCTTTTAAAAAATCTCTTTGAGGAAAAAAGACCTAGTATTGGTATTGCTGGGATCAAAAGGTATGCACAGTTTTTATAGCAAAATTCCAGATTATTCTCCACAATGGTTAGACCAGTTCATAACTCTACCAACAGTGCATTAGTAGTGTCCCTATTTTTCCACATTCCCTCTAGCATTTATTATTTTCCTTTGCTGTCATGTTAACCAATCAGGTATGACATTATATCTCAGAGTTGTTTTAATTTATATTTCTTTTTGGAGGGCAATTGGGGTTAAGTAACTTGCCCAAGGTCACATGGCTAGGTTTTTTTTGTTTGTGTGTGTATGTGTGCGTTAAGTGTCTGAGGCCGGAACCGAACTTTATGTGACTATTGATAGCTTTAATTTCTTTTGAAAACTGTTCATATCATTTGACCATTTGTCAATTAGGGAATGGCTGTTGTATAAATTGGCTTCTCACTCTTGCTCTCTGTGTATATATGAGTGTGTGTATGAGAAATGTGGTCTTTATCATAAGGAGCCTACTGCATATTTTTCCTCCATTTTTAAACTTTACTTCTAACTTTGTATTGGTTTTGTTTGTACAAAAACTTAAATTTCACATAATTGAAATTATCCATTTTACTTACCCTGATTCTCTGGATATCTTGTTTGGTCATAAACTGTCCCTTATCCATATCTGACAGGTAAATTTTTTTCATGTTCCCCAGTTTACTTTTGATATCACCCTTTATGTCTAAATTTTTTTACCTTATTTTGGTATATAGTGGGAGATGTTGGTCTATGCCTAGTTTCTGCCAAACTCCTTTCTGGTTTCCCAGTAATTTTTGTCAAATGGTGAGTATTTTTTTGCCTCTGTAGCTTAGATCTTTGGGTCTTCAAGATTACTATGGTAATTTACTACTGTGTATTGTTGTGTACTTGTGTATTGTAATTCACTGGTGAAGGAAATGGCAAACCATTCCAGTATCTTTGTCAAGAAAATCCCATTGGGGTGGCTAGGTTGCACAGTGAATAGAGCACTGGTCCTGAAACCAGGGGGACCTGAGTTCAAATTCGTCCTTAGACACTTAACACTTACTAGCCACATGACCTTGGGCAAGCCAGTTTACCCAATTGCCATGCCTTCTCCCCTCCAAAAAGCAAAAGAAAACCCCATGGACAGTATGGTCCATGGGGTTGCAAAGACTAAGACAGAATGACTGAACAACAATTGTGTACTTGATTTATTCCACTGATCCATCACTTTTTTTCTTAGCCAGTACCAGATTGTTTTGGCGATGATTGCCTTACTTAACATCTTTTTCTTTTTCCTTTTTTTTTTTTTTTTTTTTTTGCTTTTTGGAGGGCAGTTGGGGTTAAGTAACTTGCCCAAGGTCACACGGCTAGGTTTTTTTTTTTTTTGTTTGTGTGTGTTAAGTGTCTGAGGCCGGATCCGAACTCAGGTCCTTCTGACTCCAGTGTGGGCGCTCTACTCGCTGCGCCACCTAGCCGCCCCCTTAACATTTTTTTTCATTGATTACTTTGATGAATTTTATTATTATTTTTCCTAGCTGTATAAAATAAAGTTTTGGTAGTTTGGTATGGTATTGAATGGTAATTTAAGGTAAGTAGAATTTAAATTTTTATTATATTGGCTCTATCCTTTTAGCATCCCGTTCTAGAATTTTGGCAGCAATCAAAAGTTCATTGCACTGTAGTTTTTTAAAAATCATCATTCTTTTGAAAATCAGGTGACTTGTTCTTTAGTACATTAACTCACTTCCATATAACTTATCAAAATCATTGAAGTCAGTAGGCATTTATTAAGTGCCAAGTATGTACCACATGCAAACTTTTTAAAACTCTGAGTTGTAGTTTGTTTGGCCTGGTGATTTGTATTCATTTAGAGTTGCTAGATAGAGGTACTCTCATTCTCTGTGTATGTTTTTCAAGGTTCTATTTCTTATTAAGCATTTTTTCTTTATTTCTCAATTTAAGGGTTTTTCTCTGTTAGAGAAAACAGAAGAAAAATCTGAGCAGTTTTTCTTTCTTAATATGGTCTTTTTTTTTTTTTAATATACATTTGAAACATTTAATTTTAAAACTTGGAATTTCAGATCCATTCCCTTCCTCCCTTGTCACCCACTCCCTCTGGGAAGATAGGCAATTCAGTATGTGTTGTACATGTATAGCTATGCAAAACATTACCATAGTAGAGATATTGTAAAAGACTACTTATGTTTCCATCCCACCCATCCCACCCCCCCACCTGGTCCATTCCCTACTTTAATCCTGTCCCTCTTTGATAGTGGGTATTTCCAACCTCCCCTCCCCCTAGAATGCCCTCCTTTCCATCATCCTCCCTCTCATCCCCCTTCCCCCTACTCTGCTGCAGGGTGAGATATCCCATTTAGTATGTATGTGATTCTCTCCCTGAGCCAAATTCAATGAGAATAAGGTTTTGCCTTTTTGCCTTCCTGTTCTTCCCCTCCCCTGCAACTACTTCCCCTTGCCTCTTCTACATGAGATATTTTACCCTACTCTGTCTCTCCCCATCTCCTCTTGTCACTTTCCTCTCTCACCTCTTAACTTCACCCCTTAAGTATTATCCCTTCCCACCAAATTCAACCTGTGCCCTCTATTTATGTATACCTGTAAACATATATACACACATTCACATATGTATTCATATGTCCATATACCCTTCTTCAATTATTTTCATAACGAGAAACGTTTCATCAGTCACAGTTATTGTTTTTCCATGTAGGAATGTAAATAGTTCAACTTTGATAAGTTCTTTTTGATTTCTTTTCCCTGATTACCTTCTCAAGCATCTCTTGCTTCTTGTGTCTGAATGTCAGATTTTCTATTCAACTCTGGTTTTTTCCTCAAGAATGTTTGAAAGTCCTCTATTCCACTGAATGACCATGTTTTCCCCTGAAACAAGATACTCAGTTTTGCTGGGTAGGTGACCCTTGGCTTCATTCCCAGCTCTTTTGCCCTCTGGAATATCATATTCCATGCCCTTTGATCCCTCAGTGTAGAAGGTGGCAGGTCCTGTGCTATTCTGATTGTGTTTCCACAATATTAGAATTGTTTCTTCCTGTCTACTTGGAGTATTTTCTCCTTGATCTGGGAGTTCTGGAACCTAGCTATAATGCTCCTAGGAGTTTTCTTTTGGGGATTTTTTTCAGGAGGTGATCGGGTGGATTCTTTCAAACTCTATTTCCCCCTCTGGGTTTAAAACATCAGGGCAATTTTCCTTGAGAATTTCTTGAAGGATGATTTCTAGGTTCTTTCTTTGGTCATGGCTTTCAGGTAGGTCAGTAATTTTTAAATAATCTCTCCTGGATCTATTTTCCAGGTCAGTGGTTTTTCCCATGAGATATTTCACATTGCCTTGTATTCTTTCATTTGTTTGGATCTGTTTAACAGCATCTTGATTTCTCATAAAGTCACTAGCTTCCATTTGCTCCAGTCTAATTCTGAGGGAATGTTTCTCCTCAGTGAGCTTTTGAGATTCTTTTTCCATCTGGCAAATTTGGCTTTTTAAGGCATTCTTCTCCTCATTGCCTTTCTGAACCTCTTTTGCCATTTGAGTTAGTCTATTTTTTAAGGTGTTATTTTCCTCAGTCAGGCTGTTGACTGTCATTTCATACTTTTCTTGCATCTTTCTCATTTCTCCCCCACTTCTCTTATCTGGTTCTTAAGGTCCTCTATGGCCTGTAGCCAGCTTGTATTTTCATTTGGGGTTTTTGGTGTAGGAGTTCTGACCTCACAGTCCTTCTCCAAGCTTTGATCTTCTTTGCCCCCAAAATAGGAGTCTAAAGTTGCATTTTTCTGTTTATTTTGTTTACTTTGCCTAGGCATGTTGCCACTTAATTACTTGATTTTGGGGCTTGTTGCCACAGTAGGACTCTGGCCACCAGACAGGAGAGCTTCCATCCCAAATGTGGGGTCTTCACAACTTCTGCAGGTTGGGTGGCCTCTGTAAAGCCTCCACCTTCTCTGGCAAATTGGATACCCATCCCAGACTTCCCCCCCAGACCACAATCCAGATCTAAGCAGGTTAAAGCAAGAGTGATTAACCCCCAGACTGGTTTCTGGATCTCTCTATAGTTTGAAGACCAGGAGCTGGAGCTGCCACTGACAATGCAAAGTGGCCTCTGTACCTCGTTTCCTCAGCAGCTTTTCACCCCCAGGGGAGGAAGCTGCCTCTTTCCCCAAATACTGGTCCCAAAGTCCATAGGGCACTAACCTCTCACTTTGTCCTAGGCATATCTGTGCTGATAATTCTGGAATTGCCACAGCTGCTGGTGTTCTGGGGTCCCTCCAGCCGGCTGCTGGCCGGCCGCCCTGGGGTAAAACCGCAGCTCAAGAGGTCCTGGGTTGCGCTGTCGGTTCCCAGCATGCTGTGCTGCCCGCTCTCAGAGCGCTGCGCTGGCTGCTCCCTGCAGGGCTGCTGGGCCATCCTCAGCAGGAGGTTAGCCTCTCTGTGTTGTTCCATGGGTGTTGGGGCTCCAGAAGTTGTTCAGATTCCCCTTTCACATTGTTTGGAAGTGGGTGGGGGCAGAGCACCTTGGAAGTGCTGCTTCTACTCCGCCATCTTGGCTCTGCCCCACTATGGTCTTTTAATATCAACTAATTTACACCAGTCAGTGGTCTTTTTCTTTACATGATATTTCTTCCTTCCTTAGCAGTTTTTTTTTTTTTTGGTTGTTCTTAGCCTTAAGCCCCTACCTCATAATGGAATTTGCTTTCCTTAATATATTATGCTTTTGTAGTCTCTTCAATTGCTTGCTTTTACTTTCCTTTTCTGCTCAAAGTCTTTTAAAAAACAAATTATAATCTTAATACCAAATATCAAAACAAGTAAACTTGACTAGGAACTATTTGCATTTCAATTAATTTTAGTTAAATAGGACTTTTTTAGGCATTCCCTCCAGGTGCTTCCATCAGAGTTCTTTGTCCATTTGCCTATTTGGTCTTATTTCTTAAGACTTTTTGCTCTTTGGGTGGAGGGACTGATATGCTATTCTTTGTATTCCCAGCACTTAGCATGGTGCCTGGCACAGAGTTGTTAATGCTTATTGGCTGACATTCTTGTTCTTTTATACTTTTTTTCCTTAAAGTTCCTTTTTGTTCTTTTTGCATTTTTAAATAAAATTCTATATTACTTTATACTCATCCTACTTTATTGTCTTAATGGTACTTATATTCCCATTACAGTAATGTGCCACCATTTATTCATGCATTAACTTGTTACTAGACATTTAGGTTGCTTCTTTTTTTTTTGGTTTTGTGATTAAAAATATTGCTTCTCAGAAAATTTTGAGTTTTTTTTTAATGTCACTTTTAGATTATATTACCAAAAATGAAATTATTAGGTCAAATGACTGATTTTCTATGCATATCTTTTTTTAAAAGTATGAGTTCTGCATTTCCTTTTTGACCCATTGTCTTTTTTTTTTCATTATAATTACTGATGAGATTACTTTGGATTGGATTTTGTTTTTGAGAGCCACCATTTCTTAAATTTATTCCCACAAAACATTTTAGATGTTAGGATCCAAACTATACTTTTCTTTGAACTTTGATATCCACTCTCCTAAAAGTTGCTGTAATTTAAATTACATCTGATATTCCTCCATATTTATCAAGATTTCTGGAATAGCATCATCACTTCTTTCTATGATTCTTTGTTTTTTCTAATTCACTTCCCTGTATCTTTTTATTGATCAGAATCAAATCTGAGTAACTCTCTGCCTAAAAATTTATGAGATACTCTGCTTTTGCCAAGATCATGTTTCATAGTGGGAAGACTTGGTTGAAGTCAGGAGAGAACCTGGGTTTCAAATCTCATCACTTAATACTTAATGGCTTAGTGACTCTGGGCAAGTAATTTAATGTCTCTCCATCTTGATTTCACAGTAGAATGTCAGTTTGTATTTTAGCAGAACCAGATCTCCAATTTTGGCAGTTAATGAGAAAACTCATAAATATGCTGTCTCTTTGCATTCTTGGTTATCTGTCTCCAGAACGCATTGTCCTTTTTACTTCTTTGGCTATGCTTCCCTGCATGATATAGATTCTATCTTTTTCCTTCATTGTTCCTCATCTACCTCCAATCATTCATACATTCCTTAGATTTACAGATTTCCAAAATGGTATATACATCTTCTTGATAGGTAATGTTATTCTGTTGCCACTTTTTTGCGTTCTCTATATTCTTAGGCATCTGAAATTCAGCATATCCTAAATTTAGCATATTATCTTTTCTCTGAAATCTATCCCTTTTCCAAATTCCCTCATTTCTCTTGAAGGCACCACAGTCATTAAAGTCACCCAGGTTCACAACTTGGGTATTATCCTCAATTCTTTACTTTTCCCTCACCTTACATGCTTTATCCGTTAACTAATATTTTCTTCTAATTTCACAGTATCTCTTATACCCATTCCCTTCTCTCTGCTCACATGATTTTCAGCCTAGGAGACAAGAAACAGTGTGTATAAGCACCCCCACCACTTCCACTGTAACTCCTTTCATACCCTGACGTAGACTTAAAAGGACCTGAGCACAAGAGCCCTAGAAATAGCCATGCCCCCAATATTAGTAATTCTGCTTCTAGTTTGGTCCCTGTAGTCACCATTGAAAGGAAGTAATATTTGTAGAGAAAAGAATTGCTACTGTCACTTCCAGCTACCTCCCAGTTGTCGCCAGTGGATAGCTTAGACCCATGAATGCCAGGAATAGCAGTACCTCCCAAATTACCAGCTTAGCTTCCTAGCATCATAAGTGTAACATCTATTGAAAAGGGACCTGCCATCCCCACTACCATCAGTTCCAATTACTGGAGACCATAGGGCAGGCAGGTCAGCCTAGTTGGAGTAGCAAAGGTTCCTGAGGGACATACAGTACAGAGATACTGTATATATCTTTGGCAGTTCAGACCCCTGCCATCACATCTACCACCACTTCCCCTTAAAACCTAGCAGATATAGCCCTGGATTCTGAACTTGAAAGGAGTAACTCTGGTGGAGACAGGGCCTATTGTCCTTCCTCCCACTGGTACCAACTGTGGTCTGCTTTCCCTGTTTGCAGCCTGGCTACTACAGCCATGATCCAGGGCATCAACCCTTGTGGAGATATGAACTAATACTTATTTCAGCAGAAGCCCCTATCTTCTGAACAGCCACAACTGCTGGACACTTTGAAAAGAAATGTCTTGCTTCTCAACCCCCTGGTGCAAAATCATATGATTCAGCATTAGAAATACATATTGTTTTATCCATTGCAAAGACATTAAAGAATATGGCATTACCATCTGTAGATTTTGCCAGTGTACTCCAGTGACCTTGGAACCTTTCTATCTGACTCAAAAGTTGGAACCTCCTATTATTATATGTGTCATCTCTCCCTTATTAGAATGTAAATCTCTTGGTAAGAGTGACTATTGTTTTTCTATTTGTATTTCCATTGCTTAGTACAGTGCATTACACAAGCTCTTATATTCTTTTTCATTTATTCAATTAACTCAGTCAGCTCTCATCACACACTTCTGGATTAGTTAGCTCACTTGGTCTTCCCTCCTCAGATCTCTCTCCTCTCTCCTGTCCATCCTCCACAAAGTCCTGAGTGATTTTCCTAAAGTGCAAGTTACTCCCTGCTGAGTAAATTCCAGTGGCTTCTTAATGCTTCTGTGATCAAATATAAATTTCTCTGTTTTAAAGACCTTTATATTCTGGCTGCAGCTTATCTTTCCAGCTTTATTTTATATATTAATACTGTTTATTGAACTTTACTGTATAGCCATAATGATCTTTTTGTTATTTCTTTGGCATGACATCTCTTGTTATTTATACTGATTTGAAACATCTGCTAACCAGAAGCTAGAGAGCTACAGATTAACTACAGGGCTGGGCAACCTCTGGCCTTGGGGTCACAGGTAGTCTTCTAGGTCCTGGGGTGTGGCCTTTTGCCTTGAGTCCAGGTTTTACAGAACAAATCCTTCTATTAAGGGAATTTGTTCTTGGAAGTTTGGATTTAGTCAAAGGACTACACTTGAGGATGTAGAGGGCCACATGTGGCAAGTTCCTCACCTCTGGTAGCATCAGCTGGTGATAAGTTTTTACACTGTCTGTTCCTTATGTTTGAGATGTATTTCTATTTTATCTCTGCCTCTTAGAATCCATTGTTTCTTTCAAAAGCCAAGTTGTGCCCATGTAAAGCCTTCCTGATTTCTTTTCCCCCTCCCCTTTAGTTGCTAGTCTCCCCTGTTTCCTCCTATTTACTTTGCATTAATTTTGTATATATTTGTTTGTATCTATGTTCTTTCGTCGGATAAAATGTAAGCTTCTTGCAGGCAGATTTTACTGTTGCTTTTGTGTCCTCATTATTTAGGGCAGTGTCTTGTGTTTAACAAATGTTTGTTGATTGACTACTACTGTCTGTTACCCTGTTCTAATTAGGTGTTGCATCCATCTCAGGTCTGACTCTTAAGATTATTAGACATAGATTAGATGATCTATGACAAAACTTTTGGGAGACTAAAATATAAATGTTGTTGTTTTGAGCCCATCAAGTCTCTGTGGTAACTTAAGAGCATACTGTATTGTTTTACAGTCTCAAATTCTGTTACTCTAGTTCACTTTATTTCTTAGCCATATGTTGTGAATTGTTTTATTTACACCTGAAACCCTTGCTTGAGTTATTGTTCCTTTTCTTTTTGATATTGTTTCTTCTGAATTATTTGACTACTCTAATAGCTGTTCCTTGTCATACCTGTTAATAATGGCCAGTATCTGATTTGGCTTAATTATGTGTGGACAGTTTCTTTCTTTCTTTTTTTTCTTCTTAATTTAAAGCTATTGTGATGAAGTCTAGAGTTTTCTAGGTAAATAAATCCTTGCTTCTAATAAGATACACTTCTTCCTTAGCAAAGAACCTTATCTTTGCCATATGTAAAATTAGAATTTCACCTTAATTGTAATATCACAAGTCATATCAGAATGTGACCTGACCAAAGGAGACATTTTGATTAGCCTACAATATTTAGTTTACTTACTTTCAGTTGATAATGTCCAATTCTTGATTTTTACAGGACCACCACCTCCACTTCCTCCTTTGCAGCCATCTGGTATGGATGCTCCTCCGAATTCTGCAACCAGTTCTGTTCCTACTGTAGTAACAACGGGTATTCATCACCAGCCTCCGCCCGCACCACCCTCTCTCTTTACAGCAGGTGCAGTATGGACTTTTTAAGATTATCAATTCAAAGAGTCCTAGAATTTTTAGAACAGAAAAACTTAGTTATTTAATTAATATTTCGAAAATCAAAGTGATTTTCCCAAGGCAGCAATTCATGTCATAAAATATACTGGTTTTACAGCTAGAGGGAATATCTAGTCCAATCTTTTTATCAACAATAAAGAACCTAAACCCCAGAGAGGTTAAGGGACTTGGCCAAGGTGACTAAGCTGATGAATGGAAGAGTTGTGATCATCCACTTTTGTGCTATTTTTGCACTTGTAACTGGAATATTTTCTTAGTAAAATTTCACAGTACAGTATAAAATTTGTCAGTTCTATGAACCTTTGGGGTGTGTGTGTATATATACACATTCATACAAACACACAATGTTCTAAGTGTAACAGAAGATAGAATGTTGGACTTGGAGTCAAATTTGGCCTGACACACTTAATAGCTATGTGATCCTAGGTTGTCACTTAACCTCTTTGTCTGCCTCAGTTTCCTCATCTGTAAAATGGGAATGATAACAACACCAACTTCCTAGTATTGTTGTGAGAATAAACTGAGGTAATATTTGTAAACCTTAAAGTGTTAATGTGTGTTTTTAATTATAATTATGTCTTTGATATTAGTGATATAAATGAAATATTTTTGAGATCTTATTTAGTTAACATTGTAATATATAATGTCAGTATTTTATGTTAATGACTATATGACAAAATATTTCAAAGTGGAGTTTTATAATTGTTGTTTAATTACAGTTTTTGTATTACCAGATACATATGACACAGATGGCTATAATCCTGAAGCCCCAAGCATAACAAACACTTCCAGACCTATGTATAGACACAGAGTGCATGCCCAAAGGCCTAATTTGATAGGACTTACTTCAGGCGATATGGATCTGCCACCCAGAGGTATTGTGACTAAGTTTGTTCTTTTCATCTTCTCAACATCAGAGGTGAAAGGACATGTACTATAAACCAGTTGCAGGTCTTGGGTCGACCTTTGTAACATTGTACCGTAGCCAGTCATTTGTGAAAGAAGCATGTTTCCATCATCAGTTGTGAAAGAGCAGAATGTACTGGTGATTGTGTTGTTGCTGTACATACTTCTTTTTCGATATCACAGAATAGTAAAGATTGAGCTAATTCATAGTACTGATGATTGCTTTTTAGTTTAAATTTTCTGCTCTCTCATATGGAATTTAAGTTTTCAAACTCTTTATCTTCCTTAGATACCGTTTTCCTTAGACTTTGTATGTTTGTACCATGTTTATCTACTATGTTAGTATTTCCCCCCTTAAGACTTTTATGATGGAACATCTTGAGCAAACATCTCTTTCAATATTTTTAAATTTATTTTTACCTTTAGTTTATTATAATCTTATTTTTTATTTTTATGTTAAATTTGAAGTAATCTCTGTTTTAGTGAGTGACAATTTTTTTTTTGTTCTGTTTCTTGGAAGAGTTGGGCATTTTACAGAAGGTAAAATATGACATTTGCATGGATGAAGAATTAGGGGAAATGTTGAAAAGTTTCATCCTTTTTTTCCTGTCACAAAATGCCTTTTAAATCCAGTTTGCTCTTAAACTCTCTTTGAGGTATGATATCCTTCATATTCCACACAACCAGAAAAATTACTTCCTCATATTGGAGAGGAATAAAAATGCAGCTGAGACATTTATGTAGTAGAGTTTGCTTGATTTTCTAATGCTTTGGTTGTTTATGTTCTTCACTTTTCTATAGTGTCATATAGCCATGAACATTCAAGAAATATAAACATACACATATTTATTTTAATTCAAATATAAGTTCTCTTTGAGAAAATAGGAAATCATGTAATTTGTGTGATTTAGCTTTTTTATATTGCATGGGGAGCTAAAATATAAATCTCTTCTTTCTTATTGCTCTTCTTACTTTAAAGTAGTTTTTCCCTGTCCTTCATGTTGCATTTTTGAGATGGAAATTTTGTTGACATATATTCCATAGTTTCAGACATGATGTTGACATGTTTGATGCTTTGGGTACAGGATGATTCTCCCCTCTCTACATTACCCATTCCTACCCCGTTTTGGTCCATACTTAGCCAATTTCCAGTGTGGAAATTCTTTATAATTGCTGAAGAGTCACCTGGGGCTCACTGAGAGGGCAAGAGGCTTGCTCATGATCATAGAACCTAGTTTGGGGAAGTACTTAAACATTGGATCTTTGTGACTGCAAAGCTGTTTCTTTTATCTCCTGTACCAAGCTATCAACATGGTTGGCATTCGTTAAATGTCTGTAACAGTATTCTTTAGATGGGATATTTTCTGTGAAAGGTATTGCAATGTAAATAGGATCCTTATTACAATTACAGAATTAATATTGTGTATTTGTAATAAAATAAACTGTTAAATTGTGCTATATGTTTGTTGAGTTAAAACTAATGAAAAAAGAATTCTTGGATACTCTTTTGAAACCATAAGATTTGATGTCAGCTTAAAGTAATAAGTAAATTAGGAATTAATAGCTATCTACTTACACTCGTCAGGGAGTACTTATACTAAATATACTAAAGTTTTAGCACATTACTGTTAGTGTAGCACTGGGTGGTAGAGAGAAGGGTGGGAAGAGTGGAATAATCCATTCCTGTTTACATATTCCTAAAGATCTCTAGATCCTTCCATAGAGTCTGATTTGGAAGAGGACCCCCTCCCCCCCAGTTTGTTATCTAGTCTAGCGCTTCTTAAACTGGGTTGCTGCCCAATATGGAGTTGTGAAAAATTTGGAAAAAGTAAAAGTTTTCTGAATGCACAGTAACCAAAAATGAATTAAAAACCAAATGCGTAATGACCCAAGTATTTCTGGCAGCGCTTGTTCTTGAATCATGCAACTTCACTGTAACCTTGGTTCTGAATACAAAGCATGCACACTTTGCATTGTGCATGCCATCATGCCACACAATGGCAATAAATGTTGCTGAAATGTGAAAAAAAAAGTCTGAGAGAAAAAAAAAATTTAAGAAGCCCTGATCTAGTTTGACTTGCCCTGAGCATGAATCCTTTTCACAAGAGCCTGGTTGAAATGATTATCTGGCTGTCATTTGAAGTCTTCTGGTGATGGGAAAGTTAACTAATTTTTGAAATTTTGGGTATAATCTCCATCTCAATATTTTGAAAAGCTCTAATTTTAAGGAAAATTTTCTTTATATTGAGCCAAGTCTGACTCTCATACAATTTTGAGCCATTCCTAAGTTTTGCCTAGTGGAGTCAAGTAGACCAACTCTAATTCCTTGTCAACATTTCATATCCTTTAGAATAGCTGTTTTGTGCATGTGTCTGTTTCCTTCAAACTTTGTATGTTTTAAATAAGTTTTTACAGATAGCCTTAAAAATTTTTTTCCTTATTACATGTAAAAACAATTGACACATTCTTTTTTTTTTCTTCAAATTTTGAGTTCCAAATTCTATTTCTCCCTTCAAACCTCCCCACCTGCCCCAAGGCAAGAAATTTTGCATAGTTATACATGTGTCAAAATGCAAAACATATTTCCATGTAAGTCATTCTGTGAAAGAAAACAGACTAAAAGAAAAATATTATAAAGAAAAAGTATTTTTATCTACATTCAGGCTCTACCCATGCTTTCTCTTGAGATGGAGAGCATCTTTCATCTAAGTCTATATAGATAGCTTTTAAAAAAAATTATATACATTTTTCAACATATTCTTTCCCCACTCTTCCCAGAGAACCACAAATATAGCAAAATAGAAAGAGGATAAAAAATTGGTTTTGCAAAACTAGAAGTTGTGTAATAATATTCTTCCCCCAACAAAGAGAGGAGTTGCCTTCTCCTTTTTGTTGGGGTCACATTTGATCATTATAATTTAATGGCCTTCAGTTTTAGTTGCTTTGCTGTTTTCCTTTAGTCATTTCATTCCATTTATAATTGTCCTACATATTTTCTTAGTTCTGCTTATTTCACTTTACATCCATTCCTTTGAGTCTTCCCTTGTTTCTCTGTATTTATTCATATTTATCATCTTATAGTACAATGATATTTTATTACACTCAAGTGCCACAACTTATATCAAATCTGTTTCGTAAAGATCTTCCCTAGTAGATTATGAAAAAAAGTCTCAAAAAAATTGAACAATGAATTTCTTTTTTGCTTTTTGGAGGGGGGAAGGCAGGGAGTTAGGGTTAAGTGACCAAGGTCACATGGCTGGCTAATAAGTGTTAATTGTTTGAGGCTGGATTTGAACTAGTCACTATACCACCTAGCCGCTCCAAAATTGAACAATTGTTAACCAAAATAAAGAATGTTCCAGATACTAATAATGAGAGAAATATACCTACCAATTTGGTAAAGGTGAGGATGCCAGATGTTGTACAGGTTTTGAAAAGAGGCACATTAATACAGCATTGGTTAAGCTCTGATTTGTTCTGACAATTTCAGGAAGAAATTTGGAATTCTTCTAAGAAAGTCACTAAGTCATACCCTTTGACCCAGTAATCCTAGTCCTAGGCATATGTCTTACCTTGTAGGAGGTCTGTGATAAAACAATTTGTAGTAGTACTTTTTGTAATAGCATAGAACTAAAAGTAAATGTCCATCAATTTCATAATGACTCAGTTATGGTACCTGAATGTAATGGAATATTTCACTGGCCACCTTGCACGATACGGTTTCTAGTCCTTTCATCATCCTGGTGATACTACTATTTGTCACTGTCCTTCCTAAAAATATGGTGCCTAGGACTGAATATTCCAGATATGATCTGTCTGATAAGGAAAGAGTACAGAGTATGACTATCATATCATTCAGCACATTTATGGAGCCTAAGTTGAATTAGCTTTTTTGGCTATTACATCACACTACTGAATCAAATAGTTCTAGTTTATTTTTCATTGCTAGAGTGAATTTCTTCTGACAAGACAACGCGAATCATATGGTGAGATACTGTTAAATAGTTGTCAGGTGATATATTTGGGAGACTATAGGAAGAGAAATAAGAAAATTCAATTCAGAAAACATATATGGAACAGGTGCTATATACATAGCACTGTGCTAGAATTGGGGGGAAAAAGAAAACTTACATTCTAATGTGGAAGATTAAGATGTGTACACAATGGCTTATAATGGAAATAAAATAAGGTAAGTGAATAAGAGATTAAAAAGAAAAAAGTATGAGAAATACTGTTTGTTTTTAACACTGTATAACTTCTTGGGGGGATGATAAAAGTTCATTGTTGAGAGAAAACATGACACGAGGAACTTTGAAGATAGGATGGTCTGATTTTTTTCCCCCTCCACTGTCCATGAGAATCCTGAACAAAACTAAAGTAAGAGGACGACCGTACTACCTTACTGTTCCAGTATCACGGATTATGAAATATATAGTGATCATGAAAGGTGAGGGTAAAGATTTAAGGAGGATAAGAGAGGAAGCCTTTTTATTACTCTACAATAATTTGGAATTTTGGAATCACTTTCTACTTACTTATAGCCAGGTTAGAAAAAGTGATTCATCTGTGTCAGTTAAAAGCCATGGGCCGCAGAAATATATTAGGAATTTTCTTGGGAAACTCAGTTGAGTATATAAATCACACCAGAGCACTTGAGCTTAAGTTCATAGCTTAAACAGATAACTTTACAAAACTCTATGAACCTCCTAGGAATTAGTTCCTGTATATTGAATCTATTTGTTATACTGCTAAATCAAGTTAATATAGGATTAGGTTATTTAAAAATGTGTCTTCTTCCACTGCTATATATCCATAATCTATAATTATCATTATATAGAAGCATTATAGTGTAGGGAAAAGAGCACTAGATTTGTAGTCAGGAAATCTAAGAGAGTCCTTGGAGGCAATTTCAACTGCCTAATTTTACAGGAGGGGAATGTGTAACCCAGAAAGGAAGTAACTCATCCAAGGTCACATAGGTAGTAAGAATTGAATCCAGGTCCCCTGACTAAATCTAATGCTCATGATTTTTGATTCAGATTTTGACCCCATCATTTTCCAGCTCTGTGATTATTAGCAGGTTACCTAACCTTTTTAAGCCCCTGTTTTATCATTTGTAGTACTTATATACTGCTTCTTGGGATTGTATTGAGGAAAGTGCTTTGTAAACCTTACATTGTTATGTAAGTGGGAGTTATTTTTACTTATATCCCCTTTTGGGAATCTTGGCATATCATGGGTGGAAAGAAGTGTGGGTGAGACACATCTATCAAAGGCTTGATAAATGTCTGCTTGATTTTTTTGAATCTAATGTGCATGAGTTGGGAACTTGATTAGCACTTCTTGTATGATGGGCTTTTGTTCTAGTCAGGAAAATATCTTATTTACATGATAAGAGTAAGATCTTAGCTACACCTAAAGTCAAACATCTAATTCCCGGGAGATCTTTGAGGGTATAGCTGTTGCATGTTGGCACCTGTAGTTCCAGTTCTGAGGATTGAGGATACAAAGATAAAAATGGTATCAGGGTTATAAATATAAAGCTATGCAAAAATAAATACAAAGTAATTTTTTTTAAAGCAATTGGGGTTAATACAAAGTAATTTTGTGCAGCTAGGTGGCACAGTGGATAGAGTATCAATCCTGGAGTCTCTTCTTGGAGATACAAAGACTCATCTTCTTGAGTTCAAATTAGGCCTCAGATACTTAGTAGCTATTTAACCTCAGGCAAGTCACCTAACCTTGTTTACTTCAGTTCCTCATCTATAAAAGGAGCTGGAGGAGGAGGTATTATCTTTGCCAAGAAAACCACAAATGGGGTCATGAAATGCCAGACATGCCCAAAACAACTGAACAACACAAAATTTTGTGCAGGAGGCACAAACAGTTGAAGGACTCAGGAAAGGCCCTCATCGTTATTATTGTTGTTGTTATTATAGCATTTAATTATCTGACAAGCACAGTTTGACCCTCCCCCTCAAAGCAATCTTTTCTGTTTCAGGTTTTCACCTGTTACGTCCTTAGATTCTATTTTATATTAGAATTTGTGCGTTTATTGTATCTCTACTTGTTTGTGTGCTTCCCAAGGGCAGGGAAGAGTTTATTTTTGCATCTCTCTCCATTTTCTAGCGCATTTAATAGGTAAATAGTGAATGTTTACAAAATTAAATTGGAACATATCACTAACTATATTGTAGAAGGTATCGGGAAGGTGTTAGAACCTTATGGATTGTGTATGTACATAGAATGCTTCTCAAGAGCATTAGTCAATTGTAGTCATAAATAGAATAGGCCAGTATTGTTTAAATTGAAATAATTATCCATAAAAATTATAATAAAATACTTTCAGTGAGGTTATTTAGGTTATGATATATTTGGGAAGTGAAATACATATTGTAGGAATCATGGTCAGTACAATTCTATCTACTCAGTAATTTCCATTCTATTTAAAATTTTTCATTTTGTAGAGAAAACACTATGCACATTAAATTAAGAATTTTCTTTGAATATACTTTATCTGCATAGCTTCAGAAATTAGAGCTAAGTAATGGATGGAATTTGTAGAAAAGCAGATTTCTTTTTTATATAAGTTTTTCTAGCAATTAGACTTAACCCCAAAATAGGTTATCTTAAGAGTTGTAATAGTGCGTTCTCCACATAGAAGTTCTTAAAGTGATGGATGACCACTTGACTTGAATGTTCAATAGTAGTAGTAATAGTAGCAGCATGACTGCATTTATTTATTCCTTCTTTTTTCTTTTTATGGCCTAATCATTTTCTTTTTAGAGCATTTAGTTATTTGACAATGATAGTTGTCACAAATCTTTCATTATTAGGATATATATATATATATATATATATACACACACACACACACATATATGGCACTTTTAAGATTTGCAAAGCACTTTATTTAACTCACAGTTATCCTGTGAACTAGGTGCTTTTATTATCCCCATTTTACTGAAGAGGAACTGAGGCTGAAAGGCTAAATGACTTGCTCATATTGGAGATGGGATTCAGACTTAGATCCAAGTCCAGCACTTTATCTACTACTATACCAGTCTGTTTTTTATGTAGAGGTTGGCCTGTGTGACCTGAGGTACTTTCCGTTTCTGTGGTGTGGTTTTTTTTTCCTTTTTTTTGCAGGGCAGTTGGAGTTAAGTGACTTGCCCAAGGTCACATGGCTAGTTTTTGTTAAGTGTCTGAGGACAGATTTGAACTCAGGTCCTCCTGATTCCAGGGCCAGCCCTCTATTCACTGTGCCACCTAGCTACCCTAATTCTGTGTTTCATTACATAATTTTTAAAACCTTAAAAACAACAATTTTTTTATTTACTTCGGTGCAGATGTGGAAATATTCGGAGTACTTTTAGAAATTTTGTTGGTAATTTAAAGTGGTGCTGACTGTGCAGGGCTTGGGTTGGTATTGACAATATTTTTGTCAATATGTTTTCTTCCCCTCTGCTACCTGGAAATGTATAAGAAATAATTGAGTGGTAGTGTAAACTGACAAAGTATCCATCTTGCTCTCCTAAAAATAATAAAAAAATAACAAAATAGTTTTTCTTTTTTTTTAACAACCCTTCCCCCCATTCCTGACCTAACTTTCTTCATTGGTTTTTTTCTATAATTATCATTGTTTTGGTATTTTAAAAATATAATTCTTCAGTGTAGACCATGAAATATATGTACCACTCCTACGAGGACATATCTTTATGTTCTAGAAAATTTTATTAAAATATTTTTTAAAATCATGCTAAATATACCCACTTAAAAACATCTAAGATACAGTTTGTCTTTATGATGTTACCTAGATTATAATTTAAACTTTTAAAGATGTTTTATTATACTTTATGTAGAATACCATATTCAAAATTATTCAGTTTTTTTGAAGGGGACATTTTCTTGCAAAAACCTAAAAATATTTTCCATGTTCTACAAAAAATAAATCTGAATTCTTGGCCATTCATATGTATTCAGAGATTTTTGTTTCTAGTCATTGTTATTTCAAAACAGTCATTTTCTCTCATTTCCTATTTTAGTTTTTTCAAACAAGCAAGATTTTTAGGCTTATGACTTTATGTTCTTTGTGGATTAAAGGTACATATAACTTGTGATAAAGCAACTAACAGTTGCAATGATACAGTTATTTTATAATCAAAATTAGCATAAGTCCATTCAGAGTATAGGAAGCTAATACATGTGTATTTGCAATACCTTTGTTCTTTTGCATATTTCCATGAACTTTTTGGGAGTGAGCCTATTTTCCTTTTAATCCACAAATGCTTATTATGTTGTGAAATTTTTTTGCAATATAAATAATATTATTAGGCCTGTTAAATCGAGACAGGGTCTACTAGCTTGATCACTGGTTCTCAAAGGGTAATGTTTTCAAGTTTGTCATAATTATTCATTAAACTCTTAATGTGCTAGTCACGCAAAAACATTTAAATTTAATTATATCATAATAGATTGTGCAATAGTAGAACTCTTTAAAATTTTTAAAAAATTGTCTCACCATAATGATTTTTATTTGTTTTTCTTTGTAACGAAAGGAAGTAATGGTATAGAAAGATCATTGAACTGTTTTCCCTTAAAGAAATGGTTCAAAGATGGAAAAGTTTGAGAACTTTTTGATACTACTGATACTTAATAGAGTTTTGTGGGTAAGATATTTTTTTCTTCATTGCAGTGGAAGTCAAAGTTTAAGGGATATTTCATGGCCTTTAAATAAGTAAATTCCTGTTTTAAGATCCACTTATTTACCTTTATTTCTCTTGTCCTTGTGCTCTTTGTATTTCACGTGAGTGTAAATAGTTTAATTAGCTACAAGACAAAGAAATGCCAGTTGATACTGACTCTCTTCCCACAGAAAAGCCTCCTAATAAAAGCAGTATGAGAATCGTGGTCGATTCAGAGTCAAGAAAAAGAACCATTGGATCAGGGGAACCTGGAGTTCCTGCTAAGAAGACTTGGTTTGACAAGTAAGCTGGTGGGGGTAACATTGAAGAATACTGTTTTTCATCTACCTTTAGGCTGTTAAAGCATTTATATAAAGGTGTGGCTTTTTTTTTTTTTAATGAAACATTTCACATTATGTAATCATCCAATCTCTTGGTCATTTTTTCATTGTGAGTCATTTGTTAGGAACTCAGAGTCCATTTTCACATGGTTAAAATGTTATAAATTTCTTACACTAGTCCATAAGGGCCTATTTTAATCATATTGGAGCTGAACTATAGTACTATTAGTATTCTAAGCTCTTTCATCCTTTAAACAGTTTTGGGATTATTATTTGTATTCAGAGCTGCTTGGTGAGGTTTCCAGGATGGGATTGGGAATAAGAATTTTTATTGGCAATAGATCTATAGAGCATTAAGGTAGAGAGATTCAGAGATTTGCGTGGCTCGTCCCCAATGTTTTCTCTTTGGCTATATAGTTGACATCAGGGGTATAAAAACTCCTTTGAAACCTAGGACAGAAGATATGTAGGTAGGTCCTATTCACAGCTGGCTTGGTAGCCATGATATTGGTACAAATTTTATTTCTCTCCATCTTAATGCCTTTTTTGAGACTTTTGAGTGGAGTTACCTAGCTATAGTTAGTGAATTTGTTTTGAGTATATATTCATGAAGCCTCTGAGATCTCAACTTCTTCACTCAAGGTTTAGGCTTTGCTGGATGAGAGAAAGTAAGAGTTGTAACAAGACTGGGCAAGTGGTTATGTGTTGTGTGTGGAAAAACTTTTTCTGTGTTTTTGGTTTGGTTTTTTGTTTTTTTTTTCTTTTGGGAAGTGAGCTAGACAGAATAAAATTTCTCTCCCCAAATATATCATAACTTAAGTCATTATGGGAATATTCAAAATGAGATACAAGAAGGGACCTGAGATTTTTAGGTAATAGAACTTATAGCATGAGGGGAGTGGAATGGGTAGGATACTGAGGAAGGCAGTAAGACATGGGGTTGGAGAGAAATCTTGTTGCTTCATTGCTTCCCATGATCAATATTGTTACCATTAATTCAAATATTCCACCTTTGAGTGTGAGGTTGGATTTTAATGTCTCTCTTTTTTGCACATGAAGTAACTTTATATTTTGTTATAGGCCAAACTTTAATAGAACAAATAGCCCAGGTTTTCAGAAGAAAGTTCAGTTTGGAAATGAAAATACCAAACTTGAACTCAGGAAAGTTCCTCCAGAATTGAATAATATCAGCAAACTTAATGAACATTTCAGCCGATTTGGAACTTTGGTCAACTTACAGGTAAGAACTATAAAAAGATTCCATAATCTTTAGCTGTCATGCTCAACTTAATTATTCTCATAGATCTGTAGTCTCATTGATACTGATAATTTCCATTAGTGCAGATTGCTATCTTTTCATTCTTTTTCTTCCTGTACCAGATTCTTCATTTAATCCTCTATAGTGCATCTATCTAGCCTTATGGGAACTTTCTTTAGGACATTCTGTGCTACAATAGAAAGTTGTTTGAAGTATGGACCAATAGACCACCAGAACCTTTATTAAGTGCTTACTATGTTTATATTCTAGGCACTGTGCTAAACACCAGAGAAACCAATAGATCTTGGCTGGGGCATTTTGCGGAAAGCTGGGCTTTTCTAGGACCTTTCACCTCTCCATTTTAAAGCAGAAGTCTCTGCCCCTATTTTACACCCAGTATTATCTCAGAAAACCCTAGTATTATCTCAGAAAAACTCAGTATTAGCTATCATTCTCTTTGGTCCTTTTTCTCACCAAAATCAGCCCTTCTTCTTATAATATCAGTTCTGTCTTTTCTAGTAGTAATGAATACTTGCAGGCCATACTTCTGTTTCAAATCAGTTTTAATGAAAACTTAATTTTGAGATGTGTTCACCTTTTGAAATAGATATGGAAAACACTCATGCTTTAATAAAGCTAACAACAGAAGGCATATTCAGGACTGTAAAATAATTGTAGCTACTGTACATTAGACTTTCATTTTTCATTTTCTTGGCTGACTTTTTGAAATATTATATGCTTAAAAAAATTTTTTTTGACACTTTGTAGTTCAGTGGATAGACCCCTAGACCTGGAGTAAGGAAGACCTGAGTTAAAATTCAACCTCTGATATTTACTAGTTGTATGACCCTGGGCAAGTCATTTAGCTTCTGTTCATTTCAGTTTCCTTATCTGGGTTATGGGAACAATGATAGCATCTGTTTTGAAGGATTGTTATGAGGTTCAAATGACATAGGATTTGTAGTGTTTAGCATAGTGCCTGGCATGCCGTAAGTGCTATATAAATACTTATTCTCCTCCCAAAACTTGGGGAAAGGATGAAAAAATTTAGAGAGGGGAATTCAGTTCAAAGCAGCCTTTTCTTTTCAGTAACCTTTTTTTTGTTTGTTTTGTTTTTTGGTTTTTTTGGGCTGTCTTTTTTTTTTTTATTAAACAAATGCTTTAATTCTGGTTTACATAATTCATTTCCACCAAATTTTGAGTTACAATTTTTTCCCTACCCACCACCCCAGAATAGCAGTCCCACTAGATATCCCCTAGATATCCAGTCTGCTCTCTCCCATATCTTCTCCCATACCCCCTTCGACTTTGCCATTAGGGCAAGGTGAGTCTCTGAGCCCCAATGCCTGGATATCTTATGAAACATTTAATTTTAAAACTTGGAATTTCAGATCCATTCCCTTCCACCCTTGTCACCCACTCCCTCTGAGAAGATAAGCAATTCAGTATGTGTTGTACATGTATAGCTGTGCAAAACATTACCATAGTAGATATATTGTAAAAGACTGCTTATGTTTCCCTCCCACCCATCTCACCTCCCACCTGGTCCATTCCCTACTTTGATCCTGTCCCTCTTTGATAGTGGGTACTTCCAACCTCCCCTCCCCCTAGAATGCCCTCCCCTTCATCCTCCCCTCTTTCATCCCCCTTTCCCCTACTCAGCTGCAGGGTGAGATATTCCATTTAGTATGTATGTGATTCGCTCCTTGAGCCAACTTCAATGAGAATATGGTTTTGCCTTTTTGCCTTCCTGTTCTTCCCCTCCCCTGCAACTACTTCCCCTTGCCTCTTCTACATCAGATAGTTTACCCTACCCTGTCTCTCCCCATCTCCTCTTGGCACTTTCCTCTCTCACCTCTTGACTTCACCCCTTAAGAATCATCCTTTCCCATCAAATTCAACCTGTGCCCTCTATCCATGTATAAACATATATGCCCATATACCCTTCTTCAATTATTTTCATTATGAGAAAGGTTTCATCAGACACAGTTATTGTTTTTCCATGTAGGAATGTAAATAGTTCAACTTTGATAAGTTCCTTTTGATTTCTTTTCCTTGATTACCTTCTCAAGCATCTCTTGCTTCTTGTGTCTGAATGTCAGATTTTCTATTCAACTCTGGTTTTTTCCTCAAGAATGCTTGAAAGTCCTCCATTCCACTGAATGACCATATTTTCCCCTGAAACAAGATACTCAGTTTTGCTGGGTAGGTGACCCTTGGCTTCAATCCCAGCTCTTTTGCCCTCTGGAATATCATATTCCATGCCCTTTGATCCCTCAGTGTAGAAGGTGGCAGGTCCTGTGCTATTCTGATTGTGTTTCCCCAATATTGAAATTGTTTCTTCCTGGCTGCTTGTAGTATTTTCTCCTTGATCTGGGGATTCTGGAACCTGGCTATAATATTCCTGGGAGTTTTCTTTTTGGGATCTTTTTCAGGAGGTGATTGGTGGATTCTTTCAACCTCTATTTTGCCCTCTGGATCTAACACATCAGGGCAGTTTTCCTTGAGAATTTCTTGAAGGATGATTTCTAGGTTCTTTCTTTGGTCATGGCTTTCGGGTAGTCCAATAATTTTTAAATAATCTCTCCTGGATCTTATTTTCCAGGTCAGTGGTTTTTCCCATGAGATATTTCACATTGCCTTGTATTCTTTCATTTGTTTGGATCTGTTTAACAGCATCTTGATTTCTCATAAAGTCACTAGCTTCCATTTGCTCCAGTCTAACTCTGAGGGAATGAATCTCCTCATTGAGCTTTTGAGATTCTTTTTCCATCTGGCAAATTTGGCTTTTTAAGGCATTCTTCTCCTCATTGCCTTTCTGAGCCTCTTTTCCCATTTGAGTTAGTCTGTTTTTTAAGGTGTTATTTTCCTCAGTCAGGCTGTTGACTGTCATTTCATACTTTTCTTGCATCTTTCTCATTTCTCTTCCCAGTTTTTCCCCCACTTCTCTTATCTGGTTCTTAAGGTCCTCTATGGCCTGTAGCCAGCTTGTATTTTCATTTGGGGTTTTTGGTGCAGGAGTTCTGACCTCACAGCCCTCCTCCAAGCTTTGATCCTCTTTGCCCCTAAAATAGGAGTCCAATGTTGAATTTTTCTGTTTATTTTGTTTCTTTCCCCTAGGCATGTTGCCACTTAATTACTTGATTTTGGGGCTTGTTGCCACAGTAGGACTCTGTCACCAGACAGGAGAGCTTCCGCCCAAATGTGGGGTCTTCAGAACTTCTGCAGGTTGGGTGGCCTCTGTAAAGCCTCCACCTTCTCTGGCAAATTGGATACCCACCCCAAACTTCCCCCCCCCCCCCGACCACAATCCAGATCTAAGCAGGTTAAAGCAAGAGTGATTAACTCCCAGACTGCTGGATCTCCCTGCAGTTTGCAGACCAGGAGCTAGAGCTGCCACTGTTACTGCAAAATGGCTTCTGTGCCACGTTTCTTCAGCAGCTTTTCGCCCCCAGGGGAGGAAGCTGCCTCGTTCCCCAAATACTGGTCCCAAAGTCCATAGGGCACTAACCTCTCACTTTGTCCTAGGCATATCTGTGCTGATAATTCTGGAATTGCCACAGCTGCTGGTGTTCTGGGGTCCCTCCAGCCAGCTGCTCGCCCGGCCACCTTAGGGCTAAAACCGTGTCTCCCAGAGCTCTGTGCTTTGGGTTCCCAGCGCGCTGTGCTGCCTACTCTCAGAGCTGTGCTGGCTGCTCCCTGCAGGGCTGCTTGGTTAGCTTCTCTGTGTCATTCTGTGGGTGCTGGGGCTCCAGAAGTTGTTCAGATTCCCCTTTCACATTATTTGGAGGTGGTGTGGAGCAGAGCACCTTGAAAGTGCTGTTTCTACTCTGCCATCTTGGCTCCACCCCCCCAATAACCTTTAAAACGTGTATAGAGAATATATAGGGTCAGTAAGTAGTAATTTTTAAGGACTATGGAAATATAAGTTGATACTTTCCTAAAGGACATGAATTAATGCACTCACAACAGTTGGAGATTTAGACTTCCAAATTTAGTTTTTCCATGGTGTTATCATTTCTGCTTCTTGTTTCCCTTGGTTTATGCTACCCAGAGACAGACTTTTGTCAGTTTCCATAAGCACCGTATATTTTGTGAGTCATTTTTATAAGGTATGTACTCATTAGGGGTGTTTATCCTTGTGGTAGAGCAGATCTAGCACACAGTTCAAACTTGAGTCCCTGTGGATAATGAAGTCTTGTATGTGTTCCTGTGTGTGGATTATTACATCCTGCTGGTGTGTCAAGCTCTGGAACATTGTAGTCCCTCCTGGAGGAGGTTCATATCTGGTTTCTGAATTTTCCTCCCAGTTAGCATATTTAGAATAGATATCCTCTGTCTAATCAACTTAAGATTTGATCAGTTGTTATATGGAAAACACTGCTAGGCATGGAAAGAGATTAAAAAAATATAAATCTTTACTGCTTGTGTTCTGCCTTCAGAGAGTTTTTATTTGATGTGCTCTAGCTCTCATTCAAATTTCAACCAAAACAAAATTTTGATGATTAAAATTTTTTTTTTTTGTTAGATAGTTGTAATGTCTCCTTTAAGAAGTGGACCAATTTTTAATACTGTTTAATAAAATTAGGTTGAAGTTAGAGATTTTGAGCATAGATATCAGTTGTTATTTGCATTTCATCTTAGCCTAATACTGAAACATCTAAGCAGTTTTTAAAAGTCTGTGGTTGATAATTGGCTGTTTTGAACCAAGGCAATTATCTCCTCCAGTCCAGGAAAAATGTAATCATAATTAAGTGAGTTTGTATTTGCTTGGTGTAGTGCTGTCTGAGAAGTTAGGTTCGACTAGAGGTGATCCAACAAGTTCTAAGGAGGTAATAGCTTCTGAAAATTGTACATCCTAATTTTTTCCTGAATTAGGCCTTAAAATAAAATAGCAGAGACCTCTATGAATTTAGTTCTGAGAATAATAGATACTTTTCCCCACATTAGAATTTCAAAGTCAACTCTAAATGATTGTGGTTAGCTGTTATTTTTCTAGTTTGTTAGGCTTTTTGTTTTTCTAGATAATAGAAACAGAAAGGTTCTAAGAAATGAATGTCAGTCTTCCTTTGTAGAGTTCTTATTTCTGATGTTGTAATATTTTGGAATTTGGGGTATACTCCAGCTGAAATTTGTTATCTTTGGTAGAAATAAGTAAAAAACAGAATGTGATATTAAAGGATAATTTGAAGTTGGTAATATATTTTACATTCGTTAATGTCATTTGAGTTTGACAATGGTGAAACAGAGCTTTAAATGATCTGACTGGTTGTGCAGCTAATAAATGTCAGAGGCTGGATTCACACCCAGCTCTAGTACAGTGGTGAATATTCTGTACTTTTTACTTTAAAAATAGGAATAATAGCTCAGTACATTTCCTGCTGACATAATTGCCCTGTCTAATTGCTTATCTTTACTGACATTGAAATAAGTTTAATTGAGGATAGAATGCATATACATGAATTGATTTACCTTTTTACCATAATCAGCCTTGGTAGAATTCTCATTATTTTACCTTAGTATGGTTTTCATTACATTGTTCCTGTATAAGAGACTGGAGCTAGGTATGAGGAATTTAAGAAGAACCTTATCTAAAAGACACTGGTGTTTTTATTTTTTATGACAACTAAGGGAGACATCTTTTCCTTGTGTGAAGAATATTGGACTTGGAAGCAGAAGTGATGAATTCAAGTATTGGGTCTTTCACTTAACCTCTAGTACACAGTGTTATTGTTAGAGAGATTTTTTGTAAACTGCCAAGAACGATGCAATAACTGTAGTACCTTCCTACCTCTGTAATCTTATTTCATATTATTCTCTTTCACATAATCTTTGTTCTGATTGAACTGGACTTGCTAGTTTTTCTGTGTACAGGACATTCCATCTCTCTTGTGTGCCTTTGCACAGGCTGACCTTCCTTCCTGAACTGCACTTCCTCCTTACTTCAGTTTCATAAAACCCCTAACTTCCTTCAAAATAAGGCCCACCTTCATGGAGCCTTTTTTTTTTTTACCTCCCTCCGCCATTTTTAATGTTCGCAGCTTCTTAAAATTACTTTGTGTATATAGTTTTGTTATTTGCTATTCCATGTATATATTTTATTATACCCCTTCTTAAGGACAGCAATGGTTTTGTTATTATCTCTGTCTCCTTTGCATCTAGATCAGTACTTGCTAGGAGTAGAAACTTGGTAAATATTTGGTCAGTTGAGTTGTGAGCTGTTTAGAAGGATTCATTAAAAATATCCCTTGTCTTCCATTTTACATTTCAGGTTGCCTTTCATGGTGATCCAGAAGGTGCACTTATCCAATTTGCAACGTATGAAGAAGCAAAAAAAGCAATTTCTAGCACAGAAGCAATTTTGAATAATCGTTTTATTAAAGTTTATTGGCACCGAGAGGGGGCTGCCCAGCAACTGCAAACAGCTTCCCAAAAAGTAAGAGGAAAATTGTATGGGTGAAACAGTTGTTCGTTGTTTAATTTCTGCATATACATAGAAACCCAAGTGGGAGGAAGACTTCTCTTTAATAGGTCTGTAACATGAAGGTTCAATGTTGGGGGCATATTTTTAAAAATCCTATTTTCTGGAAAGTCATCTTTATTGATTAATTTTGTCCAGATAAGACCACAGTTTCTTCTAGCCTTTTAAAAGTAAACAAAACATTTTAGGGAAAAAAAGATCTCTAGACATTTTTCTTCACCTGTATAAATAAATATTAAACTTTGTGTTACTTTAGGCTTGCTCCAAAAGCATTTACAACTATGAAGGGAATTTGAGGGTAGTTAAGTACGTGATAATTTGAACGTCTTTGTGTGCTTTACTGATTCTTGTTTTTTTCTCAGCACTAATCACCTTCAGATTAACAGATTTAAAATCTTTTTTTGTTGTTGTTCTTAGGTTATACAACCTTTAGTCCAGCAACCGAGTTTACCTGTTGTGAAGCAGTCTGTGAAAGAACGATTAGGTCCAGTACCTTCGAGTAATATTGAACCTGCAGAAGCCCAGAGTGCTGGTACAGATATTCCTCAGGTATCCCCTATTGATTTAAATGACAGTTTTTTAATTTAATTTTTAAAAGTTACACATTTTTACTTTAACCAGATTAAATACAGGTATTTTGGAATTTTCACAAAACCATCCTACTATTTATAACTCCCAGTTTTGGTTAGTATTGCCATCTAAAATCCAAGTTAAGGTTATAGGAATCCCTTCCTTTGTGAAATGCAGTTTTCTGGGAAGTAAAATTTTGTTAATTTCTGTTTTCTTATTCAATTTAAAATTTTTTCATGTGTTATCATTGAAAATTTACTAGTGAACTAAATAAAAAAATTTTAGGGGGAATTTAAAGATAGACAGTAGCGTCCTCTCTTTTGTACTGTGGTAGTTAGCTTTTTTCAGAACTTTGCATCAGCTTTCCTCTTCTGACATCTCCATATTTACCTGCCTGACCCCAAACTGGATCATATGAATTTTCCCCATAGGTGCAGAGTCTTGTGATTCTCTTTATCTGCAGTTCTAGTAATTCGTCTTATATTTCTCTGTGTAGGGTTCAGTATTTGTACTGTTTAATTGGTCCAATAGTGATACCACATTAAATTTATCAAAGCTACTGTAGTCTGAAAGTACCTTCAGGGTCTGACATGAGTTTAACTAGCCATTCTTTGTGTCTCCAGAACAAAGGATTTTGGGGGATTTTTTAATGTTTAATCAAATTATGGAATTAGGCATTAAATTTCCCAGTTGAATACAGTGTATGTTTACGTGGGTTTAAGAAAAGAGTATTTTATCTAGGAACAAAAACTTTTTTAAAAAAGTCTTTTTAAAGCGTATTAAAACAAATTTTACTATTTAAAATAATCAGCTGATTTAACAGCATAGAATCGTAAAGCCATAGATTTCTAGAGCCAAGTGACCAAAAAGATTAGCTAATCTAATCATTTAACATTTTTAATTCTCAGTGGTTGATTATAATGCATGCTGGTTTTTTGTTTGTGTTTTTCCCCACAATTTATTAGGAACTTCCAAAATATTCTTTCTCTCCTGAAAACAAAAACAAAGCAAAATAAAACACCACAAGCATTGTTAATACCTTCACTCATATTAGTTAATAAGTTCAGTATAGATTAATAAATTTTAAACAGTGGCAGACAAAATGTTAATAAATCCCAACAGAATTATGTGTGCTTGGGGAAACACTGAATGTGTTCATTTTAATTTTTTTAGAATGTAACTAAGTTATCTGTGAAGGACAGGTTGGGTTTTGTATCAAAGCCATCTGTTTCAGCAACTGAAAAGGTAAGAAGAATAGCATGATATGTTTATTTTGGCTTCCTTATTGTTTTCAGTTATGATTTCAGGTGGCATCTTGATTTTTTTTTTTTAAGTATGCTTTTCCCTTGTGTCTGGAAGCTGTTGTTTCATTGTACTTTTTTAGTCTCAATTTTCTTTTAAAATTTTTTTACTATCAATTCCATGAAAAAGCAAAGTAACTCATTTGTGGTTTTGTTTTTTTTTTTCTTTTTGCATCCTACTTTCAAAATACTTTTCTTCTACTCTGTACCTCCCCTGTTCTTTATTTTCACTGTAATTTCATCATCAACTAGATGTATGACCTTGGGCAGGTCAGTTAACCTTTCAGAACCTCAGCATTACCATTTATTAAATGGGGATAATAAAAATTAGATTCTGTACAGTACAGGGTAGCTGTAAGGAAGGACCTTTAAAAATTGTAAGCCAGACTATATAGTATGCTATTACCGTCTTATCTTTTCCTAAATTCTAAAATATCATCGATAACTTAATTTGCATTTATACATGAACAATTGACTTTATGAATGAATGAATTAAATTCATCATTTTAAGTACAAGGAAAATCAGAATGACAGAATTGTTAGTTAGAATGTTTTATTCCTTAACAGATGTGGCCTCTGGTGTAGACATAGTCTATTTCTCTAAATTTGCACTTAAATTGCTCCTCTAGGATTTGGAATTATAGCTGAGACTTGATGTCTAGTTTGTGTTCTTATCTCTTAGGATAATAGAATTATAGGCCTGAGATTGTCTGTCCTCCTCACTTTATATGATAAAAGAAACCAAAGTTCAAAGATCAGAGAATTGTTAAGGGACTCACCTAAGTCACATAGCTAGTCACAACTCTCCCTAGAGTTGAAATGATAATCCTCAGGTCTCCTCATTATTAGTCTTGTCTTCTTTCTCCCACACAGCTAAGAATATTCATTGAATCTCTAGATTTACTCTACTTCTCTCCATCTCTGGCTATCCTCGAATTTGCCAAGAATTTGGGATTCTTTTAATGACTAACTGGAACTTTCCAAGATCATACTCATACTCTTCTCTCAAACTATTTATTCCTCCCACATTCCTATCAGTGCCTCTGTCAGTGCCTCTGTCAGTGGTACCATTTTCTAAGGTACAGAAGCTTCAGTGCCTTGGTATGTTAGTTAATTCATTCTCCTCATTTCCTATCACTTGTCTAGTTTGGTTTTTCTTTGTTTAAAAGTATCTTTTTTGACCTAAACACCATTTCCTCTTATACCTCCCCTATAACTTCTTTCTTTTGTTATATCTGGATTATTGCAGTAGCTTCCTAAACCCTCCCTCTCTCCCCCCTTCCCTCCAAGTATTTGCCTTCCTATTCAGTACTGTATACCTGTACCAGATTTATTTTCCTTAATCAACACTTTGCTTTGTGTTAAATCTTCTGTGTGTAAACCTAAATGACTATACTATTTCTTACTGCATTATAATTTTTGTTCTTATGGATTCCATAATTGGATCTGGCCATCCCTAGTCAGGTTCTTTCACGTTACTCAGTTTGCCTCCATTTTCTCACTGCATTTTGAAGATACCATGTTTATTTCTACCTTTGTCTATTCATATAGGTCATTGTCCTTTAATTTTTTTTCTACTTTATGCAAATCTAGTCATCTACTTGTGCTATGGAGCCTTCTTTAACTAGCCCTGCCTGTTCTGGTCTTCCATTCTATCCTGTCCTTAGAACTTGTACAGCGTTTAATTATGTTTCTTTACATCATAAACTGTTCTTTTATAAAGGTTACCTTTGTTTGCCCAGTTGGATTCTAGGCTCCTGAAGAGTGAGAATCATATTTCTTTAGAAAGGAGCCTAATTTAATTTTCAATATGTATTAGGCACTCAATCAAAACTTGTTTATTGATTGCAGATGATCAGACAAGATTTCTAATTCAGAAATCTTCAGAATTGCTTCTGCTTTTATTGATGCTTTTTAGGCATGTGATTAAACTGAAAATCTAATTAAAACTGATTTGTATTTAAATAGTTCACCTTCATTCTGCATTGTATCAACTATAAATTTGTCAAAAAACTATGCAAATAAGATAAACTAAAATTTCCTTTGTCATTTCCCCCCACAGTTTCCAAGGAAAGGATGTAAACAAAATTCAGATGAAAATATTTTATATTTCTAAGAGAACAAATTTCAACTTGTGAAAAATTATATATTTTCCCTCTCTACCTTACTTGATAACTCTGGAGTTTCCATGAATTATTCATACTAGGTACTAGGTACTTACTACACATATAGTGAAACATGCCTCTTTATTGTCACAGCATCAAGTTCTGTTCTTATAGCTTCCCTGATAAGTACTTGTCTAACCTTTGCTTAAAAATCCCCACCTACTACCTTTCAAGAAGATTATTCTACTTTGGGGCAGTTTTATTTAATTGTTAGATTGTAAGGCTTTTTAAAAATTGATCCAGAAACATACCTTTCTGCAATGGAAGGTGCAGAGATTGTTTTTTCCAGATTTTACAGAAGCCAATTAGGCTTTCTGTATCTTTTTCTCTTTAGGACCACCATTTAAATTGGAGGTAGAAAATGGGGTAAAAAGAATGACAGAAAGATGGAGAGTAGCAGACATGATCATTCCTTCAAAAATTAAAATCATGCAGTGGCCTCAATTTGGAGAAGGCTTTTAATTAGCTATCATTAACATGATTTAACTTGTTTGTGATGCATCAGTTACAGTTTTATGTGTGACAGACTTACTGTTGTTGATGTAATCAGTTTTTTACACTGTATTTATAGGACTTTTAGAACTGTGGCAATATGTTGTAATGGAAAGATAACTATTGGAACTGACTTCTACTCCCCTCTCTTACCTTATTTTTTTAGTTTGTAATTGGGGAATGATAATAATAAGTTGGAGGCATAGGGATATAAAAATCTGAATTCTAATCCAGCCTTTGGCACATATTGGCCATGTTTTACTGAGCATCTCACTAATTCTGCACCTTAGGCAACTTTCTTAAGGCTAAGTAACAGAAGAGTTGGTGATGTGATTTGCCAGATGAACTTTGCCCATTGGAAGCTCCCTACATCAGCAAAATTGGGTTTGGTTCAAAAAAAGTAACCAAAATAACCAGATAAAACAAATTTCTACTATCTTAAAAGGATTGTAATGAGGAAAGCAATATATTAACCAAAGCACTGTATGAATTGCACCTTGATGTATCACAAGTTATCACCTTTGGCAAATGAACTAATTAATTACTATGGACTTTGTAGGAAGCAAAGGGGGATGACTGGATGATCTTACCTGAAAGGAACTTCAGCTTTAAAGTTCTTTTGAACATGTATGTTGTGCATAGTAGTATACCTATATTGAAAGTATTGCTTTAACATTTTATTTTGAATCAGGATAGAGTTGAAACAGACCTCCCTGGAGAGGAACTCTACCATGCAGGTTGGCAGCTTCTGTGCAACTTGGTGTTTTTCCTTCTAATTAACAAGCATCTACTCTGAATTTCTTCTTTCCCATATTCCAGAAAACAAAACAAAACCCTGTGCAGCAAATAGACAGTCAAGCAAAACAAATCCCTACCTTGGCCATGGCCAAAAATACTTGTCTTAAACCTACGTATCTAATCTATCACCTCTGTCAGAATGTGAACACTGTACATATCATTGGTCTCCTGGAATCATGGTTGATCATTGTACATTGATTACAGTTCTTAACTCTATGAAAATTGTTCATTTTCATAATGTTATAGCAGAAATTGTTTCCCTGGTTCTGTTCACTTTGCATTAATTCCGAGTAAGGTTTGAGTTTCACCTGTTCCCCTCACTCTATATGTATTTATATTGTATAGATTTCTACTTGCACTTCCTCAGATTATATGAGAAAATAAATCCTTTTCTCTACCCCAATCGCTTTTTCTTTAATTTGTCCCTTTTTCTTTTCCCTTTCCTTTAAGATCATCACAACATAACAAGTCACCTGAATGTTCTCCAAATTATTTGCTTCCTTCTATCCTATCAGCATTATTGTTCTTAGTGTATATTGAGAATCATGTATATCACCCTTCCCTCCCCATTAGAATACAAACAGATTTACCTCATAAAATTTTTTTCCAGATGTTTTGTATTTACTTTTAATGTTTTTTTATTCTGTGCTTTCATTTCCAAATTTCTACTCAGTTCTGGTCTTTACATTAGGAATACTTGGAGAACTCCTCTATTTCATTAAAATTACATTTTCCCCATTGTAGAATTAAGTTCGGTTTGCTTGTAAGCCTGTATCTTATATATATCTTGTGCCTTTTGCACTATTATTCCAAGCATTTTACTCCTTTCTAGTAGTATCTGCTAAATCTTGTGTGATCCTGACTGTGGTTCCTTGGTACTTGAGCTTGCAGCATTTTTTCTTTCATTTAGAGTAGGCCTGTGAAACCTGCAGGCTTAAGCAGGCTATGGGCACTACAAAGGATTTTTGGCTGCCCTTGAAAAATGTAGAGGATGTTTTCCTCTACATTTTTTGTGGGCTGCTGGAAATCCTTTGCCATGCCATAAGTGGCCCACAGGCTGCAGGTTGTGCAGGCCTGATCTAGAGGATCTGGATTTTGACTTGTCACATTCCTGGAAGTTTCTATTTTGGGATTTGTTTCTGGTATCTGAGTACTTATGATTTCATGAAATATGAGGTCTTAGCCCTTTTTTTTGGTCATGGGTTTCAGGTAATCCAGTGACTTTTAAATTATTTCTCCTTGATAAGTATTTTTGGTATGAGATACCTTACATTTTTTTCTATTGCTTGACTTTGTTTTAATATTTCTTGTAGTCTCATAGAATTGTTAATTTTTGTTTGGATCATTCTAATTATCAGGGACTCTCTTACTTGGGTAAGGTTTTATACCTCTTCTTATAAGTTATTAATTCTTTTTCCAAATTTCTCCTAGATACCTCTCATTTCTATTGCAGTTCTTTCCTTTATTGCTCTTATTTCATTATCCTATTTTTTAAATTCTGTTTTTAAAAATCTTACATAATTTCTTTTAGTAATTCTAACTGTTCTTATAGGCAAGATATATTTTTCTTTGAGGTTTTGCTTATAGGTATCTTGGAATTACTTTCCTCTTCTATATTTGTGCCTTGGGCATCCATGGCCTCATAATAGCATCTTATCTTTTTTGTCTGCTTATTTTTCCAGCAATATGTTCTGGACAACTTGGTGTTGCTAACTGGAAAACTGAGGGATGAGTCAATATTTTAGGACACTCTGAGTGGCCTCTTTGTCCTCTACCTTCTTTCGGGGGCGGGGGGAACACCACAGCTTGGAATTCTAGGTACCGAGTTTGAACTCCTGGACCTTCTTGAAGATCAATCACTGCTGCCCTGGGTAGGGGCCTAAGTCCAAGGTCAGCTCTGAACATCCCTGTACTTCTGCCTTAGCTCTAGGCCATGGATCCTGAGTGAGAATTCTTAGCCCCAGTGGAAAACTTGCCTAACATGGAGACTCTGGGTGCTGAGTCTGAGGTCCTATGGGCCCTCTAGAAGACCCAGCTCTGCTGTCCTGGTCTGGGGCTGAGTCCAAGATCAACTTTGGGCATTTTTGTACTTCCAGTCTTGCTCTGGGCCCTTAACATTATATCTGCAATATTGACCTCTCTGAGAGACAACCTGTAAGGCTGCCTTAGCTTGGCACCCTGATTCTGGGCCCTCTGGGAAAGCCAGCACTGCTGGTCTGGGCAGGGACCTTAGTCTGAGATCAACTTTAGGCATCTCTACCCTGAGTGCTGCATGCATATTCTCTGCCCTCTGGGAGTTTTGTGCTGCTGATCTTACTCTGGGCTCCTGACCCTCTGGGAAATACTTACTTTTGTGCTTGATCAGCTCTGGGTGTCCTGTTCTGTTGGCCTAGCTCTGAGCCTTGAAAGCTAAGTCCATAATACCAACCCAGTCCTATTCCACAGTTCCTATTCTAGTCACCTGTTTGTAGGTCAGATTTGTGATCTTGGTCTGGAAAAATAACCTCTTGTAGTTTCTTCTATTTCATAATCACTTCTGGGTCTTACATTCTTAGGTCAATGGAGTAGTTTTGGCAGGAGCTGGGCTGTACTCCTCTTCCTCTTTCTTGACAGGTCTCCTCTCCAACTTAACAGTCTTAAAAGAGTTGCCTGGGGCACTGAAAGGTTAAGTTACTTGCCCAGGGTCACACTGCCAGTATATGCTAGAAGTAGTGTTGGAACCCAGGTCTTCCTAGCTTAAAGACGATTTTTCTCTGTCTACTATGCCATGCTTCTTCACTTTATCATGAGTATGGGTATTAAAATAGCATGCCTACATATTGAAGCTATATTGATGTTTGCAACAGAGGCATATTTGCTTGTGAAAATGTGATGCTTCCTTATTTTTAGATGATAGTGATAATGAAAAGGTAATATGCATATGGTACTCTGATGACTTAATTTGAACTAAACTTTTATTGTATTAAATTTAGTATTTGTAGAGTACTGTTTTCCTCACTTTTCTTCAAGAGAAAAACTAGGTTTCTTTTCCTTCATAAGTTATTGCTGCATGGCTTATCTAAATCAGGTGTAGGTGATTTTTTTACTCCTTTTTTTCCCTTTTTTCCTTTTTTTAACTCCTTTTTCTGTTGAGGGCCACTGTTGTACAGTGTGGGAGAAAAATCTAGCACTCAAGCCAAATTGAAGCAAAAAATATGTAATTGTTTTTGGGGAAGAAAAAAGTTGTATGAACCTACCTGATTTTTAAAAATTGAACAAATTATGCCACAGATATTTAAAATACACACAATAAATATATATATCACAAACATTAAAAATTTTTTTAGTTCATATTATAGTAACTGAGGAAAGTAAAGCAAGGGAAAAAAGAAAAAGAGGGAGAAGTGGATAAATCACTACAAAATAAAAGAAACAGGCTTAAAGCAAAAAGAGACAGACCCAAGAAGTAGAAGAAAAGATGACCTATTAATTGATTGGGAGGTATTAGTAAATTTCACTTTACCCTTGGCATTCCTGAGGGTTTCTTTCTCATGAATTTCTAATACAAATTAGTCAAAATCATTGCATGATTTAAGATCTCTCTGAAAAGGAGACAAAATGCTACTAAGGAAGTTGGGGAAATATTCTTTATTACTTCAGCTGTCATCTAATTACCTCACCCTCCTTTCCATTACCTGGGGACATACTGTGTTCCTAGGAAGTTAGAAGTAGTAAGTGCTGCTACAGTTCTTAATAAAGAAAAATATATTAGCTGAGTAATTGATAGGAGATCTTTCTTTATTTTCACTCCCTTCCCTTGATTTTCTTGTTGTGACCTTTAGGGTGTTGCTGCCTCTGTTCCTTAGATATGTTAAATTAGCTGATAAGATACTCTTCAAGGCCTTTTTTGTTATTTTTCATTAAGAATTTTAGAATTAGTAACTATAACTGAGGGGAAATCATTTGACTATGATCATAGTTTCTGAATCTAAAGTGACGCATATGTAGTCTTGAAATTGTGAATATCCAGGAAATGTCTGGGGTTATTTTCTTTTTATCTTTAGGGGACTATGGCCAGATCAATATTAATTTAACATTTAATTCACACTCCAAGATGTTTTTCAGGGCTGTACTAGATTACATATATTTACCCTAATGAAGTCTTTTAAAAAAGACTGTGAGTTAATGTTTTTTACCACTAGTGATTCGGAATAAATTTGATCTGTAATCTTATTTGACTGTAGTATAATTAATGCTCAATCAGCAAACAATAAACAGAAAATTTATGAATAATATTTGTGATATATAATTCAATTATAGAAGAGTACACATGCCTATATTTTATTTCAAGATTTTAATTGTAGTTTTAGATGTTACCTAATGAAGATTTTCAGTAATTAATATAGATTGGTAATGTAGTGATCAGACTTTTTTGCATTGTAATTCTGCTATGGGGCTTCTCCCTCCCCCCAAATCAGTTTTGCTTGGGTAAGATTCTTATAAAATTTCTTATTTAGGGAAAATGTGCCAGTCATTTCCCTTTATCCTAAAACTGTTTAATGTGAAATTTGTGTTAATATAATAATATTTTAGATATCTAAGATACTAATTCTAAAATGGATAATTAAAATGGAGTCTTAAGTGTTTTGTAGGAAAAAACAGATATAAGAGAAAATAATTAATTTGTGTTATTAGGTGTTGTCAACTTCTACTGGCCTCACAAAAACGGTGTACAATCCAGCTGCTTTGAAAGCTGCACAGAAATCTTTACCTGCTGTTTCCATCTCTACATTAGATAACAGCGAGGCACAGAAAAAAAAACAGGTAAATGAAGATGTTGCAAAAGGTTTGTTTGCAGAAGGCATCTTTATAATTGACTTTTATGTTTGTTTTCTTAGGCTTAATTAGGATAGTAGGACCATGGGGGGGAAAGCCTTTTTAATTAGTATGTAGATCTTGGATAAGTCAGTTCCTTTAGAAAACATTAGTTTTAACGAACTTGCCAATAATTTCCATCTAGCATAGGATCATAGATTTAGAGTTAGAAGGGTTATCAAGTTGAACCCCCTTTTAGAATTAGTCTTCTTGACTCCAGGTCTAGTGCTCTATCCCTTCTATAGCACATTGCAGACAATCAGCCAGTATTTAATAAGTACCTCATATGTGCTAGATACAAGTATGGTTTCAAAACAATGCTTGCTCACAGTGAACAGATGTTCGTATTGGAAAAACAAGTTAATGTAAAATCTGTACAGCATAAATTTAAAGTTTATACACACACATTAAATAAACAAGGGAGGTCATTAATAATTAAGATATGTGTGGGGAACCGGAAAATTTTCCTGTAGAAGATTGTGTCTCAACTATACCTGGCAGGAAGAATAGGACTCTGAGGTAGTGGTAAGGATGAGGGTGTACATTTCAGGAATGGGGGAATATCCACTACATGGGTATGAAGATGGAAAATGGACTGTCATTTGTGAGGAACAGAGATGGGCATTTGGCCTAGATAGTAACAGTTATTTATTAAGGACCTATTCTGTTCCACGCAGAGAGCTGGCAATGTAGCAAAAGGTAGTCAACTTTCAGTGACTCATAGTCTAATGGGGGAAAGAACATGTAAACAGTAGTATATCAGTAAGATTTATTTAGAATAAATTGGAGATTATCAACAGTACAGATGGAAAAACACAAATGAAAAGTATTAGCATTAAGAAGGATTGGAAAGGTTTCTTATAGAAGGTGGGATCTTAACTGGGACTTGAAGAAAGGCAGGAGGTAGAGATGTCCGAGGAGAACATTCTGTAAAGGAAGAACAGGCAGAGAAAATGCCTGGGGTAGGGAGATGGAATGTTTTGTTTGAAGAAAGGCAAAAAGGACAGTCAGTGTCCCTGGATCACAGATTATGTAGAAGAAAGGGAGTGGGGGAAGGGTCATTTGATAAAAAGGAGAAAGGTAAAGAGGGACCATATTATGTGGGCATTGAATGCCAGTCAGAGGATTTTATATTTGATCTTGGAGGTGCAATAGAGCCAGTGGAATTTGCTTAGGTAGGGTGAGAGGGGTGACATGTTGAGACCTGTGCTTTAGGAAGATGACTTTGATATTGAGTGGAGGATGGGTGGGAGAGGGCAGAGACTTGACAAACAACAGGACAAGATACAGTAAGACAGACTAGCAGGCTAATTCTGTTTTATAATCCAGGCAGGATGAAATGAGGGCCTGTACCAGGGTGATGTCAGTGTCAGAGAACAGAAGGGGGCATGTGTGATATATGTTAGGAATATAGAAGTGGCTTGGCTTGATAACTGATTGGATATGGTACGGTAACAGAGAATGAAGAGTCAAGGATGACAAGCAGGTTGTGAGCCTGGATGTCTGGGAGGATGGAGGTACCTTCAACAATAACGAAATTAGGAAGAGGGGAGAGTTTGGGGAAAAGATAATGATTTCTTTCTCACAGGTGTTAAGTTTGAGATGAATACAGGGACCTTCTGTTTGAGATGTTTTAATAAGCAGTTGGGGAAATGAGACTGGAGGTCAGCAGAGATATTAGGGTTGAATAAGATTGGAGGAACATCAGCACAAGGATAGATCCAGGGAAGCTAATAAGATAGAGAAGAGGAGAGGGCCCACGATAGCCCTTGGGTACCTGTGGGTATCCAAGCTTAGCAATTATGATCTGAATGAAGATTCTCCCAAAGGATTTTGAGAAAGAATAGTCAGATAAGTAGAAAAAGAGAGAAAAGCCTGGTGAGAAGAAAGTATTAAGGAGAAGAACAGTGTCAGAGGCTGCAGAAAGGTTGAAGATTAAGAAAAGGTAGTTTGATTTGGCAATTAACAGATCATTGATAATGAAGACAAGAGTTTGTGTTGAATAATAGGGTCAATATCTAAACTAAAAGTAGGTAAGAATAGACTGAGAGGAAAGAAAGTGGAAATACCTATTGAAATGTCATTCTCAGAGTTTAACTACAGAAGGGAGGGAAGTTATGAAACATTAGGTAGTTGGGAATTTTATGATCAAATGAAGGGGCTTTTTTTGAGGACATGAGAGGTTTAGGCCTGTTTGTAGGCACTGGGGAAGTAGAGAGTAGATTGGGAGAGATTTGGAGATAAGTGAGGGAATGGGCTTGATAGAGTAGGTGGTCTACTGGAGGAGACAGGATGAAATGAGTTCATCTTTACTTGTAGCTTTGGCAAGAAGGATCACCTCATCATGGAGATAATGGCAGAAGGTATCTGGGTGATGTGGGATGAGGAAAAGGGGAGATGTGGGAGCTCTCAGGGAATAGTCTTTTTTGTTTGTTTGGAGGGGGGAAGGCAGGGCAGTTGGAGTTAAGTAACTTGCCCAAGGTCACGCAGCTAGTAAGTGTTAAGTGTCTGAGGTCGGATTTGAACTCAGGTCCTCCTGACTCCAGGGCCGGTCCTCTATTCACTGTGCCACCTAGCCTCCCCAAATAGTCTTTATTTTTCAGTGAAGTGTGAGAAAAGGTTTTCTCAGCCAAGTGGGTAAGTGAGAAGAACTATGGGGAATTTGCAACAGGATGAAAAGGTGGAAAAGTTACTGTGGCAAGGGGGATAGTGAGTCAGAGGTGTAAAAGGATCGCCTTCAACTGGGGGCCCAGTTGAGATTATGTAGCATAAGTTTGTAGTGGATTCAGTCAACAAGGTTATATGATTTTTCAACTTTATTTGGCAACACATGAGTAGGAGTGAAGACAGTCAGTGATGGAAATAATCTAATTTACTTGGCAGGGCAAGACCAGCAGTGAGATAAAAGCACGAAGGATATCAGAAAAGTACAATGTAGAATTGAACTGGTTCACCCAAGGGTTTAGATAAGAAAGGAAAGTGTACACAGTACAGAGGTTATCAGGTGGCAAAGAATTTAAGGGTTTAAAGAATTAAATTAAATTTAAATTAAAGAATTTAAGAGAAGGACAAAGTGTAATGACAACAGATTGTGATCAGATTAGGGAATGTTAACATTCATAAACATGAAAGTGGAGCATTTGTTAATGATGGAAAGACCAAGAATATGATCATCTCTATTTACCTGTGGTGGTGTGAAGGAATAGGTCATAGGAAAGGAGCAAGTTGAGAAAACTGGGAGGTAAGGAAGGGTGTTTGGTAGAGTATTACATACATATGTTGAAATCTCCTAGTATAGAGAATGCTTTGAGGAGAGGTTCCTAAGTGTTGATGGAAAGAGGGAGAACCTAGAAGAAGCAGGGAGTATTCCAACTTTTCTACCTAGTCCAGGGATTTGTGGGGGATGAGGGAAGGATGAGTGAAAGGGGGAAGCTATGTAATTAGGATGGAGCCAGGTCACAGTGGGAACCAGAAGATAAAAGGAATGGGAAAGGAAAAGATTTAACATGAAAACAAGTTTATTTTCTATGTGACTAAGTCTTCCAGAGAGCATAGTGGAGGGGGTGAATAATTTTAGAGTAGAACATTGGGGAGTTGGATCGAGAGGGATAGGAATAAGGGAGCAGTTAAGTAGAAGGTGGTGAATGAGTTTAAATAATGACAAGGGTTCAGGATCACTGAGATTCTTACAAAGGTGAGAGTTTGTTTTAGAGGAATGAGTTCAGGTGTATTATAAACATTGTTAGGAGTTTGACTTCAGGATTGAGTCTTCTCAGGGTGTTAGGCAGCTTATGAGGGGACAAGTTAGAGTTAGCTATTGGAGTGACTTTTCTTTCCTATGCCTTCAGGCAGTCCAGGCCAAGAAAGGCGTTTGTATCTCTATCCCCTGCAGGCTGGAAGGGTGTCCTGTGAGTGGGAAGAGGTCAGTTTCGGAGAGCAGGCAAGATGGAACGGCATCTTTCTGTCTCATGCAGGCAGGAATGTTCCCCAGCAAGTGGGAAGAGACCAGTGTAGAAGGGGGAATAATTTCAAACAGAGATAGAAATATAGGTTGGGACCAGGCTGTGAAGAAATTTTTAAAGCTAAACAAAGGGATTTATATTTTATTATAGAAGCAGTGGCAAGCTATTATAGTTTAAAGAAGGGAGTCATGGGTTAGTTTTGCAGCAATGTACAGGGTGTACTAGAGTACGAGAGACTTGAGGCAGGACCCACTTAGAAGAATGTTACAGTAATCTAGTAGATGAGAAGTAATGTGGTCCTGAACTAAGGTAGTATATGTGACGTGTGAATGGGGAAAGGAGTCCAATGTGAGAGATGTTGGGAAGGCAGAAATGACAAGATTTGGTATCTGACTGGATATGTGAGGTGAGGATGGGTGAGGCGTTTTCTCCAAGATAATACTGAAATTATCAGTCTTTGACACTGGAAGGATAGTGGTGTCTTTGCCAAAGAAGGGAAGTTTGGAAGAGGGGAAAATTACAGGAAATGAGTTCAATTTTAAACATACTGAATTTAGATCTCTCTAGGACATCAGTTTGAAATATCCATTAGGCAGTTGTGGGTCTGGGGCCAATAGATCGGTGAATTTTCTTCATCAAGATGATAGTTAAATTCATGGAAGTTGATAAGGTCACCATGAGAAGATAGAAGGAGAAAAGGAGAGGGAATAAAACAACCTCAGGGAACATGCACAATGAGAGTGCTATAGATGATTTAATGATAAACCCATAAGATATGGTATAGAGGATAAGCCAAAAAGACTTGAGGAGCAGTCAGACTGGGGAGAAGCAGAAGAAGGAGAGACGAGCATCTCTAGAACCCAGATGAGAGGGAGGACACAGCAATGTCAGGTGCATAAGAGGATGAGAAGAATGAAAGACTCAGATTTGGCAATTAAGTCATCGCTGGTAACTTTGAAGTGAAAAGTTTCATTTGACTCATGATATTGGAAGATGAATTGTTGTAGATTGAAGAATGAAGTTTAATAAGAAAGAAATTTGAGAGAGCCAGTGTAGATAGTACTTTTGAGGATTTTGGCTGAGAAAGGGAGGAAAGGACATTAGTTCGAGGGGATGGCAGGGTTGATGGAAGCTTTTTTAGTAAATGGAGGAGATTTGGGCATATTTGAAGACATATGGGAATGACCCAGTTGATGTAGAGAGGATGGAAATTCATGCAAGAGATGGAGAGGATTGAGTATGCAGTCTACTGGAGAAGATAAGAAGGGGATGGCATCAAGTGCAGATACAGAGGGGTTGACTTTGTCAGAGCCTGAGGGAGATGAGACTTTTCTTTGATTAAAATGCATAACCTAAATGATAAGACCAAGCTTAGCAATTTGATATTCTTAATAAATAGAATTCTTAGTTTGGTTCAGTGCTGTTTCACATTTTTTTATGGATTTGGGTAAAAGGCATAATTAACGTGGTAATCTAACTTGCAGATTACAAAGTTGTGCGGGGTCAGTGAGATACTCAAGATTATAGTGACAGTCCATATAGGATATTAATAGGCTAGAGCATTGAGCTTTAATTCAGTAGGGTTAAAAGTAAATAAAATCCTACTATTCTTAGGTTCAAAAAATGGGCATTGCAACTACAAAATGCAGGTAGGGACATAATTATTATATAACAGTTTATCTGAAAAAGATATTTGGGTTTTAGTGGACTGTCAGCTCAGTATGAGTCTTAGGTTGTCTTGAGAGGCATAGCTTTCTGGAATAAGGAGGTGATCATCTTTCTGTACTCTGCCCTGTCAGACCACATCTGGAACATTGTACTCAGTTCTGGGTGCTACAGTTTAGGAAGGACAGAGAAGCTGGAGAGTATCCAGAGGAAGGCAACCAGAAGGTGAAGGCCCTTGAGTATCGTGTCATATGAAGAGGAAGGCACAGAAGAGAAGACTCAGTGGGGACATCATAGCTGGCTTCAAGTATTTGAAGGATTGTTATGTGGAGGGAGGGATTTTGAACTTGTTTGAAAGCAGAACTAGAAGTAGTGGGTGGAAGTTGTAAAGAGGATGATAGGTCATGCTGGATATCAGGAAAAACTTGGTAACAAAATAGAGCTATCACTAGGTGAAGCAGTCTGTGTCAAGGAGGTGGTGGGTTCTTCTCTTGAGAGGTCTTAAAGCAATGACTTGAAGAGTATTAGTAGTATATTGGGGCTTCTTTGGGTGTCTGGATTGGACCAGTTAGCCATTGTGTAGATTTTGGGATCCTGTGGACTCTTGAACCATAGTATATATACTTTGGAATTACTACACTTTATAGTTATTTTTATTTATTAAAGCTAGAATTGACCATTTTCCAAAGAAATAATAATTTTGGGGGGAGCAATGTTTATTGATACTTCGATTTTTTTTTCTCCTCTTATCCTATCTTCCCTTATAGGAAGCACTAAAACTGCAACAGGATGTGAGAAAAAAGAAGCAAGAGATTTTAGAAAAGCACATTGAAACACAGAAGGTTATGATTTTATTCATTTATTTATCATAACTATAAATAAATATTTATTTTAAAAATGAAGCAAGGATTTACAGAATTGTTGTAGTCTTTCTCTTCCATGATATTTATATGAACATTTCTTGATTATTTATATTAATAAATATATCTTATAAATGACCATGTTTATATGAGCATTTCTTGATTATTTGAAGTATTAGCAAAAGTAGTGTCATGAGTAAGTTAAAATTATGAATGCCCCAAAGTCATTTAGATTTGTCTTTGGAATTATACTTAATTTCATTAAGTATGTGGTTGATAATTAAAATTTACAGTTATTTAGATAACAGTTCAGTTTTAACTCAAAAAACTACTAATTGAAGCAACTATTTGTAAAACTTCTAAGCATTGGGGGAGAAAAGTGAAACCATCTTCATTGTGAAGGACTTGGAAAGATATTTTACTTCCTTGTCACCTACGCTTTCATTAAGAGCATGGCTCTTTTCATTAATTCAGAGCATAGGCTACCGTTTCCAAACTTATTAGCTATCTGATTCATGTTTTTCCAAAAAAGGAAGCAGCAAAGTTGTTGATTTGGTACCAAATTACAAGGGAGGACAACTTAAACCTGTTTTTCCTTATAGGATTTTTTCTGTGTTTTACAAATGGAATAAAAATATACAGCAAAGGTGACAATATTATCAAAATATATAAAAACAGAACTGAGAGCTTTGTTTTTGTATGCTTTCAAATTGTTTTAATGCCCGGTTGTTAAGGGGTTTAAAAATCATTTTAATCCATTGTCTGAATTTACTAATATTTTGATGTTTATATGTGTATATTCATTTAAAATGTGTGTTCTTTCCTATTCTTAACTATACTATGTAAACACCTTTGTTTATGTTTTCCTTTAACAAATTTTTTAAATTTGATAGATGCTAATTTCAAAACTGGAGAAAAACAAAGCAATGAAGTCTGAAGATAAGGCAGAGATAATGAAAACTTTGGAGGCTTTGACAAATAGCATTACTAAATTAAAAGATGAGTTGAAAGCAGTTTCATCTGGAAGCTCCCTTCCCAAAAGTGTGAAAACCAAAGCTCAGGTACTTTAATTAAGAATTAAAATGAATTGTATCTTAATCATCTTTGTAGCATGCTAATGCATTATCTGTTAAGACATACTAATGATATCATGTCATTTTTAATAATGCCATTCCCTAGGAAATTCAGCATATTTTTCTAATCTTTATTTTTAGGTAATAATCTCATGAAAATGAGAGAGATGGTGTTATTCCAATTTTATTTTAAAAGTTTGGAACTTGATTAAGACTATTAAGTGAGTTAAGAGATAACTAAGGAGTAAAATCTAAATCTCTTGACTATCTTGTTTTCCTGACTTTTAAGTATTAGAAATTATTTGTACTTCAAAGGTATACGCTAAGATGGCCACGTCCAAACTGTAGAGGGTCACAACCAAATTCTGTAATTCAAATAGAGGCTCTTATGATGGAAACTTCAGTTCCTAGTGTGGCTTTGTTAGGCAATTTTAAAGTGTTTCAGTCTGTGATTTCATTGTGTAGAAACTCCTACTGTTGCACATAAACAACTAGTTGCCTGAGACACTGATAGGTGAAAGGACTTTGTCTTTAGTCCTTACAGCTTGTTTGTTTCAGAGCCAAGATTTGTATCCAGCTCTTCCCAGCTCCAAGTTTTATTCACTATACTTCTCTGGGGTACTGCTAATATTATAGAAACAAGCTCATAATCCATCCTGAGAAATTGAGTTTTCTAGTTGAATACTGACTTTATGATGTTGAAATTGAGGCAGTGGGGTTGTCAGGAAGTCTAGTCTTTCTGGTCACACCTCTAACACTTGTCGGGCTAGTCACCTTCCTGAGCCTTAGTTTCCTTTTTCTTTAAAAGTGAGATAATATCTCTGGTTGCTACTTCAAAGGGTTAGTGTGAGGCCCAAATGGACATGTATGTAAAATTCTTTGTAGATTTTCTAGCAATATATAAAAGTGACCTGTTGATGTCAAAATTATAACCATATGCACATTACCTCATTTTACACAAACACACAAAATAAGCACTGAGTATGTGACACCTCTTGCATATTCAGACTTGTATGCTATGGAACTCTAAATTTTAAGAATTCTTGAAATACGAAAAGTTTCAAATTTTGCAACTAAATGAAGTAAATCCTCAAGACCCATAACTTCCTTTTTCTTCAGAATTTTCTTTGTAATAACTTCTGTATCAGTAATGCTTCCCAATGTATTGCATCCTTCCTTTCTGTGGTTGTTTTTTTTTTTGAACATCTACATTTAGGGCACTGTGCTAGATACAAAACTGCATAAGATTAACTGCAGTTTAGTTGGGGAGATAGAGATAACTTGTCTGTAGTTCTCTTACCTTTTAAGATGTCATGTAAGTGCTGTAGAAATGCAGAGGAAAAAGAGGAATTCAGTCAAAGGTAGAGTAGGAATGATTGTGGGAGAAGTTCAAAGCTTTTGGTTTAAACCCTGAGGGAATGGGTGGTATCTTACTACTTTAGAAAGTCTCAGAAACCCCTAGTCTCCCTGTCAAGAATGCCTTTATCTACTGTTAGATTGACCATATTTTTCTGGCATTTGATTGGCTTTGTCTCAAGTCAGTAAATTAGTAAATTTTTTAACCTAAAATGGTACCAAATAAATTTACTTGTTAACCAGTAAGTATTTATTTAGCCTCTTCTATATGCCCAGGACTCTGTAAGGCATTTTGGACAGTGTAGGGTAGAGGTGGAGAATGCAGATAAAAGTATAAGACCTAGTCCCTAAATAGAGCAAACAATGTGTAGGAGAATAAAAATTAAATTGTAACAGGTTATAAGAATTGTAGAATTTCGAAGCAGAAAATGATTAATAAATGAAGTTGGCAGGGAAAACTTCATGAAGGAATTGAGCTGGGTCTTGAAGGGTTAGGTAAGATTTTTAATAGATGGGGAAAAGTTATAAATGTAAACTAAAACCTCAACTGTTCAGTCTTTATAATATTTCAGATGCAGAAAGAATTACTGGACACAGAACTGGATTTATATAAGAAGATGCAGGCTGGAGAAGAAGTCACTGAGCTTAGGAGAAAATATACAGAACTACAGCTTGAAGTATGTTTCATTAATATCATAAGATAAAAGGATGCTTGCAATAGTCTTTTTCAAAAATAGTGCTTCTGTGTTTGATAGCAGCAATTAAGACCTGCCACATGTTCTGGGATATGGCATACCCACTGGGCCTGGCATTTTCTTTCAGTAGTTGAGTATACAGAGAACTATGGGCAGGTCCTGGGGGACATAAAGTTTAAATAACAGACCCTGTTTTTCTGGTGCTTAGATTTGTGGGGGGTAGGGAAGCAAAGAAGCATGAATGTACTCTCTATGGCTCCAGTTTCCATGTTTTGGACTCTGGGTTTAGAAGAAGAAAGTAAGAAAGGTATGTTGATAGGCTAGGTAGGAGACAGGGATCAAAATAATGCCTTGTGCCATCATTTCAGTTCACAACTGTCTTGTTATTATTATTATTTTTTTTTTACTTATGTGACAAGAGCACAGTAGGATGTAATCTTTGGAAGGTCATAATCCTGTTTTTATTTTTTAAAAAAAGCCCCCAAATACACACTAAATTCATTTAAGAAAAGTGGTGGTTATTGACTGTACTTATAAACCTACACCTTTGTAATTTACCATTTTTTAAAAAGAGGTTATATAGTTAAGTCTACCATAGTACTGCCAGTGTTCATAGTTGAAGTTTTGTTGACATTTAATATTATCTTCATATAGTTTTAGGTGATATGTACATTCTATGGGATCTGCTTTTTTCATTCTGAATCACTACATATAAATCTTATCAAATTCCTTTGAATTCTTTCTGTTACTTATTATGGGGCAATAATTCCATTACTTTTATATATCACAATTTATTCAGCTATTCTTCAGTTATTATTGTCAAGTTGTTTTTAACTTTCTGCAATTTACAAATAGTTCATAACCTATGGAAAGGTGTCATGATACAGGAATGGCATGGTGCCATTGACCAGGCACTAAATTTGAAGACTGAAGACCCATGCTCAAATCTTACCTCAACACCTTAATTGCTTGTGGCCTTGGGCAAGTCACTGAATCTTTCTATGCCTCAATTTATTTATAAAATGAAGGGATGAGACTGATTGTTACTTCTGGTCTCTTCCTAGCATAGGAAGAGTTCCTGCACATTGTGATTAGTAAAAATTTATTGAATTGCAGCTCTAACTCTCCATGACTGACTTTTTAAAATTACTATTTTGTGTTGTAATATTATCTAAGAGCAGGGGTTTAAATTATTTCCCAGTTAGAAATGGGACTTTTTTCCTTCTCTGAGCTTAATTAGTCGCTTAGCCCATAAGGTTGTCCTTACCTTGTATGTTGAATCATGCTATTTCTAATCAATTTTGTATCATTTGAAATGTGCTAGACCATACATAGTGCTTAAGAAAAGTTTTGCCTATAGGTGGTGCTGTGGATGTTTCCAAAAATACACAACACATAATTTCCTTTTGATTTGGCTATACTTTTAAGTTACTTAACAAATTCGTAATTAATTTTATCATTCCATTGCATTAAGATTTCTGGAGTTTTAAGAAGAATGTTCACTTTTTTAAGCTTAAATATTTTTAGATGGGGTAAGAAAGGTAAGCCCCATTCAAGGTGGGTTCAGTGATATTTTCTACATAGTTTGCAGATTTTGTTTTATTGGTAGAAAACCAGTTAATATCTTAGCATTTTGAGAGGGAGAGAAATAATGTGGGTTTCCTTTGAAAGATAGAAAGGTTGAATGTTGACATTTTAATTGTGTTATGTTGGTTTTCTATGGGTTAAAAAAAATGGAGCTCCGGATTTAAAGTTTTAGTTAACAATTTCAGCAGTTGTGAATAAAGCATTTTAGTGCTTTAGTGCTATTTACAGAAGTACATCTATATGCAAACTTGCATTCTGCTTGTGTTGTGGCTAAATTTTTAATTGCAGCTACTACTAATATCTACATTGAAAATATTATTTAGGTTTTAGTTGGTTTTGTCTAATTTTAAGATTAAACATTCTCCTAGGAGCAGAGGCTGGTAATATATCATACATATATAAAAATTCCTGCCCTATTGTTACACTTATTCAAAGCAATCAAGTTTATTGTTTGCTTCCTTTAATATTGAAAAAGAAACTACCACTATTATTATTCTGTGATGATTTTTTGAGAACATGTTTTTTTTTTTTTTTTTAAAGCAATTGGGGTTAAGTAACTTGCTCAAGGTTACACGGCTAGTCATTATTTAAGTGTGGGTGCTCATTTTCTGAGGCCGGACTTGATCTCGGGTCATCCCAACTCCGAGGCCGGCGCTCTTACTCACTGCGCCACCTAGCCGCCCCTGTGATGATTTTTTAAAAATTAAAAATAAGGATGATCTAGGTTGCTTCTGATATGTTCAGGATTTTAACGCTGGGTAAACTACTGTACCATCAGCACCCTAGGTCCCAAGACCAGAGGGCCAAATCCTAGTCATGACCCATTTTTGTATGGCCTACAAGCTAAGAATGGTTTTTACATTTTAAAATACAATAAAACTTAATTTTAAAATTAATAACCATTTTTAGCTCTAGGCCATAATAGTTGCTAATTTGTGTTGATGAGATGAATTTCCTCATCAAGAGTTCCCTACTCATATGGCGTCATAAGTTCAGATGAAAATTTTAGTAATTGGGGGGTATGAGATTAGAAAAGAGCATACATCATAATCTTAGATGACAGTTTCATTCTTTGGGCAAAAGAAGCAAACTGAATTTAAGAATTTCCCTTTAGAATTAAAGTTCCAACCAGGGGATCTGTACTACGTCATATGTTTAGACAAAAACAAAAAAAAATAATTGCAACATTCCTACCAAAACAATTTTTAAAAAGATTAGTTTATTATGACACAACCAAGTGACTGAACCTAGAGTCAGGAAGATCTGAATTCATATCTCAGTTACTTAACTGTATTAAATATGAGGAAACTTTTCTCATCTGTAAAATAATAGCACCCACTTTTCAGGTTTGTTGTGAGGATAAAGTGAGATAATATGTGTAAAGTATTTTGTGAATCTTTTAAGTGCTGTATAAATGCTAGCAATGATGATAATGTTGATGGCAAATGACTGGTCTATTGCTTGAATGTAATAAATGGCATGCATTTTAAAATCTGTTTTAGGCTGCAAAAAGAGGGATTCTTTCATCTGGTCGAGGGCGAGGAATTCATTCAAGAGGTCGAGGTACAACTCGGGGCAGAGGAAGGGGTCGTGGTCGAGGGAGAGGCGTTCCTGGTCATGCTGTGGTAGACCATCGCCCGAGAGCATTAGAGATCTCTGCATTTACCGAGAGTGATAGAGAAGACCTTCTCCCCCATTTTGCGGTATCTAATGATTTTGATGACTATTTTGTCCAAGAACATATATCATATTAGGAGAATTAAATTGCATGTCTTGTAGCTAATTTATTGGTGGTTAAAGAAAAGAAAAAAAACACAATTGCTTCTTTTGCCTTTTTAATAGAATATTTGTTTTGCTTTTCTGGCTATAGGCTAGTTCTCTGCAGTGCCTACGACAGCCTTTTTTGTATTCTTGAAATAAAACCTTGTTGCCAATTACTGATTTTATCAGGTTTTCTACTTTTCATGATTAAGGATCCACTTTTCTCCCTATATGAACCTGTTGATTCAGTACGTATTATCAGATTGCCTTTGATGGTGATATTTTAGAGTACCATTAAAAAATGTCAACTAATACTTGAATACCGAAAACATTATACAGTAGACAAGTGGCTTGCTTAATCCAACATTTTATTAAAAGTATAAGAGATGGATTCTTGCTGCTGTTGGATGAGGTTATCTCATTGTGAAAGGGAATTCTATTCAAACTTGTACCTGAATTTAAAGTCCCTTCTGCAGCATAACCAGTAAATGGCTCTCTACCCATTGCTAAATCCTGAGGGCTCTCTACTACTTTCTCCTATAGCCCATTCCATTTTTGGTTAGTTATGATTTTAGGAAATTTTTCTAAAATTTTTTTCATTATAAATTTTCCCCTTGCCACATTTCATCCATTGCTCTTGGTTTTGCCCTTGGAGATTAACCAGAATTATACTCTTCTTAAATAGTCCTATGAATACTTGAAGATAGCTCTCATGTCCTTACTAAGTTACCTTCAGGCTTAAATAGTCAAAAGTTCCTTCAGCTGAGTTTCATATGGCATGAACTTAAAAGCTCTTCACTGTTTTGGTTGTTCTTAATGTTGATTTCCTTCCTAAAAAGTCACATTTAGGACACAGTACTCCCCATGTCATTTGACTAGGGTAGAATAGAACAAGACTGGTATCTTCCATCCTGGACACCATCTGTCTCAGTCCATCCTAAGATTGCATCAGCCACAATTTTGACTCAGATCGGGTTTGCGCTTGAATAATGTTTCTGGATCTTGAGTTGCTTTCTAGACATGTCACTGCCAGCTTGTATTTGCAAAAATGGTTTTTGGAGCCTCAGCATAAGACTTGATAGAGTATGGGGGGGTCTAGAGCTAAAAGGGACTTCAGAGGCTGCATAGTCCAACCCCCAGAAATACTTCTGTGAATAATTTCATGTGTGTGGGATCTTTTGACTCCTTAAGCTATTTGTCTTAACAATGAGTTCTTTGGGCCCAAGGATATTTTAATTGGACCAATTTACAGCTCTACGAACAGTGCTTTCATATATCTGTCTTCTGAAGTCCCTTAAACATTGATTATTTCTGTCTTTTGATCTCTTTGCCTATTTGCTGGACATGAGGTGAAATTTATTAATTTACCTTTTCCTTATTAATAATTCAGAGCAATGTTTCATATGCTTATTAGTAACTGGTAATTTTTTTTTAGAAAGCTATTCATATCTTTTGACATCAGATTATCTATTGGGGAATGACTCTTGGTTTTATGTATTTATATCAATTTCCTAATATACCTTGATTTAGACCATTATATATGATGTATAGTTTTGGCATGATCTATTCTTAAATTAAGCCATATTGAGTTGTTCTAACCATTGCTTCCTTTCTAGGTGTTCATTAATGACAGTTACGGGATCCTTTAAGTAATAAGTTGTAGAAATTTTCATGATATTTAAGTCAAGCTTGCTGGTGTATAGTTTGCAGACTCTGCTTTCTCCTCTTTTTTTTCCCCACTCCTTTTTTAAAAAAAAAATGGAGACATTTGCCTTTTCCACCTCTGTGTGTATCTGCTATTCTGCACAGTCATTCAGAAATTCCTAAGAGTGGCTTAACAGTCATAGCTGCCAGTCCTTTCAGTTCCCTGTAATATACATCTGAATGCTTTAGTGATTCGAACTCATAAGAATCGCAAGGTGCTCTTTTTGCAGCTGGTTGTCTTCCTCATATTTATTTCATTTTATGTATTTTTATTCTTTTTTCTCCCAGATTTTAGCTCTTTTACTTATTTTTTGTTGCAGGAAAATATGAAACAAATAAAAGTTCAAAAGTTCTTATTTATTATTTATTATCATGTTATGTGTCATCAGCGGTTCTTCCCCTTTTGTTCTCTTTTCCCAGGATAGCTGGGACATCCTCTTCTTCCTTTTCCCCCTTCTTTACCTTTACTTGCTTCAGAATGTGTTCTTCTCCTGGAGAATCCATCTCTTCTTTTGCTGGTGTGTCTGCATTTCTCTTTAGATACCTCACTATTAGAATTAGTCATTTTTGTGTCTTCAGTATTTCATTCTTGAGATCTTCTAATCTCTTCTGTAGAATTTTAGATCCTTTTTTAAAATTTTGGATTCTTCTTATATTTTCTTGCAATCTTATTCTCCTAGAATATGGGGGTACATGTCAGACTACAGGGTGCAATTAGATGGCCCATAGATGGAACATTGGGCCCGGAGTCAAGAAGACCTGAGTTCAAATGTGGCTTTATACACTTATTAGCTGTGTGACCCTGGTCAAGTTTGAGAACAATTGTGTTATTTGGACAGGGTCCTGATAAAGAAATATTTATTTTTAGAAATAAGTTTATTCAGAGCAAGTGATTATGTGGGTTATCATATTTTATACTCAGAACATATAAAATCTTTATGGTAGCTTTTTTGATAATAAATTTTCTTCTACTTTTACTAATTGCAAAGTGGGAGTAATTTTCAAATGGGAATATTTAATACCCAAAGCTTTGTGAGAAAAAATATATTCTAATTTTAAAAAATAATGAATAATAAATAACAGCAAAAATAATAAATAACAGCACCAAAAATAAGCTTGGAAAATATACAGTTTCTGTCTGCAATAGTGTACTATAAATGAAATCAGTTTTGTTGATATGAATGTAGGTTCAATTCAGATATGGACTGTATTTTTAAAACTGAAAATGCTTTAAACAGAAGTGTTGCACACACAATTGTATTTTTGATTTGGACCTATAATTATGTTTTACACAAAATTTCCTCTCCCTTTCCAGCTAAGCAATTTGATTTCCAGTTTTTATAGTCTTTGGTGCTTGCAGCTGGAGAGGTTAAACAACTTGCCTGGGGTATTATAGCTAATGAGTATTAGACATGGAACTTAGGTTTTTTGACTTTAAGGTTGGTACTAGACCCACTGTTACAGTGTTTCTTCTTTTACCCACATACATGTACCCTGCATATGCACATGTGCACGTAGAGACATGCACTCAAATTATGTACAAATCAAATTTTGCCAGAATATTGGGACCAGTATAGCCTTACTGTTCTCTTTTACTTTATTGTGGCATGGGTTCATTTGTATGATTTTATATTTGATATAATGTTTGGTATTTTAAATTACGTACACATTTAAATGGAGACTTTTTTTTTTAAAGCAATATGGTGAAATTGAAGACTGTCAGATTGACGACTCCTCTCTTCATGCGGTAATTACATTCAAGACAAGAGCAGAAGCAGAAGCAGTAAGTCCAACAATACTTTAACCTTTTGAAAAATCCATTTTGAAAGTATTATTGGTGCCTTAATTTTTATTATGTCCATAATTTCCTAATAGTTCAATATCTTTCTGCACTGTGATAGATTCTACCCTTGTAACAGAAAAAAACAGTTGAACAAAACAAATACATGGAGTATTCTGCACTCGTAGCCCAGTGCTTTTCTTCCCAAGAAAATGGAATTGTGTTTTGTTTTCTGCTTTCTTGGACCAAGATTGGTCATTGAATTGAATGTGATTTCAGTTGCCTTACAGTTTTGTTTTTCCTGTTTACATTGTATGCTTTTGTTGTCCAAACCAGAGTCCGTGAACTTGTTTTAAAATTTCTTTTGATAATTGTATTTCAGTTATCAAATTAGTGTGATTTTTCCCTTCATAATCTTGCATATTTTGTTTTTTGCATCTAAAACACTATTTTGAGGAGTGCATAGACTTTACCAGATTGCTAAAAGTGAGGTCCATAACAGAAAAAACAAAAACAAAACAGTTAAGAACTTGTAGACTGAACTCTTCTCTTGGCTCTGCTTTTTTCTCTCTGCTTAAGGTCATATGGATCCTCCCCATGTTTTTCTCAATTCCTTATACTTGTCATTTGTTAAGGTAGAATAATTCCATAACATGCATACCATCATCATTTGTTCAGCTATTCTTCAGATGACAGAAACCAAATTTCCCATTTTTTTTCTTTTTTTGCTACCACAAAATGTTTGATACTTGTGAATATTCTGATATATACGTGACCTCTCTGTCATTGACTTTCCTAGAGTGTATGCTGAATAGTGAGATTTTGGGGATACAAAGTATGAACAATTAATTATTCTTTTTGCATATTTCCAAATAGTTTTCCAGAAAAGTTGAACCAGTTTACACTTCTAACAATGCTTTATTAGTCTGTTTTCTTGCTATAGTTCCTCCAGTATAGATTTTTTTGGTCATTTTTGCCAATTTAGTGGGTTTGACATTAATCCTTAGTTATTTTCATTTGATTTTTATTTTTCTTATTTATTTGGAACACTTAAAAATCTTTTTGTTTATTGTTTGTATTTCCTTTGAAAACTATTACCACTGTCCTTTTATCACTTAACCTTCTGGAGAATGTCTCTTCAATATATTTTCCGGGTTTGTAACTTCGTTCAATTTAATCCAACGATTTAAAACATAAGCAAGAGATGAATCTGTAATTCAGGCAGTTCTTCCGTTAGTTGAAAATTCATATTTAAGTGGCCCAGGGAAAAACTTTCTTACAGAAGATAAACATTGTTAACAGCTTAGTAAAAGCCTGTTTTTGATAGGTAGATAAAATGCATAACTGCAGCAAAATATTATCATTAAACAATTATTATTCCTGATGTTTCACTTTAAAGTTTATGAAATGGTTCATATGCAATATTGATTTTGATCCCTGCAACAACTTTGTGATAGTGGAACTGTTATTTTCATTTTATAGATGAGAAAACTGAGAGAGGTTAAGTAATTTGCCCAAGGTCACACAGCCATTAAGTGTCCAAAGCAGGATTGCATAGGAGCATAGATCTAAGAGTTAGAAGAGACCTTAAAGGTCATTAATCTAGTCTTACCATTGTACAGATGAAGAAATTGAAGACCAGAGAGATCTAGTGACTTAATTAAGGGTTACATAGCAAGCAAGTATCACAGGCAGAATTTGAACTCCGATCTTGTGACTCCCAAGTCCATTTCTGTATTCTCTGTACTATACCCTTTTTAGCTCACAAAAAAACTTACCGTTATTAATCAGTTTTTAAAGCGGTGCTTTTATTCTCAGTCTACCTTCCCACTTTTCACTTCACTTTTTACCTAGCCTTAATCAATGAATAGACATTGTCTCAGACAAACTGAGACCAGGGAAAGACCTTAACTTTAAAAGGCCAAGGTCTCCCACTGCATTCAGGGCCATCTCTAGTCATCCTGATCTATGTTTTGCCACTGGACCCAGTTGGCTCAGGAGGAGAAGGTGGGGCTGGTGACTTCGTACAACCCTTGTTCACTTAAATTCAATTCACTTGCATGGCATGGCATCACCTCCCTGATGTCATGGCCCTCTTCTAGAACAAAGGACAAACAACAACAGTACCTTCCCACTTCCTGCCTATTAATGGGTAGCATATGGAAGAGAGCATTTAAAATCATCAGCGTATAGACTCTGTATTTGAAACCCTCAGGACTTCTGAAATTTTCTACAAAAAAGTTCAGTGTTTAAGTGAGCTTGTTTATTGCTTGGTTTTGCCCTGCTTTTAAAAATCAGCTGTTTGCTATGGTAAATATTAACCTTAAATATTAAAAAGATCATGAAAACAATCTTTAACTCTTCCATTTTCTGGTGTTTTGGTTAATTTGATTGTTGGTTTAGCCCATAGATAGAATTATTTTTATTATGGTGATGTATATATTGTATAATAGTTTAGGTTGTGGTTGCTAGATGAATAGTTGGTAATTATTTCATTTTATAAGCAATATTCAGTTGGAAATATGATAGTTTTACTTGGCCTGTGTAGTATAGAGAGAAATAGTGTGGTGGTTATAGAGATAAATATATCTGGCCCTAGAGTAAGGAAGACCCAGGTTTAGGTCCTGCCTCTGACAGTTATGGACTATTTATCCTGAGCTGGTTCACCCTGCTTCATGGTGCCCCAGAACGCAGCTCTGTACGATGAGAGGTTGCAGAATAGGTGATTGTCTGCCTTGGTGCATTTAGCTTTTGGATGAGGAGTTCCCCATATCAATGAAATCACAGGTTTGATTCACAAAACCACAAAGGTATTATTGTATATTATATAATCAGTGTGGTCTTAGGCAGTGTTCAGCTTTTTAAAAGTTTGGTTTTTCCTCTTCATTATATCTTGCTGACTCTTCTCTTCCTAGAGAGGCAATCTAGTGTCTTAAATTTCCCACTGGGTCCCATGAGCTCTGCTAGAGAACTTAACCAAGGGGAGGACTTGGCCTGAGGGTACTTGGTGACAGCAGGATTTGATTCTTGTTGGATATATGAAAGGGTTCACCCAGAGTCTGGGTTCCAGACCATTAGAATTAGCCTAGTCTCCAGAGTAAGAGCCACAATAATCAAGGGCAGCCTCCTGGTATTCTAGTTGTAATCTTGATCCTTTGGCCCAGACTTAGAGTTCTTCTGTAGACCTGTTGGAAAGGATTTTTGGTGGGCTTATTTTGTATCGTACTACTTCACTGAAATTATTTTATGCCTTTCTTTGTGGGTTCTTTAGGATTTTATAAGCAAGCCATCATGTAAAATTAGGAGTAGTTTTTTTCCTCTTGGCCTATATGTGTGCCTTTAGTTCTTTATCTTTTTGTCATTACTAGCATGTCCAAAGCTATATCAAATAACTGATGAAAGGGGGAGGACCACTTTGCTTTATTCTTTTTTCATCAATAAAAGTTTTTAGTGTTTCTCCATTGTATAAAATGCCATGTTCCAGCCCCCCTTTTTTCATCATTTTAAGAAAGGGTTTTTCTCTGCCTAGACTCTATAGGGCTTTTTAGCATAAACGAGCATTGCATTTCAACAAATGCTTTTTAAAATTGAGACGACATAGGTCTTTGGAATTTTTTTTTATTCATTCATTCATTCATTCATTCATTCATTCATTCATTTATTTTTGCTTTAAATATACCTGATTACGACTATTGTAAAGTAATACTAGTTTAGGTAAACAGTTTTAAAAATTGCATTGTTTTACTTTTTATTTTTCCCTAAAGGTTATATATTTATGTTTAAGTCAAATTTTCCCTCAAATTGACTAAAATTTCAGTCTGTCATCATTACATTGCCCTTTTAGATTGTTAACATCTTAAACTTTCAGTCATAAACATTCCTTTTGAGTTTTAGTAGAACATAGAACAGTCACAATTCACTTTTTTCATTGTCGTGCTTTCAAAAATTATCAGAAAATAGGAAGTAAAGCTAGCTAGTTCATCTGTTCATTATACTATACAACTGACTATTTGGGAAAACCCAAGTATCTAATGAGCAAAAGACTAAAGATTGGGCAGTTCTCCCCCTTATCACAACATAATAGAATGAAAAAGAAGAGGAAAATATAAAAGAATAAGTTTTAATTGTTGCAGGAGGAAGCATTTTGGAAATGAGTACTAAAAATACTTGTCTGTTCTAATTCTTTTGGATATTAGCAAAATATAGCTTGCTGATTTTGAACTCTACAACAATTTTATATTTTGATACTCTCCCTCCCCCATGCCCCTATTTGTGTATAATATTGTCAGATTTGTGTTAGAATCATGATCGTTTTCAGATGAAACTACATATATATACACACACGTATATCCTCCATGTATAACAACATTTCATCCAAGATAAAATAGAACTATGGCGACCATTTCAATTTGTCCAGTGGATTCCTCAATAAACTATTGCTTGTCAGTATTTCATATCATGAAAATAAAATTGTTCTGACACATTTTGATTAACAGTGAGTCTTAGTAATTATCATGATTTTTTTTGCTATAATTTACAGAAAAATAATGTTGTTTTGATTTTGTATTAACTTTACCCATTTCTGTGAATGCTAGATTTAGTGTGGAATAGCTGGTGATAGAGTTTTGGGCATCATTGCATGGATAAAGAGTAACTTTGGGTGGTTCCTTGGGATGTAGTGAGGATAGTGAGAAAGATGAGGAAGTAACTAATTTTATTTGCATTTTTTTCCTCATTTGCATGATGCAGTTTCATTTTAAGAAGTAAAACTTAGGGTGTAGTGATGTGTTGCATTCATTGTACAAAAGGTTAAAAATAGTTCCTATATTTGCCAAGACCTTATTGTAAATTTTTTAAATGGGTTGGTCTGCTTGTTTTGAGCCCAGAATTAAACTACTATATCTTGAAATTTTATAATGGTCTTTATCCTTTATATGAACTTTTAACATCTCATATTGTATTTACTTTGTGTTTATCCTATTCTTCTCTCTCCCTCCTTCACTACCCCACTAGATTTTAGGCTTCTTGACAAATGTCTAAATGTGTCCTTTAATCATCTAGAAAAGTCCTTTGTAGATATTCAGTATAAACGTTAATTGAATCTTACCAAGATCTTGTCTCTAACAAAGTATGGAAATTTTGCTTGTGCAGTATTCTATTAACCTCTTTGCTTACAATATTGTGCTTACTTTTCCTAGTTCTTAGGTTATGGAGTTTTATAAAATTTTCATTATGCACCAAACTAAGATAACAGGTACATAGAAATAATCAGTATTAGTAAAAAGGACCAGGATTAGCTTAGAAGGATAATTCTTTAAAAATTGAAAATATGTATCCAGTTGCAATAAAAGTGATAATTGCAGGCAAATTCCTGTTTAAAAATATATACCTGCTTAAAATCTAGGGTGAGAGGGGCGGCTAGGTGGCGCAGTGAATAGAGCGCTGGCCCTGGAGTCAGAAGGACCTGAGTTCGGAGCCAGCCTCCGACACTTAAATCCACACAAAAACCTAGCCGTGTAACCTTGGGCAAGTTACTTAACCCCAATTGCCCTAAAGGGGCGGCTAGGTGGCACAGTGAGTAAGAGCATCGGCCTCGGAGTTGGGATGACCCGAGATCAGATCCGGCCTCAGAAAATGAGCACCCATGCATAAATAATGACTAGCCCTGTAACCTTGAGCAAGTTACTTAACCCCAATTGCTTTAAAAAAAAAAAATCTAGGGTGAGGATTTCATTTAAATCACTTGGAAAAATGGGGCAGAAATAAGTATAAAAGAACAACACATTTTTAAGCTTTTTATTTCTTTTTCTTTTTTCTTTTTGGAAGGGGAAGGCAGGGCAATTGGGGTTAAGTGACTTGCCCAAAGTCACATGGCTAGTAAGTGTTAAGTGTCTGAGGCCGGATTTGAACTTGGGTCCTCCTGACTCCAGGGCCTGTGCTCTATTCACTGCACCACCTAGCTGCCCTGCATTTTTAAGATATTTAAAGATACTTTTATTAGGTATAAAAGTTTGTATTCTTTTTGGCCCCATTGAAGACATAATCAACATATTTTAAAGAACAATAGAAACTTTATCTGTTTAATACTATACCTGTTAGGACAGGGACTCTAGATGACTGATTTTATTCCATTTTTGTCATGTGGTTGAAAAGTATTTCAAAATTGAAAACAGATTTAAATAGATGAAATTTCAAAGTCCTTCATAACCTGAACCCTTCCCTCCTTTCTAGTCTTTTCTCTCTCATCTATGCTTGGAAATCTCTCCTAATTTATCTGTTGGCTTCCTTCAAGTTTCCGCTAAAATTTCCCTTTCTGTAGGGTATCTTTTCCAATCTCCCTTAATGCTAGTCTAGTAGTACCTTTCCTCTGGGATTATTTCCAATTTATCTTGTATATGTCTTGTTTGTGCATAGTTGTGTGTTTGTGTCTCCCTCATTAGATCATCAACTCCTTGAGATCAGGAATTGTTTTTGCTTTTTTTACTCTCTTCAAAACATTACACAGTACTTAACCACATAGTGGGTACTTAATAAATCCATATTACTTTGACTTGACATAGTTGGCTCAGAATGGTGTTTTCCCTAAGGATATTTCTATATTAGAAGTTATTGAAGTGCATGGTATAAAGCTACTTGTTAAATAGTGTTAGGACAGTATTATTGATTTCTTTAGTATCAGAAACTCTTAGATTAGAAAATTCTTTCTCTTAGTTGTAGATTGGTACTTGTCTTAGGGTTAAAGGACTTGTCCAGGGTCACATTGCCAGTATGTGTTATGGTCAGGTCTGCCTAGCTCCTAAGCCATGGCACCATGCCATTTCATGTTTTATTACATAAAGATGTTTTTAAAAATTGAATCAAAAGAATACCTTCTCTATTTTGTCCTTTTTATCACTCCCTTGTGCCACCTTTTCTCCCCGGGGACTGTATTAAAGGCACAGCTCTAGGTTTGCCCACCTAGGTTAGAGTTAGTTAACCTTTTCTGGCTGTTTGGTCAACTGATTTCTACACTAAGATCTCACATCTGCCTACAGTAGGTCAGAAGCAAGTTTCCATTCAGCCTCATAGACTAGAATTTCTCAGCCTTCTTTTTAGTGGGTGTAGCAGTTTCTTCCTTAAGAAGGGGAATTATTTTCTCCTTGTCCTTCTGTCTTCTGAACTCTGTCAGGTCGGGGTATAAATCCTGATAGCTGGTAATGCTGTTTATATTGCAGAACCTATATCCTTTGTCTTTTGAAGAAAATCATTCCTCTTCTTTTATATCTTAATTCTCACCTAAAAACCACATTTGAAACTTTTGCCCAGATATCTGCCCTTTGGGATACCTTGCGTATGACTTTAAAATGTCCCATACATCTTAATTCTCTCCCTCTTCCCAATGACTATGTGTACAGGGAGGGAAGAAGAGGGGAGAGATTGCTTTTAATGTGATTGGCATCGAGTCTTTTCTTCCTTTCTCTTACCATTTCCCTTAATTATACAGTATCACAAATTTATTTTAGACTTCTACCTTAAAAACTGGACCATTAGTTATATTTCTCAGTTAGCAGGCCCTATAATAAAAAATTAATATTTAGTCTTAATGTGCACTCAGAATATGGTTTAAAAGAGTTTTAGGTTTGTAGTTAGTAGAATAAGACTTGGGTTTGATTTCAGCTCCAACAAGACTGTTAAACTTTAGGTAACTCACTTAATTCCTCTGAGCCTCAGTTTCTTCATCTGCAAAATGGGTTATTACTTTTTAACTTCTATTAGAAACTATTGAATAGTAAGGTCCTTTTATAATATTTCATTAAATGCCTTTTGGGATAGAACACACTAAATTTATACTGAATTCCACCCTCACTCATCTGGATTTAACTTTTATTTGGAAGTTGGTGATATAATTCATAGCAGTTGGCTTCCAAGAGACTTGATTAGAGTGTGGGAGACCAAATGGGACTCTTAGATATGGCACTTTAGGATTTTGAACAAAAGAGTAGGGAGGAGTTTTTTTTGGGGGGGGGGGGTTTGTGTGTGTGTGTGTTTTTTTTTTTTTTTGAAGCACAGAAGGAAGGCAAAGGGACAAGTTCTTAGAATTTCATATGGTTAAAAAATGAAGTTAACCTGTTTAGTTGAGCTTTTTCCATCTTACAGAATAGGGGGGGAAAGGTGGGGTTTAGGAAATAAGATGAAATTTTCCCTAGAACTGGGCCTGAGACTCTGAAGGCCCTGACTTTAGTCTTTATATTATCTTGCTAATGCTTTTTGTAATCTTGGACTAGAGACTTTACCTCTCTCTAACTTGTTTTCTTTAAGTATCTGGACTTGATCTCCAATCTACTTGAATCAAGATAAAATTTAAGGTTTAGTTCTTGAAATTTGTATAGTATAGCTGTTATATCTAGAGAAGATTAAGTTACTGTAGTAGTTGAAAGTTGAGTTTCAAGTCTAGTAGTTCCTAATCAGCTTCTAGGCTGGTAAAACGGAAACAAAGCTTTTAGAATCTAAAGTAAGAATAAGTAGGATATAAGTGAGGATTTGAAACTCAGTGTGTGACTTATAGGACCTGGACTTGATGACATATCTCCTTTGAAAACAATTAAAAAAATTTTTCCCCCTTTGTTTATGGTCATATTCTTGATAATTCAGAATTCTTGAATAAGTGACACACAATTAAGGTATTTGATGTTTAAATATGTCAGGACATTTGTGGTGGGGTTTATATTATCTCTACACATTATTTATCATCTGGCATATTGAGGGTGCTGATTGGTCCAAAAGTTGTTGAACTAAATAGCATTAAAATACATCTTAGGTTTTTTTTTTTGTTTTGTTTTGTTTTTGTCCATGGGTAGAGTAAATAAACAGACAAGAATATCTGAATTTACCTTCAGAATCCTTAGTATTAGAGGAGAGTAAAGGCAAGGAGAAAGTACCAGGATTTGGACCTGAAGGGACAAGAAGGAAGCATTAAGGGCCATGGCTAAAGAAGCTTACAAATAGAATATTCGAGTGTGTGATAACATTAAATCCTTCATTGTATAGATAAGGAAACTGAGGCTTGTAGAGGTTGTGATTTATCTTTGAACTTAAACAGTTATAGTAAGCAATTAAGTTATTTGACTACAAGTCCAGTTTATTCTCCCTCTTCTATGTTACTATTTTGCCATGTCCCAAGAATTTCTTAGCTTATGGTTTTTTGTTTTGGTGCTTGTTCGCCTATAAAAACTGAAATTTTGATGTGATAAACAAAATTAACTAACCTAAATTTATTCTGTTTAATGATCCAGGAACATTTTCATCACTTCCATGACCCTATAGTAGCAAACACTTTTAAATTTCATTTTTTTTGAGGGGGGAAGAGATTTTCTTATATATCTAGAGATTTCTTATATTTCTATTTAAGTTTTATTTTGAAGCAACATTTAATTTTGTGTGAACTTTTAAAGCTGTCTACTCTTCTGTGTTTTAAATTTTGGGCAGATACTTTATTTTTCTTTATAGGTCAATGCTGTTAAGATCATTGGAGAGAAGCCTAACATTGTATTTTTATTAAGTATTTATTGAAATGTTGATACCCTGATTGAACATTAGTAGAAGTATCTTGGATATTAGATTTCAGTGGCAAAATATGAAAAATACTGGTTTTTAGAACTTTCTAGCCTACAGAATGTTGGATAACAAAGCTTTTATGTAAAATGGTTTGCAATATAGAATTATGTTGTATGATTCTACCTTAAAATGAATATAGTATTTACCATGTTAAATTTTGGATCAAATTGATGCTTAAAGAAGAAACTTCTTAGAAACTTATTTGGAATATCATTTCATAGTTTTCAGGTATCATTATGCTTTGAAACCCAAATTATGACTGATAGCAAAATCACTGTATTATGAGAGGCAGTATGGTTTGTTGGAATGAGAACTGGACTTCAAGTCAGGATGAGATCTGGATCCCACTTAGAACACTTGCTTGCTGTGGTGACTAAGGGCAAATCATAAAATTTGAGCCTCAGTTTCTTAATTCATAAAGTGGCCAGAGTAAAATTTGCCTTATAGAGATAATTCTGAGGAAAGAACTTGGCAGACTTTTAAGTGTTACATAAATGTGAGTTAGTAACTGTAACTAGAAACATTTAAACAAATATAGTAAGAAATTTTATGAGAGTTTATTTTGTAGAAAGTTTCAGTAATCCTTTTAGCTTTTCCAGTGGGGGGAAAAAGTCTTGTTTTATGAAAATTTATGTTTTATCCTGAAAACAAGGTAAGATCTTTTAAAATTGTAGCATTTTCATGTAATAATCATTTCTTCAAAAGATTACAAGTTATTCCTGAACCCAAATGTCATGTATAAGTACATCTTAAAAATTCCAGTTGTGTGACATTGTGATGAGACCCTGGACTAAAAACTCCAGAGCTGCATTTTAATAGGCATGGAATCTTTTACATTTATCATAAATTTATATGTACAGATTTAAAATTTATACCTGGGGACTTTAATATCACACAACTCATGTGCAGATGTCATTGAACATGTAATTGTTTCTACATTTCACATTATGCTGTAGTTTGAGATTGTGCTATAAATCTTTTGTGACTGTGATGGTTATTTCGGTATGTTGCTAACACTGATTTATGCTAGTTCATGTTACTTTAATTTGAACATACTATTTCCAAAGCAGCCACTTAATGCAGCTGGTACTTAGAAAGGCATGAATATCCCATAAGTTAAAATTTTTACATTTTCAATTACAAAGACTTTACAGAAAATGGAACATTTTTCAGAACAGGTTATAATAGCAAAGTTAAAATTTTTTTCAACATTGAAGCATTTTGTATTTGTGAAATTTTAGGATTCTTTTTTAAAGGAACAGTATTACATTAAGAATATTGTAGTACTGGGGTCCATTTTAATGTTTGATGTCAAATGTGGACTTTGTTACTGTATATGAATTGATATTCTAAAAAAGTAAGGTCACTTTACTTCATATGGTATGATTATGAATGGTAAGTTTCCATATGTGTCGTGCATAAATTATTAATATTATCTATTTATCTTCTATCTACCTGCCCCCCACCCAATCACTATCAATCCCTGATTTCTCCTAAGTTTCAGTCTACATCAGCAGTTAACTATTGGACATTTTGATTGGATATAGGAATCTCAAAATCCAAGTCTAAAATAATTCATATTTCTCCAAATCCATTCCTCCTACAGACTTCCCTGTTATTATCAATAGCTACCATCTGTCCAGTCACTAAGGTTCACACCTCAGTCATCCTTGACTTTTACTCTCCTTCATCTCACATATCCAGTCATTTGCCAAGTGTTTTGTCTGTACTCTATCTCTTGTGTCTCTTGTATCTTTCCTTTTCTCTCCACTCACACAGCTTCTACTCTAATTCAGGCTTTCTTTATCTCTTAGTTATATATTGAAATAATCTTCTTTAATAGATCTTATTACCTCGTCAGTCTCTTCTCCAATTCATCCTCCACATGCTTCCAGAGTAATACTCTTAAAGTTCAAGTCTGACCATGATATTCCTCTGCTTTTAGTAAATTCCCAGAACTTGTAACTTTCAGGTACATATAAGATCAAATAGAAACTCTTCTGTTTTACATTTAAAACTCTTTATAGCCTGACTCCGAGAGAGAGAGAGAGAGAGAGAGAGAGAGAGAGAGAGAGAGAGAGAGAGAGAGAGAGAGTTAATTATATATGTGTGTACATATACACACTGCTCTGGTTCAGTTGTACTGTCCTTGACCATTGTGGTATTCCTCCTTCAAGATATTCCTTTCCTTATCTGTATGTCTTTACTTGGTCCACATCACCTCCCACTTGAGACTTTCTCTTTAGTTCTTATGCCCGACACATAGTAGGCACTTAATCCTTGTTGATTGATTGAATGTTTTTTTTCCTTAATGGAATTGCACCAGAAGGGATCATAGATGTTTTTTAGCCTAACTAGGCCCCGGGAGGTGAAACCACCAGAAAAATTCAGAAAAACTAAACCAAACACTAATACTGTAATTCAGTAGCATTTATTCTAAGTATTATAATTGTCAGAAGAGCTAAACTCTTTCTTAGAGGTATTAAACTAACATTTTTACTCTTTTTAGGCTGCAATTCATGGATCTCGTTTCAAAGGACAGGATCTTAAACTGGCCTGGAATAAGCCTGTAATTAACATGTCAGCCGTTGAAGCAGAAGAAGTTGAGCCTGATGAGGAGGAAGTAGGTCATTTTTGTCATTGTGTGGGCGGGAGGGGTTTAGGGGGTGTGTAAACTGTCAGTTTCAGAACTTAATCCTGAGCCCTGTGGTAGACTGAAGCAGTGATAGTTATGATACTTGAAAATAACCAGCCAAAAATCATGTGTCTAGTCTGTTTTCCAGGGGCAATTTACCATTATATGAGTATGTCATAACTCGGTGCTTGTGGTGGTCAGTGCTTGATGGTTTACGTGGTGCTTCCTGACCACCACCCTGAGATTAGAGAGGATAAATACTATTATGCTTATCTAGAAGTTGAGGAAACTGAGACCCAAAGAGGTGACATCACTTGCTCAGGCACCCATAGTTAGTAAGTGCCAGAGCTAGGATTCAAACCCTTGCCTCCTGACAGGAAGGTCAGAATCCTTTCCACTTCCCCTTGCTGTTCCTGGTTGGTTAATAAGAAATCTTACAGTCTATTAGTTTTAAAATAACTCTATATCTAGTTCCTATTACATCCCAGCTTTCCCTTTATTTGTCTTTCCCTTTCATAAAGTCTACATCCTTGTTTTGAAGCCAAAAAAACCCAAGGTAGGACAGTTCTGCTTAGTTTGCTGCTTTATATCAGTGTAAGATGATTCTCTTTTTCAGCATGTAGTTGTTCTGTGAGAAAAAGTTAAGCATGGGAAGGGAAGCCTGTTGGGGAAACTTTATAATAGTTTCTCATTTTTATCCAACTCAGATCTTTGTGTAGTGTAGCTTTGATATTCCTCCCCGCCTTGGGCCATGTGAATTCCCAGGTGATCAGATAGGTCCTTATTAAAATCAAAGTGCAGAAATGCTTTTTGAAACTAAATATATGTGATTTGGCATTATTTGATAATAGTATTAATAATAGCATATAATCTGTATAGCACTTTAAGGTTTACAAAGTACTTCTTTCACAATTGTGTGAGGTGAGGAGGCAAGTACTATTATTCCCATTTTACATCTGAGGGAGCAAAGTGTCGATGGTCAGTGACTTGCCTGATGTTTCAGGGCTAGTAAGTAAGAGCCTGGACCAGCATCCAGTTCTTGGATTACAAATCCCAATCCAGTACATTTCCCACAATAGCGAAGAGTCTATACCTCTTCCCTGCCATAAGAATTGAATAGTACATAGATATAGAATAATCTACAATATTAATTCCTTTTTTGGGTTGTGAATAATAGAGGGATTAATACAAAAAGACACTGTCTGAGAGGCTTTTAGGAGGAACGAGTTACAGGAAATACATGCAGTGGATGTAAATGCATTAACATCTGTTGTGCACAAGTGCTAGAGGTGGTTACTTGTATGATTAGAAACTACTAGAGCATGATGGGCAAGCTTTTAAGACTGTAGGAACATTTGGTTAGATAGGAGAGGGGAGGGAATTAAAGGCATGGTAATGGCATGTACAGACCTGATTTTATGTTTATTGCTTGTTATATGCATACCAATATACTAGGCTATAGGATCTCATTTGTCCATTGTTCTTAAAGTTTGATGGGCTGAGGTTGTTGCTTTCTCCTCAGTTGTTGCTTGACATTTCTGTCAGATGAGATACATTTTGTATTCAACTCTGAGAAATATCTATATATAAAAGTTTCCCACTCTTTGTTTTGGTAAGTTCCTAAATACATTTTAACCTAAAGTTTCAGGAAGAGTCTTTGGTGGATGACTCATTGCTTCAAGATGATGATGAAGAGGAAGAGGACAATGAATCTCGTTCTTGGAGAAGATGATTTGACTCATCATTGATCTACAAATGCTAGGACTCTACCTGTGTTTCATTAGTATTACCTAATGTACTTTTACATATTTGTAAAAACAATTTTTGGTAAAATGTGATGAAGATGGATTTCAAAAATAGACTAAAGAGAAGAAACTACCTTCTGATCCTGTATTTTGAAAGATTGCTGTTTGAGTTTTATTTCAGTAAACAATTGCTAAAGACATCACTAGAAACATATGCAATGTTTTTATTACATACTTCTACTGAGCGTTACAGAATTCTTTGGGTTCTTTGTAATTTAATGAATAGGTCTGAAAAATATATGACCAATACTTGTTATAACTTAGAGGATTTTTGTTTTATTCCAAAGTATCAAATGAATTTGCATTAAAAATCTTAAATGAATGTTTCCAAAAATGAATAGATAACATAGTACTAAAGTCTCCAAGTTATGTATTCATAATGCATAGTAGTATGCTTAGGCTTTACTATGTACTAGCCTTTTGTTTAACTTGTGTATGTATTTTACAAATGGGTTTTAATGATAACGGTGTATGACTGCTTTGCATATAAATCCTTATGACTTTAAGATGTTTGAAAAAAATAAAGTGGAATGGTCTCTTTAAAAAAAAAGAAAAAGAAAAAAGCAATAACCAAAAAAAGCCAAGGCAATGTTCCCTAATTTAAAAAAAAAAAAGAAAAGAAAAGAAAAAAAAACTAAAATAAAAAAGACCATTCCAAATGGTGACCACCCCTTTCCCCCAGTACTCACAAAAAGAGCTATAATCACTAATTTATTCATAACAGTAGTTTAATGATACCTTTACAATAATGTGCAATCTGATGCCTAAAATATATACCAATTCAGTTTGGTTTGATCCTTTAAATTTTCAACAGATGTCTTAAAATTAAAAAACTTTAAAAACTTGGCTGATTAGTTTGGAACCACACTTCAAGTAGACCTAATTTGATGAATAAGAAAACCATCAGATTACTTTTTGGATATATGAAAGAAAACTTGACCATGTGAAGATATATGAATAAAGAGATGTACTATAAATTAGTACTTAGGAAAACATTGTTTGGTAAGTACACCAGCCTCAAATTTTTATAGTGTACATTTGTTGTACCTTTATGAAGATCCTTGACTTTTACAAAATCTTTACTTCAGAACAAACTTTGTGGAGACATAATGAATCCAGTTAATCAAAATTTATATAGTATGAATTTAAAGAAAATCTTACTATATTTATTTCCTTTTAGTGATATAAGTATTCCCTCTTCTTCCTAAACTGATATTCTTTCGTCTTCAGAATGTTTTTTGGCTCTTGCCATTTGAGGAGGTTAGTTCTCAAGAACTTATTAATTTAAAAAGACTGTTATAAGAAATGGAAGAGATGCCATCCCAGGTGTCTGGAAATCCGTTGATGCCTATTATGAATATCATTCTGTATATTTCACTTCCTTCTTATTGTTATGCTGAGGAAGTCACCCTAGACTCTCAAATTCTATCTTTTGTTTGATGACCAACATAGCTAAGATCAGAGATGTTCATCCCCAGAAAGTTGGCTACCAAGCAGTAAATTTTTTTCAACCATAGCCAACTCATGGTAACAATTTACTAATCAATCACAGAGATGTTGTGATTGGCATTAGGTGAAAGTGATACCCACACCACTGAAAATTTCCAGTTTTCAAAGTATGTTTTACATAAGGCATTTAACAGCAATTTTAGAATGATGTGCCAGTTCCTGTCTTTTCCTCTCTGCCACATTTTCCTGACTTACCCCAACTTTTCTCTTTTCCCACTTCCCACCACCTGTCCCATTTGTACATTGCAGTGGAAGTCTATGTTACTTGGTTAATGGTACTATCTTGCTGAACATTTTGATGTTAAATTTCATATGCTAACGTTGGATTTCAATTAGTTTAATATTTCTTTCCAAACATATATGTATATATACACACACATACATATATATGTGTGTTTTTAGATCTGTGGTATAGTCATTCGTAACATTGTTATCTAGTCTATGCTTGTGCTATTCTGGTTCATTAGGTAAGTGTGTTCTTTTTTCTTTTTCTTTTTCTTTCTTTCTTTTTTTTTTTTTAATTTTAGTAGTCATGAAAGATGCCAAATTGACAGAGGCACAAGTTCCTTCTCTTTGCACCAAACAGGTACTACAGCAAAAGTAAATCTTTTAGATTTAAAAGCCAGTTAATTATCCCTGGTGATTTTGGCTTTATTAATTTAAAATTTTTTGGTTAGTGGTTTTTGTGTTTATTTATATAAACTACAGAGGAAATATTAATTTTCCTAAAATCATGTAATAACTTAAAGTTTATAAGTGCTTTGTATCCTCTTTCTCTGAGTTCAGTGATCAGTAAGGTTTTTGAAGGTTATTGTATAAAGAATCAAAAGATTTGTTTAAATCATATAACTTATTTGAGCTTCAGTTTTCTTGACTCTCCCTTGGGCATAATAACTTAGAACTCATAGGTTTGTTGGCCAAGGTCATATGAGATCTGTGTAAATGTGTTTTTAATTGTTAAGTAGTAATTTAAATGAGACTGGTTATGAAGATTTTTATTTTAATGGATGGATGGATATAGTGAATGAGTGAGTAAATGTCAATTTTTGACCTCAGAAATCATATCCTACCATTTCAAACCTGTACCCTTACATTAAGTACATTACACTAAGTTCTGGATTTTACTATAAAGTAGTGCTAGGATTATTGTTAAGTACTTGTAAATCTTTCTTTCAAATCATACCAGTATTATAATACAACTTTCCTGTGAAGATTTTTACATTCATAGAAATAATGATGAATAAGTGATTTTCTGGTATGTCTCTCTAACTTTGGTGAGAACTACATTGAAACAGTCCTAGAAATTGTCATGAGGTGACTACAGAATCACCTTTTACCATTATGTATTTTATGACCATTAATAATCAAAAAGTTCTTGAAAACAAACTATCCTAAAATCTTTTTTGGGAGGTGAGGGGGTCCATGTTGGCTTATCTTCAAAAGCAACAGCTTATATTTGGTCATAAAAACTTACATAATGTCTCTTGACATAATCTTTAGAAAAAGCTTCCTAAAATAATCCACATTTTTTTATTGATTTAAAGTTTACACTTTCTTCATGGCTCTGTAATGTAGGTAGTAAAAGTATTATGATTTGAACTGTCTACAGAATTTTCTGTATACCTACAAAATGTAGATTAGTACTGACTACACTCACTGTTACTCCCCGAATTGAGTAAAATACCACAAACCTTTACTACACCTAGATTTATGGTGTTATCATCAACACTGTTTTATAAAGACAAAGAACATTTCAGTACTTTAGGCTATAGACCCGGCTACCTTAGTCTTTCCCTGTATCATACACTAACCCAAACTGTAATTATGTTTGTCTTTATACTATGCTCTAGTATGTAGGCCGCTCTCTGTGGTTGCACTGACGTGGATGTTCCTCCACAGACACGGATGGCAGCTCACCCATGCCCAGCCATCCTGTGAAACTTTGTTTATGTTCTTTTATGAGTTCTCCGCACGTAAAATCATGTGCTAGAAACTGACATAGGTAATCTGTAGAGCGCTGGTGAGTGACGCCTTCATTGGGCCACAGGACTCTAAGACCAGCTCTTTTGCTTTTATGTTGGCCTTATGACATCCTTTACTCAAGTTCTTTGAAGGTTTTAATTTTCTGTAGGTAGCAGCATGCTTATGCTTACCACATAACCTCTTTATTGCACTTTGTGGGATTATAGCCACCACTATTGTATAACATACCATAGTTTTAGTTCGAGATGTGTGTGTGTATGTATATGTATGAAAAGCTTAAATTAATCCTTATTCCCCAACCCCTTTGAGGTAGGTAATTTATTATACCCATTTTAAAGTTGATAAAAACAAAGCTGATAGATTAATTTGCCTAAGATCATATGGTTTATAGGGATGGAACAGACTTTGAACCCCATTACTTTTGACTCTTGACTCCTGACTCAAAATCTGGTGTTTTCTATTGTAGGGTTTGCTTCTGTGAGTTTGTGGATATTAGAGATGAGGGTAGGAATGTAAAAGAAGTTATTATTTGAGATGATTGCAAAGGATTTGAACCCATTTATTACTGGGAAACATATTTGAAAAATTAATTGGAATTACCTCATGATAATTAGTTATAACACTTTTAATATTTTTATTTTATCTGTTTTTTGTTTCTCTAAAACAATAATAGCAATAATACACGTTTTAAAAGCAGGTGTAATAATAATAGTAATAGCTTATTTGTAGTGGTTTACAGTTTACAAACTGCTTTTTTCCCAGCAACTTTTCAGGTATATAACCCAAATAGTATTCTCCCTTTACAGATAAGCAAACAAGCATTCAGTTTAAATTTAATACTTAAAACATATTTACTGAGTTAGCCTGGAAGCTAGTGCTTGAACTTTAGGTTTCTTAATTTCAAGTCCTTTGCTTTTTTCTCCATTGCCCTGTTACCTCTTGTTTAAATATTTGTTGCCTTCCACATTAAGAAAATGATTTAATAATTATATGTCCAATAACATTTTTCTGAGAGTAGGAGATTGCTATTAACATTGAAAGGAAAACCTTTTCTAGGTGATGATTCATCATATTAAGAGTTGTGTTGGATCTTGTTAAAATGAAATTTTTTATTCAAAATTCAGATAAAATATTCTTTTCAGTTTTATTCTGAATAGTTGTAGTGACTTAGATATTGTTGGTCATAATGTTATGATTTCCTAGCATATTACAGGAGATTTATTCTATCCCCTTATTACCAAAAACTTATCTGAGATGTTAAAGGAAAGAGTTGATTTAAAAATAAATAAATTCTGGCTAACTACTGGTTAATTCATGGTTCCTTCTTCCCCTTCCTAAGATGTAACAGTCTTATGTTGACAATAATACAGTTATTTGCAACTTGATTTCTGTGAAACCAACCATCCTTCCTCAACTCCTACCCTTTCTATCTCAGTTCCCCATAACATTACAGAAGCATATTGAATCAACAGGTAACCCCATAAATCATGGATTTGCCTGTGTAGACTAGTTTGGGAATGTGAACAAAAAGCTGCAGAAAACCTGAGTTCTTTCAGAGGATTGATAGAAACAAGCATCCACTTCAAAGTACCATGATACAAATGAATATGACCTGAATCAACATAGCCAGTGCCCTAATTTGAGGAAAAAAATCCTTATAAACAAATAGCAATTTTAGTTATCTTCTGATAACTTTCTTGTAGTTCATTGGGTTTTTTTGTTTGTTTGTTTGCTTTGATTTATCCCCAGACTTTATTGTATCTTAGACAATTTATCTTTCCCATTCTAATTAATTGTTCTTTCTCACTGCATTTATCGTATTTTCATAAGTCTCACTAATTCTATTTCTTTTTGGTTTTCTGACTACTCTTATACTTTACCTTTCCTAGGCAGGCTTTTATTTTATACAATACATTTATAGAGAAATAAGAGCAAATTTATTAAGCACCTTATCATGAAAACCATTCTCATTTTTATTATTAGTCAACATGCATACATAGATTTTTAAATATACAGTGAGAATTTTTGAGTGATTTCCTCTAATTTGAATGTAAATGAGATAACTTATCAAAACAGAAAGAATTCATTGAGTGACAGTCTTCAAAAAGAATTCAGGCTAGAAGGATGGGTTGAATTTAATTTTGAAATCAAATAGGGATTAGTGTAAAGTCTCACATTCAAGTTTTTTTAAAATGCACAGAATGGGAAGAGGTGATTAGAAAGTAATCCGTGTGAAAGAAACTTAGGATTTTAATTGGCTCCATGTAAAGTATGCTTGGGTTTAATGTAACTTTTCTTAGGCTATATTAGAATTAGGGTCTGGAATCAGTGAGGTTAACGGTCACACTGTACTAATTAGTACTGGCGATCCCACATTTAGAGTATTACATAGTTCTGACCACTTCATTTTAAAGAGGGTCTTGGACAAACTGGAATGTTTCCAGAGGACAGTGAACAAAATCAAGAGGAGATTCCAACCCATATCAGGGCTTTGTAAACCTTAAAGTGCTAAATAAATGTGAGTTATTAATACTATTATCAAGGGAGTTACTTCACAGAGCTGGGAATATTATTTACCTGGAGAAGAGAAATGAGATATTTAGAGTATATATCATCAAATATTTGAAGAACTAATGTGGTATAGGGAGGGTCTAATGGGTTTTACCAGTAGAGAAAACCTAGACCAATTGGTAGAATATAAGAGAGGGAGGAAGATTGTGGTTTATATCAGTAATTTTATTTGAATTAGAACTTTCTAAAAATGGCATGACCTGTCTTATAAATCTGCTTTCAAGCATAGCTTGAATGACTATTTGTCAAAGGATATAGAGGTAATTTGTTCATGTAATTTGTAGGAAATTGTATTAAATGTATTTCTAAGGTAATTTTTACTTAAAAAAAGATTCTATGACATTGATTTTTGCATTTTGTTAGAATGTTAATTTTGTTACATTTTTAAAAATTTAGGTCTACCTGCGCTTCCATATTTCTTGCCTATTCTGCATAACTGGCTAGATTTTTTAAAAATTTGAATTTTAATATAGCATTTTAGTTCTGCTCTCTTTTGTCTTTGAAGCTTATGTCTTTTGCAGTATGATGCAATGAGTTTTAAAACCACCTTTGCCCCAAATAATTCTCTTTATCCTAACCTTTGTTTAGTTTGCATTACATTTTTGGTTGGGCTTTTACAATTATTTTTGTATGAACTTATATTTAAGGAGTTTTAAAGTATTTTCTGTTTCTGGATTGATTAATTGTTTTCTCTTTCTCCAGCAGAATTCTATCAACATTGGCCGAACTTTAGCTTAGAGGCTACATCGGCAAGACTTGTTCCTGTCTGGAAGAAGACCATTATATGATGTGATACTATTGTATGCTTTGTCTCCTGTTAACTTGAATTAATGTTTGGTTTTGGCGCATATTAGCTTTAGTTCTTCGGTGGTATGAAAGGCATCAACTGTGTATCCCCTGAATATGTGCCTGAAGTTTCATCATTGGTTAACATTATCTTTGAATAACAGAATAACAGTCTCAGTTTGGGTATTTGTGTTCTTCCTTTTAAAATCAGTTTGCTATTATTGCAAACATATAAGGAAAAACCTTTAACTTTAAGTTTCTTTCTTCCTTTTTTTTTTTTTTTGGTTGTTGTTGTTGTTGCTTTTTGGAGGGGGGAGACAGGGCAATTGGGGTTAAGTGACTTGGCCAAGGTCACACAGCTAGTAAATGTTAAGTGTCTGAGGCCACTTTAAGTTACTTAACATCAGATATATTAAACATCAGTCAAGTTGGAAAGAGCTTCGTTTATGAAATGTGTGTGCAAAGCCATTCTTTTTTTCTGAGCATTTGGGAATTATGAAAATCAAAAAAGCTTAAAGTGGCAGTTGGTATGGAGTTGATTTGCATTTTGTTTTCTCTGCTTAATGGAATCTATTTCTGGAAATAGGGTAGTGACTATAGGATAAGATTTTGTTAATAACTTGACAAATTCTTCTAAAAGTGCCAAAATGGCTTACCTAGAAAATTGTTTCTGAGTCATTAATCCTTTAGAACAGAGAGTAACCTGACTGTCATTTTAAGGGACATGTTTTCCTGTCAGATTAGCATCTGTGCATTTGAGGAGTTTTCATTAAAGACTGAATCCCAGCAGACACTAAGTGAAGTAATGTTTGTTTGTTTTTTTAAGATTATGTGCCTCTTCTGTTTCTTAAAGTATATATATTTGCTTAGTTTTTAGAAGGAATATGGTTTTAATATTATTGTGTTTTGTTAGATTCAAGTAACACAGTATACTTGTATAAAGTCTCATTTAAAAGTCTCAAACCCAGAATGTTTTCAAAGTATAGCTTCTGAATAGTGATCCTGGGTAAATACTTCTATAAATATGTTAAAAGATGAAGCTGCACATATCAGGATGACAGAGAGAAAAATTATTTTCCAATTTCTTTTGCCCTGCTGTTTCCTAATTCACTTGCTACACAAAGACTGCTTAGGAAAACACTCAGGTTTTTTGTCTTATTGCCTAATTTAAAAAATGCATAAATATAGAAAATAAGAATTTTGAAAACATTTGTCACAATATGGGCAAGTTCTTTATACTGATTTGCAGTAGGGAAAAATGTGATATACTTAGGTTAAGAGACTAATAAATAAAGTGCCTATTTTAGATGGCCATCAAGTGAATTTTAATTATAGCCATTGACTTAGCCTGCATTTGTGAATCAGCAGATAGTCCATAACTCATAGAATACTTATACAGTTTAGGCAAGATAGCTGGTGCTTTAGAGGTTTTATTCTAAATAAAAATTTGGACACAACCAGGAACCAGATTAATTCTGGCTGTTTGCTTCCGTTTCATTGTGGGCTTTTGAGCTTGGAATTTTCATTATGATAAGTGTTTTTTGTTACTAAAAGGTCACTAGTTTTAGCTACATCTAATTATTGAAAAGCAACAATATTGTCAAAGGATGAGAGTTTGCTTTTATCAATATAGTTCAACAGGATTCTCATAAAACTGTGTAGATAACTGCACAGAATCACTTGATTGAAGTATTTCATGTCCACATGACTAAGTCATAGAAGTCTTTTTTTATCTTAAATTTTTTATGTGTTTATTTTCCACTTTTAGCTACTGTAGCTATGCTATATGTTTTTGTTTACATTTTTACATAGTGAGTTTCAAAATATTTATGCTCACAAAATACAGAAATGTCAACTTCTGAATAATTACTGTCTTGCAAGAGAATTATTAGTCCATAAGCAAGGCTTCCACACAAATGTCAACAAAAAAATTTTGTTGGTGCTACATATAACCTTCCAATGTTTGCTTTTGACTCAAATTCCATCACTCATTTACTTCAGCATGCCCTTTGATCCTGTTAAAACAAACTGCTCAGTTTGTAAATTGGGTAGTCTTCAGCCTTCTGAATACCCAGTAAAGGTACAAATGTGATAGATAATGCAAAAATGACAAAGTTTCTTCTTTTTGATTGTGTTCCTGCCTTCTCAGATAAGACTTTAGTTTGTCATTAGATCCTATGTTAAATTTTTCTAAGAGGTGTAAGGAGTGTTAATCCTGGTCTAATTCCAAAAAGGCAGTATTTCCATGTCTGAACCTCCTTACAGTAAATTAGTAATAATGTTTATTTTCCCCCAGACTATTATGTAACATGACATTCTATGCACTTATTAGCTCATGCAGTGGTTGTTCTTGAGTACATATTTTAAAAAACTGATGGACCAGAGGGGTGTAAGAAATTTTTATTTTTTTTAAAGGATTCTCAATTCAAAACCTTGCAAAGAATGTTTTCATAAGTCATTCTTAGGGATCGGTAGAACATTATGGATGTTAACTAAACTGTAGTATATTAAAGTATTTGACACAAATTTTTTCCTTCTTTTTGTTTAATTAAAAGTTCCAACTCATTTTCTGTGGATTGATGAATTCTGTATTCATGAATGTCCCATTTCAAGAAAGTCTCCTGGCATGGGAAAATACTCCCTACTTTTTGAGTGGAGCAAAAGTAATTGGTTAAGCTGTAGCAGCTTTTTGGTGGGGGGAGGGGGTTGGAGAAGGAAGAAAGAGTTGAACTAGAATACTAATATTTGCTTAAAATACAGTATTACATGTTTCATTATGTCAATGTTTTTGTTATTTATAGCTGAATTTGTTTTGCTTGTTAAATATTCATGTTCGTTATTTTTATATTTTGAGAACTTTTGAAATAAAATTTTCCTGAAAATTCTTTAGTGAAATTTTTCCCCTTCCCTAATGCTGTGACATGGTGACTTTTTTTTTTTTTTAGCAACACCAAATGACTAGGAAGAGAAAGAATAAAAAAAAGTTAGGTTCTGATGAGATACTTTCTATCTCTACGGACCTTCATACACTATTTTTCTCTGCCTTTATTATTTGACTAACATCACTTTTTCACTGTGGGAAATGAGCCAGAATTTCTTCCAGTCCTCTCTTCTTTTCCTATGATGCATATTCATACTCCCTACTTTTTTTTTTAAACAAATGCTTTATTAACTTCTGTTTTACATCATTCATTTCTGCCAGATTTTGAGTTACAATCATTTTCCCCCCATTATTCCCCTACCCAACCTCCCAGAAGAGCAGTCCCACAAGATATCGCTTCCTCCAATCTGCTCTCTCCCATACCTTCTCCCATACCCCCATCGACTTTTCCATTAGAGGAAGGTGAATCTTTGTGTCCCAATGCCTGCACATCTCATCTCCCAATTATAAGCAAAAGAGTATTAATAATAGTATTTATATATATTTGAAACTTTTAATGTTAAGACCTCGAATTTCAGATCCATTTCCTTCTTCCCTTGTCACCCATTCCCTCTGGGGAGATAAGTAATTCAGTATATGTTGTACATGTCTAGCTATGCAAAACATTATCATAGTAGATATATTGTACAAGGCTGCTTATAAGTCCCTCCCATTCATCCCACCCCCCACCTGGTCCATTCCCTACATGGTCCTGTCCCTCTTCTATAGTGGGTACTTCCAACCTCCCCTCACCCCAAGGATGCCCTCCCTTCCATCATCCCTCCTCTCATCCCCGTTCCCCTTATCCTGCTGCAGGTTGAGATATCCCATTTAGTATGTATGTCATTTTCTCCCTGAACCAAATTCAATGTGAATGTGGTTTTGCCTTTTTAGCCTTCCTTATTCTCCCCCTCCTTTGCAACCACTTCCCTACATGAGATAGTTTACCCTACCATGTCTCTCCCCATCTCCTCTTGCCACTTTCCTCTCTCACCTCATAATTTCATCCCTTGAGTATTCTCCCTTCCCAACAAATTCAGCCTATGCCCTCTATCCATATATAACTGTAACCATATACACACACATTCACATATGTATTCATATGACCACACACCCTTTTTCCATTATTTTCATAGTGAGAAAGATATCATCAGTCACAGTTATTGCTTTTCCATATAGGAATGTAAATAGTTCAACTTTGATAAGTTCCTTTGGATTTCTTTTCCCTGATTACCTTCTCAGGCATCTCTTCCTTCTTGTGTCTGGGTGTCAAATTTTCTATTCAATTCTGGTTTTTTCCTCAAGAATGCTTGAAAAGTCCTCTATTCCACTGAATGACCATATTTTCCCCTGAAACAAAATACTCAGTTTTGCTGGGTAGGTGACCCTTGGGTTCAGTCCCAGTTCTTTTGCCCTCTGGAATATCACATTCCATGCCCTTCAATCCCTCAGTGTAGAAGCTGCCAGGTCCTGGGCTATTCTGATTGTGTTTCCACAATATTGAAATTGTTTCTTCCTGGCTTCTTGTAACATTTTCTCCTTGATCTGGGGATTCTGGAACCTGGCTATACTATTCCTGGGAGTTTTCTTTTTGGGATCTTTTTTCAGGAGGTGATCTGTGGATTCTTTCAACCTCTATTTTGCCCTCTGGATCTAAAACATCAGGGCAATTTTCCTTGAGGATTTCTTGAAGGGTGATTTCTAGGTTCTTTCTTTGATCATGGCTTTCAGGTAGTCCAATAATTTTTAAATTGTCTCTCCTGGATCTATTTTCCAGGTCAGTGGTTTTTCCATGAGATATTTCACATTGCCTTCTAATCTTTCATTTGTTTGGATCTGCTTAACGGCATCTTGATTTCTCATAAAGTCATTAGCTTCCATTTGCTCCAGTCTAACTCTGAAGGAATGAAGCTCCTCAGTGAACTTTTGAGATTCTTTTTCCATCTGGCAAATTCGACTTTTTAAGGCATTCTTCTCCTCATTGCCCTTTTGGGCCTCCTTTGCCATTTGAGTTAGTGTATTTTTTAAGGTGTTGTTTTCCTCAGTCAGGCTGTTGACCCTCATTTCATACTTTTCCTGCATCCTTCTCATTTCTCTTTCCAATTTTTCCTCCACTTCTCTTATTTGATTTTTAAAGTCCTTCTTAAGGTCCTCTATGGCCTGCAACCTGCTTGTGTTTTCCCCTGGGGCTTTGGAACAGGACTTCTGACCTCACAGTCCTTTTCCCGCTCTATGCCCCCAAAATAGGAGTCTAGGGTTGCATTTTTCTGTTTCCTTTGCCTTGGCATGTTGCCACTTAATTGCTTGACTTTTGGGCTTGTTGCCACACTATGGCTTTAAGGCCAGATAGAGGAATTTTCGTCCCGAACGTGTGGGGGGCAACTTCCGTTTCTGGCAAGCTGTAAACCCACCTACGACTTCCACCCTAGATCACAATCCAGATCCAGGGAGGTTAAAGCAAGAGCGATTACCCCCCAAGACTGATTGCTGGATCTCCCTACAGTTAGCATGCAGGCCAGGAGCTGGAGCTGCCTCTGAAAACTACAAAATGGCGTGTCTCCTCAGTGGCTTCTAGCCCCAGGGGAGGGAGCTGACGCATTCCCCAAATACTGGTCCCCAAGTCCATAGGGCACTAACCTCTTACTTTGTCCTAGGCATGTCTATGTTGATAATTCTGGAGTCGCCACAGCTGCTGGTGTTCTGGGGTTCCTCCAGCTGGCTGCTGGCCCTGCCACCCTGGGGCTAAAACCTCGGCTCATGGGGACCTGGGCTCGGCTCGCCGTGCTCTGCACACTGCGTGCTGCTGGCTCCCAGATCCCTGCGCTGGTCCTTCCTGCAGGGCTGCTGGGCTGTCCTCAGCGAGAGGTTAGCTTCTCTGTGTCGTTCTGTGGGTGCTGGGGCTCCAGAAGTTGTTCAGAGTCCCCTTTTACATGGTTTGGGGGGAATCTGGGGGCAGAGTGGCTTGGATGAGCTGTTTCTACTCCGCCATCTTGGCTCCACCCCCCATTCTCCCTGCTTTTCCTTTTTAACTGCTTACAGATCATGTAATTCTCCCTTAGGTAGTAGTATTTTTCACACATACATAGACACCTAATTTTTTTTCCCTTACTTATCTCCCTCTGAAAATTCCCCTTCCTTATTTTTTTTTCCTTTTGTAAAACCAAAATAGCCTAACCCCTGATTAGGTCTGGTAACCCAGGTTAACACTGATGGTACATGTATGATTTGGGGAAGGGAAAAAAAATGACAGTGAAATTATAAAGCAACTTTTTTTTTTCCTCAGATGCTTTATTAACTTCTGGTTTACTTCATTTCTGCCAGATTTTGTGTTAGAAATTTTCTCCCTGTTTTTCCCCTACCCACCTCCCCAAAATAGCAGTCCCCCAGGATATCCCCTCCTAATTTCCCAATTACATATAAAGTAGTATTAATAATAGTGTGAGATATATGTATGTATGTATATATATAATTTTACATATCTATATATACATATATATTAAACATTTGGTTTTAAAACTTTGAATTCCAAATTCATTCCCTTCCTCCCTTGTCACCCACCCTTACTGGGAAGATAAGCAATTCAATATAGGTTGTACATGTTTAGCTAATGCATAACATTATCATAGTAGATATATTGTAGAAGACTGATTATATTTCCCTCCCTCTTATCCCACCTCCCACGTGTTCTGTTCTCTACTTTGGTCCTGTCCCTCTTCAAAAGTGGGTGCCTCCATATTCCCTCCCCTTCCCCCGGCCTATCCTTCCTTCCATCATCACTCCCATCCCCTGCCCCCCCACTCTCCTTGTAGGATAAGATAAACTATTTTGTGTGTATGTCATTCCCTTCCTGCACCAAATTCAATGATTAGAAGTTTGACCCATTCCCTTATGTCTTCCTGTTCTTCCCCTCCATTGTAACCATTTTATCTTGCCTCTTCTATATGAAATAGTTTGCCCATTCTGTCTCTCCCCATCTCCTCTCATTATATTCCTCTCTCACCTCTTGATTTCACCTTTTAAGTATTATCCCTTCCTATTCCGTTGGTCCTGTACCCTCTATGTATACTTGTAAACATATATATATATACACACACACATTCACATATGTATTCATACACCTATACACCCTCTATTCCCTTTTTATTTAACTTCAACTCAAGACTTTCCATTCCCTTCAACTATTGTCATACTGAGAAAAGTTTCATCAGTTACAATTACCGTTTTTCCATGTAGGAATGTAAATAGTTCAACTTTGTTAAGTTCCTTATGATTTCTTTTCCCTGTTTATATTCTCATGCTTCTCTTGCTTCTTGTGTCTGGATGTCACATTTTCTATTCAACTCTGGTTTTTTTCTAATTCCACTGAAATGACCTTATTTTCCCCAGAAATGATACTCAGTTTTGCTGGGTAGGTGATTCTTGGTTTTAATCCCAGCTCCTTTGACCTGCAGAATATCATATTCCAAGCCCTTCAGTCCCTCAGTATAGAAGCTTCCAGATCCTGTGTTATCCTGATTGTGTTTCCACAATATTCAAATTGTTTCTTCCTGGCTGCTTGTAACATTCTCTCCTTGATCTGGGAATTCTGGAACCTGGCTGTAATATTCCTGGGAGTTTTCTTTTTGGGATCTTTTTCAGGAGGTGATCTGTGGATTCTTTCAACCTCTATTTTGCCTTCTGGTTCTAAAATATCAGGGCAATTTTCCCTGAAAATTTCTTGAAGGATGATTTCCAGGTTCTTTCTGTGGTCATGGCTCTCAGGTAGTCCAATAATTTTTAAATTATCTCTCCTGGATCTATTTTCCAGATCAGTGGTTTTTCCCATGAGATATTTCACATTGCCTTCTATTCTTTCATTTGTCTGGATTTGTTTAACAGCATCTTGATTTCTCATAAAGTCACTAGCTTCCATTTGCTCCAGTCTAATTCTGAAGGAATGAAACTCCTCAGCTTTTGAGATTCTTTTTCCTTCTGGCACATTTGGCTTTTTAAGGCATTCTCCTCATTGCCCTTTTGGGCCTCCTTTGCCATTTGAGTTAATCTATTTTTTAAGGTGCTATTTTCCTCAGTCAGGCTGTTGACTGTCATTTCATACTTTTCCTGCATCCTTCTCATTTCTCTTCCCAATTTTTCCTCCTCTTATTTGATTTTTAAAATTCTTCTTAAGGTCCTCTATGGCCTGTAACTTGCTCATATTTTCCTTTGGGGCTTTTGGAGCAGAATTTCTGACCTCACGGTCCTCCTGTTCCATGCTTCTATCCTCTCTGCCCCCAAAATAGGAGTCTAATGTTGCATTTTTCTGTTTAATTTGTTTCCTTTGCCTAGGCATGTTGCCACTTAATTACTTGACTTTTGGGCTTGTTGCCACAGTGGGGCTCTGCCATCAGACAGGGCAGCTTCTGTCCCGAACGTTGGGGTCTTCACAACTTCTGGTTCTGGCAAGTTGGATGCCCACCCCAGACCTCCCCCCCAGATTACAATCCAGATCCAAGCAGGTTAAAGCAAGAGTGATTAACCCCCAAGACTAATTGCTGGATCTCCCTACAGTTCACAGGCCAGGAGCTGAAGTGGCCACTGGAGCTGCAAAGTGGCAAGTGTGCCTTGTCTCCTCAGTGGCTTCTAGCTCCCCGGGGGAGGAAGCCGACATGTTCCCCAACTACTGGTCCCAAAGTCCATAGGGCACTAACCTCTCACTTTGTCCTAGGCATGTCTGTGTTGATAATTCGGGAATCCCTACAGCTGCTGGTGTTCTGGGGTCCCTCTAGCCGGCTGCTGGCCTGGCTGCCCTGTGGCTAGAACCACGGCTCACTTGGACTTGGGCTTGGCTCCCTGTCCGCTGCGCTGTCAGCTCCCCGTGCGCTGTGCTGTTGGCTCCCAAAGCGCTGCACCGGCCGCTCCCCACAGGGTCACTGGGCTGTCCCCAGTGGGAGGTTAGCTTCTCTGTGTCATTCTGTGGGTGCTGGGGCTCCAGAAGTTGTTCAGAGTCCCCTTTACATGGTTTGGAGGTGGTCTGGTGGGAGAGCACCTTGGTAGTGCTGTTTCTACTCCGCCATCTTGGCTCCACCCCTCATGTGGTGAGGTTTACATACATCTTCTCGGAACATTTCTGAATACATAGAACACACAGGATTGCAAAGGAAACCAATTATATTGAGATAGAAAAAAAATTTTAAATGGCTTCCACATTCAGAATCTGCTTTATTGGAGCTATAATTGTATGGATTTGCCTTCAACCTTATATAAATCACAGCCCTTCCATGTCTACTTTGTGTATTATAAAATTTATCCAATGAATGAATCACTGAAAATCTGTGTTAATCATGTACGGAATACTAATAGGTGCAATCTGCACTTAGGCTGGTCTTTTGCCTACAGATGTTATAGGACATAAGTCAAAGCCATTTCAGCATGTGTAGGATGTACCAAGAGCTCCTGTTATAGTTTTATCTTTCAAGGATAAATGGTCAGTTTCATACTGAGAACAAGTCTTTTGTAGTTTGGCTACTCTAATAAATGGGTTTTTTTTCCCCTTGGAAAAAAGTGTTACTTGCACATAAAACCAGTGGTATTTGGACTGGAATGGGATCCCTTTTCTTCTCTATGCCCCCTTTCTCTCATCTGCCCTGAGAATAATTTATATATACAAAACATGAAGAAGTACAGTGATTTCGTTATAGGGACTTTCTTAAAAATTCTATTTAGGCCAGTGTGCCAGAAGACTGAGGCTGGTGGATTCCCTCTAGCTTGGGAGTCTTATGCTGAAATAAGGTAAAAGCCAATAAAATGTCCATACTAAATCTGGCATCAATATGATGAGCCCAGAGGCTGCAAGAATAGTCAAGAAGGAAAAAAACTGGTCCAGGTTGACACCTCAGAAAAGGTCAAAACTGGTCCTAATCATATTTAGAAAGGGTCTGTGAGTGATTGCTACCTTGGGAAAGGTCCCAGTCTTGGAAAATAAAAATAAAAACTCAATTGAGGAATAAGGCATGTGTTAGAAATTCTTTTTGTGGGGGTGGCTAGGTGGCGCAGTGAATAGAGCGCCAGCCCTGGAATCAGAAGGACCTGAGTTCGGAGCCGGCCTCCGACACTTAATCCATACAAACAAAAAAAAAACCTAGCCGTGTAACCTTGGGCAAGTTACTTAACCCCAATTGCCCTAAAGGGGCGGCTACATGGCACAGTGAGTAAGAGTGCTGGCCTCGGAGTTGGGATGACCCGAGATCAGATTCACCCACGCATAAATAATGACTAGCCAGATTCACCCACGCATAAATAATGACTAGCCGTGTAACCTTGAGCAAGTTACTTAACCCCAATTGCTTTAAAAAAAAAAAAAAGAAAGAAATTCTTTTTGTGCCAACTACTTTGGAATTTATTGAGGTGATTGAATCCCCAGATCCTTTTGAAATGAGGTAAAATTTTCATTATTTTAAAGGTGGAGAAATTGACCTTTATAGTTCACATGAACAGAACTTGGGTCAAGTGAGTTATAATTTCCAAATAACAGTGATTTTCTTTTTCTAAATTGTCTTACACTAAAGCATATTATTGTCCCATTTTTCTGTTTGTTTTGCTTCCTTTGCCTGGTCCTGTTGCCACTCAATTACTTGACTTTTGGGCTTTTTCCACAGTAGGACTCTGCCACCAGACAGGGGAGCTCCTGTCCCAAATGCTGGGGTTTTCTCAGCTGCCGGAAGTATTAGTTGGGTGCCCTCTCTGAAGCTTCCACCCGCTCTGGCAAGCTGGTCACACACCCCAGGACCTCCACCCCAGACTGCAGAAGTACTTTACAAAAGTACTTTATTCCAAAGATTGTTTATACCATGAACCATAATCATTGCTCTATCTGGAGAAGCAATATGTTGTGTAATGTATAAAGAGAGAGCATCAGGACAATGGGGCCTCAAATTCAGTCTCACATGTATTGGGAAGTAACAACCTCTTAGTCTGAGCAACAGTTTGTTCATACTGTTGAGTAGGAGCTGTTCTGCATTGGCAAAGTTTAAGTTTCCTCAGAAAGAACCCCACCTCCACCACCCCTTCCACCTGATGAAATCACAGGTTTGGTGTAAAACAGGACTAGCAGGGACTGGGCTTGTGATTTCAACAATTTAAAGAACTGGGTACAGGAACTCTCTCAATAAGGCATATATGAACTTATTAAGCAAAACATCCCTAGAACAATTCTTTAGCTTGCCAAAAACAGTGACAATAAAGCACATACTTCTTAAACTTTTTTGATTGTTCTAAAACTTTACCATTTCTAAGTTTTAAATAGTAGTGAGGCTCCCAGGTTAGTTTTCTAAAGCTAAAAGGCAAACTCCACCGTGGGCTGCTCAGTGTTCAGCACTTAGTATGAATCGGAGATGTGAATAAGAAATGACCAGGCCATGTGGGTAGTTCAAGGAAGAACCATGAACTCCATTTATTGATCCTCAGGACAAGGTTTTTATAGAGCAAGGAGACAAAGGAAGGGGACTTGTTTTCTTATCATTACCTTAGTCTGTTTTATCCTGGAAGTAGCATGTAATAGATAATTTGATAAGGATTTCTTATCTAGGAGACTAAAGTCTTAGGGTAAGCCCTTTGATCTAGGCCTCAGGTATCTGCTAATGCAGCCACAGTCATAAAAGGAAACAATTGAGAGCAGACTTCAAGGCTGAAGCGCAATCCTCAAAAGACATCACGTTTAGAGCTAGCCACCCAAAGATACCTGAGTGCAAAATCAGATATGTCTTGGGGCAGAGCCTGTTAGCCTCAGAACTCAAATACCATCCTTATAAGTGTGACCCATATCAAAAGAACTCCGGAGTCTTGAAGAGGTCTTTGACATTCAGGTCCACTGATATCAGAGTAATTATCTGAAGTCCTGGTTCAGGCCTCTTTGGCTCCCAATATCTCTCTGCTGACAGATCCCTGCTTTCTCTGCAGCTACTGTCTTGGAGAGTCACTTGAAACTGAATAAGTTAACTTGCCAAGGATCACTCAGTCTAGTAAGTATCAGAGCCAGATTTAAATCTTTGTTTCAAAGATGGCACATAAGCAAGCTTATGCGTGATGTAGTTAGAATATTGCCATTTCTTAAGATTAATAAAAAGCCACAGTAAAAACCTCATTTGATTGAGGAAGCATAGGACTAAATTTTGATTCTACAGCCCAAAAAACCAAACCTTGCTTGATTTAAATGGTAATGTGGTAAGCTAGAAAGTCTACTTGCTCATTATATGTGTAATTCACAACTATGTTTTTTCTCCTTTTTTGAAATTGAGCTATGTCCTTTTAGGCAAATTGTATTTTTATCTGTGTACTACAATGATAGGTTTCTGGTGAGAGTACAGTATCATGAACTCAAGAATCTAATTAAAAAGTCATCTACTTAGCAACTATAATTGCAACACTAATGTGATGTTAAGGGAATTTTGAACTTGGCATCAAGCTGTTGATGGGTCTTCAAAACTAAGGCATGAAACTTTTTAAAGAGTATAATATTTCCTTTGCAAATGCTTTCATGTAAATTCTCAATCTCATCTTTAAAGTCCTTGCTTAAAATAAGCAAACACTAAGACTGAAAGTCTAAGATTTTAAATGTGTTTACTTTGCATTTTGCACTTAAATTAATTGAGCATTCATTTGGCACTATCTTCACCTTATGAAGTTCTGTTTTATAGTGAAAATGTTTCTCTTCGATAGAAACAAATATTTGGTAAAGTATTTTATTTCTAAAAGTCAAAGTTTATGGATTACAGTTTGTGGATACGTAAATTTGAATTTAACTAGTCAACATTTGTGATACCTAATTAATATAAAACAAATAATTATTCCAGATGTTTCAGGGTCTGTAGGCTCCAAGGACAATATAGCTAGGGTTGCCTTATTACATTATCTTCAATAGCTTAGAAAGAGAAGTGAGAGCCAGGATTTCTCAGTCTCCCATAAATGTAGGAATATTGAGTCTTGGATTTGACTACATGAAGTTATTTTAACTGCTGGAGTCGTGGAAGGAATAAATGAACCTGAATACTATGAGTTTGGAGGAAATATCTTCTTCCCAGAGAGGAAAAAAATATCCTTGAGATCAAGGAAACAGAGCTTCAGGGCTGTCATACTCATGCTAGTAAGGACAGGATGTTCCTGACTGATACTATTTTGAAGCAGATCTCTACTAGGTTGGAGAGATATATGGCCTAGGGTCACTGATGAGATTAACTGGAAGAACATATCCCATTGGAACAGACCTGATATTTGACAATTCCTTTGACCCCAAGGTTAACCTATTTACCCCTCAAATTACCTAACATCCTGTTCTTATTACTCAATCTTCCATATAAGGAAAGTAGCCAAGCAGCTCTACCTGATGACTCCTTTTCCTGGGGAACATCTCCCTAGCTTGTGAAAAAAACCTTTATGTATGTATATCTCCCTTTGTTCTCCCTAGCTACTGTATATCATCTAAAACTAGTTATATCTCTTTTCTAGCCTTGCTTCTTGATTAACTCACCTGCAAGTCACACAAGGTAGGAAGAATTACTCTTTGGGAGGATCTTAAGACTGCAGGATTCTTGAAGTGCACTGGTCAAGTAAAAAAGTGTTACGGTTCTGTAAGATTCTTTTATTTGTGCTTAATTAAATTCAATTTAACAAACATTTACTAAATGCCTGCTATATCTTAGGAACATGGGACAAATAGACAAATTTTAATAGCTCTTCAAGGAACTCACATTTTACTGGGGGATGAGAAGTCACATGGACACATAAATAAGTACAAATAAATATACAAAACAAATTCAAGGTGGTATATGTTTTGTGGAGAGATGCTAATAACTTGGACACTTAAGAAATGTCTCTAGTAAACCTTATCAAGAAGGTTAATGAATATGAATCTTTGTTCTGACATCAATAACGTCTTCCTGATGAACTCACCTCAGCTTGGTTATATCTGTTGCCTCTTTAATACCACATTAAGGAGGATTAAAAGCTGGAGAGAACCAGAACTAAAAGTGAAACTGGTCCTGGCAGCATGTAGCTAGCAAGATGATGGAGAGAAAAGGCATCCTGAAACACTATTATATCTGAAAAGGAAACATTGCCAATGACTCAAAAGGCAATGAAAATTCTCATAGTGGGTATTAGTAGACTACAGCACATTTCCAATAATGACTCGCATGAAATAAATGTAAAAGATGTTACTAAGAACATGAGGTAATGCCCACTCAGTGAATAGGGAACCTGAAGAGGCCTTGGTCAGCCTAAAAGGGCCAAGGTGTCCCATTGCATCCTGGTCATCCTGATGAATATCTGGCCACTGGACAAATATGACTCTGGAGGAGAAAGTGAGGCTGGTGACCTTGCACAGCCCTCCCTCACTCAAATCAAAGTCAACTGCAAGTCATGTTATCTCTCTGATGTTATGGCCTTCTTTGAAAATGAAGGAGAGGGTGGAGCCAAGATGGTGGAGTAAAAGCAGGGACTTGCTTGAACTCCCACTCCAACCACCTCCAATACCTGTAAAAAAAAATGACTCTTGACAAATTTTAGAGCTACAGAACCCACAAAGTGGCAGAAACAAATCTTCTGAGGGCAACCTGGAAGGCCAACAGGAAGAAGCTATCACACTGGACTGGGATCCAAGTGCAGTACCACATAAGCTGTGCCAGCCCAGACTTGCAGCCTAGACTGGCCTGAACAGATTTTGGGAGAGCGAATCACTGCAAATGTGGTGGTTTCCAGACTTCTCAACCCATAAACAACAAAGATAAAATAAAAGGTCAGTGGGGAACCCTGTTGGAGCTGGGTGAAATAAGAACAGTCTGGCCCCTGCCCCTGGGGCAGCAGAGGTATTGGCAGTGTGGCAACTGTAGCTGCTGCCATGTGGCTGCCCCCAGAGCTCCTGGCCTGCAGATTGTAGGGGGACCAAGCCACCATTCAGAGGGTAATTGCTCCTGCTTTGATCTGCTTGGATCTGGGTCTCAGTCTTGGGTGGTGGTCCTGGAGTGAGGAACACTAGTGTGCAAGAGCTAGTGGTGGCTGTAGAGAGTGTGCCCTCCTCATAGCTCTGACAACAGTTGAGCAAAACCTCAGAAATTTGGGACACAGTTTTTCTCCACTCTGGAAGCAGAGTTCTACCACAGCAAAGAGCTCAAAAGTCAAGTAATTGGCTGGCAAGATGAGCAAACAGAGGAAGCACAATCAGACCATAGAATCTTTTGGGGGGGATGAAGAGGATCAAAACATGGAACAGGAAGAATATGGCAAAGTCAAAACTCCTGCATCAAAAGCCTCCAAGAAAAATATGAATTGATTGCAGTCCATGGAGGAGCTCAACAAGGATTTTGAAAATCAAGTAGGAGAAGTGAAGGAAAAATTGGGAAGAGGAATGAGAATGATGCAAGAAAATCATGAAAAGCAAGTCAATAGTCTGCTAAAGGAGACCCAAAAAAATACTGAAGAAAATAACACTTTAAAAAATAGACTAACTCAAATGGTAAAAGAGGCCCAAAGAGTCAATGAGAAGAATGCCTTAAAAAGCCAAACTGGCCAGATGGAAAAGGAATTTCAAAAACTCACTGAAGAGAATAATTCCTGCAAAATTAGACTGGAGCAAAAGGAATCTAATGACTCTATGAGAAATCAAGATACTATAAAACAGATCCAAACAAATGAGAAAACAGAAGATGATGTGAAATATCTCACTGGAAAACCACTGACCTGGAAAATAGATCTAGGAGAGATAATTTAAAATTTATTGGACTACCTGAAAGCCATGATCAAAAAAAGAGCCTAGAAATCATCCTTCAAGAAATTCTCAAGGAAAACTGCCCTGATATTCTAGAACCAGAGGGTAAAATAGAGTTTGAAAAAATGCACTGATCATCTCCTGAAAAAGATCCCCAAAAGAAAATTCCTAGGAATATTATAGCCAGGTTCCAGAATTCACAGATCAAGGAGAAAACATTATAAGCAGTCAGGAAGAAACAATTTGAATATTGTGGAAACACAATCAGGATAACACAGGATCTGGCTGCTTCTACACTGAGGGATCGAAGGACTTGAAATATGGTATTCCAGAGGTCAAAGGAGCTAGGATTAAAACCAAGAATCACCTACACACCAAAACTGAGTCTAACACTTCAGGGGAAAATATGGACATCCAATGAAATAGAGGACTTTCAAACATTCTTGATGAAAAGACCAGCGGTGAATAGAAAATTTGACTTTCAATTAGAAGCAAGAGAATCATGGGAAAGTAAACAGGGAAAAAACCATAAGGAACTTAATAAAGTTGAACTATTTATATTCCTACATGGAAAAATGATAATTGTAACTCATGAGAATTTTCTCAGTATGAGGATAGTTGAAGGTAATATATAAGTATATGTGTGTGTGTGTGTACATACATATATGTGTATGTATAAGAGGGTATATGTGTGTATAAATATATGTGTGTGTATGTGTGTACATGTATACATAGACGGATGGCACTGGATGAATTGAATATGAAGGGATGATATCTAAAAAATAAAATTAAGAGGTGAGAGAGGAATAGATTGGGAGGAGAAAAGGAGAGATAAAATAGGGTAAATTATCTCATATAAAATAGGCAAGAGAAAACTGTTACAATGGAGAAGAGCAGGAAGGTGAAAGGGAATGAGTAAATCTTACTCTCATTGAATTTGGCTTAAGGAGGGAATAACACATACTCAATTGGGTATCTTACCCTACAGGAAAGTAGAGGGGAAGGGGATAAGAGGGAAGATGATAGCAGGGAGGGCAGATTGGGGGAGAAGGTAGTTAAAAGCAAACACTTTTTTTTAATATGAAATAGCTTTTTTTAAAAATTAATTTATTAGGTTAGTTTCAGTTAACAAGATTCAATTCCATAGTTCCTTGATTTTCAAATTTCCTTTACTTCCCTCTCCCCACCGCCCACGACAGCATATAGTCCAGTATAAGATCTGCAAATACATTCATTTAGACATTAGTCCAATTACAAAGGCGCATTGTACTAGGTGGGATGAAAAATGGTAAAGAAGAAATAAAACCAAACAATGAAAAAGATCAATTAGTTAAAAGCAAACACTTTTGAAAAGGGACAGGGGAGGGGGAGGGGGAAGGTGGGCCGCTAGGTGGCGCAGTGAATCGAGCACTGGCCCTGGAGTCAGGAACACCTGAGTTCAAATCTGGCCTTGGACATTTAACAAAAACCTAGCCATGTGACCTTAGGCAAGTCACTTAACCCCAACTGCCCTCCAAAAAAAAAAAAAAAGGGACAGGATCAAAGGAGAAAATAGAATAAGAGGTCAGGATAGGATGGAGTGAAATATAGGATGAAGATCTTTCACAATATAACTACTATGGAAATGTTTTGCATAACTACACATATACAACTTATAGAACTGTGAGTCAAGTGAGTATCTTTCCCATTCTCAAAGAGTTCAAAAGATACTTCATTAGACTTCCTAAACATTAATGGGTGTTGGCACCTTCATTCTTTCCTTAACCCATTTTCCTTTATCCTAGATCTTTCCCTCTTAAATACTTTTTAGGGCTAACATCCCCTCCCTCCTGCCAAATAACATCTAGTTGGTATAGTAGATAGGACACTAAGTCTACTAGCATCAGGAAGACCTGAGCTCAAATTCAACTTTAGATACCTATTAGTTGTATAACACTGGGAAAGTCACCTAATCTCTGTTTTCTCAGCTTTTTCTCAGCTACAGTATTATTACAGAACCTCAAAAGTCATCTAGTCCAATCTATACCTGAGAATTTAGTCTGTAACATCCAGCTTTATAGAAGATGGAGGAAGGATGAGATATAGGGGAAAATATCTGTTACTTCCATTGTATTCTATTTTATTTTGGGATTGCTCTATTATTTATAAAGTTTTCCCCTAATCAATCCTAAATTTGCCTCTTTGCAACTTCTACCCATTTTTTCTACTTCTATCTTCAGCAGCCAAGTATAATACAACTAGTGCCTCTTCTACCATAACAGTAATTCAGGGGATTTAAGTCCTTGAAGGCTGCTGTTATCTTCACCTTAAATGTTTTCTTCTTTTGGTTAAATAGCCCCATTTCCTTTAAATGGTGCCTCTTATGATACAGATTCAAGGTACTTCGTCATCTTGATTACCTCTGCTGGACACTTTCCAGCTAATCGATGTCCTTAAGTTGTGGTGCCCAAAACTATGCATACTACTCCATGTATGATTTGACAGGGGTAGTATATAGTAAACTGTTCTAGTCCTGGCCAGTGTGCTTTTCTAAATTCAGCCGAAGGTTGCACTGGCTTCCTTGTTTATCATCCCATTCTGCTGACTTAGGCTGAACTTGAAAGCCAACATTTATTAAGCATCCACTATGTAGAGGATTCTGAGAAGATGGCAGTTAGCTAGAATGAAAAGAATCTCAGATTCCCTACAAGTATGCCACTGGGACTCAGAGATACACTACTCTACTGAATTGTAGAAAGAATTACCTCAATTCCTCAATCAAATCCAGATATCCAGAGAGGGAGCCCCAGGGGCCTGCAAAAATCCTGATAGACAAGCCACTGGGGCAGGTGGACAGCCATGTGCAGAGGTGAATGGCCATCCATGGAGCCTTACAGCAGTTCCCTGCCTGAGTTCTGAGCTTCTCAGATCCAGCTGGGGAGTCCTGACAGCAGGAGAGTGACTGAGTAATTCTAGGCAGATCTAGTATGGCATTCTAGTCAAAGAAAGGCCCAATTCTTTCCCAAACCTGTGGTTGGCTATTTAAGCCTGGGAAGGAGAAACCTCATCAGGGTTTCATAGAAGGGTCAGTTCAGCACTTCTAGTAGAAAGAGGTGTCAGCCTGTTCTGGGGCAGGATCCAAGAAGACACCAGTGCCCTTAGCCAAGATACAAAGAAAGGCCATAGGCAAAATTCAGCTCAAGATCAGCCAAAGGATTGCCCATCAAATGGGGAATGGCTAAACAAGTTGTAGTATATGATTGTAATGGAATATTATTGTGCTATAAGAAATGACAAGCAGGATGATTTCAGAAAAACCTGGAAAAACTTACATGAAATGTTGCAAAATGAAGTGAACAGAACCAGGAGAATATTATACATAGTAACAGAAATATTGTTTGATGATGAATTGTGAATGACTTAGCTATTCTCAGCAATGCAATGATCTAAGAAAATCCCAAAGGCCTAATGATGAAGCATAATATCTGCCTCCAGAGAAAGAAATGATATTGTTTGAATATAGGCTGGAGCATGCTATTTTTCATTTTCATTCATTTTCTTTTATTTGAGTCTTCTTGTACAAAATGACTAATATGGAAATGTTTTACATGATTGCACATGTATAACCTATATCATCTTACTGTCTTAGGGAGGGGTAGGGAGGGTGGGAGGGAAGGATAGAATTTGGAATTCAAAACTTTATTTTAAAATTTTTTAATTGTTTTAACATATAATTAGGGGGAATAAAATGTTTTTTTTAAACAGCAGCTTCTAAAGCCTCTGATGGGAACACAGCAGTACAGTAACCCTGGAACCCAGCACCAAATAGAAGGGACTCTAGCAGGGAGAGAGCCTGGAACTCCTGACAAGAGGAGCCCCTGGGCTCCAGGAATTCCTTAAAGAAAGCACATAGGGGTGCAGTAAATAGAGCACAAGCCCTGGAGTCAGGACGACCTGAGTACAAATCCGGCCTCAGATACTTAACACATACTAGCCCTGTGACCTTAGGCAGTCACTTAACCCAAATTGCCCTGCCTTCCCCTCCTCCAAAAAACAAAAAAAAAGAAAGAAAGCACATTCAGGACCCAACAAGACCTCACACCTTTCAGTTCTGGAGCTTGTTTCAAAAGCAGGGCCCTATTGTGAGCAAACCAAAGAAAACTCTGACCACCATAGTGAAATACCTTTGTTTGAGAGATGTCCAGAGATAAACCTCAGAGAAGATGGGACCCTACATGTTCAAGTAAAGTCCCAGAAGAAAATGCCCTGGCTATATGACCTGAAGGAGTACCTAGAGAAAAGGAAAGAAGAAATACACTTCTTGCATTTTGTGATCCCCCTAAATTGCCCTTCTCAGTGTGCCTCACACACAATGCTCCAGCTGCATCTCCGCTCCTTTGCCTTGGTTGTACCCTTTTCCTGGAACATATCCTTCTTCACTTCTCTCTCAGAGAATTCCTCACCTTCTTCAAGACTCAACTCAAGCACTCCTTTCTACACAAAGACTTTCCTGATCTTCCTAGTGTCATTCATCCAGAACTACTCTGCATTTAACCACCTTTATTTATTCTGTAGAATATTTCATCTTGCTCTCTTTCCCACTGGAGGTTTTTGCCTTGCTTTCTTTTAAAGTATGATACTTATTGTGTTGTTGCCATTTCTGCATTGCTTGTTCATTTTTATGAGGCTCATTGTTGATTTATCTTCTTCGAAGCTGAGTTTATATCCTAATCTTCTTTCTTGAACTTTTTGTCTTTCAGAACTTTCCCTCTGTTATTCAAATTTTTATAAGGTACACCTTTGTACAGGTTGACCCCTTCCCTACCATCCCTTTGGCATTCATGTTTTCTGTTGTCCATATTTTTTCCTCATTCAAGCTCCCCAAAGGCCAGGCCATCTCATCATCTTCAAGTTGGGAAGCATGGAGAGTTCGGTTGGGGTCCCTTTCTAGTTCAAATTCCACCCAGTTGTGCTATCTTCTGATCTTCATTTCTCCATCTTATCTATAGGGGTAGCATGAAAAACTTTGTCAAAATTTATATAAACTATTTGTCAAAGTATGATTATGGCACTTCTGACCTACCAGACTAGTAATAACACATCAAAAAAAAGTATGAGATTTTTCTGCTATGACCTGTGTGTGTGTACACACACATGTTTACACAATATGTACATACATATGTGTATATGTATATATAATATATACACACATGCTGGTTCTGTGCAATATATACATACATACACATACACATACATATATATTTTGCACAAACAAATCCAAAATAATTAAGTAGGAAAAAAGTGACCTTTGCATCATTTCTCCAGCTAAAGTCTTAATTTAATTATTTCAAATTGAGCTTCAGAATAATAATTCCACTATATATCTCCTCTACATTTTGAAAGATGAAATTATTGCTTAAAGCAAGCAAACTAACACATTTTATTAGCTTCTCTGGTTTTGGCAGAGAGCGGCTTCTAGGACATATCTAGATAGTTGGTGTCTCCCATCAATATTGTCATGTTTCTGTACTAGACATGCTGTTTGTTTCCTGAACTCCTTATTTATTTATTGCTCTTGTACAGGTGGTCTATAGCATACTCCCATGACAATATTGATTTCTTTTTCCTTTGTGGATCTTTACCTAAATGCTTACCACAGTGATCTCTCTGTGACATGTATTTTCTTACAATCATATCTTATTAATATATAGTGATACATAATAGCACTGATTTCTCTCTTTTGGAATAAGGATATATCCTTTTAGAATCATATTTGAACTTAGGGTGCCTTGCCACTAAGGCAGTTAGTCAAATTTTTCTTCTTTTTTATTATCCACTATCCATTACCAATTTTTCACTATCAATAACTTAAGTAGGGCAAAGTTGAGTTGGTTCAATATGATGCCCATTTTCTCATTTTCTTGTTTCTTCTAGCTTTATTCTAAGTCTGAACTTGACTCTAAGAAGTTAATTGCCTCTGTAGGCAGCTGACTCAGGGCTGACTTCCACCTCAATAATGAGTCCTTTCCTTTCTGTTAAAACATAATAAATGTTATTATATGTGATGTTATTTGGTGCCTGTCACATCTAGTGCCTACCAAACTGTTTCTCAAATAAAGTATTCATGGTGTAGAAGCATTAACATTCTTGGTCCAAATATTTGACCTCTTTTGTTCCCTTTGAGAATGCCTATGATTGTGGCATTAAAATGGATTACCTGAGCAGGCAATTTGGATCACATTGATCATAGGTGTAGCTCCAGAGGGGATATTGGAAGCCTGCTAATCCAAACTTATTTTACAGACATGGAAACCCCTTACTCTTTCCAATATACTACATTGTCTCTGAGTAGTATATCATCCTACCCTGCCTCTCATACCTCCCCTTATCAGGGTCTTAGTCTGGAAGGGAAATTTGATTTGAATCCAGAAAAAGCTCCAGGAAGCCTAGACAACATCTTCATTCTATTCTTGCATCGTTCCTCCTAATATATTTGAGTTTCTGTCTAATAAAAACTTTGAACTTTTGTTGTATAAACTGTCTCTGCTATGGCCATAAATTCTCCCTGCTGGTTATGACTGAAAGGCGCAAAATACCTACTTACAAAAAACATGTATTAAGAAAACCCCCCACATTATTTTAACCAAGCAGTTTATTAGTCAAGTAATGACTAACAATGAATAAAACAGTTTATTAGTCAAGTAATGACTAACTTAACGAATAATATTTTATTACTTTAACCTATAGAAGTTTTAAATTTAAGGTGGGAAATAAAAGATGCACATATCTATATTATAAACTATAAATTATAATTGCAAAGAAGAAATAGGAAGAAAATACTAAAAGAGATCTGAGGTTTAATCTTGCTCATCTCTGTGTCTTGGGGAAGGCTTTATACAGGAAGTAGCCCCTGAGCCCTTAAAGGCAGAATCTCATAAGAAGTGAATTTCAGAAACTTATAAGTGGAAACCAAGCAGAAATTTCTTCATTATCCTGTTCTTAGTATTATCTATCTATAGTCACAAGGACCCACTCTTCAGTTTCTACATAGGAGCTTGGATTTAGACCTAGAAGGAACCTTAGAGGCCAGTAGTCCAACTCTCTCATTTTATAAATGAAGACCATGAGATCCAGGAAGATTGTGACTTTTCCAAGGTCACAAAAGTAGTTAGTATGAGGTAGAATTTGAACCGAAGTTCTCTGACTCTGGAGTTGTGTTTTTCCCCTTGTACCACACATACTATGTGAAATAGAAATTTTCCTTCTATTTATTTGACTTCATTTAAATAGGAGATGATAATTTAAACATATTGCCCAAATCTCAACCTGAGACCAGATGAAACTAGTTTTCCTTTATCCACAGAATCAGAGACGTTATCCAAATCACTATTACTGACTGTGATTTACTACGTAATTCTTTCATCTCTTATCCATTAGTGATTAAACTGTTTGCTGTCCCTTGTCCAAGTAACTTACTTAACTTCTTTAATCTCTTCTCAGACACTTCCTGTTGTTGCTCTTCTCTGAAGTCCAATTCATTTGCCTCAATATGTCTAGTAATGAGGTATCCTGGGTGTTGGTTCTTTGAGAATTTACTTATGTTTTCTACTCAAAGAAGGCGGGGGGAATGAATTTAATTTTAATTTATTTCCATTTTTTCTTTTCCTCTTTTATGCCACTTTTGGAACACTAAGAAGAAACTCATTTATTCCTTTGAGGGAATTTTAAACTAGTTTTCAGGAAATAAAAACAAGAGTATTCTAACTATTTCTCAGGATTTTTCTTCTTCCACATAGACATATCATTGTGTAACGGACAGTATATAGATAATTCAGAGAAGAGTAGCAAGTGTTTTTTGACCCTTCTTGCTGCCTTAGGTTCAGGCTCTATTACTAGATAAATGGTGAGAACCTGAGAATGAGGAGAAGAATATTGATCATTTAATAACTGTAAAACACTTAATCTTAGCAAAGGTTACACTGGAGCCAGCCAAGCCAGCAAAGTGAGAATCGTGTTTGAACGAGTATCCAGGTTAGGAGTTTTTAAGCCCCTGTGCTTCACTAATTTCTACACAATATCAAAGGCTGGCTGACAGCTTTCATCGCAAAACTGATGGTACAAGTCACTACACCTAGCCAAGAGGCCAACAAAAGTCATCTAGAATGCCCCCCGCCCCGGAAAATATTAATTCTTTTCTTTTGACTATTTGCTGCTGGTGCTGATTCAAAATATATGGTCTCAACTGACTGATTTAGTATTGCAAAATTCCTTTTAATTCTTGTATGACTCCTGATAGGAAATCTATGCTCCCCAAACCCATTTCCAAGTTCTGTTACCCCCTTACTGCCTCTTCATTGCCCCTGCCTTCAAAAAAACACCACAAAATTTGGTAGAACTTGGGGAACAAAGCATACTTTAATCCCCAAATTGTTTTTGATTATCATGCAATGATAAATGGAGTAAAACAATACAAATATCTAAGGAAGAAGGCAAGCCTGGCATGTAGGAACTGGTTTTCAGACAGGAAGACAGGATTAAGATCTTGCCTTAGACATTCACTTGCTATATGACCATGGCCAAGTTACAGCTATTTTGGCCTCAGTTTCCTTGTCTATTAAATGAGGGGTTTGGACTTGATGATCTCTATGATTCCTTTCAGCTCTAGGTCTGATCCTATGATCTCTCTATTTTCCTGACTCACAGTTCTGTTTTTCTTACATATATTTGCCAGTAGTAACAACTATAACAAAACCCCAGATGTTTATTGTGTACTCTGGCCAGTGTCCCTTTACATAGATAAAGAACTGGACACTGATGCAAGTGAGCTTTCTCATCCTATCAGCTCCGTTGGGTTCTTATCTCTATGCTGATGATTCTCAGGTCTTTAGATCTTTATATTTAGCCCTAACCATTCTCACCAACTATTTATTGTACATCTTGAATTGGGTATCTGTAATGGTAAGGGAATTTGAAGATCTTCCTTGCCCCTAATGGGCCTCACTTGGAGCCCATCAAAAGAAGTTTGCTTAGTGGGGGCTTGTTTTTCAGGAACACCCACACCTTTTGTTTCTTTGTAATTAGGTAGTGGGTTATGTTCTCTGACCCTGGAGAAGGTTATATATACCTTGTGTGATTTGGCCAGATGAGACTCTGGGCCCATTAAGTTCCTCGGGCTTTGAAAACCCAGATGTTGGTGCTTCTCTCTCTGGTAGCTAACATTGTATGTATGTAATGGTCAGACAGCTAGAAGCCCTGTCTGTTGGTCTGTTAAATTGTGTTATTTTCTGTCTGTATTTTTTGTCTGCTTGTAATTTCTGTTTGTATTCTTTGAAATTCAAGGTGCTGACTTTTTCCCCTGAACTAATTGAATGACATATGTTCCACTAAAGTAAGATTGTTAACCCCTTTTGAATTGCTTTCCTTTAGAAAAGCAGATCAAAGAACCTGTGCTAGCAGTCATCCTGGGTATACTAGGGTGCTTGCTGTTATGATATCCCACAGACATCTCAAACTCTGCAAAATGGAGCTATTGCCCTTGTTTGGAACTTCCTCATCACTGTCCAGGGTACCACTATCCTCACAGTCATGTAGCTCAAAACCTTGGTGTCATTCTCTTTAATCCCACTCACCCTATATATCCAATATGATGCTAAGTCTTGTTTTTACCTTCAAAACATCTCCCATGTAAGTTCTCTACTCACTTCTCACTTCTCTCTACTCACAAAGTCACTATTCTGGTGTAGACCTTGACCACCTAATGCTTGGACTGTTGAAATAAACTTTTGGTTGGTCTCCCAGACTCAAATTCCCCTACTCTTGTGGAAACATATTGCTTCCTTCTCAGTAAATGCAAATGACTCCATGGTCAATTATAAAATCCTTTGTTTAGATTTTAAAGCCCTTGTAAACAACCTGTCCCTTTTCTTCCTTTTCAGTCTTCTTATGCTTTAGTCCCATGCCTGAAATGCTGTCCTTTTTCACTTCTGCCTCCTTGTTTCCCTGGTTTCCTCCAAGAATCAGCTCAAATCTCACCTCTGCAAGAGGGATTTCCCAGTCTTCACATCTCCTCTCCTCTCCCAAATTCCCAGTGTCTTCCCCCTGATTTTACCTTTTATTTACAATGTATATATCTTATATTTGTATTTTTCAAGTCTCCTTTAGAATGTGAGTTTCTTGAGTGCAGGGGCCATGTTTTTGCCTTTCTTTGAATTTCCAGCATTCAGTACAGTGCCTAATTACTGCTTGTTGACTTACTAGCTGGCCAAGAGAGATATAAGAAAAGGCAGAGCTTTAAGGGTCACCTATGGTTAGGGCTGTTTGTGTGTGACATGGATGAATATCCAGCAAAGAAGACTGGGCAGTGTTCAGACAGATAGGAGGAGAAGTAGGAGAGAATGGGGTCATGAAAACCTAAAAAGGAGATGGTGATCATTAGTGTCAAAGTTTGAAGAGAAGTCAAGAAGGCTGAGGATTGAACAAAGAAATTAAGAAATCATTGGTAATGACTGGCAAATCATTTTGGAGACAGAAATTTCAGTTAAATGATGAGATCATAAGCCCTGTTGTTGAAAGTTTATAAGCCAATGGAATGAGTGTAGATGGTTACATTTAGTGAGATTGGCTTCCTTAAGAAGTCTAGCCAAGAAGGGGAGGAGAGACACCATAAGAGCTAACAGGGATGGTCAGATCAAATGAAGGTCTTTTAAGGATAGGAGAGACATGAGTGTGTTTATAAGCAGCAGAGAAGGGAGAGATAATAGTTTAGGAGAGATTTAAGATAGAAGAGAGAGCCAGAAACGACAGAAGAAAGTGATATTTAAGATCTTGGGAAGCAGAAAAGTTTCAAGTGATGCTAAGAGGTGAGCCCTGGGGCATTTGGCAGGAAGGTGAGGTAGAGTGGCAATGGGTCATGCGTGCCTCCAGAATGTAGCTTGAGTCCTTCCCACCAGAAGAATCTCCATCACAAAAGATACACATTGCTTTCAGTAGGTTTGTTTACAAAAAGATTGGGTTAACATTTTCAGACAAAACAACTGAAAGGAAGAAAAATAGAAAATAATCTGTACCTATAGCATTTCAAGAGCAGGGTTTATTAGGTTGTGGAAATAAACAATAGGTTCTTGTTGATAGGGTAGGGACAGAATTAGCATCATGACCTTTGTGTGTCACTTTTTGTGCATCTATTGCTTACCAGATCAGCCTTATTAGTTGAGTGTTATGTTGCTGGAGTAGGCTGACCCTTTCCCTGTGTGGATCTAGTAAGCTGAGGTGGAATGGTTCTGTTTTACCCATTTTTATATGGTGAGAAAGTGCATTTATAGATTAAAAATGCATCACTGCTTTTGTTTTTCTTCTAAAAAGGTAAAGCCAGATGCGTTACAGGAATAGAACTGTAATTCAAATTCTAAGTATTGTGAAGTGGGTGCTGTGTCTGTCACATGCAATTAGGATTTGTGGACAGATGTACTGTGTGAAGAAAGGCAGATATCCTTCATGGCAAAGCACTGGGCTAATTTATCATTCTCTAGTTCAGTTAATGAACTCTTAAAATAGACCTCATCAATGCTGACTGGCTTTGAATACCACTCCCTATCTACAAATGGAAGCTATGGAATAGGAACACAATTAGGAGGAAAGAGCACTTTTATTCTAATTGTGGCATCACACAGAGATCTAGCTGAATATTTGTTGTTGTTTTTAAAACTTCTCTGCCTTTATTTCTCCTTCTGTAACATAAAAGAGAAGTTCATTGGGGACAGTGGGAATTCTTTGCTCTTTGTAAAAGGCTTTATTTGTCAACGAGTTCCTCACTAATAGTCCAATTTCAACTTTTGTTTTATAAGATTTGATATTTCTTATTTTAATAGTTGTTTCTTCTTTTGTATAAAGAACAAGAATCGGTCTTTTTCTTTTTTTAAAGGATTTGGTACATCTTTAAATATTAATAATATGTGATGCTATAGTTAGTATTTTCTGAATTTCTTTATAGTAAATTCCATAGCAAAGAATTATGTGCTTGCACACACCCCAACACTGTCAAAACTTAATTTAAAAAACAAATAACCACAAATATCTAGTACCACTGTACTGGTCCTTATCTACCTATTCATTCATTCATTTGTCTATCTATATCTATGTATGTATGTATCTATCTATCTATCTATGTATGTATGTATGTATGTATCTATCTATCTATCTACCTACCTATCTGTCTGTCTACCTACTTTTCTGCTTTTCAATTCATTGAAACAGTTTACCTTCTTTTTCTTGCCATCTTATCTCTTTTGCCCCCTCTCTACTTCCTCTCTATATAATGTAAAATAGACATTGATTACACATCTATCCAAAATCACTAATATCTTTCCCCATGAGCTAGAAAAAGAGTTAGATAATACAGGAACCACAGTCATAATCTTGGAAGGGATCAAAGAATAGTCCTATTTACATACAGGACCAAAGTTAAACCGTTCAACACACCAAAACCTTCAGTAAAATCCCCAGCTCTTAGCACAAGACCTGGCATTTAATAGATATTAATCGAATTGAGTAGCTTCCCATTGCTGAAACAAGTTCCAATTCCTGAGCTTGGCATTTTTGTTCTTTCTTAATATGTTCCAGATCTTATGTACCCTGTGCTTCACCTGAATTATCTGATAATACCCTCAGTTTTGTTGAATCTTGCTATGCTCTGTGTTCTGTGCTTCTGTGTTTTTATTAGTCAGAATCCCTGACATCGTTCAAAACTCAGCCCAAGGTCCACCTCTTACAGGACCCCTTTCCTTGTCCTGCTCCCTGCTCTTGTTTTTTGTACTAAGGCCATTTTCTTCAATTTCATATAGATGCTGCATTTGGATATTGTAATGATTTATGTATATGTTTTCTTTCCCATTAGAACATGAGAATGTAAATTCCTTGAGGACAAAGAATATATATATATATATATTTCATCCCTAGCACTTAGCACAGTTCCTGGAGTGCCCATGTATGACAGACAGACAGACACACACACACACACACACACACACTCCTACCTGCAATAGTAACGTTAAGTGATGTACTAAATTCATACATGGGATTGGATCTATTTATTTGTTATTATCATATGACAAAACCCACCTGTACAACCGTCATTTTGGGAGATTTCCTTCCTCAGTGAGAGCAGCCTGTGAATCAAGTATAGGTATGGAATGGCAGCTAGGTCATACGGTGGCTAGTGTATTGGTCACAGAGTCAGGAAGACCTAAATTCAAAATGGGCTTCAGAGACTACTGTGACCCTGGGCCAAGTCACTTAACCCCCATCTGCCTCAGTTTCCTCAACCCTAAAATGAGGATAATTATAATGCACATACCCACCAGGTTTATTATGAGGAACAAATGAGATAATATTTGTAAACTGCTTATCACAGTGCCTGTCTTATAGTAAGTATTTAATAAAAGTTTGTGCCCATCTCTAGCCCTTTTTGCTTGTATTTTTATTTGAGAATCAATTTTATAACATCAAATGTTTGTCAAGTCAGTGATGATAGTGGGTATTAGCAGCAATTTAATTGTTTGACTATCTTAAGAAGTGATTTCTTTGAAACCTGAAGACAACTTTACAAAATACATACATACATACACACATGTATATATACATACATACATATACACACACATAAATATATATATATATATATATATATATATATGTATAAATGATTTTGCTTTTCGGAGGGGAGAAGGTAGGGCAATTGGGGTTAAGTGACTTGCCCAAGGTGACATGGCTGGTAAGCGTTAAGTGTCTGAGGCTGGATTTGAACTTAGGTCCTCTTGACTGCAGGGCCAGCTCTCTATTCACTGTGCCCCCTAGCTGCCCTACAAATATATTTTTATTTACTTTTAAAATTGTTATTTTATTTCTTATGTCACCTAATTTTTGAAAATATCCCTCTGCCATCCCCTACCCAGTGAGCTATCCTTTGTGATAATGAATAAAAAGGAAAGAAATAAAAAAGCAAATAAGTAAAACTTATCCATGCATCAATGAAGTATGATGGTTTATGAAATGTTACATCCCTGTTGCCTAATATCTCTGTAAATTAAGGAAAGAGGTATGTTTTCTCATCACTTCTTTGGGTCTGCCTTGTTTAATATAATTGCATAGCTTTAGTTTCCATTTTTTTGTTCCTTATATTTACATCGTCATAGCTATTATATATATATATATATATATATATATATATATATATATATATATATATTACTTTTCCAGTTCTGTTTACTTTAGTAAGGATTAGTTCCTTTCACATTGTTATTGTTTGTGGTGCAATAATATTTTGTTTATATCAATGTGCCACAATTTAGCCATTCTTCAGTCAAGAGGTATCTAGTTCTTTGCCACTGTCACACATATGTTTGAGGCTCACTCTCTCAACTCCCACTAATGCTGAAAGGTTGGGTCCCTAGAATTCATCTAGCTGCAACTCCCTTCAGAGTTCTAGGAGGCACTGAGGATTTGAGGGTGTTATTGATATATTTGATTTTTATATTTCCTATATTCCCTTTCTCTTCCTTCCCAGAGAGCAATTTAAGAAAAAAAAAAAAAGAATTTAAAAGAATTTTTTTAACCCAGAATCTATATGATCACAACTACAAAACACTTCTCACACAAATAAAATCAGATCTAAATAGTTGGAAAAATATCAATTGCTTGTGGCTGGGTCGAGCTAATATAATAAAAATGACAATTTTACCCAAACTAAACTATATATTTAGTGCCCTACCAATCAATTTACCAAAAAACTACTTTCTAGAGTTAGACAAAAAAATAACAAAATTTATTTGGAAAAACAAACGGTCTAGAATATCAAGGGAATTAATGAAAAGAAATGCTAGGGAAGGTGGACTAACTATGCCAGATCTTAATCTGTATTATATAGCAGCAGTCATCAAAACTGCTTGGTACTGGCAGAGGTGTAGAGTAGTGGATCAATGGAATAGATTAGGCGCAGGAGACCCAGCAGTTAATGAATATAGTAATCTATTGTTCGATAAACCCAAAGACCCTAGTTTTTGGGATAAGAATGCACTATTTGACAAAAACTGCTGGGAAAACTGGAATACAATATGACAGAAACTGGACATAGATCATTATCTAACACCATATACCAAAATCAAGTCTAAATGGGTGCATGATCTAGGTGTAAAGAATGATACTGTAAGCAATTTGGGAAAGCAAGGAATAGTTTACTTGACAGATTTGCGGAGAGGGGAAGACTTTAGGACCAAACAAGAATTAGAGAGCATTATAAAATGCAAAATGGATCATTTTGATTACATTAAATTGAAAAGCTTCTGTACAAACAAAGCCAATGTTACCAAGATCAAGAGGGAGGTGGGAAATTGGGAAAGAATTTTTACAACTTGTGTCTCTGATAAAGGACTCGTTTCTAAAATTTATAGAGAATTGAGCCAAATCTATATGAATACAAGTCATTCCCCAATTGATAAATAGTCAAAGGATATGAACAGGCAGTTTTCAGAGAAAGAAATTAAAGATATCTATAAACATATGAAGAAATGCTCTAAATCACTATTGATTAGAGAAATGCAAATCAAAACAACTCTGAGATACCACATCTCTCCAGTCAGATTGGCTAAGATGAAAAAATAAGAAAGTGACAAATGCTGGAGAGGATGTGGACAAATTGGAACACTAATACATTGCTGGTGGAGTTGTGAACCTATACAATCATTCTGGAGAACAATCTGGAATTATGGCCAAAGGATTATAAATAATTTCATACCCTTTGACCCAACAATACCACTTTTAGGGTTATATCCCAAAGAGATCACAGAAGTGGGAGAAAGACCCATATGTACAAAAATATTTATAGCAGCCCTTTTTGTGGTTGCAAAAAATTGGAAACTAAAGGGGTGCCCATCAATTGGGGAATGGCTAAACAAGTTGTGGTATAGGAATGTAATGGAATATTATTGTGCTATAAGACACAAGGAGGTGATGGATTTCATAATTACCTGGAGAGACTTATACAAACTGATGCTGAGCAAGAAGAGTAGAATCAGAAGAAATTTGTATACAATCACAGACATACCATATCTGTGATGACCAATTATGACGGACTGGACTCTTTTCAGCAATGCAGTGATATAAGTCAATCCCGAAAGACTCAAGAAAGAGAGAAATGTGCCATCCAAAGATATAACTAGAAAGAACTGAGCCTGAATCCTGATGGAAGCAAACTAAATGATCTTTTTCTTTTCATTGTTTGGTTTTATTTCTTCTTTACCATCTTTCATCCCACCCAGTACAATACGCCTTTGTAATTGGAATAATGTCTAATATGAATGTATTTGCAGATCCTATACTGGACTATATGCTGTCGTGGGGGGAGGGGGAAGGGAAGTAAAGGAAATTTGAAAATCAAGGAACTATGGAATTGAATCTTGTTAACTGAAACTAAACTAATAAATTAATTTTTAAAAAAAGAATTTTTTTTAAAAAAAGAGGAAAAAACCAGTAAAACTTATCAATAGATCAAAAAAAGTCTGAAAACATTTACACACCTTGTTCAACACCCACGGACGTCCTAATCTTCAAATGAGTTGGGGGAGGTGCCTTCTTTAGGACCATGATATTTTTTGTAATTCTACAACATTTACTTCTGATTGTTTTGTAGTATATCCTTCCATTTACATTACTAAGGTCATTGTGTACATTGTTTTCTTGGTTCAGTTTACTTTACCCTACATTAGTTCATGTAAGTCTTTCCATGCTTTTCTATAGTCATTTTTGTTATTTCTTATAGCTCAGTAATATTCCCTGATATTCATGTGCCACAATTTGTTTAGACATTCCAAATTAAAGGGATCTACTCTTTTCCAGTTCTTTTCTGTTATAAAAAGTGCTTTTATAAACATTTTGGTGTATATGGGTACTTTCTTTTTTATCTATGACTTCCTTGGAGCCTCTCAGTGAAATCTCTTGGTCAAATCTATGAATATTTTAGTCAGCTTATTTGCATAATTCAAAATAACTTCCTCAAAAGACTGTACTGATTCACAGTTCTCCCAGTAATGCATTAGTGTGACTATCTTTCCACAATCCTTCTAACATTGACTATGAGCATATTTTGTCATCTCTGCCACTTTGCTGAGTGTGATGTGAGACCTCAAAGTTATTTAATTTTTTTTTATGGGAGTGTTTTTCTAATGCTAGAGAGCATGAGCTCACATCAAGTGTATTCCCTACAATATAATTTGTCTAGTTAGTCAGTCAGCCAATGGGTGTAATGGTAATGGGAATTTGAAGATGTTCCCTGCCCCTTAATAGGCCCAATGTAATCACATGAAAACTGTGTTCAGAGGAGTTTGCTGAATGGGGAGAGCAGGAAGGGAGGGAGCAGAACTGAGAGGAACTGGGAGTTAGAACAGTTAGAGCTGGAGAGAGGACACAGGCAAGGAGAGAGATAGGCTTGTGAGTGTTTGTGGGAAGACTTTGGGATGGTGTTGCTCTCTGCTGTGTTATGGTATATTAACTTCTTTTTTGCTATGATGGATCTGGCTTTCTGGTGTCTGAATAAATGTTTTGCTTCTCTCTTCCATATGGAGAGTCTGTTATATTTTGCAATTCAGACCTATGCTGGCACATTCATAGTCACTATCAGTGCTGTGAGTATCATGCTGGTCCTACAATGGGTCAGTGAGCAAGTATTTATTAAGTGCCTAGTATGTGCTAGGCACTGTGCTAAGTGTTGAGGATATGAAGAAAGGCAAAAGACAGTTTCTATTCTCAAGGAACTCACAGTTTAATGGAGTATTAATGTGAAAATAATTATATACTAACAAGAAATACACAGGACAGAATGGAAATAAGGGAGAGAGTGAAGGCATTAGCATGAAGGGGGATTAGGAAAGACTTCTTGTAGGATGTAGGATTTTAGTCAGAAGTCGAAGGAAGATGGGACAGGAGACAAGGAAAAGAGAGAGTTCCGAGCATGGGAAACAGCCAGCCAGTAAAAATACCTATAGTGTGCTCAGACCCCAGCCCAAAGACCCTATCTCTGGCAATAACTCATGAGTGGGCCCCAGGGACGAAAAACGATTTCTTCCTGTTAGAAGTACAAGTTAACCTCTGTAGAATTTCCCTTGTATTGCTGTACCCCAATAAAAGCGAGATAAGATCCCCAAGTTTAAAAAGTGGATTTTATAACTGTGGGACTGTCGGGGTACATATTCAAATCAGACAGTGCTTTGGCACAGACATTGTGCTGGTTTTATAGAGGTTACATAGCCAGGTTATGTAAGCTGAAATTACAGTGATATAAGCTGAAACTACAGTGATTGGTCAGTATACATTTGAATTCCCCTCCAGCAAGAAACCCTAGGCCGGGACTCCTGCCCACAGATCAATCAAGGGAAAGCAAGGGGTGGGGGTTCTGCCTGTTTACAGATCAATTAAGGGAGAGGAAGGTGGAGTTCTCTGCTTTACAAATCAATGAAGGAAAAGGAAGGTTGAGTTGCCTGCTTTACAAATCAATGAAGGGAAGGGCAAAGTGGAGTAGTGTCCAGGACTGTCTTCTACTAGCAGAACTATCACATACTGATTCCCACAGTTACTGTATACAATCTAGAAGTCAAGCTATAGATGTCAGCTCCCAAGGCTATCTTGTTACAGACATAACAGACTAAAAATATGCCCCTGATAAGCCTCTCCCCCAGACCCCACCAGGTCATGCCAGTAGTGAATGATGCCTGTGCCCAAGGTGCAGAAACACCTAATTAGCATACTTGGCACACCACTGATCTTTTTCTATGTAAGCTTTAGTACCACCCCTGTTAGGCTGAGAAAGTTCCACCCACTGTATAGCATTACCATAAACTTTTTGCCCCTTGACTGAAGATTTTTTGAGTCCTCAAATTCCTTCTATGCAACTTTACCCAGGACCTCAGCATTTTGGGGTCCCTGCATCTCTAAAACCACATCAGAAGGAAACTAAGGATCTTGAAAGGCAGGGATTAGTGTGTTTCTGGTGTTGGCTGAAATAATGCCATTCAGTTCTTTTGCTTTCTGATAATCTAAGAAAATGCAAATAAAAAACCTCGAGGATAAAAAAATACCTATAGTGAGGAGATAGAATGCCTTGTGTGAGAAACAGCAAGAAGGCCAGGGTCCCTGGACTGCAGAATGTATGGGGGTGAAAGTAGTTATCATTTCCCTAATATTAGCTAACCTACTGATATCTTAATATCTAACCAATGATAAGTGCCTCTGCATCATATTTACTAGTTGGCATCAATAACTTTCACAAAGGGATATTTATTGAAAAGATAAAAGAAGAACAGAAGTATTAAAAACATCTATCTAAAACACATCTACTCTCTATACATCCACTCAGTTTCTGGGAATAATGGACTCAAACTTGAAATGGTTGCTGTAAGAATTCCCTCCATTAATGTCCCTTCTTTCTGTTGCCTAGATTATAGCCAAATCACTCCCTTGCTTGAAGGATATGTTGTCTTAGTTGCTGGGTGGATTCATTGATAGGCTGGAGGGGAGGAAGGGAAAGAAGGAGTACACTTTCAGATTACTCTTTAGGACTGGCTCTTCACTGAGCATGGCTGCTGTGACTATGGGTTGACTGTCATGAATTTATTGCAGGACCTCTGGTTGCTCTTCTTTTTTTTTTTTTTTAAACAAATGCTTTATTAACTTCTGTTTTACATCATTCATTTCCGCCAGATTTTGAGTTACAATCATTTTCCCCCCATTATTCCCCTAACCAACCTCCCTGAATAGCAGTCCCACAAGATATCGCTTCCTCCAATCTGCTCTCTCCCATACCTTCTCCCATACCCCCATCAAATTTTCCATTAGAGGAAGGTGAGTCTTTGCATCCCAATGCCTGCACATCTCATCTCCCTATTACAAGCAAAAGAGTATTAATAATAGTATTTATATATATTTGAAACATTTAATGTTACGACCTCGAATTTCAGATCCATTTCCCTCCTCCCTTGTCACCCATTCCCTCTGGGGAGATAAGTAATTCAGTATATGTTGTACATGTCTAGCTATGCAAAACATTATCATGGTAGATATATTGTACAAGGCTGCTTATAATTCCCTCCCACTCATCCCACCCCCCACCTGGTCCATTCCCTACATGGTCCTGTCCCTCTTCTATAGTGGGTACTTCCAACCTCCCCTCACCCCAAGGATGCCCTCCCTTCCATCATCCCTCCTCTCATCCCCCTTCCCCCTATCCTGCTGCAGGTTGAGATATCCCATTTAGTATGTATGTCATTTTCTACCTGAACCAAATTCAATGTGAATGTGGTTTTGCCTTTTTAGCCTTCCTTATTCTCCCCCTCCTTTGCAACCACTTCCCCTTGCTTCTTCTACATGGGATAGTTTACCCTACCCTGTCTCTCCCCATCTCCTCTTGCCACTTTCCCCTCTCACCTCATAATTTCATCCCTTGAGTATTCTCACGTCCCAACAAATTCAACCTACACCCTCTATCCATATATGACTGTAACCATATACACACACATTCATATGTATTCATATGACCACACCCCCTTCTTCCATTATTTTCATAGTGAGAAAGATATCATCAGTCACAATTATTGCTTTTCCATATAGGAATGTAAATAGTTCAACTTTGATAAGTTCCTTTTGATTTCTTTTCCCTGATTACCTTCTCAGGCATCTCTTGCTTCTTGTGTCTGGATGTCAAATCTTCTATTCAATTCTGGTTTTTTCCTCAAGAATGCTTGAAAGTCCTCTATTCCACTGAATGACCATATTTTCCCCTGAAACAAAATACTCAGTTTTGCTCAGTAGGTGACCCTTGGTTTCATTCCCAGTTCTTTTGCCCTCTGGAATATCATATTCCATGCCCTTCGATCCCTCAGTGTAGAAGCTGCCAGGTCCTGTGCTATTCTGATTATGTTTCCACAATATTGAAATTGTTTCTTCCTGGCTGCTTGTAGTATTTTCTCCTTGATCTGGGGATTCTGGAACCTGGCTATAATCTTTCTGGGAGTTTTCTTTTTGGGATCTTTTTCAGGAGGTGATCGGTGGATTCTTTCAACCTCTATTTTGCCCTCTGGATCTAAAACATCAGGGCAGTTTTCCTTGAGCATTTCTTGAAGGGTGATTTCTAGGTTCTTTCCTTGATCATGGCTTTCAGGTAGTCCAATACTTTTTAAATTGTCTCTCCTGGATCTATTTTCCAGGTCAGTGGTTTTTCCCATGAGATATTTCACATTGCCTTCTACTCTTTCATTTGTTTGGATCTGCTTAACAGCATCTTGATTTCTCATAAAGTCATTAGCTTCCATTTGCTCCAGTCTAACTCTGAAGGAATGAATCTGCTCAGTGAACTTCTGAGATTCTTTTTCCATCTGGCAAATTCGACTTTTTAAGGCATTCTTCTCCTCATTGCCCTTTTGGGCCTCCTTTGCCATCTGAGTTAGTCTATTTATTAAGGTGTTGTTTTCCTCAGTCAGGCTGTTGACCCTCATTTCATACTTTTCCTGCATCCTTCTCATTTCTCTTTCCAATTTTTCCTCCACTTCTCTCATTTGATTTTTAAAGTCCTTCTTAAGGTCCTCTATGGCCTGCAACCCACTCATGTTTCCCCTGGGGCTTTTGGAGCAGGACTTCTGACCTCACAGTCCTTTTCCCGCTCTATGCCCCCAAAATAGGAGTCTAGGGTTGCATTTTTCTGTTCCTTTGCCTTGGCATGTTGCCACTTAATTGCTTGACTTTTGGGCTTGTTGCCACACTATGGCTTTAAGGCCAGCTAGAGGAATTTTCGTCCCGAACGTGTGGGGGGCAACTTCCGTTTCTGGCAAGCTGTAAACCCACCCACAACTTCCACCCTAGATCCCAATCCAGATCCAGGGAGGTTAAAGCAAGAGTGATTACCCCCCAAGACTGATCGCTGGATCTCCCCACGATTTGTAGGCTGGGAGCCAGAAATGCCTCTGAAAACTACAAAATGGCGTGTCTCCTCAGCGGCTTCTAGCCCCCAGGGGAGGGAGCTGACGCATTCCCCAAATACAGGTCCCAGAGTCCATAGGACACTAACCTCTTACTTTGTCCTAGGCATGTCTATGTTGATAATTCTGGAGTCGCCACAGCTCCTGGTGTTCTGGGGTTCCTCCAGCTGGCTGCTGGCCCTGCCGCCCTGGGGCTAAAACCTCGGCTCACGCGGACCTGGGCTCAGCTCGGCTGGGCTCCTGCGCTCTGCGCGTTGCCGGCTCCCAGACCGCTGCGCTGGTCCTTCCTGCAGGGCTGCTGGGCTGTCCTCAGCGGGAGGTTAGCTTCTCTGTGTCGTTCTGTGGGTGCTGGGGCTCCAGAAGTTGTTCAGAGTCCTTTTTTACATAGTTTGTGGAGAATCTGGGGGCAGAGAGGCTTGGATGAGCTGTTTCTACTCCGCCATCTTGGCTCCGCCCCCTGGTTGCTCTTCTAACCTTTTGAATCTCACATGGTCAAAATCTGGTTCATCCCTGCCCTGAATTCCTTCACCAAATGTCAGAAAAGAAACTTAATAAAGACAGAAGAAACAAAAGCTTCATATGTTTGTTGTCACATGATGGTCAAGAAGGGGCTCCCCCACCTAGAGTCGTACAGCATTTCTTCCTCCTCACTTGAAATCAGGAAACAGGTGAGAGAGACAGAAACAGAGACAGAGACAGAGAGGATATTTTTGTCTATATGCACATTGAGTTGTGGCTTAACATTCGATTTCACTACCAAGATGACAACAAAGTAAGGAAATATCTGAGCATGCTCTAAAGTCGGGGAGGTAAAGGATCTCCAACAAGCATTTCCTGAAGCAAACTCAGCAAGGCTCCATATGAGTTGACACCAGGCACAATATACTGCATATGCTTGAAGGACTGACTGGGCCACTATTGGCCAGTCTCTATTATGCCAAAAAAGTTTCATTTGCAGATTAAAAGTCAATGGATTTAAGTTGAACTTTTAAATTCTTAGCCAGTTTCTAAATGTTCATTATTTATTCTCTGCCCTGCTCCCCCCATTGTAATGTTTGTGAAAAGCCTAACTGTGGGCTATACTCTGTCACTTGAAGGTAACAATAGACTTTTCTAAGGCCATCTTTGGATAATTGAGAAAAATGCCTACTGTAGGCCTCCTGTCCAAATAATAGCCACCTGTGTGTCTAAGGTTGTTAAGAATGTGGTATGTGTGCCAAAGAAAACTTGCTCAAAAGATCAAATATGATTCCAGAAAGACCTGGCCAATCAAGGTGCCCTAATTCCAAAAGACCAAATCAAAATCAAGACTTTCTTGCTAAGCTACATCAGAAAAGAGGCTTTTTCCCTGAATAAGCAAGGGCAAGTCACCCTCAAAACAAAGATTTGTCCTGAAATCTCTCATGTGGATACTGGCACTTTGTATTCAGAGGACTAACACAGGAGAAGGAACTATAACAGGCCTGGAGAAATGTGTTTCTTAGCAGCAAACACTCAAGAGGACCCTCACATCGGTGTCATTTTGCTATCCATTCAAATTCAGCTTGCCGTCATCTCCTTCAGTTAATCTCATTGTAAAATGCACCATGAGTTTGCTCTCACCTCTTAGTGCAATGGCGATGCTCCCTTTGTTACTATCCATTTACAGTACATCCACTGATAAATGATGGAGGCATTGACAAGAGAGCCTCATCATCTTTCTGGCTGCTCTGAATATATATCTCTGCCTCTTTGATTATACTGTTTCCTCTACCCAAAATACCTTGTGCCAACCATTTCTTCCTCCTGAAATCTTACCTCTTTTCCAAATGCTACTACTTTCAGAAAACATTTCCTGAGCTTTTAACTAAGTGTGATTTTTCACTTTTCTGAATCCATAGTATGTTGTAAACACTGTTTACTTTGTATTAGAATTCTCATGGCACAAATTGTAATGTTACAGTAATTTGTGAGCATGTTTTATATCCACTATTAGACTATAAGCTCTTTTGTATCCCCTATGGTGCCTAGCATAGTGTTTTGGTCACAGTAGGTGTTCAGTAAATATTTGTTGAGTTAAATTGAAAAATCTCTAGGAAATAAAATTCCGCCACTCTCCTTGGTATAATACTAGATGATAAACTCCTGTGTTTCCTAAAGTTTAGAATCTTTTCTGCTCAATAGGCTATAGTCATCATCAAAAATCCTAGAAATGACTGCCCAGGAGCTGATTTATGCATGATAGTGCTCTCACAATAATTTTACAAGAAGCCATTCTCATAGTTGTGATATACTTTAAGAAATCATTGTAGTTTTATGAAATCATGATCAACTTAAAAAAAGTCAAGATCCCATACAAATATTGTACAGAGAGCAGCCTAGCCAGCAGTATCCCTTTAAGAAGACATATGAGTTCTTCAATTGTCTTTCTACTGTGTGCCTTACTTTAAAAAATTTGCTTTTAATGTAAAAGAATTCTGCAGTGTAAAGATGTGGTTTTCCAATCTTTTCTATTTTCTAATATGCAATAAACATGTTGGGTTGAACTAAATTATAAATGCAGATAATATTAATTTGCTGTAATTTATACTCTTCTTTTATCTTTTTATTTTTGACAGTTTAGGCTGGGACATAAAGCATAATTATGTTCTGGGCATCCTCCCTTAGAAGTTTTAAATCAGTTCATGAGGCTTTCAGGGAGGCTCATGTCATTTATCCATCAGCATTCAGTCCATTTAATCCAGGCCTCTCAGCTGTACAGACCTAGCCCCTGTTGTGAGTGATCGGCCTGCTTCAGTGCTCCCAGCTTCTCCTGTCACATCACATTTGCATAAAAGAGGACGGATAACCAAATTTGAGCACACAAATGAAAATGCTAAGCGCTGAACCTGTCACAGTTGTTGTTCAACTAATTGTGAAAAATTTGATTTGCTAGCCTTTCACTGTTTATCATGTGGACCCCCTTCTCCAATGTGCCTTGCCTTTTGCTTCTGTACATGTGGCTTTTAAACTCTCTGCACAAGCAGCCCACCCTGGGGATTACTTACCTCTCCTACCAGCTTTTAATGTTGGCTCATCTACTTGACTAAATTAGGCCACCATGGCAAACAAACACATAATTAAAAATCTAGGAAAGACAACCATGGTTGCATTTCCTAAATTGATTTTACAATTTGGTATATGTCTTCATGTGCTCTCCCAATTGATAATTGTACTTCTTTCTATAACCTTGTAAGCATGGCAAATTTATGGATAGGTTGGTTAGAATAACCATATGGTATTTTCAGACCACTTTCTCAGCTTCTACTCGTCAAGCTCCAAAAAATTGTATAACAGGTCTTGAAAAAGCATATTCGGATTCCTTGATAACATACAGCAGTCTGACATACAAGTATACATTTTTAATCAAGGTTTCAAATGGTCCTTTTGAAATGGAATTAAAAACATTGGATGAAGTTCCTGGGTACACAGCACTAAATCAAATAAGCCTTGTTGAATGGTATGTAAGATGCATGTTTCCTAAGTCCTTCTGTGTATTATGTCCAATTTGATTCAGGATATGCTATTAACTTGCTTCAACAATAAGCCCTTTGCAGGTATTAGAATAAGAACCTTTCTTGATGCCCATTTAAAAGCTATGAGATGTGACTAGAAAGCAATAAGAGTATTTTCCATGACCCTAGAAGTAAGTCCAGCTCCCTTCTTTGTAGTCACAGTATATTGACACAGAAACTCACTGATTACTTCAACTTGAATTCGTTTAAAGCTCTTAATGTGTTATATGTGTAATGTTAAATCAACAGTGAAGATGGTTTTCACCAAAGATTTTCAGTTAAGTATGCTTTTAAGATGGCTCCAGGATAGGTGGGCTACTTTATAGCTTTTTTTTTAAACACAGAAGAGAATTCTATAAATTGTGAATCTTTATTTCATACCTCTTGCTTTTATCAGATAGTATATAATAAATGCCTCATTACTTTCAAAACTGTCCTGATTTTCTGTGTTTCTTTGTAAGTTCCTATTCCCTGCTGGGCATTTTAATAAATGTTACAATGTCTCTCTTTTTTCACCACTATTATTAGTCTCCCACCAGCATCCCATCCCAGCTCCCAATAAAAAAAAGAGAAAAATAGAAAAAAAGAAAACTTTGTAACAAATAAGCATAGTTAAGCAAAATAAATTCTTACGGGGAGACCATGCCCAAAAATGTATATATCATATATATATATTAATATATATCATATATATATTAAGTCCATCAGTTATCTGTCACTATGTGGGTAACATGCTTCATTTAGGTCATGTGGAGCATGGTTGTTCATTGCTTGATTAGATTTCTAAAGTCAAAGCTATTTTTCCTTACATTACTCTGTGTCAGTTCATACTACTCAGGAGCCTCTAAAATCATCTTTCATAATTTCTTACACTGCCATTATATTATAAATTTACACTATTATATTATTATAATTATATAACAATTTATTCAGTTATTGCTCAAGTATTTAAGAGGAAATCTAATGTACCCTTTTAGATTCTAGCTGTTTGTCTTTCTACCCCTTCACCACCCACTTTAATCTCTTCATGATCAGGAAGTTCATTTTGCTGGTAATTATTCCATCCCCAGTATTATCCTTTCTCTTAATCCCTTCCCCCCACACCATCTTCTCTTATTTTCCTTTTGAGTTTTATATATTTCTACACCAAACTGTATGAGTGCATTCAACTCCCCCCCTGCCATTTAAGAGTACAGATAAAAGTGAAGTTAGGGGCGGCTAGGTGGCGCAGTGAGTAGAGCTCCAGCCCTGGAGTCAGAAGGACCTGAGTTTGGATCCGGCCTCAGACACTTAACCCACACAAACAAAAACCTAGCCGTGTGACCTTGGGCAAGTTACTTAACCCCAATTGCCCTAAAAGGGGCGGCTAGGCGGCGCAGTGAGTAAGAGCGCTGGCCTCGGAGTTGGGATGACCCGAGATCAAATCCGGCCTCAGAAAATGAGCACCCACACACAAATAATGACTAGCGGTGTAACCTTGAGCAAGTTACTTAACCCCAATTGCTTTAAAAAAAAAAAAAGTGAAGTTAACCTGGTGCCTACTCCTCTCTCCTTTTCCTTTATGCTTATTCATCACATATCCCCATTATGAGAAAATATCAAGTTCTTACTTCTTCGTGGAGTCATTGGTGTCTCTGGTCTATTCTATTTTTCTTTTTTTATTTTTTTTTTTTTTTTGCTTTTTGGAGGGCAGTTGGGGTTAAGTAACTTGCCCAAGGTCACAGAGCTAGTTTTTGTGTTAAGTGTCTGAGGCTGGATTTAAACTCAGGTCCTCCTGACTCCAGGGCTGGTGCTCTATTTACTGCACCACCTAGCCACCCCTATTCTATTTTTCAAGGAGTTCATTGTGAGTGTAAAGTTTACAACTTTCTCTTCTAAGCTAGTTCCTCTTCTAACTTTTTCTAGAGTTTTTATTTCATTTTTGCTAGTAGCTTCATTTCTTCTAGGTATTCATATAGGCCTTGTGCAGAGTAATTTTTTTCCCTTTGAATCTCTACATATAGTTGTTATTCCTTCTTTGGGAAAGATCTCTAATTAAATGGATTTTTAATACTGATCAGTTTTTTCTTTGACATAATAATCCCCTCAACTTTAGTTCTTGAATTAGAGCTTTTTCTTGGGGATAGACTCTATTCCAGTTTTGGGTGGGGTGGCCAGTCCTTCTTGGCCTACCCCTATACCTTTTAGATTCCTGCACTGACCTCCATATTCTGAGGTTAGGCCTCCTCTTGAATCTTTGAGGTTCACAGTGATAGATCTCTCTGACATCTTAGGACAGAATATTAGGGACCTCAGAACCATGGGGTCTGAACTGCTTTCTTCTGAGTGCTGCAGCAGCATATTGGTCATTGCTGCTACCTTGTAACTCCCCAGAGCTTCCCAGGTCCTTACCATGGGGCTTCCTTATGTGAACCCTCTGCTTTGCTGCCTCTAGACACAGAGCCTTGAAAGCCATCTGTCCTTGGTGTTGTTGGTCAGCTCACCCGAAATGGTGTAGTAGTTGTTGTTGGAGTTCCCTTTCTGTTTCTCATAGGTCTCTCTCTGATTTTTTGCCCAGTTATAGGATGAAAGAAATAACTTGATATAATTTCTCATTGGATTTATTGCTAATAACTCAGCTTGGTGAAAACTTCAGTTTTGCTGGAGTAGATATTTGGGAATCAGGAGGTCTGCCTCTGCTAAACAGTCATCTTGACCAGAATTTCCTGTAGCTTGTTTCAGAGAAGACATTGAGATGCTAGCAGCTACTGTTTATAATTCTGAAGATTACTGAGTGTGTTTACAGGAGTGCTTTGATTGCTACAGAGTTGGTTTTTGCTGACCACTTGAAATTTCAGATTAATTGAAAGATTTGTGGGTTTAAAAATATCTTGGTTGTTTGCATCTTAAGGAAGCCATACTATATTTTTTCACTAAGAAATCAATTTGAATATGATTCAATTCAACAAACAAATTAAGTGTCTTGCAATAATAAAACTTGGTACTAGGAAAACATAGTGATGTATAATCTCTGCCCTCAAGGAGCTTATGTTTAGTGGAGGAGGGTGTGAGACATGTACACAATTTTGAAATGATAAAATATGATTAAGTTCGTATAAAAAGGTCAAACAGAATTAATTAAGAAGTATATGGAGAATAGAAGGGAGGGATGCCTTCTAGCTGAGAGAACTGGGTAAAGCATCATGGAGGAAGTAACTCTTGGACTGAAACTAGGAGAAGAATTTCAATGGACAGAGATGAGTACAGTGAAACAAAGTACAGTGTTTCAGGAACAGGGACCTGCATAATATAAAGACAAATACCACAGAAGTAGGAAAAGACAGGATGAGATTTGGGAGAACTTTGATAACTACTGAACATTTCTGAGCAAGATCAGACCTGTGTGTTAAGAACATTACTTTGTCAAGCAGGGTGAAATACAGGTCAGAGTGGGAAGAGATTGGAAGTAGAGAGACTAGTTAAGAGAAGATTAAAAGTACAGGCAAAAGGTAATGAGGGTGAAAACTTGGCTGGTAGCAACAGGAATGGACAGATATATCAAAATGTATTTTGGAAGTCAAAGATGCTGTGCCTGTTTTGAGCCTCAGATGTCTAAAATGATGGTGTTATCTATAAAAATTAAGCAAGTTAGAAAGATGGGGGGAAAGTGCATTCTAAACATGAGAAAGAATCAATTCAAGGGCACAGACATGGGAAAGAAAGTATTGTGCGTGAGGAGCAGCAAGAAGGACAGTTTCGCTGGATCATAGAGTGAGGGAAGAGGAATAGTATATAAATCTGGGGGGAAAAGTTGGGATCAGGTTGTGAAGGGCTTTAAATGCTAAACAGACAAGTTATATTTTATCCTAGAAGCAGTATAGAGCCACTGAATTTTATTGGGTAGGGGACTGATATGATCAGACCAATGCTTAAGGAAAAATCTTTGGCCTCAAAGCCTCAGCTGAAGCTTATCATTACATGGTGGGAGGAGGAACAGTGATGGAGGGATCAAAGAGGTAGGAATAAAACTATAGAAGAGAACTCTCTTGGGGACAGAGTAGTTGTCAAGGCAAAGAATAAAAGGAAGGAGATAATAAGTAATTTAATGTTGACAAACCATAAAATTGAAAGGGACCATAAGATTTTAACCAACCTTCTGGGCAGGACAGTTCTCCATCTCTAACTCCAGATCCTATATAAATCCAATAGTTTTGGTTCATAATCTTGGAGTACTTCTTGGTTTTGTTCTCTGGGTTCCAGTCTATCATCAAATCTTGTTTCATACATAGCATTGTATTGTTTTTTGCTATGGCTTCTTGTTTTTATTTTATTTTATTTCATAGAATAAAAGAAGCAGTTCCATAGCATAGTATAACAAAAAAGATAATTGCACATTAAACCACAAATCTATTATGTACAATTTGATATTCTTTTAAAATAAGATAAAGTTACCATGTAAATTTCTTTTTTTCATATATAACATTTCAAAGGTCTGTTTATTCTCTTTTCTCATACTTACAACAATAGTCTAGGATTTAGCTGTATGCCTCTAATCTCTTCCATCCCTTCTACCCCAATAATTGAAATCATCTTTTTTAATCATTATTTAACTTAAATTACTCTTTTAATATTTCTTCAGTGGTTCCCAGTTCTTTCTCATCATGGGCTTTATGACTGTCTACCAATTGCTTTCTTACCTTATATTCAAATAACAACATTCAATTTCTACCATGTCCTAGCCCATGCCCTTGAGTCACATTATTTCTTGTACACATTTCCCCTTTACTTTTTTTTTTCCAAATAATTGCTCACACTTTTAATTCTTTCTCATTTTCTTTCTGTTGAGTTATGTGCTCTTCTGTTTCTTTTAAACACCATTTTATTTATGGCTTTCTAGACTATTCCCATCTGAATTGGGCAATCTTTATAATAGTTTCCATGTCTTAGTTTAAGATTCAGAATTTGTTGTAATGTATCAGAAGATATCACTAGTGGATGATTTTATATATTAAGTACTTAAGAATGCGGGAAACGGGGCGGCTAGGTGGCGCAGTGAGTAGAGCGTTGGCCCTGGAGTCAGAAGGACCTGAGTTCGGATCCGGCCTCAGATACTTAATGCACACACAAACAAAAACCTAGCTGTGTGATTGTGGGCAAGTTACTTAACCCCAATTGCCCTCCGAAAAGAAAAAAAAAAGAATGGGGGGAAGGCCCCTTTTTGATTCAGGGAACTGGGAAAATTAATGAACTAATGAAAAAATGAATGATAATGAGTCTTTGTCAATCTCTTTTCTTTCTGAACAAATACATTTTTGTGCCTGAGTAGTCCCAATCCATCTAGTGTAACCTTGGGGACATTACTTGCCTAGAGAATTTTTGTTCCTTGGATTGGTCTAGGAGTCATTTCTGAAGTTTGATTCCATGCTCATAGAGTCTTAGGAAGAACCACAAATATTGCTATAGGCTTACGCAGGGCTTTTGGCAAGAGACAACTAAAGAGATATCTTATGTCTCCCCTTGAGTTAGAGAGGCCTAAGGGACCTGGGGGTAGTTGTCTTCCCATTTTGAAACTCCCCAAATAACATTTTCTTGAAAATTTTTTCATTCACTTATTTATATTGATGCATTTTGTTTTTGTATCAAGCTAATTTCTGATTATATCCCTTGTTCCTCCCTCCCAAGTCTTCCTAACCCTAAAGATTCAAATAGAAAAAAAAATAAAACAAAACTACATGAACTACATTTGACAGCATATGCAACATTCCACATCCATAGTCCTCCACCTCACCAATGAAGGAGTAGAGGTATATTTTCTCACCTATTCTCTGAGCCAGGCTTAGTCATCATAATTACATAGTATTGCTTCATAATTTTTCTTTCCTTTTAAATGATTGCTGTTACTGTTTAACTTCTATTTTTTAAATATTTTACTATTTGCTATATTTTATATTTACTATATTTTACTATTTACTATATTTTTTTATATTTTACACCAGGTCATAGAATTTCCTATGTTACTCTGAATTCTTTGTATTCAGCAATTCTTATAGTGTAGAAATATTCAATTGTATTTATATACCACTGTTTTAATTAGCCATTCCAAACAGATGGGCATCTACTTAATTGGTAATTCTTTGATATCACAAAAAGTGCTTTCATAAACATTTTGGTGTACGTGGGATTCTTTTTTTTTTTTTGATCTCCTTGTAATTTATGCCTAGGGTATTTTCTCCCTATTCCTATGACTCCCTTCCCCAGTGAGTAATGGCATCTAGCAACAAAGCTAATCACCCAGCACAAAACATCTAATCCAACAGATTAAGAGTTTGTTGGTTTCAGAGAATTCAAAGCAAAATTGATGAAACATAAGTGTACTTCAGGTAGACAGGGATGTCAAGAAGCAGTCATTTCAAGGACCCTGACTTTGAGAAGCAGAGAAGAAAGCTAGATGGAATCATGAGAATTGCTGAGTTCTCTAAGAAGCAGGTGTTGGTCACCAGTTGAACAATATTGTCTCTGTGGAGGAGCTTTATGAGGACTTTAGAGGAGATTAAAGGACTTCTAGCAGTATCAGAAGAGTGAGTAGTCTTGGTCACATTTCTTCCCTTTGTGTTTCCCTCACTGCTATTTTATTCTGCTCTCGCTCTTCCAATGAATACTGTGTATTTGTGGGAAATAAGGTAGGGATAGTAAACAGAATAGGATCTTCCATCCTGGAAGCAAATCTTTGTCCTTCTTTATAGACTCTTTCTCCTCTGCCTTCGTACATGCCTTCTCTATCTTGGAAAAAAAAATTGTGTGCTAGTTTTACCAGTACTCCCTTGAGCTGCCACTTTCATGTTTCTCCTTTATTTATTTCAAACCTTTTTGAAGAAGTGATCTATATACCCCCTGCCTCTACTTCCTCACCAAACTTTCTCTCCTTAAATTTTTGCAGTCTTCTTGCTGGGTAACTCTCTTAAATCACTTAATCTCTGTGTGTTATTAATTCCAGTAACTATTCAGCTAATAACAATAATCTGTTACATTTACATAGTTCTTTAAGGTTTATAAATCACTTTACATATTTCATCACATTTCACCCTACAATAATCCTGTAAGGTAGATACTATTATTATCCTCATTTTATAGATGAAAAAATTGAGGCTAGGAGATTAAATGACTTGTCTGGGGTCATACCACTTGTAAGAGTCAAGGACAAGGTTTAAACTGAAATCTTTCTGAATCTAAGACCAACATTCTATCCTCTGAGCCATGCAGCTGCCCCAGTAGATTCTGTTGAAAGTAGACTTCAGCATATTGTCTACTGTATATGAAGTACCATAAAAGATAGCCTTAGAGAGATATGACCAGATATGACCAAGTGATTAAGCAGACATGTCTCAGGCATGTAAAAATGAAGGGTAATAGACATGAAATATTAAAGAAACCACACTCTTGTTTAGTGTGTTGAGTCAACACTCCATGGAGGATTTATGGAAGGACATGAACAGGAATGCAAGATGAGAAGGCATGTATGACTTGTGACCCAGATCAGTAGAGAGGAAACTGATAACAAATATGAGAACAGGACTCTAGAAAGTATCAATTAGTTCTGCTATGTTAAAAAAGCTACTTTTCAAATGAAAAAATCTAGCAATATTATCATTAGAGGGTTTCTTGTGCCAAGTTTCTATCAAGTTAAAGCAACTTCAGAGAAATTCTACGATCGATAAGCTTTCTTTTTAATGGCGTGAAATGTTCATAATAATTCAAGATAGTGCCTCTTTTGATTCTATAGAAAGAAGATGGATTTACATGGTCCGAAGAAATCAACTTAAGCAAGGCAATACTGGTGCCCTCCAATCTGTGGCTTGTAATTGTGTGAACTTATGCCTTTCCCTTTATTAGTTTTCAGTTACTTTGCAAAGCTTAAGGTTCATATTTCTTGATAATTTTTGTAACTGTTGGCCCAGAGCACATGTTCAATATTGTTGGGGTGGGGTTTGTTTTTGATGAATCACTCTCTTTAGCTAGTGACCCCAAGAAAGGTTTCCCTGGGAACCTCAGAATATAGCTCATGTTTAAGTATCTACAGAAAGGACGATCCTATTCAAGAACTCAGGCTTGGATATTAGACAGTCTTTCCTTCACCCAATATAAAATATAAACCATAAAGGATTCATAGCAAAGTCCATAAAGAACTAAGACAACTCTCCCTTTTTAGCTTTACTTCCCCTAGGGACCTATGTAGTCTTCCAGATTTATAGTATCACCTTGTGATTGAGACCCCTTAGAAAGAGGAATGAACTGGAGGTTGATAAAACATTTTTTCTAAGATCAGAGGTTTTTAAGCTTTTTTGTCTCATGGATCTTTTTGTCACTCTGGTGAAGTGTATGGATTTAGAATAATGTTTTTACATGTATAAAATGAAATACATTGGATTACAAAGGAAACCAAATTATATTTTATCAAAATGTTAAAAAACAATTTAAAGGACTCAAGATTATGAACTTCTCTGCCTAAGACTTTTAGTCCATGTAAATAGAATTCACAGGAACAATAAAGGACAAGGTCTGGGTTTAATTCTATAATTCATGGTTTTATTTTTGCTGATTTTTTTATTTTGAAAGCTGTATTTCAACACAATTTACTTCATTTTTAATCTTATATATTTTATTTTATGTATAACCTATCAAACTGCCAAAGATGTCCATGACACAAAGAAAGAACTCCTGTTCTACCTCTTACTTGGTCCAGTACTACTCCTCTTTTTTTCTTCAAGAGGAATTCCCAGAATTCCTTTGTTTTTTTCCATGAACTCCTCTATGGCTCCAACACCATCTCTGGCCACCATCAACTCTCTGACCACATAGTCTCTCTTCTGTGGAAGAGTCATTCACATAGACTTTCCTCCAGGGAGTAGGAATCTGTCTTTCTGTCTCCCCCTTTCCTCTTTGCATCAGTCAGGTCTAGCTCCTTCTGTCTTTCCAATGTATCTAGTCTCCCCTTTAAAGGCCAAACTTGGTCAGGACTCCATTAATCATCTTGAAGGTGGTAAAAAGAGGCCAATTAATACTAGGGACCAGAGTAATCTTTCATATCCCATCGAGTGTCAAATGTGGTATCAGTGGAGGTATTTATACTTTCTACCGGGGGATACCTTCAATTTCAGAACAAAGGCCTCTTCCTTTAACCTTGTTATCCTTGAAATAGTTCTTGCTCACATGTTCTACATCTATGTACATTCAAACTTATTTATTGGTCTATTCCAACTTAAAAGGAATTCTGCTGGTTCAACTTTATGGGTACTTTCTCATCGTAGAAGTTCTTTGACTCAGATTTAGGAGACAGTATTATAAGTTTGGGGTAAAGGCTCTAAAGGCCTAAACATGTGATCTTCTTTGAGTTCCTTGGGCCCCCAAAGTATGACATCTGCTGGAGATGGAGTTTTAGCCTCCTCATGTGACACTGACCTGATAGCATATATGGTCAAGTTGGACTACTTGAGTTTGTTTGAACATCTTATGTACTTTCTTACCTCTGTACCTAAGGAGAGAATATGGCATAGAGAAAAGAGCACTTGGTTTGGACTCAAAAAATCTGGGCTTAATACTAATTTTTCTATTTACTACCTATGTTACCTTGGAGCAGTCCTTTAAAATCTCTAGGTTTCTACATCTGTAAAATGAGGACTCAGGGCTATATGAGTGCTTAGGTCTCTTCTAGCTCTAAATCCTATAATTCATGAGCCTGTAATCCCATGATCTTCCTCTCCCCATTCTTTACTCTCCCTATTCCTACCTTTTATCTCTGCCTATCATCCTTCAAGGCCTACCTTAAATGATACCTTGTCCTGAATACTCCTTTGTTCCTCTGGGCTAGAACTGCTTTGTTTTTCCTCAGTTCCCATAGTACCTTGTTAAATTTCATAGTACTTAATCATATTTCATATTGTAATAAAAATATATTTGTGTGAATATTATTTAATATATCATATTAAAAACTCTTTGAGGTCAGGCATTGCATCAACTTAATCTTTATTATCCCCTTTAACACCTAGCACAGTATCTTGTACATAGTAGGTGTTTAGAAACTGGTTGATGAATTCAATTATTTCTGTAAGGGTGTTATTCAGAAAAAAAAGAATAAATTGGTTTATGCTACAAGTTGAAAGTTTAGGTTGGATGGAAGTAAAGGTGGATAAATTTTGGAAATGTTTATATAAAGTTCTGCAATCTTTCTTATTAAGGTCTTCGAAAAAAATTTTTTTTCTGCCTAGAAATTTAGGTACCACTCTAACTAAAAGGCAAAGGAATAGACTAGATGACTTTTTGGAATTGTCCAGCCCCATGATTCTACTCACATCTCTCACTCTTCTGGACAATGATGAGCTTACTTAGTAAATTGGTTTGATTTATTGGCAATAAGTTACGGTAAAGACATTTCTGGAGCCATACACTAGAGGGAAGCACCTTTACACATTTTGCTTAGGTGGCCACCATGGACACTTGTCTCCTTTGTGATACACTATGGTCAGAAGTCATTTACCTATAGGTATGGCCCATTTTAAGAAAACCTGGTACAAGAAAATACAAAATTTCAAAACAGATAAATTAGGGATGATTGTTTACATTGCAAAAGTCTTTTTAACCTTTAATTCAAGTCTTGTCTCCGTGGTCTTGAGCAGGTCATTTCACCTCTGTAGACCTCAGTTTCTTAGATCAGTGATGTCAAACTCAAATAGAAATGGGGCTACTAGATAAGAAACTGATAAAGATCCCTGAAGTTGTGTATTGACTTAGAAAACCACATATTAATATAATCAGTGTTCCAAAGTATTTTTATTTGACTAAATCTTTCTCATTTACATTTTGATCTAGTTTGGGTGAGTTTGATACTTCTGGACAAGATGACCTCTAAGGTCCCTTCTGGCAGTACGGTCCCCTAATGTGAAGAGGAAAGGGACTTTCACTATTCTTTTTGTATCCCCAGCACTTAGTACCTTGAATATATTATGTGCTTAAGAGTGGAATTGTTTGTTGACTTCAGTTTATTTATAACTTTTCAGTACTGCTGATGCTATATATAGTGAGGCATACACTTTGGATATAGATGTTAACAAGATACGTATTTAAAATGTGAGAGAATTACTCCAAATGAATATGGAAGTATCACCTCTTTCTCCCTCTCTCTTTCTCTGTCTCCAATGAGTTATAGGTACAAATTTATAATTTAACATACATATCTAGATATATAAATGCAGTTGTAGTTTTAAGCACAATTCACCTTCCCAGAATTGTTATAAGCATAATGTGAATTCCTGAAGTTCAGGGACAGAACAGAACCCTTTCGGTAATGTTGCATAGCACTTGGTTGATTCTTCACTAGATATACTAGGTGTCTTTCTCACTTCTGACAGTCAGTCTACTTAACCTCAGCCAAAGAATCTCCCTTTAAATCCAGGAAGCTCCCACATTTCTTTGGTTGATGCATTTGCTGAAGATACACCGTTTAAATCTCTTCCCTTAGTAAATAATCCAAGATAAATAGCGAGCTCACTCCTGAATTGTTAAATTGTTGATTACTGGGACCAAGAGAGAAAAATGAGAATGTGTAGCGGAGGAATAAATTGTGGGGAGTGGCATCTGGGTGTACTTGTCTGGTTTTGAAATGTATAGACAATTTATCAGCCATTACATTGTGGTTAAGCACTAATCAAGTTTCATGGTTTTTTGCCACCAAGTAATGGTGAATAACTTTGATTGCCAAGGGACAATAAATATATTTCTTACAAGGTCCTGCAATACTTGTCACTTTAATTTCTATGAAAAACATGTTTATTGTATTTAAATGACAGATTCATCAAGGTCATGCATCCCAAATGGACCAGAATATTCAAGTACTTAAAAAATAACTTGCAAACTATAGATTTTATATTCTAATAGGTTCCATTTTCTAAAATTATTATTTTTTTCAGGGTGGGGGAGAAAACAAATTCTCTTTGAGCTTTTGACATCTTGAAATGATGGGGACTCCAAATGCTGTGCTCTGGAGAGCCCTGGTTCCCAAATGCACTCTAGTCCCACTATTCAAGCCCAGGCACCATTTATTATCTTTGAAATTAAAAAAGAACAATCTAAAATTACAGCCATGCTTGCATTTGCTTCTGGGAATGGAACAGTAATAAAGCAAAGAGTATATGCAGCCATGTCCAAGATCAGCTTTGGGGGTCAGTAATATTCAGGACCTACTCTTGAAATCCTTCAGGAATTAAATCACCTTGCCAAACACTTAGAATAATGGAATTATTATACCCACTATTGAACGATGTGTGGCTGTCCTCGGAGCTAGCATGAGGCTATTCTCTCAAGTTAGAGGGAAAAGCCATGGCTTGTCAGGAAGTCCACACATGTCAATTGTTTCTTTTTGATGGTACTAAGAAAAGTAAATTGTCCAGAGGCAATTACATGAATGTACTATTTTGCAGATCTTCTACCACATGTTTTCAATTTCTTGATAAACTTTCGAGATCTAATTTCAATCATCATTTTTTTTTTTTTGTGGGGAGGGGAAGATATCAAGAGCTTTGTTTGCAAGGCATTATTAAAATCAGAACTAATTTCCTGGTGAGAGGGATAGTCATTGTCTAGCAAGCAGGCAGAGTAAGGCTTCCTCCTTGGCCTGTAATATTATAGTTTCGGTTTGGAAAGCAACACTTAAAAGCTATTTAGATGGAGGGGAGTAAATAGGGATGAAGAGACCAATTAACCAATTTTTCTTGGCCTTTCCCTCACACATAGACACATTCTGTACAACACCCCGGTTTTGATGTATTATTTTAATTAATCCCAGTCTTTTGATTCCTGCAAAAAGAAGGTTAGCAAATGTAACAATGCTCGAGAGTTTCTTTATCGTAAAAGACACATAATTTCAAGCATTTAATAAGGTAGATTTATTCTGGGTAGTTTAGCTTGCACATTCACTCAAACAGCCCTCCCCAAAGACAACATTAAAAATGTGATTAGTTAGCTGCCATCAATAACACAAAATAGGAAAACACTCTCTGAAGGGACAGCTTTGTGGAGGGCACTGCACAGTGTGTAGTAAAAATATATGGCCTAATAAGTTTACATTTGCAGGCTCATTTGTTAAAACTCTTGAATTTCTAATTTGTGTCGGAAAGATAAATGGATGGAGCCACAGTAAAGTGTGAGATTAATACTGATGGATGGGGATTCAGTTTTTTGCTAGCCTCTTAGTTCCATACAACCCAGTAGGCAGTTTATGGGAAAACCAAATGTAAATAAAAAGGAGGGCATTATTTACTCTGGCCAAGGCCAATTACCAGTTATATTGTTCCTTTCAACTCCACAGTTAAGGGTAATTTTGAGCTAATCTAATTAATATATTTCAGTAATCAAAACCCTTCCAATTTACAATTAGATGTTCATAGGATTGGCTATTGGAAACTCTGAACCATTTGTGAAATCCACCCTGCTGACCAGGTGACTCGTGGATTTCTTATTGTCTAGCAACATTGCAAATATTTCCTCAGTCATGTTGGACTAAGAAATGTGTTCCTGGGAGAATTATGGGAAGAAGACAAGGTTCTAGGAAAGAATGTGGATTCAGAGTATGGTGGCTTTCTTCCCAGATAGCAACTTAGAAGGAGGCAATTAAAAGCAAATAAGGTGTAGCAGGCAGCTCATTTTTACCCCCTTAAATTCCTCCCAGTTCTGTAGCTTGGATATCCCATTGGGCGCCTCTTTGCTTTGGGGTTTTCTGGGACTTTCCTGCTCTTACTTAATATACATGGAGGTAAATTTGAGTGACATCCAGTGAGGAAAAGAAAACATGATTTGAAGCTAGCCAAGATCATCATATGCTACTTAGAGGTGAATTTCAGACAGAGGCAAAATCATCAGCTCTCCTGACAGGTCAGACATGCCTTATTACTGAATGCTCAGAACTAGTTTGTAAATCTTGTAAAAGATCTTCCTGTTACAAGAACCTACAGTTTTACCATTCAGTGGCATCTTCTGGAGTGGGCATATTTAAACTCAATTAATTGCTTAAATAGAGGGTTAGCCTTAGAGTAAAAAGACCAGGGTTTGAGGTCTGTCTGTGACAGATATTTGGTCTGAATAACTAGAGGCAAGCCACAGCCTTTTTTGATGTCTCAGTTGTCTAGGATTATTTAAATTGTTGACTTGCATCAGTGGAGAATCTCCATGCTCAGAGTTCCTTATGCTAAAGAAATCACAGGTTTGGACCTTTGCCTTCCAAAAAAAAAATTATTCAAGAGAGCTGGGTGAAATAACATCATTCTTGCTGTGGGGGAGATTGAAGCTGGCAGATTTCCTGACTGTGGGAGTTCTGAGTTTCAGTGGGCTAAGCTAATTGTGTGTCTGAACTAAGTATGGCATCAGTACAATGAGGCCCTTGGATTGGAGGGCCCCTACGTAGTTTAAGGAGGGGCTCACTGGCCCAGGTTGGATAAGGAGCAGGTCAAAATGTCCTGTGCTGATTAAGAGTAGTATTGGGCAGCCAATAAAAAATCATTGTACTTCTGACCTGGGCAAGATAGGGAAACCCAATCTTTAGGGAAAAAAAAGTCAAGAAAAGTGAAAAACTTATATAAAGTCTGTAGAACCGATCAAAGCATAAATAAAAAATAAAGAGGTGAGACTAACTAAGGAGTTTTGCCAGAAGATCCCATTTTAAAGACAACCCAAATGATGCCACATCTGAAACACGGGGCCCCTATGATACTCAGGAGGAGCAATTATGTGAATTCTATTTCTACATAATCTCTGGAGTTCTAGTGATAATCACTTTTTTGGTGAGAGAGTGTGGCAGTGGGATGTTAATGTTAAGAGCTTTGTTTGTAAGGCACTATTAAAATCAGACCTAGTTTCTTGGTGAGAGGGACTGACATTCTCTAACAAGCAAGGCAGAGTGAAGCATAGGACCTTTGTGATACTCAGGAGTAGTGACTATGTGAATTCACACGGGGTGATTCCTACGGCCAAGCTATCTGTAAGGCAAGAAGTCCATCTCTCCCATGGAGTTTTTATCTGGGGGCAGTTACTGGGGCATTCCAATAGGTGTTCAACTCTAGACTCCACTCTTCTGAGGGGACCATGAAAGAATAAAGATTATAATTCTCTTTTCCCCAACCTTTCTTAGGTTCATATAAATGCCTTTTATCTGTTTTATCAGTTGTTAGGTCTTGTCAATCCTCCCTTCCCAAATCATCTCTTGCAAAGATTATTATATAAATTGCATCACACCTTGCTCTAATGGAAAAGTCGAAGGGGTATGGGAGAAGATATGGGAGAGAGCAGATTGGATGAGGGGATATCTTGTGGGACTGCTATTCTGGGATGGTGGGTAGGGAAAAATGGGGAAAAAATTGTAACTCAAAATCTGGCGGAAATGAATGATGTAAACCAGAAAGAAGTTAATAAAGCATTTGTTAAAAAAAATAAATTGCATCAGCTATAATGACCTCTGAAATCCTTTCCAACTCAAGGATTTTTGATCAGGGTATAGCCAGTTAGAGGTTAAAAATAAAGCATAATCTTTACAACATTATTGTATAAATTGTTCTATTAATTCTGCTCACTTCACTTTGCATTAGTTTATAAGAACTGTGGCAGATTTTTCTGACATCATCCCCTTCATCATTTCTTATACAACAGTATTCTATCACATTTACATACTAGAACTTGTTCAGTCTTTTCCCAGTTGTTGGACTTCCCCTTGGTTTCCAATTCTGTGCTACTGCAAAAAGAGCTGCTGCAAATATTTTTATACACATGGATCATTTTCCTCTTTCTTTGATCTTTTTGAGGTATTGCTGGGTCAAAGGGTATGCACAGTTTTATAGCTCTTTGGGCTTAGTTCCATTGCCTTGCAGAATAGTTGCACCAGTTCACAACTCCACCAACAGAGCATTCCTGTACTTATTTCCCCACAATGCCTCCAGCATTTGAAAGACTTAGGAAGTCTGATCAACAACACAATGCCCAGCCACAATTCCAAAGACCTCATGATGCAGCATGTTATGCACCTCCAGAAAGAAAATGGATGAGCTTGGAGCATAGATTGAAGCACATTTTCTTTTCTTTTCGTTCTTTTTTCAGACACCTGGGAGCTCGTTTGGATGACCATACATACTCGTAAAATGGGTTTTGGTTTCTCACCTCAATGAGTAGAGAAGAGAGAGACAGAATTTATTTTTTTTTATTTTTTTTAAAGCAATTGGGGTTAAGTAACTTGCTCAAGGTTACAGGGCTAGTCATTATTTATGCGTGGGTGCTCATTTTCTGAGGCCGGTTTCAATCCCAGCTCATCCCAACTCCGAGGCCAGCGCTCTTACTCACTCACCTAGCCGCCAGAGACAGAATTTAGAATAGAAAATAAAATTTAATTTTAAAAAAGTGTGATCATTGGTCAAGCAGTCAAACCAGTCAGTGTATAATTATGATGTAGATAGTGCGTCAGTACATATTTGTTAAGTCGCTATTGTACCAGGCACCGTGTTATGCTCTGGATAAAATATTTTTAAAAATCATTAAAAAATATTGAGAGAGAAGTGCAAACCTCGTGTGGGTGTCTGTCTCATGGGAGATGATCAAGTGTGACTTGATCAATGATCCTCGATCAATGATAGTTGTGTCACATAGTTTAGAGGGAATCCTTGTGCAGCACTGGTCAGAGATGAGGAGCAGACACAGGCATCTGTCTATATTATCTGTCATGTGACATGGAATGCTTATCACATGATGTACTGTGGTCATCACATGACAGTGCTTATTTTGTGGCAGAGCACTCCCTCACACAATGTGGTGCCTTGTCTGTCACATGACACATGGTCACATGGTCATGTGTTCCACAATAGGCTCTGACATGTCATCACGTGATGTAACACATTTACCACTTGTAGCAGCTGCATGGCATAGTAGGTTAGGTTTGTATTATGACAGAGAAGCACATCACATGACACATCATGTGACACACAATGATTGTCACATGACTTGCTGTGTTTTGTACATGTTGCAGCAAGCTGTTTGCAGGGTGTGACATGATAATCACATGACAAAACATGTTACCAAACACAAAACCTTGCCCGTCACATGATGCCACCTTATTATATCACATGGCATGGTATGTTCATCACATGGCATGAATGTCTTTCACATGACATGGCATGTTACAACGGCATACATACAAGAAGATTCCTCTTCTTCCTGAATTCAAATCTAGCCTCAGAAACTTACTATCTGTGTGATCCTGGGCAAGTCACTTAACCCTGGTTTACCTCAGTTTCCTCATCTGTAAAATGAGCTGGAGGAGGAAATGGCAAATTGCTCCAGCATCTTTGCCAAGAAAACCCCAAATAGGGTCACAAAGAGTCAAATGTGACTGAAAACAAATGAACAACAACAACAGATTATATATCGGGTACAGTGCTAAGCTTTGGTGATAAAAATAAAAATAAAGATGGTTAGTGCTTTCAGGGAGCTTACATTCCAGTGGAGGAAAAGCACACATAAAAATGAGGCTGAGAAGCAGGAAGTGTAGGAAGGTCCCCGCCCCACAATGGAAAAATGAAAAAAGTCATATCAGACCCAGGAGAAGATTTTGTCTTTAGGGACTGACTCTCTCCCTTTCTTGGTTAGGAGCTGTTTCTCTAGCCATAGAGATGAAAGGTACTTGATAAAGGGCAGTATGGCATAATGGATGGGGAAGCTAGCCTTTGATTCCAAAACCTCTGGGTTCAAGGTCCACACATACTATCTGTGTCACCCTGGGCAAAACAATGACTTGATCTCTCAGTGCTGCAGGCAGTTCTCCAGGACTATAAGTCACTGCATTGGTGCAGGTAGCTCCTACATCTATGAAAAAGGTCCAATAATCTATGTACGTATTATAGACCTGTGTATATTTCATGGGGTGTGGGTGTTCATGCAGTGCTTTTCAGATAGATTCAAGTTGAACCATACCAACCTCTCCCTCTCTCCTCATTGATCCTTTCATTCTAGCTTCAAAGGCAGCAGTAGTGGGCATATTTTGAAATATAGACAACATGTGTGTATACATGTACACACACATACACACATAACACACATGCATATGCGCAGTACACAATACATATATGTATCCATAATGTATATTGTATGCACGTATAATGCACATGCATACATATATGTACACACGTATATATTTATAGATATGTGTTGTATGTATAAATAAATATATATCACACACACACACACACACACACACACACACACACATTTGGAAATTACCACACTTGTAGAAACTCTTTTGATAGGTTTCTTCCTCACCCTCCAGAGTAAAACCAGGAAAATCTCTTCTCCCATAGGCTAATTTCTACTTTCTACATATTGAATTTCTAACTTAGAGGTTTAGCTCAAAGCTACTTTTAGTGGACACTACAATGTTTTAGCAGTATTAATTAAAATATAAATGGAGATAAATATTCAATGTATATATGGTGCACACAGGATTATCTCTTTCTTCTAGCTGATTGGGGGGTGGGAGCAGTGTTCTTGAAGACAAGATGAAGAATTAAACTATATTCATTCCTAAGTGTGGCCTTATCTCTTTTTCCTCTCTTAAAAGATCCTATAGGATCATAGACACAGAACTGGTAGGGACCTCAGAGATCATATAGTTCAATCTTTTCATTTTTAGGGATGAAGAAACTGAAGCCAGTGACTAAATGACTTGCCCAAGATTATATAATTAGTAAATATAAGAGGCTTAGATTTGAACCTGTGTATCCTCAACTAATAACTAGAGGGGTACAGTGGATAGAGTGTAGACCATGGAGTCAGGAAGACTCATCCTTTCAAGTTCAAATCTGACCTCAGACATTTACTAGTTGTATGACCCTGGGCAAGTCATTTAACCCTGTTTTCCTTAGTTTCCTCATCTGTAAAATGAGCTGTAGAAGGAAATGGCAGGAACCCCTCTAGTATCTTTGCCAAGAAAACCTCAAATGGGGTCACAAAGAGTTGGACACAGCTGAAACAGCTAAACAACAATTAACAGTCTCTAACTAAAGAACCAGCATTCTTTTCTTAGTTGCATACTGTCTCCTTATCCTTTGCATAAAAGTCATGCTTTTTATTTTTTATTTATTTTTATTTTTTAATTTTTTTTTGCCTTTTGGAGGGCAGTTGGGGTTAAGTAACTTGACCAAGGTCACACGGCTAGGTTTTTTATTTGTGTGTGTGTTAAGTGTCTGAGGCCGGATCGGAACTCAGGTCCTTCTGACTCCAGGGCTGGCGCTCTACTCACTGCGCCACCTAGCCACCCCAAGTCATGCTTTTTAAATAGCAAAAATTGCTTAGGATATAAATGTTTAGTGATCAAGTGGTCATATCCAAAAAACACCTTTAATTTTAGATGGTTGGCTCTCAGTGCATAGCACCTATGTCCTTTTCATGCAAATTATACACCTACCTCTATCAGCATCACACACAATATAGGCATTAAAATAGATATTGGCAAATCAAGTGGCATTGGAATATCATAGTGAAAGCAGGCCCGAAGGAGTGATATGTAAGATATTTTACTTAGCATGGCAACACCAACTTTACAAAAAGTTCAGTGGCTGTGTTGGGGGAATGTCATCTACATAGGAGATATGATTAAATATGGTTACTGAGGACCTCATGGCATTTTCCCTTCCTAGAATGGATGGGATTGAACTCACATAATCTGCTGAAATCCCATTGTGAGAGAACTGTGCCAGACCACCTCCAATGTTCCTTTAGTATAAATTGAAAAAGCAGTTAATTTATATTCTAAACTAGTCTAAGCATCATAGAGGTAGATTTTTGTGTTCCAATCTATAGGTGGTTGAATTTTGTGAAGAAATCTGTGATCCACACACAAATTTCAAACAATGTGAAAGGGAGCTCCGAACAACTTCTGGAGCCACAGCACCCACAGAACGGCACAGAGAAGCTAACCTCCTGCTCAGGACAGCCCAGCAGCCCTGCAGGGAGCGGCCAGTGCAGCACTCTGAGAGCAGGCAGCACAGCGTGCTGGAAATCAACAGCGCAGCCCGCAGAGCCGAGCCCAGGTCCGCGGTTTTAGCCCCAGGGCGGCCGGGCCTTCAGCTGGCTGGTGGATCCCCAGAACACCAGCAATTGTGGCGATTCCAGAATTATCAGCACAGATATGCCTAGGACAAATGAGAGGTTAGTGCCCTATGGACTTTGGGACCAGTATTTGGGGAACACGTGGCTTCCTCCCCTGGGGGCAAAAAGCTGCTGAAGAAACAGCTGCACAGAAGCCATTTTGCAGCGTCAGTGGTGGCTCTAGCTCCTGGTCTGTGAATTGTAGGAAGATCCAGCAATCACTCTGGGGGTTAATTGCTTTTGCTTTAAACTGCCTGGATCTGGACTGTGGTCTGAGGGGGAAGTTTGGGGTGGGTATCCAACTTGCCAGAGTGGGTGGAGGCTTTATAGAGGCCACCCAACTGGCGGAAGTTGTGAAGACCCCACGTTTGGGTGGAAGCTCCCGTCTGGTGGCAGAGTCCTACTGTGGCAACGAGCCCCAAAATCAAGTAATTAAGTGGCAATATGCCTAGGCAAACGAAACAAAATAAACAGAAAAGTTCAACATTGGACTCCTATTTTAGGGGCAAAGAGGCTCAAAGCATGGAGGAGGACTGTGAGATCAGAACTCCTGCACCAAAAGCCCCAAATGAAAATACAAGCTGGCTACAGGCCATAGAGGACCTTAAGAACCAGATAAGAGAAGTGGGGGAAAATTTGGGAAGAGAAATGAAAAAGATGCAAGAAAAGTATGAAATGACAGCCAACAGCCTGACTGAGGAAAATAACACCTTAAAAAACAGACTAACTCAAATGGCAAAAGAGACTCAGAAAGGCAATGAGGAGAAGAATGCCTTAAAAAGTCGAATTTGCCAGATGGAAAAAGAATCTCAAAAGCTCACTGAGGAGATTCATTCCTTCAGAGTTAGACTGGAGCAAATGGAAGCTAATGACTTTATGAGAAATCAAGATACTATTAAACAGATCCAGACAAATGAAAGAATAGAAGGCAATGTGAAATACCTCATGGGAAAAACCACTGACCTGGAAAATAGATCCAGGAGAGATAATTTAAAAATTATTGGACTACCTGAAAGCTATGATCAAAGAAAGAACCTAGAAATCATCCTTAAAGAAATTCTTAAGGAAAATTGCCCTGATGTTTTAGACCCAGAGGGCAAAATAGAGGTTGAAAAAATCCACCGATCACCTCCTGAAAAAGATCCCAAAACGAAAACTCCCAGGAATATTATAGCCAGGTTCCAGAATCCCCAGATCAAGGAGAAAATACTCCAAGCAGCCAGGAAGAAACAATTTCAATATTGTGGAAACACAATCAGAATAGCCCAAGACCTGGCAGCTTCTACACTGAGGGACTGAAGGGCATGGAATATGATATTCCAGAGGGCAAAAGAGCTGGGAATGAACTCAAGGGTCACCTACCCAGCAAAACTGAGTATTTTGTTTCAGGGGAAAATATGGTCATTCAGTGGAATAGAGGACTTTCAAGCATTCTTGAGGAAAAAACCAGAATTGAATAGAAAATTTGACATCCAGACACAAGAAGCAAGAGATGCTTGAGAAGGTAATCAAGGAAAAGAAATCAAAAGGAACTTATCAAAGTTGGACTATTTACATTCCTACATGGAAAAATAATAACTGTGTTTGATGAAACCTTTCTCATTATGAAAATAATTGAAGAAGGGTACATGGCATATGTTCACAGGTATACATGGATAGAGGGCACAGGTTGAATTTGATGGGAAGGGATGATTATTATTTTTTTTTGGAGGGCAATTGGGGTTGGGTGACTTGCCCAGGTTCATGTCGCTGGGTTTTTGTTTGTGTGTTGGGTGTCTGGGGTCAGATCCGAGCTTGGGTCCTTCTGGCTCCAGGGCTGGCTCTCTGCTCGCTGTGCCACCTAGCCACCCCAAGGAAGGGATGATTCTTAAGGGGTGAAGTCAAGAGGTGAGAGAGGAAAGTGGCAAGAGGAGATGGAGAGAGACAGGGTAGGGTAAACTATCTCATGTAGAAGAGGCAAGGGGAAGCAGTTGCAGGGGAGGGGAAGAACAGGAAGGCAAAAAGGCAAAAGCATATTCTCATTGAAGTTGGCTCAAAGAGAGAATCACATACATACTAAATGGAATATCTTATCCTCACTCTCCTGAGTAGGGAAAAGGGGGATGAGAGGGGGGATGATGGAGGGGAGGGCATTCTGGGGAGAGGGAAGGTTAGAAGTACCCACTATCAATGAGGGACAGGATCAAAGTAGGGAATGGACCAGGTGGGAGGTGAGACGGGTGGGAGGGAAATATAAGCAGTCTTTTACAATATATCTACTATGGTAATGTTTTGCATAGATATACATGTACAACACATACTGAATTGCTTATCTTCTCAGAGGGAGTGGGTGACAAGGGAGAAAGGGAATGGATCTGAAAATTGAAGTTCTAAAATTAAATGTTTCATAAGATGTCCAGGCAGTGGGGCTCAGAGATTCACCTTGCCCTAATGGCAAAGTCGAAGGGGGTATGGGAGAAGATATGGGAGAGAGCAGATTGGATGAGGGGATATCTAGTGGGACTGCTATTCTAGGGTGGTGGGTAGGGAAAAAATGGGGGGAAAATGTAACTCATAATCTGGTGGAAATGAATGATGTAAACCAGAAGTTAATAAAGCATTTGTTTAATTAAAAAAAAAAAGAAATCTGTGATCCCTTGTGTTTTACACTTTATCCTCTAAAGTCCTTTGGGAATAAATGGTGCTGCTGTCTGGATCTCAGGTCTGTTCATTGTTGCTGTTCGTTGCTCCTGTGTGTAGCAAAGAAAACCCTGTGAGTGAAATGAGAATGGGATTTCCAAGACCAAAATTCATTCTTTTTCCTTCATACTACTCTGTTGTATAAGAAGCCCAGGCCACAACTGTGGTATATCTTTGGCCTCAGGCGGCTCTGCTGCCTGCAGGCCAGGACCGGCCTTCTCTTGAGCCCCTGTAGCTATTTTTAGCCTGGGGCACTATGGAGAAATTTCTGTAAATACAGTGTCTGTCAATCTGGCACCTTGTAGCACAACTCCTAAAAGTGACATGTCTAATAGGCAGTTCAACTGAGGATAATTTTAGAGCCAATTAGTTTCATATACTATGATTACAAAGGCCCCCAAAACATAATATGGGCTGAAGATCTGTAGATTTTCTCCTATGCTCAGATATGTGGGTGTTCAGATACAGTCAATGCATTTGTTTGTCAGTTACTAAACAGTGAAGTGAGGAGCCCATGGTAGATATTCCTTCTTTGCTAGCATAGGAGCTGTCAGTGAGAAGAAGTGTTACCAGGCTAGGGGTAGATTCAGATAATTGTGACTCTGGGGAGTAATTAGGGAGCAAGCAATATATTATAGGCAACACCAAGAATCTGCTAGTGCTGGTGATTGCTAGACTGGATGTTATGGTTATGGTGGGAAGGACGCTCACTAAGTGCTTGTTGATGGATTCATTGAAAGAAATTGTAGGAACATCATTGCTTTGCAATTTATGAACAGTAACTTGGTGCCTGCTCCAGGACTTGGTATTCAGTTTCTTATCTAAGAGGTCACAGAAACCTGGGAGTCTGCCATGTAGTAGAAAGATAAGGGAACCCAAAGTCAGGAAAGGCCTGATTTCTAATTCCTCTTCTGGTCGTTCTTAGCTATGTGATGAAAAGCAAGTCATACAGCTTCCCTGAGCCATAGATTATTATCTGTACAGTAGGGATAAAAATTCCTGTAGTGCTGACCTCTCAGGACTGTTGTGAGGTTCAAGTTAGATTATTGATGTAAAATGCAATTGCAAACCTCAAAGTTCTGTATAAAGGACCATTAGAGATCATTAGAAAATCTTAGGAGTTGAAAAGAACTTTGCAGACCATCTGGTCAGCATCCCTCATTTTATAGTTAAGGAAAACTAAGGCCTATATAGATTATGTGACTTGCCCAAATTCATAAAGCCAATAGGTACCAATAAGTACCAGAATTGGGAATCAAGGTTTCCAGACTCTCAGCCTGGTAGTCTTTCAGCTTTGCTACCTTTACTACCCTGCCCATGAGTTGTGTGGCTTATTTTGGTTTCTGAGCATAGAATTAGAACCATATGGGGTTCTATTTGTGGCTATTAGTGCCCAAGGGAGAGTGGGCACTTTCTACTGGAATTGTCTGACTATAGTTTGGAGTAATCAGGTTGAAAGATCTAAATAAATTTAATCATTATTATAACTGTCTGTGATGATAGATTGACCCTAGGCTTGGCTGATGAACATCTATCAAAGTGTCTGTTATCTTTTTTCACAATTAGATATGAGGGTGGGGAGGAAGCTATACTTGAAATTGTTGAAAAGCTATTGTACTTTATGTAGATTTTTTTCTTACTATGAAGATTAGGTGTGCTTTCCTTGAGTGACCAAATGGCAATATATATGGTAAAATGCCCACTCTGGAATAGTAATAAGTTAGAAAGGCACACATTGTTTTTCTCCAAAATAGTAAAATATATTACTACAGAGGGAGAGGTGGGTTGGGAAGGAAATCACCAAGATATATCAAGAAAGTTTAGATTGGGATACATAGCCCCCAAGAATGAAGAACCACAGAGTGGAGATGACATGCTTTGATATTCTTCTCTGGTAAATTTTATTTATTATAATTCATGAAGATTCATATTAATTTCATAGTTCCAAAACAACACAAACTTTAGGAATCCCTTTAGTGTACACTTGAGCAGCTGAAGAAAGCTGAAGGTATTTGTATGCTCAGTAATTAGATTGGGTCAGAATGATATATAGTAAGTGAAGCTATTCCATCATCTCAGAGTTTTAGTGGAGTTTGTGTTAAATATATTTGACTTCAAGGCTATTTGGAGGTTTTAAAAAAATTTTAGTAACAAGATAGGAAAACTATAAATGATTAGCATTGACAAGATTGGCCCCACTTTTAGGTGGAAGAGGTGGTTGATTTTATCTCTCATTTTGAGAGTTCTAGTCTTCCTTGTCACAAAATATACAATCATCCCCCCTTCCTATTAAGTTTGATATCTCCCTCCCAAACCCTCTGCCCCATTAGACTCACTCCTTCAGGTCAGACAACAAACATAACGATAACTGACATTTATAGATTACTTCATAATTACACAATGTTTTCCATAGATGCCCAATTTAACTTCACAATAACTCTGCACAAGAGATGAGTCAGATATTATTGATGATTTCATTTCCAAAAGACATGTAGAAGAAGGAGAATTTTACAGTGATCTACACAGAGTATCCAGAGAGTAAGCAACAAGTATTTGTTAAGAGCCTACTGTGGACCAGGCCCTACATTTCTATAGCACTTTGAGGTTTATGGAAGTGCTCTTCTTATAACAACACTGTGAGGTAGATGGATGTGTGTCATGAAAAAGGTTGTGAACTCTGAAAAATTGAAAAAGGGGAAATGTAAATTTCAAAATAAGGGAAATGCAGATTAGAATTTCAGTGGAAAAAGTAGGATGCAGGGCTAAATTTCCCAAAGCATTATTAGGGGCATGTTTGTGTCTTTAAGGGAATTATTAAACATTTTAGTTATCATACTTTTAGAGCTGAAATCTTTAACTTGATTAAAAGATAGGCAATCCTCCTAATTTCATCTATAATCCTGTCAGATATTGTACATAATATTTATTTGAAAAGCTATGGATTGCAAATAAGCTCCTAGTGTTGGAAGATCCAACTTCCTCAATAGAAAAATTTAGTTCCACAGACTCTACTAAGGACTTTGGTTTTCCTAGAAATGATTGATATCCTGGATCCACAGGACTGCTATCTTACAACCTATCAGAACCTTTTTTAAATAAGAATTTTAGGAAGGCTAAGCTCTATAATGAAGCCTTATAAGTTGGTTGTCAACTCTTACCCACATTGATGGCATTCTTGCATCTGTACATGCACATTTGCCTCTCAGTGGGATTGAGTATTTGACATTTCAAAGGCTGTATGATATGATCCAGAAAATAAACACTGTTGTAGCATTTCGGAAGGCTGATCATCTGTTTACCATAATGCCAGTTAACAGTAAGACTACAAATTAGACACTGACTTGATTGATCACCAAATTTCATTGCTGCTTAACATCATGTAATTCTTAAAGAGAAAAAAATTCCATCGAGTTTGAAGTGTAATAAGCTTTTATCTCTATTATTATTATTAATACAAATGATAGCTGACATTTATATATCACCTTTAAGTTAGCAAAAAGCTTCAGAAAAATTACCTCATTGGAACCTCACAATCTTGGGAGGTAGGTACAACAGGTATTATCCCCACCTTACAGATAAGGAAACTGATGTTCAGAGAGGGGAAGTAATTTATCCAAAATCAAGTATAGGATGCAGGATCAGAATCCTGACCTTGATTTCAAGTTGAATACTCTCTCCCTTAGGCACTAGTTTCTTCTCTTTCTTCTCCTCTGTCCCTAAAATGGTTTGACCAGGCATAAGGACATGATCCAGGAGAGAAGGGCTGAACACTTCTATAGTGTTCTCAATGGATTGTCATCAACCAATGCTGAAGTAATTGACCATTTACTTCAGGTTGAAACCAATCCTTCTCTAGCCAAACTTCCAACTGAAGAAAATTTTAGATGCCATTAGATTCTTCTTGTGTGGCAAAGTGCCTAGTACCACTTCCATTCTAGCAGAGATTTACAAGGCAGTGACTCTATTGCCTATAGAAAAGTTGACTGAAATCTTCAGGGTTATATGGCAAGATGAGATTATCCACCCAGGGGATCAAGGATGCTCCATTGTCAATCTTTTTAAAGAAAAAGGAAATAAATTGTCCTTTGACAATCACAGGGCAGTCTCTCTAAGTCATTGCTGGTGAGATTCTTGTCAGAGTCCTTCTTAATAGGCTGATTTTCACCTGGAAGATGGTCATCTACCCAAGCGCTAGACTGGCTCCAGAAAAGGCTGAGGAATGGTCAACATGATGCTTGCTGCCTGACAAATACAGGAGAAATGCCAGGAGTAAGGCACAAAGGTTATCAATCTGACCAAGGCCTTTGAAACTGTCACTTGTGAAGGCTTGTGGAAAATTATGGCAAAATTTGGTTGTCGTGAAGAGTTCATCAGTATCGTGTGTCAGTTTCATGATGGCATGCTTGCATGGGTTCTGGATAATAATAGATGATGCTCTTGAGCTTTCTCAGTCACCAATGGAGTAAAGCAGGTCTGTGTGCTTACTCTCATACTGTTTAGCATGATGTTTTCAGTGATGTTGTCAGATACCTCCAACAAGAATGAAAACAGCATGAAGGTCAACTACCATACTTATAGTGAATTATTTAACTTGAAAAGGCTACAAGTCAAGACTAAAGTGGAGGGAGAGTTGGTGTGTGACTTTCTGTTTGAAGATGATGCACTAAATATAGCCTCTGAGACTGAGTTGCAACAGAGTATGGATTGATTTTCTGATGCTTGTGCTAATTTTCCAGCACCACGCCATTCATATGTAGAATAATTGTTTACAGCAAATGAAGAAATTTTGAATGCTATGGATAAGTTCACTTACTTTGGCTCTATATTTTCCAGAGATATATACATAGATCATGAGGTTACCACATGCATTTCCAGAACTAGTTTAGTGTTTGGTAGGCTCCAAAGGAAAGTGTGGGAAAGAAGGGGTATTAGACTGCCTACTAAACTGAAAGTCTACAGAGCCATTGTACTGACCTCATTGTTGTATAAAATTTTGCATTTGTTATATGCATTGTTTTATGCCTGTCAAACCTGGACAGTCTACCAGTGCCATGCCAGAAAATTGAATCACTTCCATTTGGGTTGTTTTGGGGAGATTCTGAAGATCACCTAGTGAGATAAGGTGCTGGGCTCTGAAGTTCTTTCTTGGATTGAACTGCCAAACACTTAAACTCTACTGTAGAGAGTGCAACTCCAATGAGCTGGACATGTTCAAGGCTGAATGTATGTTCATATAAAAGACTATTTTATGGGAAACTAAAACAGAGCAAATGCTTACATGGAGGTCAGAAGAAGCAATACAAGGATACTCTCAAGGTATGGATTGTGAGAAATGGGAGACATTGGTACAGGACCATCTACATGGTGTGCCCAAATCAAAGAAAGTGAATTATAGTAGCTGAAAAGAAAAATGAGATGCATAGATTTAGAGACATCTCTTTCCCAAATGTCCATATGGACTATTTGTGTCTGCCCTGTGGTAGAGCTTTCTGAGCTCTTATTGTTTGATCAACTGCAATTGGATACACTATACATTAACCTCAACACTGTGATGCCATTTCCATCCTCTTTAATTGTAAAGAACAAGAACAAGATTTAGTGCTTCTGAGATGCAGAGGGCATTTTTTTTTTTTGGTTTTAAACCTGAGAAATGAGATCTTGGACAGGATTCTTCCCATCTTAATCTAAAATAGTATTTTGTAGATATATCAATTTTTACTTGATCCTCTCTTCAGACTTATGGAGTTTTGGAATTGAACTTGAACCCAAGTCTCTGGACATGACTTCAATCATAAATAGATAAGCTTAGGAAGTTGCCTTTGACTTATGACAGTTGACCCTCAGAACCCTAGCAATAACATTACTTCTTATTATGGCTGGCATTCTCAGCAGTCACACTGTTGAGCTATTTTACTTCCATGCATTACTCTAGTCAATAAAAGTCTTTTCTGCCCTCTCTGGTTTTAAGACAAACACCCTCTTAACTGCCATATCCTCTTCTGATTCCCTCAGGAATTCCTCCCATACTCTGTACAATTTCTTTGTCCATGATCATCTAAATAAGTAAAAATTAAGTAGGATTCTCTGATTTGGTACATAATCCTTCCTGGACTGAAGAGTTAGAAGACCTGTATTTAATTCCCAGCTCTGATTCTTATGAATTATGTGATCCTGGGTAAATCACAGCTTCCTTGAACCCCAGTTTTCACATCTACAGAATGGGAATAATAATACTTCTATTATCCACCTCCCAGGGTAAAGAGAATGCTTTGTAAACTGGAAAATAGTGTTACATAAATGTGTTATTACATAATTAATTTATATCTGCTTGTTATTTTTATACATTTCATGGATAGAGGCAGCTGGGTGGTGTGATAGATAGAATATTGATCTGAAGTCAGGAAGACCTAAATTCAAATCTGACTTCAATAGGACAGAGCCAAGATGGTGGAGTGAAAGCAGGAATTTGCTTGAGCTCACACTCCAATCACCTCCAAATCTGGTTTCAAACACTTACTAGCTGTGTATCTTTGGGCAAATCACTTACCTTCTGTCTGTCTCAATTCCTCAACTGTAAAATGGGGTTGCTTGAAGATCAAATGAGATAATATTTGTAAAGCATTTAGCACAGTGCTTGGCATTTAAATGTTTATTCCTTCTCCATCTTCCTCCCTCTCACTTCATGACTTATGACAATTTTTTGACATTGGACTAACTGCATTAAGCCTTTGAACATCACAAAGCTTCCTTAATGAAATACACTGCCATTCCAAAGGGTTTTTTCTTAACCATAAGGATCAATTTAAGAATCTGGGGATATCCTGGAGAAGAGAAGCCTTGAAAGGAGCATGAGAGCAGGGAAGTCACTCAGGAGAGGGGTTAGAATTGTTCTATCTGGTCCCAGACAGCAGAACGGTGGGTAGAAATAGCAAAGGGGAAAATTTGAACTTGTCAGGAAAAACCTTCCCAATAATTAGGGAAATTTAAAAGTGGGATATGTTGCCTCAGGAGACAATGAAAACAAAGTGTCTAAAAATCGCATATTGCCCAGATGAAAACAGAATTAGATCTGCAGCCCATTGAATTAGTATGAATGCGTTTATCTTGGGCAGCCTTGTCTGTACAGAAGCACCTACTTATTTTTAAGATCTTAAAGAAATTGTTTCATTATACAAAGGCATCAAATAAAAAAAAATCCTTAAAATACAGCATTTACCAATAAAAATTTAAATCCACACTCCAAAGGCAAGTATGAAATATGGAAAATCAGTTTCAGTTTCAGTTTGCCTACCTCTTACTTGGGTAGATTCTTTTTTCTTAGGATGACTTGTACAATGAGTTGTCACACACATTTCCAAACAAATGGATAGGTCCATCACAGACAACACTGCATCAGCTTAACATCAGAGCATAAGGCAATTTACATATAAACTGCTTTATGTTCTGAATAATAAAAATGTCAGGGCAAATAGGGAATGTTAGAAATGGTGATATTTTTCTACTATGCTAATTTATAGCCATCTTTAAAAATCAGAGTCGCAAATGAATGTGATTGATATCATAGTTGGTAGATGCCAAAGAGAATATATGACATCCTTGGAATCTTATATTTGGCTTTAGGTCTTGGTGCTATTTTATGGGTAAATTATTTGGTCATTGAAATGGTGTCTCTCACCTAGTGATAGTTAAAATGAATCTATCTCAAAAACAAAGAATTTTCTGGGTTGTATTAGCTGTGTGTGGAAGTGTTCCCTTCAAATTTTTCCTTATAAGTATGGGAATGAAAAAATGGCCAGTTTCTCATTCTGGTATGTGCCCCTCTATGGGGCTTATTTGAGCTTGGTGCTTCTGGGGACTTCAAAGAAACTTGTTTTCAGAACATCTTTCCAGGTCATGGAGCAAGATCACGGGGCCCTTGGTGAGTAAGAACTGAAGAGACTTGCGATGCCCTCTTCAAATAGAATAAGAGAGATTCCAGGAGGAGTGGGACTGCAGAAAGGATTCATGTCAGAACAAAGATTACACCAGACAGGACAGTAGATCATGTGTGATTTACTCAATGCTGGCGTGTTTATTCCTTCTAAATTTTGAAAGAGGTAAAAGATATGTGCGAATACCTATGTGTGTATATAAAAACAAATGTGTGCATAAAAATCTCATATCTATACCCCCCAAAATAATTCAGGCCTGTCTGCCTGATTCCCTTGCAAAAAAGAATAGGGGGAGAGAAATTCTTTAAAGTAGTTATATACTCTTTGGGGATCAGAGAATGAATTTTGACTTGTGCTTAGAGAATACATTAATCTGTGTGCTACAAAGATCTAGATAACATATCCCTGCAATAAAAAATAGGATAAAACCAGAAAATGGAAATTTTTGCATCAACTCAAAACTTGGACAGGGGTCATAAGGGACTCATTCAACTGTGCTTATCTAGCATAGAGGTGTCTGATGTTCTTTCTTGATGGAATGTTAGGTTTGGGGGTAAATCATGTACAATTTTTGCCTTTGGAGGCAGACAGATAGTTGTCTATTTCTGCTGGCACTAATTATAAATAATGCTCTTCCATAGGAAGTTCAATGCTTAAGTAACAGCAATTACTCATCTATATGCTGTCTTTCACTGAATAACTATAGGGATTTCAGCATTTTTACATAATTGTTGTGAGATCAGTCAGAAGGAAATTCAGGTGATACCTCCACCTTTAGGCTCCTGTCAGGTCTTAGATTTATCACAGTTCTTTTTGATGATTATGTATATGTGGTGTTTTTCATGGTTCTGTCTTGGAGTGTCTTCTCTTCTCCCTCTATACTAGTTCCCTTGGTGATCTCATCAGCTTACATGGATTTAATTACCATCTCTATGCTGATGATTCCCAAGTCTACCTCTCTTGCCTCAATCTCTCTACTGACTGCCAATCTGGCATCTCCAACTACTTTTCAGACATCTTGAACTAGATGCCCAGTAGACATCTTAAATTTAACATGTCCAAAATGGAACTCATTCCACCCTCCCCAATCCCTCCCCACAATTCCTCCCTGAAACTTCTGTAGAGGGCAACACCATCCTCCCAGTCCCTCAGGCTTGCAACTTAGAAGTCGTCTTGAATTCTTCACTATCTCACACTCTCATAATCAATCTGTGGCCAAGACCTGACAATTTCACCTTTGCAACTTCTCTCAGATACATCCCTTTCTCTTTTCTCACATTGTCACTACTCTGGTACAAGCCCTCATCAGCTCACAACTCAATTATTGAATAGCCTGCTGGTGGTTTTGCCTGCTTCGTGTCTCTCCCCATTCCAACCAACTCTCCATCCAGCCACTAAAGTGATTTTCCTAAAACACAAGTCCAATCCTGTTACCTCCCTACTCAATAAACTCTATTGCCTCTCTATTGCTTCCAGGATTGAATATAAAATGCTCTGTGTGTCCCTGAAAGCCCATCATAACCTAACCCCTTTCCAGTCTTCTTGCATCCAGCTCCCCAATACAGTCTTTGATTGAGTGACACTGGCCTCTTGGCTGTTTCAGGAGCAAGACACTCCATTTCTAGGCTCCTGGTATTCTCTCTGGCTGTACCCTTGCCTGGAACTTTCTCCTTTCTGCACTTGGATTATTAACTTCCCTGGCTTCCTGTAAATCCCAACTAAAATTCACTTCCTTGAGGAAGCCTTCTCCAACTCCTCTTAATGCCAGTGGCCTCCTCTAGCAGCAAGCACCCTAGCATCCCCAGGATGACTGCCAACACAGGTTCTTAGATATGATTTTCTAAAGGAAAGCAACTCAAAATGGGTTAACAATCTTGCTTTAATCAAACATATATCATTTACTTAGTTCAGGGAAAAAAGCTCAGCACTCTGAACTTCAGAGAATATAAGCAAGTTACAAGCAGAAGTTACAAGCAGACAGAAACAGATCAGAAGATAGGTTTCCAGCTGTCTGACCATTACATCCATACCTAGTCAGTTATCAAAGAGGGAAGCACCAACATCTGGGTTTTCAAAGGGGGGGGGGGGGCTCAAAGGCTGCCCAGAGTCTTATCTGATCAAATCACACAAATCTTCTCAAAGTGGGCCCCAAAGCAAAATCACACATCAGGGTATATATAGCCTTCTCCTAGGTCAGAGAATGTCACAACCCTCTTGACCTACTGCCCAATCACAAAGTAACAAAAACAATCCTCCTGCCACAGGCTCCATGTGACCACATTCAGCCTAATAGGGGGAAGAGTATATTTTCAAATCGGAAGATTCTCAGAGTCACTTAAACCTATAAAAGGGCCAAGGAAGATCTTCAGATTCCCGTTCCCATAACACCTCTCTCTGTTAATTATTTCCTACTTGTTCTTTATATAACTTGCTTTATGTATAATTGTATATTGTCTCCCCCATTGGATTGTAAGCTCCGTGAGGACAGAGACTGTCTTTTGTTTCTTTTAGTATCCCCACCACTTAGCACAGTGCCTGGCACATAGTGGTCATTTAATACATGTTTATTGATTAATTGATGAGATGAAGTCAACTGAGGGAGATTTGCAAGGGGCACTTACCAGTCAAACCCAAATCCCTACTTGGTTATGACTAGTCTTTTATGAATAGGACTATAGGTTATTAGACTAGAAAGAGGCTGTAGAGGACATTTAGCCTAACACCCTCATTTTATATCTGTGGAAACTGAGGACCAGAGAGTATAAATGGCTTGTTCTAGATCACATACTGAGTTTATGATAGAGTTAGGAATAAAAACTGTCTCCAGGTTTCCAATTCAGTGTTCTTCCCATTATTTTACATTATGTCACCAATATGCAGTACATGAAAGAGAATAATTTGAGATAAAGCTGAAGGTAGGCTTATTTTTTTTTCCAAGACTTTCAAGTTTGCTCTTGATTTGGTAGATAGAAGAAACAAACACTCTACCCAGCAAATTGGGTCTGGATGAACTGTTGGAAGCATAGTCCAAATAGTAATAGTTTACATTTTCCAAGGGTGCTAAGGTTTTACCTTATTAACTATAGCATTTAAATCTAATCTATGGGTCTTATAACACTTAAGGTAGTCCCTATTTTCAAAGATTAGAAGAATTCTTTCCATGTAGTTGAATTCAGTAAATACTTGTTGAATGAAGGAAATAATTTAAATGTGAAATGCAATGTTCTAAGCATGTTTGCCAAGTGCTTTTCTTGAAATGACCTTGAGTGGTTGGTAATAGAGGCTTTATTACCCATTTTTATAGCTGAAGATAGGTGACTCTTCATGAGTTGTTGTGGCTGAAAAACTTCGTTTTCTGTTAGCCATCCATCTGATGATAATTCTCTTCAACTTTAGCTAGGGTACCAAAAAGACAGATATACAAGATATAAACACAAGCCATCACCTTGGCATCACTATGTCAATCAGGCCTGCACTGAGGGTCTTTTGAGTTTTGTAGTACTCATTGGAAGTTGTTCTCCACTAACACAGTCTTCTAGAATCCAGGGTCACTTCAACTTAGGACTCTAGGGGCCACTGAAACCCTACTAAGTGAAAATGTATGCAAAAGTGACACTTTAGCAGTATTGTTTCAACTGGTTCCCCTGGGGAGTGCTGGAACTATCCAGGAGGAACTGTAGTAGCCTTAGGTGCAATTGTGGGATGTTGAAGAAGGGGGTGGTGCAAGCATAAAGAAAGAAGAGGATAAAATTTTGAAAAACCGTTCATACAGGTTTCATCTGTTATGTAACAGAGTTAAAAGTCCTGGTGATTACATTATTTTTCAAATAAACACACAAAATGCAAGTTATAACCAAATCAGTGATCAAGGCTGCAATAGGTCTTTTTTTTTTTTAACAGATGCTTTATTAACTTCTGGTTTACATCATTCATTTACGCCAGATTTTGAGTTACATTTTTTCCCCGTTTTTCCCCTACCCACCACCCCAGAATAGCAGTCCCACTAGATATCCCCTCATCCAATCTGCTCTCTCCCATATCTTCTCCCATACCCCCTTCGACTTTGCCATTAGGGCAAGGTGAATCTCTGTGCCCCAATGCCTGCACATCTTATCTCCCAATTACATGCAAAATAGTATTAATAATAGTATTTATATATATTTGAAACATTTAATTTTAAGTCTTCGAATTTCAGATCCATTCCCTTCTTCCCTTGTCGCCCATTCCCTCTGGGAAGATAAGCAATTCAGTATGTGTTGTCCATGTATAGCTATGCGAAACATTACCACAGTAGATATATTGTACAAGACTGCTTATAATTCCCTCCCACTCATCCCACCCCCCACCTGGTCCATTCCCTACTTTGATCCTGTCCCTCTTCGAAAGTGGATGCCTCCAACCTCCCCTCCCCCCAGAATGCCCTCCCCTCCATCCTCCCCCCTCTCATCCCCGTTCCCCCTACTCTCCTGCAGGGTGAGATATCCCATTTAGTATGTATGTCATTCTCTCCCTGAGCCAAGCAATAGGTCTTAACAAGCAAGTGTTCGCAGGGGAGCATATTGCGTATTATTGGGAAGTCCAGCACACATTGGAGGAATATGTGGGTGCAATAACTTGTTTAGATTACAATACTATACGATTACATGATGCAATACGTGTCATCAAAATTGCAATGTAGGAAAACCCCCACAAATTTACGATAAATTACTAAAATATTTTTGAAATTACACAAATTAAAAATTAAAAAAAATCTGTTAAAGGGTTAAAGAAAGTAGATTTCCAGGGGTGCTGAGTAAATTCCCCCCCCCCCCCAAAAAGGGAGTGGTAGGCCAAATAAGCTTGGGAACCTCTGCTTTAGGTGAGGTGTTAATAATCTATGGCCTAAGACCAAATTCTGCCCTCTGCTTCTCTTATTGTATTTTTAAATTGTTATTTATTGATTGCTATTGTATTTAAATAAAGTTTTATTGCATTAAAATGTAAAAGCCATTTTTAGCTTCCCACTCCCCTCCAGGGTCATACAATAACAATGAAGGCAGGCTTGCCCTTGGGCTAAAGTTTGCTGATGGCCCCCCCCCCCCCCACTTGGACATTTATGAGAAAGGTGACCCAGAACTGAAAATCAGGTGTGATGGCAGGAAATTGCAATGAACTATTTTTAGCCTCCAATTTAGCATGAATGCTGATCAGCTTGATGGGGTTACTGGACCTTGGTGGGAGAGGGTGGGATAATAGATTTATTGGGATAAATTCCATATTATCTCCCCTATTATCTTCTCTCCTTTTGGTGGTGAGAGTGGTGTAATAAGGGAAAAGGATTTCACACTAAATTATACAGCTCAGAAATAATTTTTAAGCCTTCACTGGAAAATAGCAATTTCCTAATGGATAGTATGAAGAACTGGGAACCATGGTTTTAAGTCAGGAACCCGGATGAAAAAATGGTAGTTATAGGAGAGCTAACAGAACCAAGGTGAGGAACAGTGGTAGCAAGTGACTGTGGTTTATGATTAGAATAAAAAAAAATTCTGAAATATTAGAGGAAATTAAACTATATTCCTTAGTGTGAAGCTATTCAACTGTAATAGATTTTATCCCATTTTAACAATTTTGATACCATCTTTTCCTGGTGACTAAAGGTATGTGCAGTTATATACAATTTGATTTTTCTAGGTAGTGTTGTACCTTAATAAAAGTGAGACAGAAGATCCCCAAGATTAAGTTTGAAAAGTGGATTTTATTACCGTGGAACACCATGGGACTGTCGGGGTACATGGTCACCCAAATCAGACAGCCCTTTGGCACAGACAGTGTACAGGTTTTATAGAGGTTCCATAGCCAGGTTACATAAGCTGAAATTACAGTGATGTAAGCTGAAACTCCAATGATTGGTCAGTGTATACTTGAAACTACAATTAGTGATTGGTCAGTATACATTTGAATCTCCCGCTGGTGCGAAACCCTAGGCTGGGACTCCCACCCACAGATCAATCAAGGGTAAACAAGGGGTGGGGGTTCTGCCTGTTTACAGATTAAGCAAGGTGGAGTTCTCTGTTTTACAAATCAATGAAGGAAAGGTTGGGCTGCCTGTTTTACAACAAGGAAGGGTGAGTGGATTTGTGTCTGACATTCAGGAAGGGCAAAGTGACAAATCAAAGAGGGAAGGGCAGAGTGGAGCTGGGTCCAACTGTAGTATCTTCTCTTTTATTTTTCTAGGGCTTCTTTTTTCGCAAACCCTTTCCTTCTGACTTCCTTTTGTATGCCTGCTCTTAGAGAGCATTCTGCTTGCTTGATGAAAATGGATGATCAGATGTATGGATAGGCAACATTCCCTGGATATTCTTTAAGCATGGTTAATAAGTACTGGGAGGCAGGGAATATTAGGTACTGTTTGAGTAGCAAATATTTTACTACTGACATTACCTAATAATTATCTCTAAATGAAATAATAAAATTGCAGTGTTTTTAAAGCTCTTTAGTGACTCATAAAATAAGGGTTAAAATCTTATATTTTATCACACTTGTACTTTGGTAATTATTATAGTAAGTGATAGAAAAGTGAAGGGTAATCCTCTGGAGATTACACCTTTGAATTGCAAGGAAAGGGCTCTGGACTGCTAGAAAATGAATTGAACCATAGACAACTCAGTCAAAGGACTGACTTCCTGACTTGCTAGTGAGCAAAGCTTGCTAGCTGCCTTCCAAAGTCAGCAAACTTACTCCACATCATCCCATAACTCCCCCAGACAAATGAGGCAGAAATTGTCAATGTTCAAAACTCCAAAACCAATTAATTGGTAACAACTATTGTCTTAAAAGATCAGTTGGGTACTTTTGTGGGAAGTTTGTTCTAAGGTTCATGGAATGGCTAGATGCTCATTAACTTATGTAAAATTTACTTCTTAATCTTAATTATTTCATTCACCTGGGTAATTCTGCAAATGGAAACCACTTATTTATTAATAAATTTCTTAGTTTATTTTTCTATTTTATTTAAGAGTAGGGATGAATATAGAGAAACAATTCTCCATTATTGATCTCTCTTTTCAATTCTAATATACCCTGGAAAATTTCAAGGCAATACTCAGGCAAAATGGTGAAGTAAGTGAAATTTGTCTTTGGTATGCTTTTACTTGTTCTCTCAGCACCCCTGGTCTCCACTTTAGTTTCCTTAAATTCTTCATTAACTCCAGGTACTTACTGTATGACTCATTTTTTGTAGGGCCTTGCTTTTAGTTAGATATCAATCCAGACAGAAAGCATCTAGTCTAACTAATACTTGGACAGGAATCATTTTAAAATCTACTTGACATATGGTCATCTTGCCTTCGCTTAAAGACCTCGAAGGAAGGGAAACCTATTGTTTCCCTTGATGGCTAATAATGTGTTGGTGCTGTTCCTCCTTGCCCATGTATTTCAATATGTAACCCTTGAAGATCAAAAAATCATTCAAGACACCAAGGAAAGACCAGAAGGAAGGTATCCTGCCTGGGACCTCTCAGATCACAGCATATAGGTGTCTGCTTATTCTGCCTATGAATAAAGCCAACCCTATGCATGACAAACCTTAGATTTTGTCTCGTGTAAAATAGCCACTAAGATGTTGGGCATTGGTGCTTTGGGCATTAATAAAGGATGTAGCAGGTTCAGCTCCAGTCAAAGACTTTTTTGCTGTTAGACTCCTTCATTTAAACTTTGTTTATCCTATATCTCATTTTCTTAAAGTTTAAATTGGAAATTGACTTATCTCAAAATTAATCAGTGCTAATGAGAAGACTAGGGAGTCACTCTGGTTTTAAGGTAACATGTGTATTTAAATTAAAATGAGGAGTTTGAGTAGTTGATCTCTAAAGTCCTTTCCAGTTCCAAATTTCCATAATTTTATGACTCCAGCATTGATATCCCTATTTTATTATCTAACCGATTAGTCTGCTAGTTTATTAGTCTATCATAGTCTGCTGGTGATATTTTTTTGATATGTTAGTGTTTAATGCTTTTCAAGTGACACTAAGTAAATGGCCTGTATATACTAGTGCTCCAGAAAAGCCAGACCTTCGAGAGGCAAATAGGAAAGACTTTTGCAAAGACATAAAGAAAAATTATGAATGGTTGTGAAATAGGCTTTATGAAGAAAAGTAAAAAATTCTGTTAAGGGGGCGGCTACATGGCGCACTGAATAGAGCACTAGCCCTGGAGTCAGGAGGACCTGAGTCCAAATTTGGCCTCAGACACTTAACACAAAAACTAGCCATGTGACCTTGGGCAAGTCACTTAACCCTAACTGCCCTCCAAAAAGGGGAAAAAAATTCTGTTAAGATTACCAGTCTTTATCGACAAGAACTATGCATACAACAAAATATTTTTAACAGCACTTTTTTATGACAGCAAAGAACTGGAAACAATGTAGGTGCCCATCAATTGGGTAATGGCTAAAGAAACTTTGGTATGGTCAAGATGGCAGAGTAGAAACAGGACTTCCATGTGGCTCCTGTTGCCACCTCCTCCAATTCATGTTAAAAATGACTGTAAACAAACTTTGGAGCTTCAGAACCCACAAAATGACAGAGAGAAGCTAACCTCCCACTGAAGACAGCCTGGCAGGCCAGCAAGAAGGGCCCAGTGCAGCTCTCTGGGAGTAGAGCCCAGCCTCACTCAAGCTTGAGGTTTTAGCCTCAGGGTGGCCACAACCAGATGCCAGCTGGAGGGATTTCAGATCACCAGCAGCTGAGGTGGTTTCCAGAATTATCAACCCATAGATGCTAAGGACAAAGTGAGAGGTCAGTGCAGTGTGGACTTTGGGAACAGAGAGTTCGGGAGTATGGTCCAGCCTTTGCCCCTGGGGCTGAGAAGAGGCTGAGGCTCTGTGGCCAGACCTCCTGGCTTGCAGATTGTAGGGGGACCAAGTCTGAGGGATAATTGCTCTTACTTTAACCTGCTTGGATCTGGATCACTGTCTAGGGTGGAGGTCCTGTGATGTGTGACCAGTTTGCCAGAGCATGTGGAGGCTTCAGAGAGGGCACCCGACTAATAGCTCCAGCACCTGAGAAAACCACAGTGATTGGGATAAAGTTCCCCTCTCTGGTAGCAGAGTTCTATTGTGACAAAAAGCTCAAAAGTCAAGTAATTGAGTGGCAACACGAACAAGCAAAGGAAGCAAAGCAAATCCGACATTAGACTCCTATTTTGGGGACAAAAAGGATCAAAGTATGGAACAAGAGGAAGACAGAGAAGTCAGAACTCCTGCACCAAAAGCTTCCAAAAAATATGAGTTGGGTACAGGCCAAAGAGGAGCTTAAGAAGGATTTTGAAAACCAAATAAGAGAAGTGGAGGAAAAATTGGAAAGAGAAATAAGAATGATGCCAGAAAATTATGAAATGAAAGTCAACAATCTGACTGAAGAAAATAACACCTTAAAAATAGACTAACTCAAATGACAAAAGAGGCTCAAAAAGGCAATGAGGAGAAGAATGCCTTAAAAAGCCAAATTTGCCAGATGGAAAAAGAATCTCAAAAGCTCACTGAAGAGAATAATTCCTTCAGAATTAGACTGGAGCAAATGGAAACTAGTGACTTTATGAGAAATCAAGATACTATTAAACAGATCCAAAAAAATGAAAAAATTGAAGGCAATGTGAAATATCTCATTGGAAAAACCACTGACCTGGAAAATAGAGCCAGGAGAGATAATTTAAAAATTATCAGACTACCTGAAAGCCATGATCAAAAAAAGAACCTAGAAATCATCCTTCAAGAAATTTTCAAGGAAAATTGCCCTGATGTTTTAGAACCAGAGGGCAAAATAGAGGTTAAAAGAATCCAACTATCACCTCCTGAAAAAGATCCCAAAAAGAAAACTCCTAGGAATATTATAGCCAGGTTCTGGAATTCCCAGATCAAGGAGAAAACATTATAAGCATCCAGGAAGAAACAATTTGAATATTGTGAAAACATAATCAGGATAACACAGGACCTGGCAGCTTCTACACTGAGGGATTGACGGGCTTGGAACATGATATTCCAGAGGTCAAAGGAGCTGGGATTAAAACCAAGAATCACCTACCCAGCAAAACTGAGTATCATGTTTCAGGGGAAAATATGGTCATTCAGTGGAATCGAGGACTTTCAAGCAATCTTGATGAAAAAACCAGAGTTGAATAGAAAATTTGACATACAGATAACAAGAAGCAAGAGAAGCATGAGAAGGTAAACAGGGAAAAGAACTCATAAGGAACTTCTCATAGTTGAACTATTTGCATTCCTATATGGAAAAATGATAATTATAACTTATGAAACTTTTCTCAGTATAAGAATAGTTGAAGGGAATAGAAATGTGTGTGTGTATATACATATATGTCTATATAGGAGGGTATATGGGTATATGAATACATATGTGAGTGCATGTATATATGTGTACAGGTATACATAGACAGAAGGCACAGGACCAATTGAATAGGAAAGGATGATACTTAAAAGGTGAAATTAAGATGTGAGAGGGGAATATAATGAGAAGAGCTGGGGAGAGACAGAATGGGGCAAATTATCTCATATAGAAGAGGCAAGGGAAAACTATTACAATAGAGGGGAAGAACAGGAAGACAAAAGGGAATGAGTGAACCTTTGTCATAAGGAGGGAATGACATATGCATTAAATAGGATATCTCACTCTATGGGAGAGTGGGGGGAAGGGAACGAGAGGAGGGATGATGGAAGGGAGGGCAGGCTGGGGGGAAGGGAAGTTGAGCACCCACTTTTGAAAAGGGACAGGATCAAAGTAGAGAATAGAACGAGTAGGGGATAGGATAGGATGGAGGGAAATATAGTCAGTCTTTCACAATATATCCACTATGGAAATGTTTTGCATAGCTACACATGTACAACCTATATTGAATTGCTTATCTTCCCAGTAAGGGTGGGTGACAAGGGAGGAAGGAAAGAATCTGGAATTCAAAGTTTTAAAATCAAATGTTTAACATATATATATATATATATATATATATATATATATATATATATATATATATATATAATTATTATTTTACATGCAACTGGGAAATAAGATATACAGGTACAGGGGCATTGGGATCTACCATGCCCTACCAAGTCAGAGGGGGGATGGGAGAAGATATGGGAGAGAGCAGATTTGGGGAGTATGTCAAATTTTCTATTGAACTCTGGTTTTTTCATCAAGAATGCTTGAAAGTCAGGGCGGCTAGGTGGTGCAGTGAATAGAGCACTGTCCCTGGAATCAGGACTCCCTGAGTTCAAATCTGGCCTCAGACACAACAGAAAAACTAGCCGTGTGACCTTGGGTGAGTCACTTAACCCCAATCCCCCCCCCCCCAATAAGCAAAAAAAAAATGCTTGAAAGTCCTCTATTCTATTGAATGACCATATTTTCCCCTGAAATTAAACCAGAGGTTCATTCAGTGGGATCATTGTTTTGGGGTGGTGGGTAGGGGAAAAATGTGAAGAAAATTTGTAACTCAAAATCTTGTGGAAATGAATGATGTAAACTAAAAAATAAAAAAGAGAGAAAAAAAATAAAATGAACAGAAAAAAAGAAACTTTGGTATATGAATGTAATGGAATATTGCTCTGCTATAAGAAGTGATGAATATGATGAAAACAGAGAGGCATAGATGAAGTTACCTTAACGTAATGCAGAGTGAAGTAAACAGATCCAGTAAGCCAACATACACAAGAATTTATAACAGTAACTGAAAGTACAACCACATCCCCCCAAATCAAAAGCAAATGTTGCAAAATTACAAAGTTCAAGCTTGGCTCCGAAGAAGAGTTATGCAAAGACATTTCTGTTCCATCTACCTACTCCTTTATAGAGGTGGGAATACCACATTATTTTTTCTCTCTACTTTTCCTTTCTTTTATCTTTAAAATATTATTTTTATATGGATTGCCTCTCTGTGAGGAGCAGGAAAGGATACTGAGGGAAATTATGGTGATTTGAAAGACAAATGATATCAATAAAAACAAAAATACTACTGGTCTTTGGGTCTTCCAGAGCCATCATTCTCTTTGAATTTAGCTAGACTGGTCCTTCAACAGCACACCATGGCTGTTACCCAGCCTATATGCTAAGGATGTATAATTTGGTCGTACCTGCCAGAGCTTGCCCTTCACTAGGATAGCCTATGAGGATGTCTATACCTTACTGAGGCATTAGGATGTACTATCATGCAATATAATGTTTTATATTTCAGGGATCTGTGATTGTATTATTGTGTGTACTTCAACAACCTGCATTTCCATCAACAATATAACCCATTTGCAACTTTGCTGATGATTTTTGAGGATTGTTATTAAAAAAAATAGCATCCTGTGGCAAGCCTAATGTTGCAGTCTCTCCAAATTTAGCTGGTCAAGTTTTCAGACAACGGTTCTTAAAATCCAAGGTTTCCTCCACACTATAAGCTGTCTGTCTGTCTATCTACTATTCATCTAATAGTTAACCATTAAACACTTGGAAATCCAAACTAAAAATAAGTTTTTAGAAGAAGGCAAATCAAAAATCAGCAATGCATATTTTAATCCATGCTATTTTTCTGTCAAAGAGTCAAATACTTTAGTGAATCATTTTCTTATTTAGCATCTAATGCAATTTTGTTCTTTGAAGCACACAATCTAAAATAAAATTGAATTAAAAGAAGTAAACAAACAAACAAACAAACAAAATCTCCCTACAAATGAATGGCATTCACACAGTTAATTGTGTAAAAGATAACAAATTTTACCATATAGAATTAGTCATTTTTGACCTGCTTCATATGGTTTTAAATACCAACAACTAAAAGATGAAAACAAGTTAAAAAGGAATTGGAAAACAGACAGCTTGGGGTGCTCTCTCACTACTTCTATGCATAAGAATCAGCTTGGAATTTTTTTTAAAAAGAAAGCTTAAATCCAATAGTTTGAACCAGTCACTTGGTTATTTTGAAAACTCTGAATTAAATTCAATCCAAGAATTGTCATGGTTACCTTTTCCAATTTCCAAATGATCATGCAAGTGCTGTTTGCTATGTTCCAGCCCAGTAGATGGCATCCTGATTCTTGTTCTTATTTTCATAATCTCATTACAATGTTTAATTTCTTGCTTGTGTGCTGATTAAAACTCAGAAATGAGCATGACCTCTCTCTGATTAGTGTATGGTCAAAATTCAACATGAGCAAACTGTGACACCAAAGGAAGAGAAATGAATATACTCTAGGACTGAAAAAATGTCAGTATATTTTTTAAATCAGAGGTTCAATTTTGCTAAGTTGATTCAATTTTTTTTCCTGGGATTCGTATCAAGGTTTAAATCTGGAATTGTGGTGATTCTCAAAGCTGCAATGGATGTGTGTGGGGGGGACACAACTCTATGCCCCACCCAGTGGAGCTTTGCATCTTTTACAAATCCCATCATGATGGAGCATAAGCTCTGACTTTAACCACAGAACCACAACGTTTTTGAATCTATGAGAGCTAGAAAGGACCTAAAGAGGAAAGATGGAAAAGAAAACTGTACCTTTTGCCAAAAAATGTGAAGTGACATGCTCAAGACCACAGAGCTAATGTAGGGAGTGGTAGGGTCCGGATTAAAATCCAGGTTTGCTGGAATCCAGTGCTCTTGAATGTTTCTCTGAATGTTTCAAGTTTAAATATAATTCAATGTTTAGCCATTAGTTTTGCGTATAGATAGATTATATCAGGGATCAATTGGACAATGTTAATAGAATTCCTGTGTTTGTAACCAGACAGACCCCTGGCAATTGGACAGAATATGTGAAAGAGATAAAGTTCCTTTCTTCCTTTCTTCCTTCCTTTTTCTTTCTTTCTTTGGTGGTGAACTACATCAGGGAACTACATCACTTACTATTCAGAAATCTGTTGTCATTTAACATTAAATATCTGGGTCTGCTGAACTAAAACTGGAGGTTTGCTAATTCCTCCTAGAGATTGTTACTATAGTTTTGGAAGTTACCTTCAGTAGAACAGCACTAGTCAGCTAGATAGGGTTTTCTAAGATATAGCTGAATTTCAGAGCCTTCAATGGGGTCAAGATTACTTCTAAAAAATGAAAATCTGCTCTTTATTAGAAAAACCAAGTAAATTATTCAATAAAGATTAATTGCTGCATTAATTGAACAATTTATGTGACAAATACAAAAATGATTTTCTTAGACATTGCATTTAATTATTTTATAAGAAACATGTAATTATTTTAGATTTATAGTTTTGAGGATCAACTCCTTTTTCTCTTTATTATTGTAGCTTATGTTCCTAAGTATATAATAATTTTTCCAAAGAAAGAATAGAATTTAGATCAAGAAGAAATTTAAGTAATTAGGTATACTTTGAGCATTTGAGTATTTTCTCCCACCAAATTTTGAATCTTGTTTAACTTAAAGTAATTTTGTCAATTCTTACTCACTTGAAGTGCACTGGATACTTTGCTCTCCCCTTTTGCCCACTTTATTTACTTTATAAGCAAAGTGATAGTTAAAAACTATCTGTTTTCCTCTATCTTTTATAATGTACAAATCATCATTTCTGATATGTCTACTTCAGGACAACTTATTTATATATGCCTCATACCTCTTCATTGAACTTTGGATCACCCACAACTTTTTTGTACAAATACTGTAGGGTTCTGTTATTTGAAGTTGTATACATCATGGTAAGCAGAATGGTATGAAAAAATATGTATTTTTGTGTCAGAGAGCACCTGAGGATCATTGAAAATGTTATCTTATTTCCTAAATGTGATTCAGACAACTCTTTTCTTCTTAAATCTGGGCCCAGCTATTATCCATCTGCAGTGCCCACCCAAGATACACGTGTTAGTAGAATAAAGTCAACAGGCTGCCTGTCTAACTGCGTAGCATGTTTGGACAATCCTTGTTTGTACTTTTGGCTTTTACTGCATAGATTTTTAAGCTGATTTCTTTTAAGTGGTTATGGATCTCAGTGATGAAGTACTATAGTATTCTAGACTTGATTCAATCAATACAATATCACCCAAAAGACCAAGCATATGGAGAAACCCCTCTTCTTTCATTTGAATTCTTTGTGTGACATCTTCTATGACAGTGGTAATTTTTTGGGGGTGAGCATATGTATCTTTGTTTTATGCTTTGCTTCAATACAGATAATTAGAAGATTATTGAACAAAGCTACCTCTGTAGTTACGTCTCTTTTGATCTTAATATGTATGTAAAAGAAACTTGTTGAAAAATCTTCAATGCTTTATTTTGCTCCACTGAATCAAATGTTTTTCATAATTAGGAAATAAGATCTTGCATTCTCTGTAAAAAGTACTTTGCAAATACAAGTCTGTTCCCTTGTTATATCTTCATTAAGGATACCTCAATATTGGTATAGTTAGTTCTTATGGATTTTATAAAGATAAGAAAGGAGCCATATCGTTTGACAGCTGCTGATATCATATTGAGTGACCTCATTATCTAGTGATCAATATCATGTGATTTCTTCCCCCTCACTTCAGTCATTTGGTGTCTCACTCTCCTTTGGATATCTTGAAAATTGATCTCTTAGTGCTTTTAAAATTGTATTATCTCTAGCATGGATTTCTTCTGTTTGTATTTGCTTTGGTCCAACTTTATTTCTTATTTTTGTCTTCTTTAATGTTTTTTTCATACTGACAAATAGCACACCAGGAACTGAGGTGTTAAGAGTCCAAAGGTAGTAATTCCACTATCATCATTGATTGAAATAATTTTATAAATGGTAAAAGTTCTGTTCCACTTTTTGCATGTTTTCTACTTCATTGTCTTCTTAATTATCTGTTCCTCACTTCAAAGTTTCTGCAGTTTTTTCTCTCTTTACAACTCTGGTATTTTATGACACAACATTGTTTATAATCTACCACCTCCTTCTTGAACATTTTATAAGTTACTTTATATTCTCACCTTGGCTGCCATGTAACTCTGCTTAGAAGGCAGATCAGAGGGCGGAGCCAAGATGGCGGAGTAGAAACAGCTCATCCAAGCCACTCTGCCCCCAGATTCCCCCCAAACTATGTAAAAGGGGACTCTGAACAACTTCTGGAGCCCCAGCACCCACATAACGACACAGAGAAGCTAACCTCCTGCTGAGGACAGCCCAGCAGCCCTGCAGGAAGGACCAGCGCAGCACTCTGGGAGCCGGCAGTGCGCAAGGCGCAGAGTGCAGGAAGCGGAGCCGAGGTTTTAGCCCCAGGGCAGCAGGGCCAGCAGCCGGCTGGAGGAACCCCAGAACACCAGCAGCCATGGCGACTCCAGAATTATCAACATAGACATGCCTAGGACAAAGTAAGAGGTTAGTGTCCTATGGACTTTGGGACCTGTATTTGGGGGAATGCATCGGCTCCCTCCCCTGGGGGCTAGGAGCCGCTGAGGAGACACGCCATTTTGTAGTTTTCAGAGGCATTTCCGGCTCCCAGCCTGCAATTAATTGTAGGGAGATCCAGCGATTAGTCTTGGGGGGATAATCGCTCTTGCTTTAACTTCCCTGGATATGGATTGTGATCTAGGGTGGAAGCCGTGGGTGGGTTTACAGCTTGCCAGAAAAGGAAGTTGCCCCCCACACATTCGGGACGAAAATTCCTCTATCTGGCCTTAAAGCCATAGTGTGGCAACAAACCCAAAAGTCAGGTAATCAAGTGGCAACATGCCAAGGCAAAGGAAACAGAAAAATGCAACCCTAGACTCCTATTTTGGGGGCATAGAGGGGGAAAAGGACTGTGAGGTCAGAAGTCCTGCTCCAAAAGCCCCAGGGGAAAACATGAGTGGGTTGCAGGCCATAGAGGACCTTAAGAAGGACTTTAAAAATCAAATAAGAGAAGTGGAGGAAAAATTGGAAAGAGAAATGAGAAGGATGCAGGAAAAGTATGAAATGAGGGTCAACAGCCTGACTGAGGAAAACAACACCTTAAAAAATAGACTAGCTCAAATGGCAAAGGAGGCCCAAAAGGGCAATGAGGAGAAGAATGCCTTAAAAAGTCGAATTTGCCAGATGGAAAAAGAACCTCAGAAGTTCACTGAGGAGATTCATTCCTTCAGAGTTAGACTGGAGCAAATGGAAGCTAATGACTTTATGAGAAATCAAGATGCTGTTAAGCAGATCCAAACAAACGAAAGATTAGAGGCAATGTGAAATATCTCATGGGAAAAACCACTGACCTGGAAAATAGATCCAGGAGAGACAATTTAAAAAGTATTGGACTACCTGAAAGCCATGATCAAAGAAAGAACCTAGAAATCACCCTTCAAGAAATTCTCAGGGAAAACTGCCCTGATGTTTTAGATCCAGAGGGCAAAATAGAGGTTGAAAGAATCCACAGATCACCTCCTGAAAAAGATCCCAAAAAGAAAACTCCCAGGAATATTATAGCCAGGTTCCAGAATCCCCAGATCAGGAGAAAATACTACAAGCAGCCAGGAAGAAACAATTTCAATATTGTGGAAACACAATCAGAATAGCCCAGGACCTGGCAGCTTCTACACTGAGGGATCGAAGGGCATGGAATATGATATTCCAGAGGGCAAAAGAACTGAGAATAAACCCAAGGGTCACCTACCCAGCAAAACTGAGTATTTTGTTTCAGGGGAAAATATGGTCATTCAGTGGAATAGAGGACTTTCAAAGCATTCTTGAGGAAAAAACCAGAATTGAATAGAAAATTTGACATCCAGACACAAGAAGCAAGAGATGCCTGAGAAGGTAATCAGGGAAAAGAAATCCAAAGGAACTTATCAAAGTTGAACTATTTATATTCCTATGTGGAAAAACAATAACTGTGAGTGATGATATCTTTCTCACTATGAAAATAATGGAAGAAGGGTGTGTGGTCATATGAATACATATGTGAATGTGTGTGTATATGGATAGAGGGCATAGGTTGAATTTGTTTGGAAGGGAGAATACTCAAGGGATGAAATTATGAGGTGAGAGAGGAAAGTGGCAAGAGGAGATGGGGAAAGACAGGGTAGGGTAAACTATCTCTTGTAGAAGAAGCAATGGGAAGTGGTTTCAAGGGAGGGGGAGAATAGTAAGGGAAAAAAAAGGCAAATCTACATTCTCATTGAGTTTGGTACAGGGAAAGAATGACATACATACTAAATGGGATATCTCAACCTGCAGCAGAATAGGGGGAAGGGGGATGAGAGGAGGGATGATTGATGGGGGGGCATCCTTGGGGGGAGGGGAGGTTGGAAGTACCCACTATAGAAGAGGGACAGGATCAGGTAGGGAATGGACCAGGTGGGGGGTGGGATGAGTGGGAGGGAATCATAAGCAGCCTTGTACAATATATCTACTATGATAATGTTTTGCATAGCTAGACATATACAACATATACTGAATTACTTATCTCCCCAGAGGGAATGGGTGACAAGGGAGGAAGGAAATGGATCTGAAATTCGAGGTCTAAAAAAAAATAAAAAGAAAAAAAATAGACTAGAAAAAAAAAAGAATGCAGATCAACTGTTATTTGGCTGAGGCAGTTTCTGGTTATATTTCTGTAGAAAATTGTGATAGTCTGTATGAGTGACTTTTACTTTATCCATTTTCCATTTTTCAGCATCAACATCTTGTTAGAATAAGTCACACTGGAGCCATTATAAAGATATGTTGTATCATCTTTGCAACTTTATTCTCTTTTAAAATATTCTTTTTGAGGGGTGGCTAGGTGGCCCAGTGAGTAAGAGCACTGGCCTGGAGTCGGGACAATCTGGGATCGGTCCTGGCCTCGGAAAATGAGCACCCACACATAAATAATGACTGGCTGTGTAACCTTGAGCAAGTTACTTAACCCCAATTGCTTTAAAAAAATAATAACATATTCTTATTGAACATTGACAACCAATTTGTCAAGTCCTGCATAGTAGTTCTCTACCTCTTCATTTTCTATAACACACATTGCACATAAACTGCAATTATTACCATGCTGGTCTTTTGCTTATGCTTGTCATGAGTACTGCAAAGATTGATGAGCAAATGTTTCCTGAAATGATGTTTCTTGTTGCCGTTGTGTGTATGATGAAAGCAACTCCCTCATAACTTTATTTTCTTCTTAAAAAAAACTTTTGAACCTTTTTCTATGTAGCTGCCACTTTCTTATGCCACTGTTTCATTTAGATCAAGAATGTTGAGACTGACATGCTTCTGTTTCTCCAGTAGTATGTCAATGGATTAGATATCTGGCAAGAATTACATATTCAATCAACCAAAAGTTACTTGCAGATGGTTTGAAAACTGTGATTCTTAGCACTTTCTATCCCCTTTCCAGCTACTCTGCCACCATCACTGCTGAAGTGGAAGGAGGTTCACAGGACTGAGGCCATTTTGCAGTTTTGTTTTTTCAACATTTATCAAGGTCAAAGAATTGCCCACCCACTGGTGATGATCCACTCTGCACTTAGCTAGACTAGGTCTCAGAGAGCAGAAATAGTTTGTCACCGGAACTGTACTTAAAACCTTTCAAGATGGGTAAAACCTTCCAGTGCTTAATATTCATTGGCATAGATAATAAGAAATCAGATTATTTCCATGCCCCTATGAGCCATCAGAGTAAGACTTTTGTGGATCTAGAAGAAAAAAAAACCAACAAACTCATATACTTTTAGAAGTATAAATAAAATCACATGACTAACTTTTTTCAGTTACTTTGAGCAACAATACTTCTGTCATTTCAGTTAATTAACTCTATATACCTTCTTGAAATTGTCCTGTATTTTCCTTTTGAACATAGCAAAATATTTTCTAAGCATATTCAACAGTGATTTCTTCATAACTAATGAAGTCCAGAGATACAGTAATGGCTTTCTGGGTTACACAATAACACTGCATTGCTTCTTTATTTGTACAGAAGCTATTAGAATCAAAGGGTTGGAAGGACACTCAAGAGATTGTCCTGAAACTTTCCCAGCTCCTTCATTGAATTGTCCTTATGTCACCTCAGAGAGAGGCCAATTCATTCTGTTCTTAGAGACTTCATATTCACTGCAGAGAGAAGTAAAGGGCCCCAGCATTACATATGCTGAAATAGTCATTAATAGGCATTCACATACTGTAGGTGGAAATAGTTGCATACATGAAACGTTTCTAAAGGTAACATGTACTTAGGTGGTTTTGGAGATAGCTTTACTGAAGACAAAGCCTTTTATTGTATTCTAGAAGCACAGAATCTCAGTGGGAAGAGATCTCAGAGGCATCTAATCTAACTCCTATCTGAATAAGGATTCCTTCTACACTATAACTGACACATGGTAACCCAGTCTTTTCTTGAAGATCTCTAATAAGAGGCAATTTGCAATCTGCTGTTAATGGTCCCTATTGCACTTTTGGATAGTTTCAAATTTTGGAAGTTTTTCCTAACATCAGATTTCTTCACATGAGTATATTTATTACTCCTAATTTTTTCCTCTCAGGACAATGGTAAAATCTAATCCTTCCCAAAGTTGAAGATACCTATCAAATCCCACCCCCCTTCTCTTACTCTCTTGGGATCTGGAAAATCCTTGTAAAATTGTTGGCCCTTCCTTCATATCAGAGAAGTTTGACTTATTATGATATTAAAAGATAAAAATATGTTGATACTATATAATACTATACATATATTTTATGCATTTCTGAGTTTGTAAAAATTTTCTGTGTCATCTGTTGGCCTTTGCATGTAGTCTACAGCTTCCACCCAACTCCCCCCAAATTCCCATTTAATTTCTTGAAGCCATTATGACTCTTTATGGCCATTACTTCTTTTTCTATATGTTTATTTTTCAGGAAATAAAAGTTAAACTCATTTGCCTATAGATTATAGACTCTATTCTTTTGTCTTAAAAAAAAAAAAGGGCTTTTGCCCTTCTCTAATCCTGCAGTATTTCTCCCATTCTTGAGGGTCTTTCAAAGTTTACTGACAGTGGCTCAGCAATCACATCTGCCATTTGTTTTAGTACCCTAGAATGAAGTTCATCTTGACAAGTTGACTTGAACTCATCAAAGGTAGCTAGCTGTTATCTTCTTACTTCTCTTTGGCTGAAAATACCCATGAGCTACTTCCCCTCTTTTTCTTTCCATTCTCTTTTACCCAAAAAGGTATGTATTTCAGCCCATTCATGCCTTTTCTTCCCATAAAACCCTTGTTCATGTATTTCCATAAATTCTCCATAGGTCTCTACCCAATATGCTAGAGGCTATACCTGCTTCCTCCCAACATAGAAAGAACATGAGTGAAGCACTTCAGCTATCCATCTGTTGTCCCTCAGCCTCACATGTCTACCCAATCTTTTCTTCCTATATTTCCCTAATCATTTTTCCAAATATGGTTTAAAAAGCCATTTTTTTTTGTTTCTCTTTATAAGACTCAGTTCATTTTGAGGTTAGCATTTCTGATATATGACACACTTTAATACTACTGGTCCACTAATAATAATGATAATAAAATTAACAATAGCAACAATAAGCTAGTATTTATATGGCACTTTAAGGTTTGTGAAGAATTTTACAATATTTTATCTTTACAGCAACCCTCAGAGATAGGTGCTATTGTTATCTTTATTTTATAAAAGAGGAAAATGAGGCAGAGAGAGGTTAAATGATTTTTCCAGGGTCCCACAGCTGGAAGTATGTGAGGCAATATTTGAACACGTCTTTCTGAATGTAGGTCCAGCAGTCTATCCTCTATGCCACCTAGTTCCTTCTGCATTATTTACTTTTGCTTCCATTTTCTATATAGATCCCTTTAAGATCTAAATTAGGTGATGAATTCTTTGTGCATCCATGCTGGCCTCTTTTGACAATTTCCCTTTTTTCCTCTTCCTCAGAATTGTTTCTTTTTGTGTCTTTACAGTTTCATCCTTGAAAGTTTCTCTTACCTTTTGACTAACTCCAGTAGAGCCCATTGGATCTTATATTCCTTCTCTGAACTTTTTGAAATCTCCCTAAATCTAGGATGCATAGCAGATTATGCTCAGGTTTTTTCTCCTCTGTTATAAATTCTAAGAGGGACTGTCCACTTTCCCTAAAGTTTTCCTTCATTTCTTTATGGTATAAAGACTATTGCAGCAGATATCTGGATAACTGAAATCATCCCATCACTATTATATTATGATCTATTTACAGATTTAGGCATATGATCTCTTTCTTATAATCTTCATCTATTTTCTCTGTCTGATCAAGCAATCTATAGTAGTTGGCTCCAAACTGGGACTCATGGCAATAACTCTAGGGTGTTTGTGATCCACAAATTGGAGGGTGGGGAGATGAGTTACATCTGCTTTTCCTATGATAGTCTCTCATGAGCTTACACAAATACACCATCCCCTTCAGCCTTTATAGAGCAACACTTTTCCATTCTTCCTCTTTTCACCACTGGCTCTCTCTCTCTCTCTCTCTCTCTCTCTCTCTCTCTCTCTCTCTCCATTTGACACCCCTCTCCCCCCAAGTTATAATCTAATTCTGATGCAGCTACTAATAGCATCTGAGAAATCAGAATGTCCTGCCTCACCCTACCCCATCATTCAACAGTACCCCACAAACTGTCCCCTTATCTCCATTACTTCATGGTTGTCAGTGCCCTGGGTAGTTTCTTCTCTTCAAGGCAGTGACTGATGAGGAATATCCCTAACTCAACCCCTAGCACTTTTCATTTTTCAGGGTCATATGGTAAACAGAGCAGGATGAACAGACATGGATAGGTTACTTGATCTGAATTACAAATCTCATTTTGTCCCATGCAAATCCATGCCTTTTCCAGTCTTTTCCTACTTCTATCAAGGAATACCACAATCCTTCCAGTTCCCTGTTTTTCAACTATCTTATTATCCTTGAATCCTCATTTAATTTAAATGGCTCCCTCTGAAATTATCAGTGAACTCTTGATTAAGAAATCTTCTGACCTTTTCTTAATCCTCTTCTTGACTTCTCTTTAAAATTTAACATTATTGACTACTACCCTCTTGGATTCTTACTATATCCTTTCTAGGTTGCTGACAATGATATAAATATGTCACCTATGTTAAAAAAAAAAAACTTCTTACATGTTACTTCCACATAAATGTTTGGAAAACAAGAAAACATAATTTTCTAACCTTTTAAAAAATCTTCCAGATAAAGAATTTTCGTGAGTTTTGGGTCCCTTTGTTAAAAATATGCAAATGCAATATCTTCTCATTAATTTACAATAACAACTGATTATCACTAAGAAACATGGGAATTTCATAGCTCAATTTCAACAAAAATCTTTGCTGGGTGGGATTGAAAATTAACATCATGATTTGGTAAGAACAGTCAATATCCTTCTTCTATTTGGCTCCCTGCTTCTTTTCATCAATGATAGCCATTAAAACCAAGTATCAAAATAAGATGAATCAGACATTTGAATCATTGTATCAAAAAACATTAAGCTAAGATTTAAAAAAATAATGAAGCTTACTGATTATTCAATTATTTCACTAAAATATCACTAACAATACTTCAGTGAAAACAAAAAAGTTTGTTATTAAAGAAACTATTTTCAAAATATTTTTCTTATGTTTTTAAATGTGTTTTTTGTGTTTTTAATATACATGATTATTATAATAGTGGTACATACATTTGATTTATGAATAGGTAAATATACATATTTTGGGCATTCATGCAAACATTTTCTAGTGACAAAAGTGAATGACTAAAAACTTTAGACATAACTGGTCTATAGCATGTCCTGATCATTTCTATTTCTGCCTCTATTAATCTTTACCCAAATGACCTTTGCCATTTTTTTCTCCTCTTTGGATTTCCTCATGAGTAAGTCTTCTTTATAATATTTCCCTGCCCCCTTCCCCTGCCCCTTAACTATCCTCTTCCAAAATAAGACAAAACCTTAAGAAACTATAATCCAGTCATCAGTTTTTTCTACTTCCCCCCATTAATCTCAGTGATAACTGAGTTCAAATTTTACTTGTTGCATTAGATAATCTAGTTAATTTTGTTGCCTACCATGAAAGAGGAAGTATCAGCACTGATAAATCATCTGTTCACCCGAGTGCAAAGTTTTCATTCTCCTCATAGGAATGGAATAAGAATTTGACCTATGACTTCATTGGAATGTGGAATTCTCAAATGAGGATGCTCCTTCTACCTCTTTACTTAGAGAGTTGCTTAGGCCACTTAAGTGACTTACCCAGTATCAAACAGCCATATATCAGAGACAGGATTTGTGAACCCCGAAGTTCCTGGCTGACTCTTTACATAAAGGTTGTGCTATACTGCCTGTTTTGTCTTCCTAATGCTAGGTGATATTACAGGAGGTTGATTGAGGTATTACTTGGGATCAATTTTTAGTTCAGAAATCCTATGAATTCATCCTAGGTAATGGGTGTGAAAATCAGAATTTGTTTATTTACTTTTTTTTTTTTTACAAATGCTTTATTAACTTCTGGTTTACATCATTCATTTCTGTCAGATTTTGAGTTACTTTATTTACTTTTTTGATTAGAAAAACTTTAGATGCAGAATTTTTTTTCTCATTGTCCATGTCTCTAGATTATGATATAGAATAAACTATTTCTACCTGGAATTGGTTAATAGAAAGGATCAACACTAATCACTCTTCTTAGCCCTCTAAGCAACCCACCAAGCAAACCTAAACAATAAAAATCCAAATCCAAATTTTCTCTTCTTCCAACTTCTGATCCTCAACTTGCCTTTTTTTTTTAGTTTATTTATTTATTTATTTTAAACAAATGCTTTATTAACTTCTGTTTTACATCATTCATTTCCGCCAGATTTTGAGTTACAATCATTTTCCCCCCATTATTCCCCTACCCAACCTCCCAGAATAGTAGTCCCACAAGATATCACTTCCTCCAATCTGCTCTCTCCCATACCTTCTCCCATACCACCATCGACTTTTCCATTAGAGGAAGGTGAATCTTTGTATCCCAATGCCTGCACATCTTATCTCCCTATTACAAGCAAAAGAGTATTAATAATAGTATTTATATATATTTGAAACATTTAATGTTACGACCTCGAATTTCAGATCCATTTCCTTCCTCCCTTGTCACCCATTCCCTCTTGGGAGATAAGTTATTCAGTATATGTTGTACATGTCTAGCTATGCAAAACATTATCATAGTAGATATATTGTACAAGGCTGCTTATAATTCCCTCCCACTCATCCCACCCCCCACCTGGTCCATTCCCTACATGATCCTGTCCCTCTTTTATAGTGGGTACTTCCAACCTCCCCTCACCCCAAGGATGCCTTCCCATCCATCATCCCTCCTCCCATCCCCCTTCCCCCTATCCTGCTGCAGGTTGAGATATCCCATTTAGTTTGTATGTCATTTTCTCCCTGAACCAAATTCAGTGTGAATGTGGTTTTGCCTTTTTAGCCTTCCTTATTCTCCCCCTCTTTTGCAACCACTTCCCCTTGCTTCTTCTTCATGGGATAGTTTACACTACCCTGTCTCTCCCCATCTCCTCTTGCCACTTTCCTCTCTCACCTCATAATTTCATCCCTTGAGTATTCTCCCTTCCCAACAAATTCAACTTATGCCCTCTATCCATATATAACTGTAACCATATACACACACATTCACATATGTATTCATATGACCACACACCCTTCTTCCATTATTTTTATAGTGAGAAAGATAGCATCAATCACAGTTATTGCTTTTCCATATAGTAATGTAAATAGTTCAACTTTGATAAGTTCCTTTGGATTTCTTTTCCCTGATTACATTCTCAGGCATCTCTTGCTTCTTGTGTCTGGATGTCAAATTTTCTATTCAATTCTGGCTTTTTCTTCAAGAATGCTTGAAAGTCCTCTATTCCACTGAATGACCATATTTTCCCCTGAAACAAAATACTCAGTTTTGCTGGGTAGGTGACCCTTGGGTTCATTCCCAGTTCTTTTGCCCTCTGGAATATCATATTCCATGCCCTTCGATCCCTCAGTGTAGAAGCTGCCAGGTCCTGGGCTATTCTTATTGTGTTTCCACAATATTGAAATTGTTTCTTCCTGGCTGCTTGTAGTATTTTCTCCTTGATCTGGGGATTCTGGAACCTGGCTATAATATTCCTGGGAGTTTTCTTTTTGGGATCTTTTTCAGGAGGTGATCTGTGGATTCTTTCAACCTCTATTTTGCCCTCTGGATCTAAAACATCAGGGCAGTTTTCCTTGAGAATTTCTTGAAGGGTGATTTCTAGGTTCTTTCTTTGATCATGGCTTTCAGGTAGTCCAATAATTTTTAAATTGTCTCTCCTGGATCTATTTTCCAGGTCAGTGGTTTTTCCCATGAGATATTTCACATTGCCTTCTAATCTTTCATTTGTTTGGATCTGCTTAACAGCATCTTGATTTCTCATAAAGTCATTAGCTTCCATTTGCTCCAGTCTAACTCTGAAGGAATGAATCTCCTCAGTGAACTTTTGAGATTCTTTTTCCATCTGGCAAATTCGACTTTTTAAGGCATTCTTCTCCTCATTGCCCTTTTGGGCCTCCTTTGCCATTTGAGCTAGTCTATTTTTTAAGGTGTTGTTTTCCTCAGTCAGGCTGTTGACCCTCATTTCATACTTTTCCTGCATCCTTCTCATTTCTCTTTCCAATTTTTCCTCCACTTCTCTTATTTGATTTTTAAAGTCCTTCTTAAGGTCCTCTATGGCCTGCAACCCGCTCATGTTTTCCCCTGGGGCTTTTGGAGCAGGACTTCTGACCTCACAGTCCTTTTCCTGCTCTATGCCCCCAAAATAGGAGTCTAGGGTTGCATTTTTCTGTTTCCTTTGTCTTGGCATGTTGCTGCTTAATTACTTGAGTTTTGGGCTCGTTGCCACACTATGGCTTTAGGGCCAGATAGAGGAATTTTTGTCCCGAACGTGTGGGGGGCAACTTCCGTTTCTGGCAAGCTGTAAACCCACCCACGACTTCCACCCTAGATCACAATCCAGATCCAGGGAGGTTAAAGCAAGAGCGATTACCCCCCAAGACTGATCGCTGGATCTCCCTACAAATTTGCAGGCTGGGAGCAGGAGCTGCCTCTGAAAACTACAAAATGGCGTTTCTCCTCAGTGGCTTCTAGCCCCCAGGGGAGGGAGCCCACGCATTCCCTAATACCAATCCCAAAGTCCATAGGACACTAACCTCTTACTTTGTCCTAGGCAAGTCTATGTTGATAATTCTGGAGTCGCCACAGCTCCTGGTGTTCTGAGGTTCCTCCAGCTGGCTGCTGGCCCTGCCGCCCTGGGGCTAAAACCTCGGCTCATGCGGACCTGGGCTAGGCTCGGCTCCAGCGCTCTGCGCGCTGTGCGCTGCCAGGTCCCAGACCACTGCGCTGGTCCTTCCTGCAGGGCTGCTGGGCTGTCCTCAGCGGGAGTTTAGCTTCTCTGTGTCGTTCTGTGGGTGCTGGGGCTCCAGAAGTTGTTCAGAGTCCCCTTTTACATAGTTTGGGGGGAATCTGGGGGCAGAGTGGCTTGGATGAGCTGTTTCTACTCCGCCATCTTGGCTCCGCCCCCATCCTCAACTTGCTTTTTAATGAAGGAAATGCCATCATTGTTGTGCAAATCTGTTTTTTCTCAGTTGTATTTAAAAAATTTTTTTTATAACACTATAGCAAAACCTTTGACCTAATTATACCCTAGCTAAACAAAGGGAAAAAACATTAGGCATGGTGGTAGATTTCTGGATGATCAAATCTGAATGGGTGTTATAGGAGAGTTTCTTTGAAGCAATTGACTTAACAAGGTATGCAGACTTCCAAACACTTATGTCAGAGAGCCCAACCAAGTCCTTAACAGGCAAGATTGTTTAATATAAATGAGAAATAGGTTTTATCCTGCCATAATGACTTGCATCCTCATAGGCACGACTCTCTGCAGACTGATCTATTCAGCCGAAAGGGCAGCCAGCTCAGGGAATCTTTTATTTATGCAGATCAAGGCTGTGACAATCCTTGGGATTCGTTGTTCTGTCTTATTTTTTTCCCCTACATGGTGCTTTCTTCCTGTTTCTGAGTAGATAACCCCCTAAACAGGAATTTTCATACCTTTGCAAGTCATTGGATAAAAATATTAGATTATGGCTTGGTTAACTTGTATGGCTCCATAAAGAAAAGAGAATGGTTTTAATTTTGGAGGTTGCTTTCTAAAGTATACTTAATTCAATATTTTAAAGATTTATGATTCTGATAGGTATGAGATCTGAACCCCTAAAATAAAAAGACAATGTTTTTGAGATCTGAGCCCCAAAAAGAAAAGCCCTGGACTTTCCCAAGTGACCCAGGTCCCTGACATTTGTCTGTGAAATGGTAATGAGGTTTGAAGATCTTCCATGCAAGCTAACAGGTATTTAGCACTTAGTTTCAAGTTCATAATTTTGTCAAGTATTAAGACCCAGAACCTGTGAATCCCACAGTGGGATGAACTTGCTGACGTAACAGGAAGGGGTGGAGCTAACACCATATATAAGGAGAGGCCCAGGCTAGAGAGGGGAGAGATTTTGGAGAACAGAATTTGTGGTGGCAGAACTTCTTCTGAGAACCAGCCAGAACTTCTGCTGAGAACTGCTGGGAATGAGAATTGCTGAGAGTCAGAACTGCTGGGAGGCAGCAGTGGAGGCTAAGCAGCTACCATGAGTGAGGAGAGGAGGATCTTTGCCTGAGGAAGCCTGTTTTGTTTTAAAGGTTTGGGAATGTGGGTGTTTGCTGGATTGACTATGTGTACCAACTTCGTAGTTAATGTAATGACTTTGACCTTCTGGTTTTGGGACTTGGTTTTCTGGTGTTTGAATAAAGGCTTTGGTTCTGTCTTCCTTGTGGAGAGCCTGGTACATTTTGTGATTCACAACTATATCAGCATATTCATTCAGCCTATTTCTTGGTGGTTTTAAAAAATTTTGTGTTAAATTTAAATTTTTAAAATTTTTTGTTTAAAATTTTGGGCTCTCATCCTGGGCTAAAGGGGGCACTGTCCCAAGCTTCAGGTTTTTCTTATTGCCGTCTTTTGAGTTATTTCTGTGGATCTATAAGTTTTTTATTCTTCTAAGATAGTATGTATACACACACACACACACTATAATGTGATACAATAAATACATTCAAATGTACTTAACACACACACACACACACATATATATACATACATATATATATATATATATATATATATATATATGGAATACAAATTTATATATACACACAATATAATGGAATACAATACATACATACACAGAGACACAGAGACACAGACACAGACAGACACAGACACACACACACAGACACAGACACATACACACACATATATATTCATATATATATGTATATATATATGAGAGAGAGAGAGAGAATGGAATTCAAAAAGGAAAGGAAATGGGAATATAAAAGAAATGGAATACAAAAAGATGCATACATACAAACACATACATACATATATAAATATGCAATATAAAATCACAGTAACTTTTCTGTCTGCTATAGCACACTACTGACATATATTGAATTTGCAGCTTATTACCTGCCCATTTCACCCTACCCTCCCTGTCCCATCACTCCACTGTCCCCAACTGCCAGTATTTGATATCATTGACCTTGTTACCAAGTGTATATAGTGTATATTCTAACAGAATATAAACTTCTTAAGGGCAAAGACTTTCATTTCATCCAGCAGTCTACCTAAGAGGTGAGAGCACAAAAATAGATTTTTCTAGCATCAAGCACAGGGTCTGCTTCCTATTAGATATTTAATAAATGCTTATTGAATGACTAATTGAATGATGTTGCCATTGTCTGACCTATCCAGCTATATTTCACATTACTCTCCTTTATGTATTTTACTTTCAAGCTAAACTGTGCTCTTCTCCTCCTCTTCCTTCTTCTTTCCTGCCACCTCCAGTATGACAAGACTTTCCTTTGTTATCAGTTGTTGAAGTTCCTCCCTTCCTTTGTTGCCTAATACAGATGTTACTTTCTCTGTACTCTGACCTTCTCATTTTTCTCTGGAGTGAAAGTTGTCACTCACTATTCAAATTGCTCTCAACATTTTACCTGGATCTGTCCTTTGCACTTACTTTTTACTTAACCTTTTCATCTGTATGCTTGTTTTCCCCACCCCACCCCCCAATTAGTAAAATCCTTGAGAGGGTCTCTATATTTGTATCCCTGGATAGCACAATGTTTCATATAGGAAGTTCTTAATAAAGGTGAGGGATGTGGTGTGTGGGCTATTGTTTTATTTTTGCCCATGTAGGTTATATGTGTCCACCTAGGTCTACCTATATGTGGCTTATGGGGAAGCAAGAATAAACATGTCTAGCATGTCTTCTTCCTGCTGGTCTCTGAGGAAGATTAGTATTTCTGCCAGGAGGGAAAGCAGGAGGTTGGATCCAGAAGTTAGCCCCTCTTCTCTCCTAAGAGAGAAGGGGTACCAGGTTAGAATTTTATTTATTCCCTTAAATATTGTTAGTCCTGGGAAAGTAATTTTTAGTTTCAAGATACATTTGACCACTATCCCTTGATGGGAAAAAGTGTCTCAAGCTATATATACAAGGTTTGACTCCATTCCCAATAAATACCAGTTCTACAATGAGCTTATGTAGTAAATAAACCCATCTATACAAGTCAATAGCAAAATAGAAATCAGAAAAACTTATTATGCTGGACAAAATAGATTGAATGAGCTCTCCCTTTTGAAGTGAGATAATAGTGAGAGAGAGAAAGAGAGAAGGGGTGAGGAGATGGAGGGAGAAGGGAAGGGAAAGGGAGAGGGAGTTCCAGATCTCACCCAAGGGGAAATTCCCTGAAATTTTTTCTGGTATAGTAAATTGGAGGTAGGGACATGATAAAGATTTCTAGCTTCTCTACATGTCAACTTTTCCCCAGGGTCTTTCTCCCTCCAAAGCTCTGAAAAGTAGTAGGAATGGCCCATCTTTTTTCCTGATCTTATAAGCCTGAAGAGTTCAGATCTATCTTTTCTCAGCAATTGTGCCATCATGCTGGTATGGAACATTAAGAACATAATATTAACTAGTGAGGAAAGAGTTCCATAGAGTTGGTCCTTTGAGCCAAGGAATACATAAATATCTGTTGAATTGAATTTGCTTCCTTAATAGATGACCTCATGGGTTTCTGTGGCTGAAAAAAAAATTCATTTTCTGTGTTCACCTTTCTGGCGATAACCCTCTTTGAATTTAGGTTAATCCTGAAACAGTAGATATTTGTTTGGACTCATTATCTTTTCAATTTGTTAGAATCTTCTTGAGATTGTATAGCACTATTATAGCCTCAGAAAACCAGGGTCAGCACAACATCACTACTTCCCCTGAATTCAACAATAAAGACAGGTGTTGGCTAGAAAATATTACAGTTTTGAGGATGCTATGGGTTAAAATCTTATGGCAAAAAGGACTAAGCAGTGGTGGCCAGCAAAGAAAAGAAAAATGAAGGAAAATCAAGGTATGGGGAAAGAAAAGTTTCCATGAAAATAGGAGACATGGGTGAAGTGTTTCTCTAGGGTAAACATCAGGAGTTCCTAAGGTGAACTAGGTTCTGTAAAAACTAAGAAGGAATGATCTATGGTAGGTAGTGGTATTGGTAGACAGAAGTACACAAGGCTTCATGTTCTAACACAGTATCTGCAGGAATTAGTGCACCAAACCTGAGTTTTATGGAACAGCACAAGTGGGATGAGCAATAGACACATATTGGGCATGAGGATGAAGCTTTGATTTTAGTCATATGGTATGTAAGACCCTTTAGATACTGTGAAGTTTTCTTTGCTTGGACTTGGATCTGAGTCTGTCTGTAATCTTATCTGTTACTATCAAGTGAACTAACTTAAATATCCAAGATATGAGACAAATCCTGATGATTCCTGGGGGAAATAATTGATGGGGGACAAACATGAATCAAATCATGGTATTCATGAGGAAATCTTGATTGTAGGCAAGAGCTATACTGAGATGTTATTATTGATAAGCCTCCAAAACTGAACATAATTCATCTGTCTTTGATTAATTCACAGGTTAAAATAATAATCACACTATATTTATAATGGTCTTCATGATTTCCTAAGGGTTAATTGTTCCATTACAAAGTTGCATATTTTCCAAATGTTATGGCAAAATTGTGTTAAATACAATGGAACTAAATACAGTTATATAATGCTTTATGGTTACAGAGGATCTCATTTGGTAATCACAACAGTCTTAAGGGAGGTAATGCAAATGTTATTATTTTTATTTTCCAGATTAAGAAATTGAGGTCCAGAGAGGTTCAGTACCTTGTCTGAGGTTAAAGGTCTGGTAAGTGACAGAGCTGGGCTTGAACTAGATCTTATGAATATAGATCTAGTTATTTTCCCAGGCTGCTTCTTTTAAATCTATTGTACTAGATGAAAATAACATTTTCTTATCATTTTAGAGTAATTCCCCCCCCCACTTCTTGATGCTCTATGGTGATAGAAAATGTAATTTTATCAAAGGGTTGATCTTTCCTTTCTCTTCTATACTAATCAAAGTTATTATTTCCATTTTGGTACTGGGGAAACTGACTTATCAAGGTATAGATCTGTCCACGCCCACAGAATACATCAATTTCTGTGTTTACCATGGTGATTTTTTGACTTGTGACTATACAGAATGGCAATTTTGAGTACACAGAGGTAGATTGTAGTTTCTGAGCTAGAAACAAACTTTGACTTTGCTTATTCCAATTGGTTCATTTTAAGGATGAGAAAAATTAGTTCAAGCCTAGTGAAGTGAATTGCCCAAGGACACAGAGCTACAAATAAAAAAGTCAGATTCCAAACCTAGGTCTTTCAACTCCATCCCAGCAGTTTCTCTACTGTGTAATGTGGATTTGTGAGATAATAAATAGGAAACAAACAGAGAAAATGAGAAGTAAAAAAATGAAAGAAAAACAAACTTCATCTAAGCAGTGTATCTGCTTATTCCCCCAAAGTAAGAGAGCAATTCCTTTGAAGGAAACTATAATTATATGTCGGCTTTAATGAAATGATGTTGTAGTGACATTAATTTTCATGTTTAGGTTCAGTCCTAAAGAGGTAAGGGAATGTTTGGCAATCTGGAGCACCTGCCTGAACAAGAGACCTTTAGAGCTGCATTTATCAGAATAGGTGCCTTATTTATTTTATTTTTAGAAAGGTGTGCTATCTTGTTCATGTGTGAGATACTGTAATGCATCTTTCACACTTAAAGTGCCCTCTGAAGCTTTCTGCTTCACAACCTTCTGCCTATTTTCCCTTTTAGCACTAAATTTTTTATACAATCTCGAGCATCTCTCAAAGAATTGCAAATTCCAGCCAGAACATGATTAATTTAGCACTATGGACTCTTACACTATAGCACACAGCCATACATCCTTCTTCAACAAGGCTGTGTCTTCTCTTGGCTCTTAATGGAGAAAGTGAATTAAGGCAAAGACTCTGGTTGCTCAGGTGGACTACTTTAAAATGAATTTTTACTGACATTGCCACAAAGTCAAAAGTGCATAGTTGCAGACCTAGGATTAGAATATATGGGCATTTCTGATTTTTTAGGTGAGAAGCTCTGTTACCCCATTTGCCTCACATAGTTTGCCAAGGGAACCTCTATTCTTCTTTATTTTAAGATAAAAGGCAAAAGCTGGTTCTCTTTCTCACCCTTAAAGAGTTCTGACCTTTTGTCTGTTCACATCTTTGGTTCCTCCTTTGTTACTTTTGTCTTCCTGAACTTTTACTGGTAAGGCTCCTCCTTTGCCATCTAAAAGAACTTCATGCTTTCTGGGTCGTGATTATTACTATTACTATTATTTGGTAGAATTGGCTGGGCTAAGCTAGGTATGTCAATAAAAATTCATATCACCAATCTGGAGATTAATGGAAACAGTTAAAGATAACCATTCCAAACATCTAATGGATTTGGTGTCATTTGGGTGTTCAATAGTTTTTGTTGATCTTATGCATAGTTTTAGTTGATTTAATGATACCTAGGTACTGCTTAGGAGTGACCTGGGTCAAGGAGAAGCCAAGGGCATGTACCTATGTTGTTGATTTTTTATTATATATTGTTTATTCCTTTTACTCATTCTATGCAAAAGAGTGGAAACACTAGATACAGTATCCAAGCCTATATGTTCAAATGGTGATAGATTCTGTTCCACCAAGGTTAAATGACTAGGGTTCAATGAACTATAAGAGATTTATGGAAGAAACAGGGTTTTCAGTAGGGGGGGACTCAGATAATTTTGATTGGGAAAATACAAACTAAACATATCCCTTAGACTAATGAGAGGGAGTGTCCTCTTAACAAGAGGTGGAGTTGGAGAATCGAACGTCACCCACTCTCTGAAAACTGTTGAGAAGCTAGTACTTTCCCAGAATTTGCCTTGAACAAGGTGGATCTTTACAGGCAAATAAAATAAAGTTAGTGGCCAGCAAATAACATTGGTAGTTAAATCTTTTTCATATGTCTATGCTTATGAATAATCCAAGGTGCAATCAAAAGAAAGATTGATTTTTATGAAAGGACAAATGCTACTCTGATTTAGTTTGATGGATCTGTGGTTTTCTCAATGTGGATAGTTCTTCCAAGATGCAGATTGCAACCCATCTTCTCTGCTCCATAGTCTCATCATAAGTTTTTGATGTTCAGTCATGTTTTTTTTTTTTTCCGGTCATGTTCAACTCTTCACGACCCCATTTGGGGTTTTCTTGGTGAAGATACTGGAGTGGTTTGCCATGTCCTTCTGTAGCTCACTTTACAAATGAGGAACTGAGGTAAATGGGGTTGTGACTTGCCTAGGGTCACACAGCTAGTTAGTGTCTGAGGCTGAATTTGAACACAGGAAAATGCTTTCCTGACTTCAGTCCCAGAATCCTATTCACTGTGCCACCTACCTGGCCCTTTTCCATGTTCTTGTATAAATCTTCCATTATAGTTCACTCAGTGTGCTTAGGGTCTTCCAGATTCTTGATGTTATGTGATATCAGTTGAGCACACACTCTATCTATTGGTTTATTCTTTGTTCTGGCCATATGAACAACCCAACTTCTCTTTTAGTTATTCTTTTCCCTGATGACATGTTTTATGCCACTTTTCTTGAAGAGTTCTTGATTGGTAATGTGTCAGAGCTAACACCTAAAATCTATCTCTCCATTTCCCATTGGATGATCTTCATTATTTAGGGAAAGTAGTGTTCTGTGACTAATGACTGTTACATCCCTGAAATGACACTATTTTAGGGTGAAACTTAGACTCATTAAAATGCTTCCCCAAAATAATTCCGTTTGCTCTCATCTTCTTATTTAATCTGTACCTGCCTTACTGCCTATGTTCAATATCTGTCCATGACAAATTACAGATGGATTAATTCTATGACATTAATTTTTTTGGCCTTTTTGGAGGGGGGAAGGCAGGGCAATTGGGGTTAAGTAACTTGCCCAAGGTCACACAGCTAGTAAGTGTTAAGTATTTGAGGTAGGATTTGAACTCAGGTCCTCCTAACTCCAGGGCTGATGCTCTATTCACTTTATCACCTAGCTACCCCTATGACATTAATATTAAAGAATGTAGTATCTTTGGAGAGAAGGACTATCGTATTTGTCTTTGTATCCCCAACATTTAGCACATTTTGCACATAATAGGCACCTGATAAATGTTTGTTGAATGTTCAATGGATGCATTATTAGTGTGATGGATTAACAAACCTCAGAATAACCATTAGGAAATGCATCTCCTTCTGAATTGGGTCAAAATTCTTCTTCCTTTGGTTCAAAGCAAAAAAGGCAGGCATATTGTAATGGCCTTTAGGTTGAATTGGGATAAAATTATCTCTAAGATGCCTTCCAATGCTAACATTTTTATGTTTCTATGGCACTACTGTATAATTGTTGCTCTTTGTATCAACTATGAGCCAATTGAGAGGAAATGCTTGCTTATATTCTGTGTACACTATTTACTAAGGCAGGGAAGTGTATAATCCTTTTTAGTTAGAATTCCATCAGAAAGCTAAACTAAAAAGCTTTGGAATTCAAAGGGCTAAGATTTGTTTACCTAGAAACTTTACTTTTCTCGAATCTTATCCATAGCCACAACTATGTTGGAGAAAAAAGGTGCTGCCATACTCAATAGTATAACAGAAATGATTTGCTTTTCATTACCTTATTTCTACCTTGTAGTATGGTTAATTAGCTTTAAGACTCCAACTCCTAAATAATCTAAGAAACTGACATGAAGTTAGCTTTCTTCTTGAAATATTGAAATAATACCCCTACTATGAGGGGTAAAATCTGAAATAACTGAGGAAAAAAGGGTTCAAGGTTCTGAACATATAGATTTATTAAGTAATATATGCCAATCGCATAACAAATTAGGCCAAGGCTTCTTGATCTTGGCACTGCACTCTGAATGTAGGGGGGTCAGATTTTTATGCATTAAAAGCAAACAATAGGGCATAAATCAGGATATAAGCTAAGGTAATCTAATATCTAATTTGAGGAAAGATTGAGGGCTTTCCAGTTTGGGAGGAGGATGAGTGAGTTTTCAAGAGTTGAGAGGGGGAGAGTGAACAGGTACAATTTCCTGAAATCAGAAAAAGAAGTGTCCCACTGCTTAACAAGTGTCTGTATTCAATAAAAAGAACAAAGAAATATAATAACTGATTGACCAGTACAGGGCCAGTTTTCAGATGAGATACATGGAATGCTCAAAATGCATAATTATGACAAAACTAATTGCATCAATCTTTGGATCTGGTTGGTTTCTGGTCAGCATACCCTCAGTCCTTAGTAAGGGTTTCTAAGCAACAGGTAGAGGTGACCCAGCTTCCCAGCCATGCAGGGCTAGGTTCAAACAATGCAATGTTTTCTCACAATTGTCATAATTGAGTAAAGCTTTCTCACAAGACAGAAATTGGACTAAATCCATAATTAAATAGAGAAGGAACTGATCCAGAATTGAGACTAAAGATGTTAGTGTGGTTCACTCAATTTCTACAATTCCCTCAGTTCTGTCACTACCAAATCAGAAACTACCATCTTTCTTACTTTTGTACTCCTTGAAGATTGATAGTATGCATATGGAGGGCTTTAGGATGATTTGTGGGCAAACAGATAAAAGAATAAACTTACAAAGTTGCTTTTAAGTTAGATTGACTTTCAAAATAGGAAAAAATATCATATGGAATGAAAGAAAAATTCATTATTTACATTCTACAGATAGTGGGTATTTTGAGTTCTACAAAATCACATCTATTTTATGAAAAAGCAAACAAAATGTACTAGATCAAATCCTGGTCAGAAAATGTCATAGAAAAAAAAACTAATTTAGAATACAGAGAGGAGATAATTTCAGAATCATTAGTTTACCTGAAAACTATGATAAAAAAGACATATTTTAAAAATATAAAAATATTATATTTCAAGAAATCACAATGAAGAAATCTGCCTAGATATCTTATAAACATAGGGAAATGTAGAAATAGAAAGAACCCACTGGTTACTTCTCAATATGCAATTAAATATCTCAAATTGAATAATCTCAAATGAAAATAATCTCAAAATGAAAATGCCCAGGAACAGTATAGACAAATTCCAGAGTTTTTAATTAAAAAAAAAAAGCAAGTCATAAAGAATTCAAGTGCTGAGGAGCCACAATCAGAATAAGACAAAATTTAGCAGCCACTACTATACAGGAGTAGAGCTTATAATACAATATTCTAGAAAGCAAAGAATATGGACTTACAACCAAGAGTAACTTACCCACCAAAACCAAGTATAATCCTGTGTGTGTGTGTGGGGGGGGGGAATGAATTTTTAATTAAATAAAAGACATCCATTCACTCTTGATGAAAAGATCAGAGCTGCATAGAAACTTTGATGTATAAACACAGGAGTTAAGAAAAGCATGAAAATGAACATGGGTGAACAGTCATAAAAGGATAATTGTTTACATTTTAATATAGAAAAATGATTGTAATTAATGAGATTTAAGATCTTCTCTGTCCATTCCCTGGCCTAACTAAGGGAAGCTTTCATAGGGAAGACTTGCTTGTAGGACGACTTTCACACCTTTTGTTAATTTCTAATTAGGCACTGAGTCATGGTTGTGATGCCTTCTGGCTCTGAGAAGTGTATATATACTCTGAATTGGTATTTTGCTTTGGAGGCTCACTTATGAGAAGGATCTTTTGATTCTCTGGTTGAGATTCTGAGTATGTTCAAAGCTCCCTGACTGCTCAGATGTAAAGTCTCTCTCGATGCATACATATGAAAAGGGTATAGCAATATTGCTTTGATTCAGGCAGAACCCTGTCTGTTGGTCTTTATTTCTTTGCTTGTATTTTTCTGTATTTTCTTTGTTTGTATTTTCTCTAAAGTTCAGGGAGCTGACTTTTCCCCTGAACTAGTGAATGTAATTAAAAAAAGATTGTTGACCCCTTAAATAGCTATCTTTCCTAGTTAAACAGATCTAAGAACCTGTGCTAGCAGCCATCCTGGGTATGCCAATGTGATTGCCACTACAATGATAGATGTGTACCCTGAGAACCTGCATCATCAGGGGTCATAAAGAAAGTTTAATTGACAGAGGGCCTGGGAATGGTTCTGTTATATCTTTATGATCTCAAAAGAAGAATGCCAATGGGAGAAATGGAAAAAAAAGTATTGGGAGAAGAAACTCACATATTAAGAGTGCACAAGCAGACATCTACACAAACAGGGAGGAAGGGGTGAGGGGCAGTGACTGATGCTTGAACCTTACTCGTATGCAATTGATTATAGAAATACATTTCACTCAACAGAGAAACAGGAGAGAAAGAGGGTAAAGGAGAGAGGATTCTTGTATGATGGTGAATAAGAGAGAAAGCAAATTAAGAGAGGGATTAGTGAAGTCCTAAGCAAAATAAACTCTAAGGATGTACACACACATTTATGGCAACTATTTTTGTGGTAGCAAAGAATTGGAGCCTGAGGCAGTGCCCACTTGGGAAACTGCTCAATCAGTAATGGTTGAATGGAATTCATACAATGGCTTGAATGTGATGGAATACTATTGTGCTGTAAGAAATAATGAAAGGGATGGTTTCAGAGAAAGTAGAGAAGACTTATGTGAACTAATACCACATGAAATGAATAGAACCAGGAGAACAATTTAAATAAATGACAGCAATATTCTAAAGACCAACAACTTTGATGGAACTAGGAACTCTGAACAATGAAAAATAAATTACATTAAAATTTTTTAAAATAGAAAAGTTGTGACATTTAGATAACTGTATATTAATGATTAAAATGAAAGTTTGGGTTTTATTTTTAAACAAGCATCATTAATTTTGGCAATAGAAATGTAATTAACCCTTAGAGGATATACCTCATAATGGACATTAGACTGCTAATATTTTATTTACTTAACTGAAAGTAGATGATAATGATGTTGACAAAAATAGTACAATGACATATTTCCTTGAACGTTCTCATGCTACTTTTAATATTATAAATAAATGGCCTCTATACAAATTCTTCTCAATTTAATTCAGTTCAATTCAATTATATGCTGTTCAACAAGCATTACTTAAGTCTTCCTACATATACAAGGTATATGAAAAAACAAAAGCTATGTATATGACAAAAGCTAAAGCTATGTATATGTACATGAACTATACCATTGGGGTACAAAGTAAAAAATAAGATCATAAGATCATAGATGTAGGGCTCAAAGGGGTCTCAGACACCATCAAGTCCAACCTTCTCACCTTGAAGTTGACACTGAGGCCCAGAGAAGTTAAATTACTTTTTCCAAGGTTATTACCTGCCCTCAGGGAGCTTACATCTTATTTTGGGGGTACAACTTGCAAACAGATAAGTGAATACAAAATAATTTAAGGAGCAGAAATGGAGAGAGCACTAACAAAGGAGGAGGAAGAAGGAAGGATCAGAAAAGCATCCCATCTGTGGTGGCTCCTGAATGAATTCTGAAGGCAGCTAAAGATTCAGTAATGAATGAGGAAGAACATTCTTATTAAGTTATTAATTATTATTACTTTTAAAATAATTATATTTATAATTATGAATTATTAAGAGGGCCACTTTCACTAGAATGGAGAAGGGGAATAATATAAGATAAATTTTAAGGGCTGAAATAGCTAAGTACAAGGCAGGAAAATGGTCTGCTGTCTGTGTTGTTTTGGAGTAAAATGCTGAGCACATGGTAGGCAGTCAATTAATTCTATAACTCTTTCCTTCAGAAGAAGCATTAAAAAGAGACTAAGAATTCCTTATTTGCACACACCAATTTCATGTTCCTTTGTTTGACAAGCGAATTCAATACATTTCTTATTTAGATTAAATTAAGAATAGTTTGTACATTTTTCTGCTTGGAAGGACTCAAATGATTTCTCAGGGAATACAACTTCAGTTTTTACATCATCACTTCTGCATTCCCCAAATGTGAAACATATTTTCATAACATCCAGATTTTTATCAGAGAAAGGACTGAGGAGATGTGGTAAGGGAAGATATCTGGAAAAAGGCCTGATCATTTTACAGCTGGGACAGTCTTGTACTATGTGAAGTTTTCAAACTTATTAGAAGGCTCCTGGGGATAGGAGACTTTTCTATTCTAGCCTGAGACTAATCCTTCCTAAAAGTTTCTTAATTTTAAGTATTTTGTAATGGAAATAATTTATAGCTTCCCCTCTCCTCCAATTGGAACCAGTGTGTTATAGCTAGCCTTTTCCTCTACCTTGGTCACCATGAAACCATAAGCACATCAGCTCGAGTTCAAGTATGAACTGGAGTTTATTAATAGTTTAAACTCACCTAAATGAGTTTAATATTAGGTTTTGGGCTGTCTCTTATGTGTTTCCTCCCCTTCCTTCCTTCCTTCCTTCCTTCCTTCCTTCCTTCCTTCCTTCCTTCCTTCCTTCCTTCCCTCCCTCCCTCCTTCCTTTTTCTTTCTTTCTTTGATCTTAGGTCACTGAGCATGGATCTTAGGATGGATATATCTAGGCTTTTGAGGCCACCTTGTGTATTTGAGAAATTTAGAGGTCTTGGGTCCTTTATTGGGAAATGACTAGTGGGAAGGTGTAGAACCTTTGCAAAGGCTAAGTTAGGAGATGGAGTATCTTTGTAAGAAAAAAACAAGTAGGCTAATATAACTGTACTGTTGTGTATGGAAGCGAGAAGCATATAAGATGATGGAAAGGTAGTAAGGGCCAGGTTTCCAAAGACTTATGCCTAACAAAAGACTTTCTATTAGATGTGGAAGGTAATATGGAGTCCACTAGTGTAAATTGATTATAGAAGTAACAGGATTGGGTGTACATGAGTTAAATCACCTAGGCAGCTGAATAGAGGATAGATTGGAATGGGGAGATGTACTTGAGACAAATAGAAGGCTAATGCAATAGTACCTGAAAGTGATGATAAAACTCTACATTGAGGTTGTGGCTTTGGGAAGGGAAAAAAGGGGTGAAGGTAGAAATGACAAGATATGATAGGAGATTGTATGTATACGGTGAGTACAAGTAAGAAGGGCAGGATGAAACCAAGGTTGTATAAAACAAATTATTATATTATGACTATTTATGTAGATTTTGTATTTCCCTACTGGGCTCTTAAAACCCAGGAGGCTATAGTGTTTTATTTACCTTTGTATTTTCCTCTTGCCCTCATGTGATTAACACAATCCTCAGCATATAGTAGGTATTCAATAAATGTTTGTTGAACTGAATTCAATTTTTACTAAGGGGCCCCAGAGATTCTGGACACAAAGCTTTGTTTTCTCTTCCCCAGGATCAGTATTTCCCTTAAGCCTGGTCTGGAGATGCCTGCGGGCCTTCCATTATCTTTTGTAGGAACCTTAAGGGCAAGGAGCAATTACCTAGGGGGGAGGGAAAGAATCATGCTTGCTTAGAAAGAAGACAGTGAGATGAAGGACCCAAGGGGATGCTTTTGAAGGTAAAGGAGCTAGGGTTGACAATTATGGAGGGAGTCAGTAGGTGAAAGGCAAAAAAACAAAAATAAAAACCCTTAAGCTATAGTTCTTAGCAGAAGAACAATGGAAAGTGGTCCTTGAACTAGGCTAAAATACCCGATTTGGTTTGGGAGTCTTTGTGGTAGCTGATGCTGCCCTCCCAAAGACAACATAAAGGGACATTTTTACAATTAATACCCTCTGGATGAGGCTATGTAGCAATAACTGGAGATAGAAAAAATGATGTAGTAAGCCTAGTTCAAATTATTGTCAAATCATTTGGAATAATTATTGGGCAGGGAGTATTGTTACAATCCATGCTTCTCTGATTCTTCCTGTAGTTTTTGGAAAATTGATGCAGTGATAATATTGCTCAACTCATATTTTAAAATTAAGTTGGAAGAAATAGCTTTCAGTTCTAATTGGAGGAAGTACAAAAGCTCACAGAGGATTCTCAGACCATAAAAGTGGGCTTTGTGCCATGTGATGCTGCCATTTGGGAAATGACTCCATTAGGACTTACGTAGTTTCACAAAGTTCTCCCAACATTTTAGTAGTGAGAGTCACAGGAAAGAGACAGTCATTATGCCAACAGTTTAACTCTCTCTTTCAAGATGTTTGACTCTGAATATTTCAGCTCTGGCTTTGGGAGACAGACTTTTCTTTTCTTTTTGCTTTTTGGAGGGTGGAGGGTAGGGCAATTGGGGTTAAGTGACTTGCCCAAGATCACACAGCTAGTTTTTTTTTTTTGTGTGTGTGTGTCAAGTGTCTGAGGCCAGATCTGAACCCAGGTCCTCCTGACTCTAGGGCCGGTGCTCTACTCACTGTGCCACCTAGCCACCACAAGATAAGACTTTCCTAAAAATATTTTCTGAAGAACTCTCAAATTGTTAAAGGCTGCTAGGATGATTTTATTGCTAATTAATCCATCCTTATGTGTCAATGGGATTGGGGTGGGGAGGCTTGAATATATGAAAGAAATGGAGGAGATTGTTTCACTCCTTTTTTTTTCCCTTCCAAATGGCAGAGAAACTTAGCATTTAGACTTCTAGATCTGGAAGGAATCTAACAGGCTAGCTAATCCAACTGCCCTTAGATGAAACTGAAACCTGGATAGGGTTAAGGCCACACAAATAGTAAGCTATTAAAAGATTCTAGTCCAGGTTTTATGGACCTGAGTTCTTTCTTCTGCACCATGGTGCCTCTGAATTACTCTAGAACTTGAGGAAATCTAGTGATAGAACAGGAAGGGGTGTTAGAGCAAAGGTTGAGGGTCATGTACCTCAGCATAAAGGTAACAATGTTCTCTTCTGTTCTTTTTTTTAATACACACACATTCACATATGTATTCATATGACCACACCCCCTTCTTCCATTATTTTCTTTTTTTTTTTTTTTTGTGGCTATGGGATGACTTTATTCCCCAGGGCCTAGACAAGAATTCCTATAGATTTTCTGTACATAGGCAATAATGAAGTGTTAGTTCTAAACAGTTGCTCCCATGGCCTTTTGTAGCAGCAAGCACCCCAATATCCCCAGGGTGACTGCCAACACAGGTTCTTAGATCTGCTTTTCAAAGGGAAAGCAACTCAAAATGGGTTAACAAGCTTACTTTAATCAAACAAACATACATTACCTAGTTCAGGGGAAAAAGGTCAGCACCCCAAACTCCAGAGTTACAGAACTTACAGGTCAAACAGACAGGCTTCCAAACTGTCCAACCATTATATCAATACCAAATCACAGTTACCAGAGAGGGAAGCATCAACATCTGGGTTTTCAAAGCCGGGGGGCTCTCAACAACGGCTGCCCAGAGTCTCATCTGGTCAAATCACACAACACTTCTCAAAGTGAGCCCCAAAGCAAAGCCTCTCCTTAGGGCTTATATAGCCTTCTATTGGCTCAGAGAATGTAACAACCTCCTTGACCCACTGCCCAATCACAAAGTATCAAGGTGTGGGCTTTCCTGAAAAAACAAGCCTCCCACCACAGGCTCCAGGTGCACTTAAGCTAGGGGCAGGGAAGATCTTTAAATCTGCATTTCCATTACATTCGGCCCCAAGATCTTTCTTGCCCATAGCATACACAATTTACATTTGAATTAGCACTAAAACATCTCTTAGGTCACATTTTCAAGGTACATCTAAAGTTACCAAAGTGGCCACTGGGTCTTAAACAAAGTACATTGCATTTTCACATCAATTCACAAAATACAAAGCATTATCACATAAAGTACTCCTGGGAGGGGGGCGGTGTCCTTCCCATAACACTGCTCCAGCCCCTGCTTCCAAATCCAGAGAGGGAACTAGGCAACAAAACCAAAGTGGGGTCCTTGGGGTCCATGGCACTTCACCCCACCCACCATAGTCACAAGTCCATCCTCCCCCTGGGTCCCAAACTGTGGGATGCAACAAGGAAACACATTCAGTGCCCCTGCTTTGCCACACAGTCCTTATCTTGTCCTTTGGCTGAACTCCAAACTCCTGGGTTCCTTCTCCTCCAGAAGAAGACAGCAGCTCCTGGCTTCTCCACAGGTCTCCATGCAGGCAGCTCACCATTCCTGCTCTCAGCTCAGTGAAGTCAGCATGCAGGTCGTTCTCTCCTGCTCCATGGCTCCACAGAGTCACAGCTACCACAACTGGGAAACATACAATTATCCCAGCCCCCATACTTTCCTTTTACTCAGCAGATCCCATCCCTCGTCGCCATTTTGCAGCAGCAAACACCCCAACATCCCCAGGGTAGCTGCCAATATAGGTTCTTAGATCTGCTTTTCAAAGGGAAAGCAACTCAAAATGGGTTAACAAGCTTACTTTAATCAAACAAACATACATTACCTAGTTCAGGGGAAAAAGGTCAGCACCCCAAACTCCAGAGTTACAGAACTTACAGATCAAACAGACAGGCTTCCAAACTGTCCAAACATCATATCAATACCAAATCACAGTTACCAGAGAGGGAAGCATCAACATCTGGGTTTTCAAAGCCGGGGGGCTCTCAACAACGGCTGCCCAGAGTCTCATCTGGTCAAATCACACAACACTTCTCAAAGTGAGCCCCCCATTATTTTCATAGTGAGAAAGATATCATCAGTCACAGATATTGCTTTTCCATATAGGAATGTAAATAGTTCAACTTTGATAAGTTCCTTTTGATTTCTTTTCTTATTACCTTCTCAGGCATCTCTTGCTTCTTGTGTCTGGATGTCAAATTTTCTATTCAATTCTGGTTTTTTCCTCAAGAATGCTTGAAAGTCCTCTATTCCACTGAATGACCATATTTTCCCCTGAAACAAAATACTCAGTTTTGCTGGGTAGGTGACCCTTGGGTTCATTCCCAGTTCTTTTGCCCTCTGGAATATCATATTCCATGCCCTTCAATCCCTCAGTGTAGAAGCTGCCAGGTCCTGGGCTATTCTGATTGTGTTTCCACAATATTGAAATTGTTTCTTCCTGGCTGCTTGTAGTATTTTCTCCTTGATCTGGGGATTCTGGAACCTGGCTATAATATTTCTGGGAGTTTTCTTTTTGGGATCTTTTTCAGGAGGTGATCTGTGGATTCTTTCAACCTCTATTTTGCCCTCTGGATCTAAAACATCAGGGCAGTTTTCCTTAGAATTTCTTGAAGGGTGATTTCTAGGTTCTTTCCTTGATCATGGCTTTCAGGTAGTCCAATAATTTTTAAATTGTCTCTCCTGGATCTATTTTCCAGGTCAGTGGTTTTCCCATGAGATATTTCACATTGCCTTCTAATCTTCGTTTGTTTGGATCTGCTTAACAGCATCTTGATTTCTCATAAAGTCATTAGCTTCCATTTGCTCCAGTCTAACTCTGAGGGAATGAATCTCCTCAGTGAACTTTTGAGATTCTTTTCCCATCTGGCAAATTCGACTTTTTAAGGCATTCTTCTCCTTATTGCCCTTTTGGGCCTCCTTTGCCATTTGAATTAGTCTATTTTTTAAGGTGTTGTTTTCCTCAGTCAGGCTGTTGACCCTCATTTCATACTTTTCCTGCATCCTTCCCATTTCTCTTTCTAATTTTTCCTCCACTTCTCTTATTTGATTTTTAAAGTCCTTCTTAAGGTCCTCTATGGCCTGCAACCCACTCATGTTTTCCCCTGGGGGCTTTTGGAGCAGGACTTCTGACCTCACAGTCCTTTTCCCGCTCTATGCCCCCAAAATAGGAGTCTAGGGTTGCATTTTTCTGTTTCCTTTGCCTTGGCATGTTGCCACTTAATTGCTTGACTTTTGGGCTTGTTGCCACACTATGGCTTTAAGGCCAGATAGAGGAATTTTTGTCCCGAACATGTGGGGGGCAACTTCCGTTTCTGGCAAGCTGTAAACCCACCCAAAACTTCCACCCTAGATCACAATCCAGATCCAGGGAGGTTAAAGCAAGAGCGATTACCCCCCAACACTGATTGCTGGATCTCCCCACGATTTGTAGGCTGGGAGCCGGAAATGCCTCTGAAAACTACAAAATGGCGTGTCTCCTCAGCGGCTTCTAGCCCCCAGGGGAGGGAGCTGACGCATTCCCCAAATACAGGTCCCAAAGTCCATAGGACACTAACCTCTTACTTTGTCCTAGGCAAGTCTATGTTGATAATTCTGTAGTCTCCACAGCTCCTGGTGTTCTGGGGTTCCTCCAGCCCGCTGCTGGCCCTGCCGCCCTGGGGCTAAAACCTCGGCTCAGGTGGACCTGGGCTCGGCTCGGCTCCTGCACTCTGTGCGCTGCCGGCTCCCAGACCGCTGCGCTGGTCCTTCCTGCAGGGCTGCTGGGCTGTCCTCAGAGGGAGGTTAGCTTCTCTGTGTCGTTCTGTGGGTGCTGGGGCTCCAGAAGTTTTTCAGAGTCCTTTTTTACATAGTTTGTGGAGAATCTGGGGGCAGAGAGGCTTGGACGAGCTGTTTCTACTCCGCCATCTTGGCTCTGCCCCTAACTTTTATCTTTTAACATTCATTTTTTTAAATTTTGAGTTCCAAATTCTACCTCTTCCTCTAGCCCTTCCCTTACCCATTGAAAAGGCAAGCATCATGATACCCATTATATATGTGAAGTCATGCAAACCAAGTTTTCATATTAGGCATGTTACAAAGAATAAAAAACAAGAATAATTAAGTGAAAAAAAAAACAAGCTTAAATCTACTAAGAGATTTTTTGATAAAAAGAAGAAATTCCTTATCTGTCTCTTTCCTACTGGCCTATATGGGGTCACGTGGACACCAGATATGCCTCTTTTGATTGGTAGGGACATAGTTTAGGACTAAATGGGAGAAAACTTAACTCCCCAGTCCTACCTCCAATACATAGCAAGGCTTCAAAGCATAGAGAATCTGGAGGGAGAGATGGTGTCTGAGTTGTAGCCATGCTTTCTTTAAGCACTTTCTGGTTCTATTCTACAAGCTGATCCATGGTTCTGTGAAAATAAAAAGATTGTTCTTGGGATAGAAATAATCCATTTCTTGCCAGTTCTCTCCTTGAGGCAGTTCGATCAGACTAGGCCTCTTTGTCCTAAAGGGAATGGAGAGTCTTAGAAATAGAAACGGAGGAATGGATGGACCCAGAGGTGTAACTGCTTAAACCCAAAGGAATGTTACCAAACCTGTGTATTCTTATCTGCTTACACATGATTGGTGTAGTCTATGAAATATGTATATTGTGGGTGTGTTTGGGAGTGGGGTGAGTTAGTTTCTAAATTGGTCCATGTTTAAAAGACTTCAGCTCAGTATATGTCAATATAAATACTAATGTTCAGAAATTGTTCAGGTGAGTCTGCAGACCTGGAATAGCTGAAGAGTTCCTCGATAGACCTTAAGTATGGAATGACATGACTTCGATTAGGACAAAAAAGATCCCAAGTGGCCATGTCACAAACTGGCCCATGCTCTTTCTCTAGCTTTTATTTTAAAATCAATAAATTATATATGGGTAAATTCCCTGTGAACATGAGCTTTGTCTCACTTTCTTAGATCCAAATGGAGTTTTAGGAGCCAAGATGGCAGAGTAGAAACAGCTCATCCAAGCCACTCTGCCCCCACATTCCCCCCAAACGATGTAAAAGGGGACTCTGAACAACTTCTGGAGCCCCAGCACCCACAGAACGACACAGAGAAGCTAAGCTCCCGCTGAGGACAGCCCAGCAGCCCTGCAGGAAGGACCAGCGCAGTGGTCTGGGACCTGGCAGCTCGCAGAGCGCAGAGCAGAGGAGCCGAGCCCAGGTCCGCGTGAGCCGAGGTTTTAGCCCCAGGGCGACAGGGCCAGCAGCCAGCTGGAGGAACCCCAGAACACCAGGAACCCTGGCGACTCCAGAATTATCAACATAGACATGCCTAGGACAAAGTAAGAGGTTAGTGTCCTATGGACTTTGGGACTGGTATTAGGGAATGCGTGGGCTCCCTCCCCTGGGGGCTAGAAGCCGCTGAGGACAAACGCCATTTTGTAGTTTTCAGAGGCAGTTCCCGCCCCCAGCCTGCAAATTTGTAGGGAGATCCAGCGATCAGTCTTGGGGGGTAATCGCTCTTGCTTTAACCTCCCTGGATCTGGATTGTGATCTAGGGTGGAAGTTGTGGGTGGGTTTACAGCTTGCCAGAAACGGAAGTTGCCCCCCACACATTCGAGACGAAAATTCCTCTATCTGGCCTTAAAGCCATAGTCTGGCAACAAGCCCAAAAGTCAAGCAATTAAGTGGCAACATGCCAAGGCAAAGGAAACAGAAAAATGCAACCCTAGACTCCTATTTTGGGGGCATAGAGCGGGAAAAGGACTGTGAGGTCAGAAGTCCTGCTCCAAAAGCCCCAGGGAAAACATGAGTGGGTTGCAGGCCATAGAGGACCTTAAGAAGGACTTTAAAAATCAAATAAGAGAAGTGGAGGAAAAATTGGAAAGAGAAATGAGAAGGATGCAGGAAAAGTATGAAATGAGGGTCAACAGCCTGACTGAGGAAAACAACACCTTAAAAAATAGACTAACTCAAATGGCCAAATGGAGTTTTATAGTTCCCTAAACTCAAATCTGAAACTTTATGGATCAGCAGTATGTGTGTGTCAGGAGAAATGTGTCAACTTAGGCTATACCTTTGGGGGTGATGCAGCTAGAGGACTGAAAACAAGTCAGAGTCTCTAGATTCATCAACCTGTCACGATCCTGTCCTTTCCCCTACTTGTCTCCCATGCCATCTTCTTTCTGACCCTGCAAGCAGATATGTTTTCTGTCCACCATGTATAGTATATGTATAGTATAGTATAGAAAACAAACTCTACAATATATTATGCAGACTGGTAAAAAAAAAAAAAGAATGGAATCACTCCAGTATCTTTGCCAAGAAAACCCTAAAATGGAGTCCTGAAGTGTCAGACACTACTGAAACAATTAATGGAAAGATGCTCTGCTCATCCAACTATTGCTGTTGCTACCAGACTGGGCTGTATTTGACAAATGATTGTGGAGCTTGAGCTAGAGTTTATTATGGCTGGTGGACTCATGAGAAGTCAGTTCTCAAAAAGAATTCTAAAAGTTCTTTTTTGTTTAGGACTCTAAAGCTTTTTGCAAGACACTTCTGAATATTTAGAGAATGCTTTCTGTTGTTGTTCAGTCATTTTTCAGTTTGTCATACTCTTCATCACTCCATTTGGAGTTTCCTTGGCAAAGATATTGGAGTGGTTTGCTGTTTCCTTCCCTAGCTCATTTCACAGATGAGAAACTGAGGCAAACAGGGTTAAGCGACTTCCCTAGGGTCACACAGTTGGTAAGAGAACACTTTCAGTCTTATTTTATTTCTTGAACTAAACTTTTTGGCCAGTCAAATCTTGCCTCTCTGATAACCTCACTCTGGCTTAGGGTTGCCTTTTCTTATATTTTCCCATTTAATCTCTAATGTCTATAATTAATTTAGCAAATAATCCTTCTCAAGAATGCCTCTGAACAAACCTCCAGGTCTTGGTCTGCAATCCCTCAGTTTCCCCAATTCCAAACACCTCCTGCTATCTCATAGAAAAGTGATTAGAGGGAAAGAGAAAGGAAGGAAACACGCATTTATTAATATTCTTCTTTGTGCCAAGCACTAAGTACTTTAAAAATATTTTCTCACTTGGCCTTACAATAACCTTGAGAGGTAGGTGCTATTATTATAAATATTGGTTATTATTATAATTATTCTCATTTTATAATTTAGAAAACTTAGGCAAGAGAGATGTAAAGTGACTTGCACATTGTTACACAATTAGGAAATGTTTGAGGTCAAATTAGAACTCAGGTCTTCCTGACTCCAAGCCTAGCACTGAATCCTCTACAAAATCTAGATGCCTCTAAGCAAAGGGACAAAGACAAAATTAAGAGGAGGGGGAAGATATCATGCTATTCTGCCTGCCTATCCAGATTCCTACCTTTATTATGTATTTTCAAGGCTTTGAGTCCCCTTACATATAGGGACTAATTCTTGTTCATTCAAGGATTTTTTGGGTCTTCTTTTAATAAAACTTTATTCTGTAATTTTATGTACCTCACTTTTGCAAGAGGGAACCATGTTTCAATATGCTGAGAGGGTATCATGAACATATCACATCAAGTTTTCTGTGTCAAGGCTCTAAATAAAGAGAGAGATGAAATGCCTCAAAGTAGAGCTAGGATTTTGTGTCATGAAAGTCTCTGACATAAATGCTACATTTATATACACATACCTGGGACAATTTTTCTTTTTAGATGCTTAAATAGGACCCTTAGAGTCTAACTAAAAGCTCATTCACTGTCCTCTTGAAACACAAACAAAATATGAGTAACCTAATTTAGTCACATGTGGTTATTGTTATGAACCCCCTGCATTTTTTATTTTTAAAACAATTGGGGTTAAGTAACTTGCCCAAGGTTACATGGCCAGTTTTTTTGTATGGGTCTTAAGTATCTGAGGCTGGAACCAATCCGGGTCCTCCTGACTCCAGGGCTGGAGCTCTTACTCACTGTGCTACCTGGCTGCCCTGCCCCCTTACATTTTTTTATCATCAGATTTTTTCTCTATTCTTTTACTTTCAGAAAAAACCCTATCTTTTCCTTATTCCATAAAATTTCTTAGCTCTTAGTGCTTAGTATAGTGTCATACATTCAATGGATTCTATCTAAATATTACTTGTAGATAATGATGAGAACCCTAATAATACTAAGTGAAATTCAGCGAACTCTTAACTGAGATTCTAAGACATGTTTTTCAAAATGAGAATTTTTTCACCATAATAGGTAATGTGACATATGAGAACAACACTGGACTTGGATTCATAAGATGTGAGTTTGGGTCCAAGTGCCTCTACTCCCTGAGGAGTAAGTAGCTTGTTTGTCCCTTGGCTATGAAATGGGGGTAGTGATACTTTCACTACTTACCTCACAGAGTTTTTGTAAACTGCGAATACTTTATAAAAGTGAGCTATTATTGTTGCTCTTTACTATGGCAAAATATCTTTAGAAGACTTTAGCTGGTCGCAGTAAGAGAAAGGCCAAATAGGGCAATGACGACATTCAGTTGATAGCGTTTCTGGGATGGCAGCCAGGACATTTCTTTGAAAACAACAAGCATCAGAGGCAGCTACAATAACAGCAGCAGCAGCAGTGCAACAGTAACTCACATTTATATAGCACATTAGGGGTTACAAACTATAAGTGGTAGACTTATATCTATGAACAGTAAGGTCAATTCTGAGTCTGACCTAGTTGAGAAAAATAGACTGAGGCAAACCAGTTGATAAGCCAATATATCTGCCCTGTTCAGGATGTCCTTATGTAGTTGGATGACCTTGTTTTCAGTCTAAATGGATCAAATTCTTTCTGGTATTGTAGTGACTGTCAGTCTTATTTCTAAACTGAAGCAATCTGAAAATCAATCATTCAACTAATTATCAAGCCTACTGTTGGGGCCCTTTAAGACTCTTCCCAAACTCTGAGAACCCATGGAAATCTCAGGCAAAGGACAGAGCAACTCAAGCAGGGTTGGAGGCACCTGGGCGTTTATTCTCCCCCATGATTTTGGGGTATTGAGTATGCGCTGCTAACAGGGGAGCACTCCCCTGCTATGAGAAGCTTGTTACTGCTGAGGCACGTGGGAGAAGAGAGTTGGGGGAAGGGAAAGGAGCTAAAAGGAGGGAGGCAAGGTGAAAGTGGGAGAGAGAGATGAGGTGATTGTAAACGAGAAAGAGATTAAATGGCAAGACATTACATCTTGGTGTCAGGACTCCTTTGTCTGTTATCAGAGGAGCAGGCTCCCCCGAAGGGTTTGTGGGGGTGAACCCGGGTCATTGGGGCGACCAGAGTGACTAGAGCTGTGGTGGCAGCAGGAGAGAGGGTTGTAGAAGCAGTCCGGGTCGTAGGGGCGACCAGAGTGACCAGACTGCAGGGGCAGCTGGAGAAGGGCTTGTGGAGACAAGCCGGGTCGTAGGGGTGACAGGAATCACGGAAGGCGATTGGAGTGCCGTAAAGGCGGCAGGAGAGGTGACTTTGACGACAGCCCTGTAAGGTGGGCCCTAACACCTACTATGTGCCAGGCACCCTGTTAGGTGCTGGGGATACAAAGACAAATGTAAAATAGTCCTTGCTCCCTCCCCCCAAAGCTTGCATCATCTCTGTCTCTCTCTTGTATATGTTCACACACATATATGTATATGTGTATATACAGACAGATACACTCACACGTACAAACATATGTATGTTTGTGTGTGTATCTCTCTCTCTCTCTCTCTCTTTCTCTCTCTCTCTCCCTCTTTCTCTGTCAGAATGGTACTAGCAGCTGGAGGTAGGGAGATTTGAGAAAGCTTCATGTAGATGGTGCTGGTTGAACAGAACATAATGTGAATCTGGCACATGTATAGATCCCATAGTTTTATCAATATGTCATCATCCAAGTGGAAGACCATAGGGATCTGTTTACTAGAGGATTGTAACATGCCTAGACATTCTGTGGTATCCTACTATGTAGCTATAAGGAGCCTTTTCCTGTTGCCTATATAGTCTGAATTGTTAGTATCTTTTAAAGGATCTTAGTTGGCACCAACTTGGGTCTTTGCTTTACATAGGGGAGAGAGATTACTCCTTCACTTATAACCATTGGGACCTTCAGGTAAATGTGGGGAAAGCCTTGGAAACCTCTTATTTAGCCACCATGTTCTATGTCATGTGCTTTCTGAGAAATGGAACTAATTCCTTTGCTATTTGCTTCATCTAGTTCTAGGTGCAGAGAGTAGAGTCTCTTGATTTAAAAATTTCAAAGGCTGGGAGTGAGAAACTCATGAATCCAAGATTCTAAAAATCCAGCTAAGTATAACAACCAGCCAGCACTGAGCCTTGGAGGAACAACAAGAGATAATTTGAGAGACTTTCCAGACTCCAACTTAGCAGAAGTTTGCAGTGACTCCATCTTTGGATGTGAATTTGGTGGACCAATGCTATGTAGGAATAAAGTTAAGTTGTGTATTAAATCTACCATCTAACCCCCCCCAGAGACTGAACTGGTTGGTATAGGCGGGATTGTGTCCTGAAGTTTTAGAAGGGAAATATACTTTGTTCTTTTTTAAAATTTGAAGTAAATATTCCTTAATAAAAGCTATCCAGTGTTAAGTGGTTAAATAGATCCAAGGTGATAGTCACTGGTTCCCTAAAATGGAGGTAACATAGCTAGTGGGGCTTTGAGCTGATGACAGAAAAGAGACAATTCCAAACCTCCTCAGTTCCTGAGAACCCTAAGGGTCTAACAGTCCCAGCCCTGAAAAAATAGAGCAAGAAGAACCATATTACAAAAATTATGGAGGAAAAAAGGGATTTTTAATTAAGATAGGACATCAAGATACTGAATTAAGCCAAGAAAGAGTCAGTGGATAGGTTTTAGTGCACTGGGTTTTAGGAACAGTTAAGAAAAAAAAAAACCTTTTCATTCTGCTAATGGGAAAACTATTGAGCAGGCTGTGAGGTGACCTTTGCAGAAAGAAGCAATAATAGAGAGTGGGTGTTATTTTGAACCAAATGACAATTAGGCCACTTTAATATCAACATTTACAAATGTGTGCCAGTGAACCAGTTTAACACCTTTGAGAGGTCATTACAGCTAGTCTTATTTCCTTATGAGAAATGTGAAGGCACTTCTTTAAGTGATGCCCCTTTTTATAGTACCTTTATGATGGGGCATTGTATGCGAGTGGTTTTCTAACTGCTTATTGTCAGATCTCTTTTCTCAGTCACTCCAAAGTGACATGGTCATGGCATCGGATAACACATTAAGTGGTATCAAGAGTCTGTCTTTTGTTGATCTCATTTTTGTCTTTTACTAAACTAAAAAGAGGATTCCTTTTGTAATAGGAATTTTTTTTTCTAAACTCATGAGGTCGAAATGGTAAAAACTCTCTGCCAGAAGATTTCAGAACTGGGACAGGTTTGGGAGATTGATTTAAGCATCTGCTATCTCCCTGTCATAAAATATCTTATGATTTGCCTTGAGGAAAGCTGCTTTATTCCCTAGACTGTCTGATTACAGCTCTTGTTTTTAGCTCTTTGGGACTAGCTGTCTCTTTGGGGCTGGCTGTCTGTTAATGCTATCTCATATCAGCTGAAAGGAGCTGTGGGAAATAGTACACTGTGAGAAAGGAGGCAGAAGCCATGGATCAGCAGCATTGTGATGTCATGGTCTTAATATTCCTCATCCTCCAGAACATAACCTTCTAGAAGGTTTTTTTTTTTTGGAGGGCAGTTGGGGTTAAGTGACTTGCCCAAGGTCACTCAGCTAGTTTTTGTGTTAAGTGTCTGAGGCCAGATTTGAACTCAGGTCCTCCTAACTCCAGGGCTGGTGTTCTATTCACTGTGCCACCTAGCCTCCCCTAGAAGTTTTTTTTAAATATGTATTAGTCAAATCAAACAAATCCCAGGAAGGTGAAAGATTTGGAGTGGTCAAACCATGTTACTTCCAAAGGACTGACCCACCTTATCTGTCCAACTTATTTCCTCTTGTTACTCAAAAGCCAAAAGTAACACAAGGAATTCGTTTAGACAGAGTGGGTTTAGTCCTTGGAGAGTCTGACTCCTAAAGAAAGAGATAAAGCTTTTCTTGTACTCTCTGGAGTACAAGTATTGCTCTTACCTGGAATTAATCCAGGGAAATATCCCAATATAGCTTGAGTTCATGTCTAGGGTCTTCACTAAAATGTTTTAATCAGGTGCCTTCTAGAAAAAGTCCTCACTGCACAAAATAGCAGCTATTATGCATAAAAGAACTACTTAGTTTCTCTACCACAAAAAAATTTAAAATGCATAACTTACAAATGTGAATTAACAAAAACTTAAAACATGAAGGAGTAAGCATATCACCTATTATGTGCAGATAGGAGGAAAATTCCACCTTGAGGACTCCTTACCAAGTATTTCACATTTACCTTGCCTCTGTATTATTTGGACACCTTACAAATCTGGATCTTCTGGTGAACTAGGACATGATCTGGACTTCTTAGCCCTTATAACTGTACCATCCTCCTGACAGTAATCATCTTCTCTGAAAAGTTCTTTCTTGGATGCTGTGGTACCCAATGCCCAACTCAAGGAACTCTTGATGTTTTGAATTCATGAGAGCCATTGAGGCTAGAAAAATCCATTACAGGATTATGCTTTGGACACCAGACAAAAAACACAAAACAGAAGAGGAAGTCAGGGATGAAGGTCCAGTCTCAGGTTTGCCTAGGCAAGCACATGTTCTTGTTGCCATGTATGTTCAGTTACCATTGCTGCTGGGAGTGTAGAGAGGGGCATGATGAGAAGAGAGAGAAATCCTCTTTCTACCCTTATTAGAAATGTCCAGTGGAGAGCTGTGTCCCAACATAAAAGCCACATCAAAAGAGAAAATGGAAAGAATTTCTCCTCATTTTTTATAGTTCACAAAGTAGGTGGTTCTTGTATCTTTGATGAAGCCTCTAGGCATAGGGATACATATGGCAAACCAGTTGCTATAGGTTATGCAAAGGGACAGATGATATACTTTTACCACAGGAAACCAAAAGTCAGGCTCAGCTCCATTGAAACTGAGTCTAGTGTAGTTCAGGAGAGCTTCTCTGATTATCCCTGTTATACTAGTATTTTCCCAACAAACTGCAGAATATGGCTGCATTTGTCTCAATGTGACCCACACACAACCCACTGCAATATAAAATAGAACATACTAAGTATACAAGAGATATAAACAAAGTGCTACATGGGGATGAGGGAAGGAAAAATAATTTCTGATGGACTTTATGGAGGAAGCGGTACGTGAAGTGAGTCTTAGAGATGTAACCATTCTTTTCTGTTTCTGAGGGTATCTAGTGCACTTAATGCCATGTTGATTTGATTGTCCTCACTTCTTAGTTTTGTTAGAATTTCATTATAAGAAGTATTACTTAAGTTAATGGGACATATTTTGGGACTTTTAAATCCTTTTATCTTACAAAATAATGCATCCTCTTAGTGTATGTTCTGTATTCTAAAAGTAATTATGGCATCTAGTGCTTCTTGGAAACAACAAAAAAAATGATCAGAAAATATTTGCAATGCAACTTACATTTGACTGTAATAGCCTAGGAACCAATTTTTCTGAAGGGCTCATAGCACTTCATAGGTATATAATTCATCCTGAATCAGTGCTGACAGAGATGCCTAACTTGCAAATGAGAGACTACCTGAAAAGGAAAACTATGGGTTGTGTGCTAAACTGAGACTTAATTGTTGGGGACAGGTCCACAATGTAATAAGACCCCTTACAGAAAAAATATGGAAAAAGAGTAAGTTGGAAGCCTTGAGGGAAAGTCAGAATTTTAAGCCATAAAACACAGGAACAGGACATAATTATTAGCCTGGAGCTTTATTTTAATGATGTACCATGTCTTAAATATAGCCCCAATAGTTATCTGAAAGGTGCCAGCTGCTCAGAATGAAAAAAAAAAGACAAAACAAAACAAAAGAGGAAGACACATCATTTGAAATGAGCCTAGATCTAGCTGCATGCCGTCTGTTAGGGTGGTCACCTGCTATGTCCCAAGGGACTGACATGATGGTTTGCCATATGCCTTCATGGCATCTGTTGGCCATTTTATTTCTTCCCCCTGCCTCACATCCTCTCCAGCCTCAGGCTATGTGAGTACTATATATCCTAGCATGGTCACCAGTACATTAATCCCAGTACAGGGTCTTAAGGGTCCCTGAGTCTGAACCTGAATCTATTTTAGTTTAGGGTCCCGCAGGGGATGGGGTTCCAGATAGAGCCATGCCCAGGGTAACTGCTTCTAGTTTGGTATTGCCTTGGCAGGTCCAGTAAGATTCCATTGTGATATAGGGGAATGATAGCTGAATTCAGAGCACAAATAGATTACCAACATGACCTTAACTGAAACAAATAGCATTCACCTTGTTTGAGTGGTCTCAAGGTGAATGCCTGCTTTAGTTAAGTTTATTTTGCTAATTTATTTGCACTCCAGCATTTGGGGTCAGAGCCTCTGGGTTCTAATGTCAGTTTTGCTACTTGGGAAAATAATTTCATCTCTCCATGTCACAGTTTCCTCCTTTGTAAAGTAAGGGAGAATGTTGATTGGATGATCTCTGGATTTCCTTCTGTCTCTAAAGCTATAGTCCTATATTCTGTAGTTGAGTGCAGTCATTCTTTGGCTCTAGACTGTTCAGGATGATGTAAGATTGAACCAAAAAAACAACAACCCAACACCAAACCTTCCATGGCTCTGCCTTAAACCTCCCTAACTAGCCCTATATCTTATCTCTCTTCATGTACTCTATGCTTTAGTCTACTTAGGCTCCTCTCTATTATCAGTGAAAAGAAAAATCTATTGATTTGGAGTGAGGAGACTTGGGTTCAGATTCTTGCTCTGTTACTTAATTCTGTGTTACTTTGGTCAAATCACTTTTCCTTTCTAGGTCTTTTTTCTCTTGTGAGGGACTTGGTTTAGAAAACCTCTAAAGTGTCCTTCAGCTCTAAATCTATTATTTTATGATTTAGGGTCTTTTTCAGCTCCAAATTTTATCATTGGAATAACCCCTTTTCCTCTCTCACCACTTCCTTCCCATACTGTAAGGTCTAGTTCCAATGTTATTTCCTCCATGAAACTTTTGTGATTACCCTAGCAGGAGGTCTCTCACATTCTAATTTCATATTACATTAATCTTTTTATATGTTTTATTTTATTAATCTTTTTATATGTTTTATCTCCATCTAGATTGCAAGTTAGGGCAATTTTTCCCCCCAGGGTGATCTCATTCTTAGCTTTGAATTTACCCCAGTTCATGCACAGTATAGTATCTTGAACATAATGAGGATTCAATGAATAGTTGAATTTTGAATGCTGGGTAAATTAAGGCAGTTGAGCCCACATTACTGATCTTGGGAACTATTGGTACTAAGGTAGAAGTTTAACCTATCTCAGGTTGTTAACCCCTGGGCTCAGTGGATGATATGGAACAGGGTAGTAGAGAATCTGAGATGGGACAGAGTCTGGAATGCCAACTGAGGGTGTTCCACAACTTCTGTATACCATACAGTCTGCCATAGGATGTGGGGCATGACAATGTCCAAACATATTTTGTTGATGCACTGTAATGAAACAAAGCAGATGATTTGAATATCTTCTGAAAAGGCCAAATGACTACCCTTCTTTAGCTATCCTTCAATTATCTATCATCAGTTAAACTCCTTGTTTTTCATATTCAAAATTATTCTCTGGAAAATGGCTCCTCATTATGCCTATATCATTGTGTTTTGATATTTAGTTGTATGAAATTGACCCACAAAGTCATATACATACGTATATATATATATATAAATGTTTTAAAATGCTTCTTGGTTAATTTTTACTTAGACATTTAAGGGTCTCTTCATTTCCAATAAAGATTTATAAAATTGTATACCATTTCTGTTTTTAAATTTAATTTTGTTTATTTTTTTGTTATAAGTTTCAAAGTATCTTTCTCCCTCCCTTCCCACCTTGCACTAGAGAAGGTCATCATTTGACTCAGATTTTAAAATATAGATAAAACCATACTATACACACTCCTAATTACCGCTTCTTTCCCTGGAGGTAGATCATATCTATTTCATAGGGCTTTTGTAGTTCATTTGTGTATTTATAACATTCAGAATAACTTGGTCATTCACAATTCTTCTTCAGACAATATTGCTGTTACTGTAAACAGTGTTCTCTTGGTTCTTCTTATTTCATGTAAATCTTTTCTTTTTTTCCCTAAAATCAGTCAGCTTCTCATTTCTTATATTATAGTAGCATTCATCACAATCATATGCTACAACTTGTTTAGCCATTCCCCAACTGATGGGCCTTGTATTGCATTTCCATGTCTTTGCTCGCCTTTTCAATGAATTAACCAATTACTAACCATTTATTACTAAAGTTACCAAGAAATTACTTTAAAATATTGAACCTGTTATGAAGGCAATTTAAAGAATTTGTATATAAGGTGCTCACTTCTAGGCAGCCCTTAGTGAGAAATCATAGAATAATAACAACCAGCATTTATATAGAACTTTAAGGTTTGTAATTTGCTTTACATGTATTATTTCATTTGATCCTCAATATGCTGGGTACTATCATTATCCCAATTTTATAGGTGAGGAAATTGAGGCTGAAAAAGGCTGCGTTGCCCAGGGTCATACAACTAAGTGTCCTAACTCCCAGTGTAGGACTCTACACTATGCTACCTAACTAATTTTAATAGCAGATTAGGATAATAGATAAAGCTAGAAGTACCTTGGAGGTCATGGAATCCAATCCCTTCATATGACTAAGGGATGAGGCAGCTAAGGTCCAGAGAAATTAAATGACTTGTCTAGAACTGCACAACTAGTGTCTGAGGCAGGATTTGAAGCTGGGTCTTTTTGATTTTAAGTTCAGGTTTATCCACTATTCATGTTCTATCTTAGGCAGAAGACAGCTATACTATTAGTCGAGTGAGCAGAGTGAATGCAGGGAAAACTTGAATCCTAGAATAATATATATATATATATTTTTAGATCTGTCACTGATGCTACACACTCTACCATTAGAGCTTCAATTCTTTGGGTTAAGGGACTGTTCTGTTTTAAAATGCTGATACCTCTTGGAGGCAATGACATATTCAACTATGAATACATGCTCTTCTCTTAGTGTGAATTATTTTATCGGTTCCTTTTGAACATGACACCTAGTGAAAGGCTGCTTTTTTGTAGTAGGAAGGAGAGAGGTAGTAAGAGGCACTGGAATTTAGGGGATGTGGGGTGTGGAGGATGCATGAAACATGTAGGAGAACATCAAAAGGAGAAGAATGAAGGCATTGAAGTGGAATTTTGCTTACTTTAAGCAATCAATTACTCAATTAATCAACAACTTTTGAGTGCCACTGTTTATTCAGGGCTATGTTAGAAGCAATGCAACTTTGCATAATTTTCCTACTCTTCAGAGTGAGATGAACTTTGGATATTGAATTGAATGTTGGCTTTGGAGTCAGAAGACTTGACTGAAATTCTGCCGTCATCATCTATCACCTGTGTGACCTTGGATAAGCCATGTAATCTCTTGTGAGCCTCAGTTTCTTATCTATAAAATGAAGGGGTTAGACTAATTGGCCTCTAAGGTATTTCCCAGTTCTAACTCTATGATCCCATGAATTAAATCGAATTGAGTTTCCAGGTAGATATACCATATCTACTTCAGTGGTGTGAATGAACATAAAGAGATACAAGTGAGATAAAAGGCTATTTTTCATTTTTTTTCCCTTTAAAACTATCATGGTAGTCAAACCTGTGCTTAATGAATTTAAAAATGCATCTAAAACTTCTTAGTTCTATTTTCATGAAAAATTTTATAGGAAATGTTCTTGTTTCTCTTAAGAGAGTCAGGATTCTGAAGGCAGAGATGAGGAAGTCCATTCCAGGCACGGATGATTACCTGGGAAAGTTCATGGAGGTTGGAGACAGGGAGTGTGAAGAAAATCAATCAATCAGTCAGTCAACAAGAATTATTAAGCTTTTACCCTGGGCCAGGTACTGTGTTTAGTGTTTGGACAGGCTAGTCCTTCAGTGTGGCTGAAATGAAGGAGACTAGAGGTAATAGTGAAGGAAGCCTTGGAAAGTAGGCTGGAGGTCAACTTTGGAGGACTTTAAATACTAGGTTAAGGGATTATATTTTTATCCAGAGGTAATAGGGAGCTTCTAGGAAAGTATTTTGAGTGGGTCAGTGACACGACTAGACTTGTATCTTCATAAGAATGTTTTGGCAGCTGTGTGAAGGATAGGATGGCAGCAAGGAGGGAATGGAAACTGGAAGCTAATGAAGAAGTTGTAATAGTGGAGGAAAACATATTTCTGAATGTCAAGGGCTTAAAGTTTGAATCACCTGCAAGGTAAATACCAATATACTTTCTTCCTCAGAAGTACAACCACACCATTTAACTTGTGTAACTTCCTGGAGATAAATGATTTTAAGCAAATCTCCACATTATGTCATGTGTCAAAGCAGAAGTGTTCATAATCGCTTAGCGGAGGAGAGAACGTTTTATGTGACACAGGAGAGAAATAGAAGCCAAACACATTACAATTTTCTTCTTGTCCATTTATTGTTTTGATTTGTCTCAAATCCCCTTTCCTTGTTATTGTAATAGACTTTCTAATGCCACTCCTCAACAGCTTGAGCAGATCCACAGAAACTTTATATGCATGAATAATATAAGTTGATGTAGCAATATATTTTCTTTGATTTCACATTACACATACAGCACAAATTCCAATAAAATGAGACTAGAGGATATTACAAATTCATTTGGTTGGTATTCAGTTTCTCTGCGAGTAAATAAATATACATGTTTTAAATTAAGAATGTGAAGTCCATTACTTACATGCTGCCTCTTCTGCTTTACTCTAACTGTTGTTTTTTTTTATCATGTTTTATTAACATTTTTGAGAAAGCAAACATAAGGTAGAGTGGAAGGGGCATTAAATTGTTGTACTGAAATATAATTTTGATCACAGTGGTCCTGAAAGTGTTAAGTGTTTAGTGACTGTGTGAGGGGAACCATTGTTCTCTAGTGCAGGAAATCTTCACTTGTCAATCAACCAGAAAAAAAAAAAACTGGTTGAGAAAACAGGTCTTCAGGTTTGTCAATTAGGAGACCATTGGTAACTTCGGGGAGGGTAGTTGCAGCTGAATGATGAGTTCAGAAATCAGATTACAGAGACACAGACTCAAAATATGTCCTTCCTGAATCAGAATATATCATGGAGAACCATTAATTATTTCATAACTGATTAATACAAGTGATTCTTTGATAGAAAACAAAAGCCCTTTGTGTAGGGAATTAGAAATATGTAAAATAGTGCTAGGTAACTCTCACGCATGAGTTAGAACTTGTTTGAAAGAATCTATTAATTTGGAGGATCATAATAATTTCTTGAAAAATTTTACTTTACCCTTTGAAAAGCATGAAAACATAACTTTGCAAGAGAAACAAAATGACAAAATTTTCCTATATATGTTGTAAAGTGCATTTGATTGGCATGAGTTGTGATCCTGTATTTTCCACTAGTTAGTTGTGTGGTCTGAGGCTTGTCACTTAACTTTCTGGGCCTTACTTTTTTACCTTAGATTATAATTTCTTTACCTTTGATTGTATATAAGTTTCGTCTAGATCTAATATTCTATGATTTAAGACAGCTTGATTTAAATCTTGTGATAAGAAAAAAAAAATCAGTCTAGTTACTTAATCTGTCTATTGATATACTTCTCTGGTGACTGTGACACAGAAGACTTAGCTGAAGGAATTGAAGATTTTTAGCTTGTAGAAGGAAAAACATGGACTTATGGGTCATGCAACCAACAAAATGAAAGCCTATATATTTTTTTCCAGTCTATATGACTTCTCACACCTCTCCAAAATAAGAATTATGAATAAGAGATACAGCAATTTCAGTAGTTTCCATTGTCCAAGACATCAAGAACTCTAAGATGGTAAAAACTGGATGAACTAACAGCAGAGATGGCTAATCTCTAATTCTAAATATACTCACTCAACACTCCCTTCCCACCAGCCACTAAACTCTCCTAGGGCTGCACAAACTGACCCAGAAGCTTGCAATAGACTCAACAGATTCAATTGGCCTTGCTCAACTCTGTCTACACCTGGTCTCTATCCTTGCCATGGAAATAGAAAGTCAGAATCAGATGGGACTGAGTTTGACCATGCTTTGTGTTAGAACAAGACTTAGGCAGAGAATGGAGGAACTGAGGCAGGAAGTCAGCATGTTTATGGATCTACCAGGTCTGAAGGAAAGGTGACTGGCGTCAAACTAGACTAGTTCTGTCCCAGCCGAAGTCATTGGAAATAGAGACTGTGGTTGCTAAAATGTGAATTGCTAAGTGCAGAAAGAACACAAGATAGCTTTGAGGCCCAGCCCCAGAGGAAACCACCATCAAAGGGGGAGGAGTTAGAAAGTGAATAATAGAAGAATATAAGTAAAGAAAACTGAAATCGCAAAAATTCTCAAGAGGAAGAAACTTAAAGAACTTGAGCAAAAGCAGATAAGCTCACAGGGAAGATATTATTAACAGAAGAGAAAACTTGGGTCGTAGGGAGATGATAGCTATAGTATTTGAAAGTCCATCATGTAGAAAGATAATTAAACTACCTTATAAGGTTGTGTATATACTAACACTAAATTGTCAGAAAATTCTTCCTTATGTGCACTATATGCATACTACCACATATGTGTGATAATGTCTGTATATAAAGATGAAACTTATAGGTGGTACCAATAGATATAATCTGAGATTTGATCTGGCTTGTCTCATGTAAAGTAGAAGAAGGGCCATGCCTTCATCATCAGTAGGTAGGATATAGGACTTTTGAAGTTTGGAATTCTCTCATATCTAGATGAGTGGTATATTGGATTCGTAGACAATGTGGCATCTGAACTATATTTTAAAGGAAAGGAAGAATTTCATTAGGCAAAGACAAGGAAGGAACTTCCTGCAGATATGTAGGATGGCTTGTGTGAATTCATGGAGGCAGGTGAAAATACGTTATGGTTGGGGGTCAGCTAGAAATCCACTGTAATTGAACATACTTTGCCAGTCTTTCAGTGGGCATGCTCTGCCTACTTACAAGGAAGGAGGTAGTATAAAATAAGGTTTGAATGGTACTCTGGAAACAGTTTGTAGAAGGCCTTAAATACTAGGCTAAGGATTTGTGTTTTATTGTACTAGCAATTGGGAACCACTGAAGGCTTTTAAAGCAGTAGAATAACGTGATCAGACCTCTGTATTAACAATACTATTTTGGCAACTGTGAGAAAAATGCATTAGAAGAGCCTGGAGGCAGATCAGTTATGAGATTCTGACAAAAGTCCAGAGGAGAGTTGGTGAAGATACAAAATATCATGGCCATGTGAGTGAAAGGCTGTAGGAGGGGGGGATGTTTTCGTCTTTTTTTCACGTCATTTTCATTCAATCCTCTTTTTGTTTTATATTGTGCCCATGATTTTTTTTTGGTGAAATTAACATTTATCTTTATTTCATACTCATCATTTTAATATGATTTCTTTTAGTTTTGATTCTGTTGTCCAGGATATTAGCTGTTCCTCACCGTTGTTCCTTATTTGAAAATTTGATGAGCCTACCTTTGGTATCTTGAATGAACAAATGAGAAAGCATATGTTAAGTGATTACTACGTGCATATGTCTGATGATGTCTGTGTATAAAAATGAAAGGGATTCGAGCAATAGAAAGGCATGCTTTTATGACAGAGTGGGAGACAATATATATAGTGGGTTAGGCTAGAAGGTGACTAGAAAGGCCTAGAGACCCTAAAGATAACCTTGAGTGTGAAACAGGAGGCAGGATGTTTAAGGCAAATCTAACCACCCCTACCTGACCACCATTTTCCCTTAGAGTCTGATGGAGATAGCCCAGAACTTTGAACCCAAAAGTCAGAGTAATGACATTGTTAAGAAAAGACATTACTATTGGCTTTGCTGCTACACCCCAAGGAACACGGGACCTTTCCATCTGACCCTGCAAGTGAAGCCTTCCTTATGTGTTGCCTCCCTAATCAGAACAAGAACTCCTGGAGAGTGGAAACTAATTTTTTTTTTTAAATTCATTTCCTTGGGGCAGCTAGGTGGTGCAGTGAATAGAGCACTGGCCCTGGAGTCAGGAGGACCTGAGTTCAAATCCAGCCTCAGACACTTAACACTTATTATCTGTGTGACCTTGGGCAAGTCACTTAACCCCAATTGCCCTGTCTTACCCCCTCCAAAAAAAAAAAAGCACACTCACACAAAGTGTGCGTGGGCATATTGCTTTGCATATGGTAAACACTTTAAAATGCTTCATTCATTCATTCCCATCAGAAGGGCTGATAGCAAGACCTAGGAGTCCTTAGAATGCTTCAGGATATCCTTCAGGGAAGGGAGCATCTAGGTCATCAGTATACCACCATTAGATAAAAGGTATGAGTCAAGGGACTGCAAGTTACATAAGGGTAAAGACTAAATTAAGTAAGTGTCAAGAGATAGATGATTCTGGTCACATAGTGGAATTTCAAAGTTCCAGAACTTGGAGAGCAATTCTGAGATATAATGAGGTTTGAGGTATGACAATGTTGCATGTAGTTGAAGTAGAGTAAAAAAGGATATCCTTGGAATTGAGATAGATGAAAATTTGTATGGATAGTTTGTCAGAGGGTTTGCTAATATGAACACTAAAGTCACTATAGATGGAATGAGATGGTTTTAAAGTAATTAAATATACTGAGGATTTTTATTTTATACCTCACACTGCTTTCTCTTGTTTATTCATAAATTGTTCACCTATTCATAAGTCTGATAGGTAATATGTTCAATGTTCTTCAAATTTTCTTGTAAGATCTCTTTATATCTAGGTCATGTATTGATTTTGACCTTATCTTGGTAAATGGTGTAAGATATTGATCTTTGCCGATTTCTGCCAGACTGCTTTCCAGTTTTCCCAACAATTAAAAAAAATAATGAATTCTTATCCCCAAAACTTAAGTCTTTACACTTTTCAAATACAAGGTTACTATATTCATTCGCTGAATATTGCAGATACCTGTAACAGTAATGGGAAGAGGGTAGTATAAGATAATTGTATAGAAATTGAAAAAGGAAAGGTTTTTATAGGTTAGCAATAGAAAAATTGTTGGGAAATAACAACATAGAAAAAGGAGTATATTTCTTTATTTTTTGAGTTAGGTAAGTGGGAAAAGGAGTAGTCCTAAATAGAAAAGGTTGTTAGTGGAGATGGCTTTCCATTATAGCAAGGAAGTGGAAAAAAGGTTGGTTGAAAAATTTGAGGACATAGAAGAATTTATAGACACTAAGGGCAGGGATCCTGAAGGGCACTGTGGAATAGGCTAAGTAATGGCTGACCTGGATATGAATGATAATAAAGAGAAGTAGGAATAATGAACCTAGGACTGAGGGTTAGTGAGGAAGCAGTATAGACATGATGTTTGAACATAATGTGGTGACACTGTATGACTACAATTGGGAACCCAAGTTCCTTTACTGAAGGATTTAGGGAATTTATCTGATCCAGAGACCCAAATAGAATTAGAGATATCAGTGTTTTTGGTATTTGCCTCTAGGGGGCTTCTTCCTTATTATTATTATATATTATCTTTTTATTCTTATTGAGAAAGGTGGGTTTCTGGATTAGGGAAGGCAGAGTTCTATTTTGGGGAAGCTAAAGAAGGCTTTCTCTTCCCACTATGATGCTGCTTTTCCAAGTATCCTTTTGTCTTTGGTTCAGTTGCCCTGATTTTTGTCTTGCCACTGGACTTTGATGACTCAGGAATAGAGAACGAGGCTGACAATTTTGCCCAACTCTGCCTCACTTAAATTCAATTCATGGGCAAGTTAAGACATTGACTGATGATGTCATTGGTTCTCTTTGAAAATGAAGAATGATCAAGAATAACAAGGTCCAAAAAGGTTTTGCCCTTGAGGTTATTTTCTGAGCTTATACTTTGGTCCCTGAATGAAAAAATCTGGACTTCTCGGTCCTAGTTGGGGCACCTGGGAAGTGCTGTAGCCTAAAGGCGACTTCCCCACTAGCTTCAATTCCCTCTTCACTATACAGGGTGTCCCCAAAGCCATTAAAGCTTAAAAGAGCCCTAAGACTTTTGGGATACTCTGTATTTGTTCAATACTTTCCAGTTTGAAAATTTTCTCCTTGATAGATAAGATGAAAGCCAAATAGAAGCTGAGTACTGCTTTGTTCTCACTGTCAGTGGTTAACATTACATTCCCTGTCTTGAGCAGTGGGGCATATCCCTTTATTGTTTATCTTCTTGTTCTGAACACAGTCTTTGAAAAAAAAAATTTTTTTTTCAATACACAGAAGAGAGCATTAGGAAGTTCGGAAGACAACACAGACAAGCAGGACTGAGTTGGTATGTTTAATATAAACTTCTATAAAAATAACCTATATGTATAAAAAACTTACAGTTTTATTTATAATGCTCTTTTTCTGAAAATGTCCTTTCTGTTGAAATGTTTAAGTCCATAATAAGAGAAGAAATTTAGTTAGAATAAAAAAAGACTTGTTTTTATTGTCTTTAGCAATTTTTTCAGCCTCCCTCATTTCTTCTTGGACTTGAAGCCTGCCTAACAGTCATATAAATTCACATCCTTGTTTTGTATTCATTTGTTGTTATGTGCTCCTCCTTCCATCTTTTGTAGATGTCCTTTTTAAGCTGAGTTGGTCTGAGAGTTCACATCGATTTCTTTGGATTTCTACCTTTCTTTCTTGTTGGAATGCACTGTGGTTGTAGTGTTAGAATTTTGTCTTTTGTGGCTTTCTTTTTTTCTCTCTTGAGCTGTCTTCCTTTTTAGAGTTTCTGGCCATAGGATCATCTTATCTTATTTCTAAACTCTTTGAAATCCACTTACCTGAATCCTAAGACACACATGAAGCTATGGTTAGCATTCTCTTCCTTTGCTATTAGGGAAACAGTGGAATATTGACTCTCAGGTCAGAGGACCTGGGCTCGAATCTTGCCTCTAATGTTAACTACCCATCGAACCTTAGGCAAGCTACTTATCATCCCAAGGCCTCAGTTTCCTCATCTATAATAAAGCAATTGAAATTATTTGGTTTCTAGGTATTGGGTTCAAATCCCATCTTGATGATTACTGATGAGGTACAGGTTCTGGGAACCCCCTTGAACTCTCCTTGAATCTTCCCATTTTATGAGGCAGTTGCCTGAGGCCATAAGCCTTTCATTATAGCTCAGTCGGAGTCTCCTTTGCTAGCCTAGCCCTCCATTGTCCAGCTACCTTCCACCCTTGATCCTCCCAAAATATTTATGCCCAAATCTGTTGCCCTTAAAGTAGCCTAGCCCTCCGTTGTCTGTCATCTCCAGATAGCCTACAGCTATTTCCCACACTTAATCCCATTACTGGAGTCTGACCTCATTTGACTCCTGAAGATCCTCCCCAAACTCCTCCTCTAGACCCCCCCAAGATTCCTCCCACAATCTTTCTCTTTATAAGCTCCATCTTACCTCCAAGAGGTGGCCAAGAATCATCTAGGGCAGACTCACTCTGTGTCAGATTATTCTGGCCCACTTGTCTAGTACAAGTGTCACAGATACCTGAGGCTCCTTAAGAGTCTACCCATTATGGTGGATCTCTAATAAACTTTGCTTTCTTTGGCTGAGAGTGTTGAGCCTAAAGGAGAGAGACAGAAGATCCCCCAGACTGAAATTTGGAAGTAGATTTATTACCGCAGGACTGCCGGGGTAACTTGCCCAAGTCAGAGAGTGGGTTGGCACAGACAGTGTGCTGGTTTTTAAAGAGATTCAATAGTCAGGTTACATAAACCAAAACTACAATCAGTGATTGGTCAGTGTACATTTGAATTTCCCCAGTTCGAAGTGTACCCTAGGCTGAAACTCCCGCCCACAGATCAATTATGGAAGTGGAGTTGCCTATTTACAGAACAATTAGGGGAGGTGAAGGTGGAGTTGTCTGCTTTATAGATCAGTTAAAGGAAGGGGAAGGTGGAGTTGTGTCCAACAAGAGAAGATTTGAGTCAAATTCATTCTGCAGGACCTGGCTGGTATCTTGGGATCTCGTGTACCCCTAAACCTTAAACTTCAACATTTTATGGTTCCCTGACCAGGAATTGAACCCCGGGCTGTGGTGGTGAGAATGCTGAATCCTAACCACTAGACCACCAGGGATTTGTGCATAGATATTTTGGGAAGATAAAGGGTGGGGGGATAGCTGGACAATGGAAGGCTAGGCTAGGAACAGAGATTTGCTACAGTGAAAGGCTTATGGCCTCAAGGCAAATGCCTCATCAAATGGGAAGATTCAAGGAGAGTTCAAGGGGGTTCCCTGACCTCAACAATTACTATGAGAACTACAGCTTTCCCAAGCCTCAGTTTCCTAATTTGTAAATTAAGGGAGTTGGACTAGATAACTTCTGAGGTCTCATTCAGTTAGAGATTTGTAATCTTATTGAAGAGGTTAGGTTTACGGGTGTACAAGTTCCCCAAATACCAACATGCTGGGTCCTGGTCTTCTCTCAGCCAAAGAAAAGCAAAGTTTATTAAAAGTTTGCTTGTGCTGCACACAGAGTAAGTCTGTGCTAGAAAATTCTATGGATCTCACACCAGATGGGGTCTTATATAGAGAAGGTCGTGGGAGGAATACAGGGGTGGTCTAGAGGAGGAGTTTGGGGAGGGTCTTCAGAAGGTGTTAATGAGGTCAATGATTAAGGGTGGGAAGTTGCTGGAGGCTACCTAGAGACTACAGACAATGGTGGGCTAGGCCAGTTCAAGGGTGGATTAATATTTTGATAGACTAGGTCTGGACTCAGCCATGATGAAGCTTATTGCTTCATGCAAATGCCTCATCAATGGGACTATTTAATCTGAGTTCAAGGGGGTTCCCAGAGCCTGCAGCACATCATTATTATGAGCTTTAAGATAAAATTTTCACTTTCTCCCAAGGTCCTTATCATTTCCATTTCAATTGTTCTTCATTGGTTAGAATCGAGTACACAATAGCACAAGCTCTTATTATCTGTCTACCCTTGGAGAAATAAAATCACTAAGTAAAACTGTTGTACCCTAATAAAAGCGAGACAGAAGATCCCCAACATTAAATTTAAAAAGTGGATTTTATTACCGCTGGACTGTCAGGGTACATGCTCACCCAAATCAGACAGTGCTTTGGCACAGACATTGTGCCGGTTATATAGAGGTTCCATAGCCAGGTTACTTAAGCTGAAATTACAGTGATGTAAGCTGAAACTACAGTGATTGGTCAGTATACATTTGACTTTCCAGCCAGTGAGAAACCCTAGGCTGGAGGTCCACAGATCAATCAAGGGAAAGCAAGGGGTGGGGGTCCTGCCGGTTTACAGATCAATCAAGGGAAAGCAAGGGGTAGGGGTCCTGCCTGTTTACAGATCAATTAAGGGAGAGGAAGGTGGAGTTCTCTGCTTTACAAATCAGTGAAGGAAAGGGAAGGTTGAGTTGCCTGCTTTACAAATCAATGAAGGGAAGGGCAAAGTGGAGTAGTGTCCAACAAAACAAATTAAGAAGACAGCAAAATGAGACTTCTAGAAGATGTAAAGATGGTTGGAGTCCCATCTATATCTTGCTTCTGTTCAAATTTGTGATGTGTAGTAGCAAAGTCATATTCATAGCTTTTATTTCCTTTCCCAAATCCTTTCCTCTCTATTTTCATTTTTTGGTTCATGGATTACCATGCAGGTACTTAAATTTTGACAAATAGCATTATTCCTCAACTGTTCTAAATACTGTAAAGAACACGTTAAATGTTAAGAGATAGAAGGACAGAAGATTTTGGTCACATAGTGGAAGTTCAGAGTTCCAGAACTTGTAGAGCAGTTCTGAGATAATGGTGAAGTTTAAGGTATCAATCACTGCAGTGCTTGGGAGTGTAAGAAAAGGGCCCAGCACCATACTCTCTGCTTACAGGTTGAACGTATTTCTGGAAATAGAAGTCTGAGTAGGGACTCTTCATTTGGTGGTGAGACATTTAAAAAGGTTGAGAGATATAATTTCTGGGTAATTAGTAATTTTATTAACAATGCTAACATTTTTAATAAAAGAGGACAGTGGCACTCTAGAATGCCAAAGACAATCATGATGGTCAGCTCCTGGCTCCTTACTTAGAAAAGTGGGTGTTCTAGAGGTTGCAATCACCTGATTGGTTAACAAGTAATGAGAGAGAATGAATGTTGTAATGAAGTGCTGGACCTGTTCTAATGCTCTTTGATTAAGTCATTTACTTCTAAATTACCCTGGCCTGAAATCTATTTTTTAAGTTTTTAAAGTTTTAAAATATGTATATATATATATATATATTTTGCTTTTTAGAGGGCAATTGGGGTTAACAGACTTGCCCAAGGTTACACAGCTTGTTCTTTTGTTAAGTGTCGGAGGCTGGATTTGAACTCAGGTCTTCCTGACTCCAGGGCCAGTGCTCTATTCACTGATCCACCTAGCCACCCGTTGGCCTGCAATCTAATCAAAGAATTTATTTCCACCCAAACCTGAGTAGAGCAATAGGCAGGAATTCATTTTAGATCAAATTCTTTATAGGTTTGAATTGCATCTGACCAAGATTGAGGAGAAAGTTCAACCTTCAGAGACTGAGCTTTTAAAATGAGGACTTTAGAAAAAGGGGGGACTCTGTCTCTCCCCAAATCATTGGCTATTAATAATCATTTCTCTCACTGGGATGTTATGACAATAACCTATAAATCTATCCTGGATGGTGATGAGAAATATTGAAACAGTTTACTTTTGGTAAAAATATTTGAATGCTTCACTTTTGAGACACTAAAGGGAATGATTTATAGAAAGAAAGTAATTTTAGAAAAACTTCCTAATCCATACTGTGCTGTGGAACGATAAAAATATCTAAATTCTTTGGTGTCTACCATTTAGCTTTCAATAGTCAAAAGGCAGCATCGTTTGGTGACTCCTAGTAGGTTCTGGAATTCAAAGGTTGGGAGAAGCAGGGCACAGAGAAAAGGATTAGTTAATAGGTAAGGAATTTTGGTGATTAAAAACTTTGTGGCCTAGTAAAGGCTTATTCTCTTCTGTAGTTTATCTTGTACTTGAAATCAGGAAGCACTATTTTAAACCACATTGGCTATAACTTTAATACTCTCTCCAAAGACTTATTCCTGTTTGTTCTATAATGAAGGTGATTTGTTAACTTAAGATATCTCTTGGGAGATAGCTAGGTTGCACAGTGAGTAGAGCACCGTCCCTGGAATCAGGAGGACCTGAGTTCAAATTTGACCTGAGACACTTAACAGAAAAACTAGCCATGTGACCTTGGGTAAGTCACTTAACCCCAATTGCCCTCCAAAAAGCAAAAAAAAAATTTTTTTTTTTAAATATATCTTGGTTTTACCCAGCATCTTCTCTTGAATATTTCTTGCACTGACATTAATTCAGTTATTTTGGGAAAGGGCTTCACATGAATGTTTGTTGTAACTTCACTTTTGTTATAGGATTAAGATCAATGGAAAGAAACTGAATAAAAACTATGGAAAATATTTATGGCTTTTTTTTAGTTGGTTGCACTGATGCATGATTTATTATGTCCCTAATTTCCCCTTAAGTTTTTAATTTCTAAAGGAAAGTTATCATTTCTATTTTATACTCTACAACTTTGGTTGTCCAAAATGGATGCACCTGGTCTGTGATGTTTGGCTAAAGAAAAATTATTTTTTCAGTTCAAGGTGACAATTTAATTTATTTTATTATGAACTCTTTCAGATTTCCCAGGCAGTGTATTTTTTTGTGTGTGGATTTAATGTGCTCCATTGACTGCCAGTGCAGGGCTCTATAGCTAATTTATTCCCTTTGATAGGTAACATATCCACAGCCTTTGGGGTTTGGACTGAAAGGGTCCTTTCAAGAAAGGATGATGTGGGATGACTTTTTAAGAGAAGATAGATTCTTATAGACAGGATTTTATTGTAAACGTCAATTAGATTGAGAAGTGTTATTTTTTTAAAAGGATAATTTGCTACAGGGGGACAAGGGCAAAAATTATTCTGAAGTCCCTTTTCTGGCTTTTTCAGCAGCCTTCTCAGGGGTACAGGGAAGTAGCATTCCTTCTTCCTCAAGGGAATGAGAGAGAGTGGCCATGTTGTGACTGGATTTAATTTAAGGACACCTGAAAGAGAAACAGGAGGTTTTCTGGAAAGGAGGGAACAAATTTAAAGACACCCAGAATCCTAGCAAACAATGTTCCGACTTGGAATGTAAGCTCATTGCAAGTAGAGATTATTTCATTTTTTGTGCTTCTATTCCCAGTGCTTGGCACAGGGTTGGATACACAGTAGGCTCTTTAATTCTTATTGATTGAATAATTGATTGGAAACTCGGGTTTGGAATGGGAAGAAATTTTTAGAGATCATCTAGTGATAATTGCAGATGTAAAGCTCTGCCCATCCCTAGTCCCACCCGGGTATACTGAGGCCATTGCTTCCCTAGATACCCTTACTTACCTACTCTTTCTGCTGATTCAGACTTGTTTTTGCTTTGTTTCTGCCCTTCTTCCCTCACCTCTGGCTCTTTCCTTTCCACTACTTCCTAAAAAATGCTTGCAGTGTTTGGCAGTGTTAGAAAAGAGCTCAGTGCCCCTTACCCTCTGCTTACAGGTTTAATGTGCTTCCAGAAATAGAGGTCTGAGTGGGGACCCCTTGCAAATTTTTCTATGGAAATCCTGAATTCTAGCTGCTAGTATCTTCAAATTCTACTCATAGGATTCTTAGAAGAATTAGAACTGGATAGGACCTTAAAGGTTATCTTGTCCAAATTCCTCATTTAATCGACTTAGAAATGGCATCTCATGGAAGTTGAGACTTGTTGAAAGTCACACAGGTAGTAAGTGGTAGAAACCATTTTTGAACCCAGGTTCTCTGATAAGAAATCTATCTTTCTCTCCACTTTGCCATCTATTCATCCTCTTGAGGTCAATATATTAAGAAAGAAATTATGCTGTATAGCTGCAGAAAGAATCTTGTGTTAGAACTAGAAAAGACCTTGAAATCTTTGTAGACTGACCTTCTCATTTTATAGATGAGAAAGGTCCAAAGGGTGAATTGACTTGTCCATGGTCATTCACTCATGAAATTTTGGGGTTTGGATGTGATCCTGTCTTTTGTTTTAAAGTTTAATACTTTTTCTACTGCACCAAGAGACATCATGAGATATAAACCATAAGTTCACTCTCCTCTCCCAAACCCAATATAATAATAGAAAAGCTATACAAGAGCATACTTCATTTTCATTTATCATATTTTCTGATTTCTTTTATTCTTTGTACATGTAAGCTGTGGGTATGTGCCAATTCACACAGTAGACTTAATTTATCTTTTTCAAGTGTCTTTGAAAAGAGAGTTTTGTTTGGGTCAACTTTACCTATTTCAAAGATGCCTGGTGTGCATCCAGTGGGACGTAAGTAATAATGATAAGAAATAGAGGAATTAAGTATTTATGTATAATACTATACAACTTCATTTGGTGGATCATCTTTCATGCCAACAATCTCCCTAAACAGTTTATACGCAATAAAGAGTTTCAGAGATAAGTAATAAATAATAGTAGAGAGAGACAAGAATTGAGATAAATAAGTTGGGGGGGGCGATGAGGATAGGATGATTTTCCATTAAACCCTGAAAAGAAATGAGTTTTTAGGTGAGGAGGCACAGGAGAGATGTCATGATGGACAGAGCCCACAAGAGACACAGCCCTCATACCCAGTTTTCTTAGTTAAGAGCTTAGGTAGCAAAAACACACAACTCTGAATTTTCTAGCCTGTAAAATGATAAAATTGGATTATGTGATGTTTAAAGTCCCTTTTAACTAGAGCAATTTAAGGTTCTATGGCTTTTTCGCTGGGCCTTTGGACTATAGGTTTCAGTAGATAACAAAGGAGAACGGTAAAGAAAGGGAAACAACACAATGTATCTGAGTTAATTGCCCAAATATAGATCTATTCTAGGATACTTAGTTCTAGGGGTTTGTCTTCTGTTGTGCCATGTGTCTGGATTTCACAGAATATCTTGGTTAAGTTAGAGGGAGATATCCCAGTCCTTTTTCAGTTTGAGATTTATGCATAGCTTTTTGTTTTTCAAAATCCCAACACCAACAAAAAAAATGCAAATGTCACGTAAGAAAAATCCTACAGTCAACTTAGAAATCTTTATGCCTTATATGAGGAAGAAGAAAGTTTGTTCTTATGAAAGCATTTTGACATTTTAAGGTTTCAAGGAAGTAAAAATTTTACATTAGCTTCCCTCTTCTATCCCCTAAAAATTCTGTCTGGAGACTTGTATTCTGTTTTAGAGAGCATGAATGATATTAACTATCATAATCTTATTTTTAAACCATGCCATACTTAAATATCTACTAAAATGTGAATGGCAGTATTTTGAGGTCATTATATATTTGAAGATGATATAATTAAGTATCCAATATAATTCTACTTGCTAATGTCAGAAGTTTATTGTTCATGGTAATTCCATTGTACAACAAGAAGCAAATAAGTGCTAGGGCCAAGCAAAATTAGAACCATAAATCAGATTAGCCATTTATTTATTTATTTAAACGAACCAACCAGTTCAATAAATCACTCTGCACAGCCTATATATTATTCTTAGTGACTTCCTTGTATCAACATCTGCAGATGGTGGATTCTAGTACGCATTTTTTAAAAAAAGGGTTTCTAGTACATACAAAGCAAATCAATGCAAATTCTTTTTATTAAAGCTTTTATTCCCTGGAATGAAGTGCTGTAAACTCAGGTCTGATAAATAGTCTCTTACAGAAGATGGGGTTTGAACTGAGTTTTGACAGGACAGGGAAGCCAGAAGGGAGAGGTGAGAGGAACATTCTAGACCTGGTGGGCACCCAGTGGAAAGGTACAGCAATAGGAGGTGGCATGTCATATTTGAGTAACAACAAAAAGGTCAATGTTACTGTTTTTAGGGTTTGTGGAAAAGAGAAAAGTGTAAGACTGAATGGTAGGAAGAGGCCAATTGCCAAAGAGCTTTAAATATCAAACAGAGAACTTTGTATTTGATTCTGGAGGTAATAGAGAGTCAATGGAGTTTATTAAGTGGGATGCTGAAATGGTTAGACCCACCCTTTAGGGAAGTAATTTTGGCAGCTTTGTGGATAATGGACTGGAATGGGGAAAGACTTGAGGTGAAATGATCAGTTAGAAGGCTATTGCAATAGTCCATTCAAGAGGTAATGAGGTCTTGAACTAGGATGGTGGTTGTTGGACTGGTGAGTAGGGGACATCTCTAGATGAGACATTATGAATACAAAAATGACAAAATCTGACAACAGATTAGATAGGTAGAGTGAGTAAGGGAGAGGAGTGCCACCGAGATTACAGACGTGGATAACTAGGAGCCAGTTGTTTGTGGGAAGATAATGAGTTTCTTTTTTGGTCATGTTGACTTTGATATGTCACAGATATCTAGTATGACAGGTTCAAGAATCAGTTGGTGATACAACTTGGTGGAGCTTATCAAGGATAGATGTACATTAGTCAGTCAGTCAATAATCATTTATTATGTGCCTTCTATGTACCAGGCACTGTGCTAAGCACTGGGAACACAAAGGAGGCAAAAGATAGTCCCTGCCTTTCAATCTGATGATGGAGACAACAAGCAAATAACTATGTACAAGCAAGTTATGTATAGGATAAATAGGAAATAATTAAAAGAGGAAAGGCATTAGAATTGAGGGGTTGGAAAGGTTTCCTGAAGAAGATGGGGTTTTAGTTAGTATTGAATATTTGCAACTTCTCTAGCCAGGGAAGCCAGTCAGTAAGAATAGGAGAAGAGGAAAAACATTCCAGGTGTGGGGGACAACAGTCAGAGAAAATTCCTGGAATCTAGGGATGGAGTGCCTTTTTCTACAGAACAGCAAGGATGCGCTGGTGTCACTGGATTGAAGTTGTGGGGAGAAAGGTGTTAGAAAAATGTGAAGGTAGGAGGGGGCTAGGTTATGAAGGACTTTGAATGTCAAACAGAGCATTTTGTATTTGATCATGACAGTGATAGGAAGCCATTAGAGTTTATTCAGTTGGGGTGTGTGTGTGTGTGTGTGTGTGTGTGTGTGTGTGTGTGTGTGTGTGTGTGACATGCTTGGACCAGCACTTCAGGAAATCACTTTGGTAGCTGAATGGGGATGGGTTGGAGTGGGAAGAGACTTGAGGCAGCCAGATAGCAGGCTATTGAAATAGTCTAGGCATGAGATACTGAAAGCCTGCACCAGAGTGGTGGTAGTATTGGAGGAGGGAAGAAAATGTATTTGAGAAATGTTGCAAAAGTGAAATCTCGACAGGCTTTGGCACAGACTGGATAAGAGGGGTGTGAAAGATGGTGACAAGTAGCGGATGATGCCCAGGTTGAGAGCCCGAGGCACTGGGAGGATGTATATCTGGGAATCATCTGCATAGAGATTATAATTAAATCCATGGAAGAAAATGAAATCAGCAAGTGCGGGGGTGGGGGGGGGAAGTTCCAGAACATCTCAAAAAAGATTTTGTCTTCTGAGGAAGAGCAATGCCCTCATTAATCAAATTAAGGCAGGGTGTGGACTAGCAGAGGTAAAGCAGCAGCACAGCTGTCCAACTACCTGATTTAGCAATGCTGTTGATGCACATCCAGACTGTCGCCTTCAGCAAGGAATGACTGCCACTCTGGGCCTCAAGTTTCGTGGGTGTCCCATGCAACCTTTGTGGCTGGTGTTTTTATAATTGAGGACAACATTGTTAGAAAGTTTGCTAGGGGAACTAGTTCTGCACTGTAACTCCCATGCAATGCATGTCACCAGCTTGAGAGAAATTAAAAACGTGGGCACACACACACACACACACACACAAACACACAAACACACACACAGAAAAGAAAATTCCCTAGGAAGCTTATTGCCAGAAACACCAGTATGACTGGTAGCCTGGGGAATCTGGACAACACTGGAGTTTAAGAAATTTATGAACTTTGGACATGGGGAGATTAAGGTATTAGTGATCTTTGGGCACAACAGATTTGGTACACTATTAGCTAACAGCAAACAAAGTTTACAAACTATAGGGAAGTGATTTTCAATTCTTGGGGAAATTTTAGAGCAGATCACTAAATAGATAATGTGTAAAAATCTAGAAAGGGAAATGGTGATTATGGTGAAGCAAACAAAACTTCAAGAACAGGTTATGACAGACTAAGCTTGTTTCCTTTTTTTTTTTTGGACAAGGTTTCTAAACATTTCCTCATAAGTCAGAAAGTAGAGAGAGATTCTCTCTAGCACTTTCACCTTCTCCAGCAATAAACCATATTTTATAGTTTTATTTTATATAGCAATAAAACTACATTTATAATTCACCCAGTTTTTAATTTCCCCTGGAAAAAATTAAAGCAGAGAGGGTTTCAGCTACAAAGGGTGACTTCTTCAAACAACTACTCCCACAATAGTGGATGTCAACAGTTAGCTGACTAGCAATGAAATTCATCACCCAGAAGGTTCCAAGGGCCATGGCCTTGACCTCCATATGAAGATACAATCAAAGACCCAAAGAAAAGTTTACCATCCTGTTATTCAGACAAATCAGTCAGAGGACTTTCTTGATCATCCCTTTGCTTGTATTATCTCACCAGTTAAATATTTATTGTCTTCATCAATCAAACTAGGGTGCCTTTGGATATGTTTATTTTTTCATTCTCAATTCTAGATAGCTCTTTGGGACTGCAAAAGGCTCCACAGGGTTGAACATACCAATTAGTGAAGCAGCTGTTCTTTTCTTGAATGCTTACTTCAGTATTTTGTGCAGAGAAGTCCTTAGCAATGTCCATGATGCACAGTTCCTAGGCTCTTCACAAATCAACAATCTTATGTGAGGGCTCAAAACTCCCACAGCTATACAAAAATCCTTCTAGGTTCATGGTGGCCTTGGTGCTTGTAAATGTTTAGTCCTAGTCTCTAAAAAGTAAAATAACACAAACATATGTGATAAAAGACACACCCCCCATAGCTTCTTTTTCAAAACCCAAAGCAGTCAGAGCATCAAGCGACCGCCTGCTTATTCACCTAAAGTACAAGGAAATCTGAATATCTCTTTAGCTGTCTTGATTCATGTGTTATTAGGGCAAGTTGTCCAGCTTTCAGAAAAGACCAAATGATCTGGGAGAAATTTGTGGATCAAATTCTGGTTTTACATGGATTACATCTGACTTGGAGGCTACACAAATAAGTCACTATAATTCTTTGTCTTGCTATGCCTTCACTGAAAAAATTGATGTTTTTTTCCCCTAAAAACAATATCATAGTCATTTGCCAATATGCTTCCCCAATGCATCACAAACTTTTTTTTTTTTTGCTTTTTTGGAAGGCAATTGGGGTTAAGTGACTTGCCCAAGGTCACACAGCTAGTTTTTGTGTTAAGTGTCTGAGGCTGGATTTGAACTCAGGACCTCCTGACTCCAGGGGTCTATTCACTGCCCCACCTAGCCACCCCAAATCACATACATTGTTGTTAACAAAGAGAAGCAATTAGATATAGCTGATTGACAAAGCAACCAATTCTAGAAATGTATACTACATTTCATACCTAGAATCTCCCATATCTCCAGTGAGACAAAAAATGTGCTACAGAAGACTGTATTTCTTGAGAATAAAGTAAAATTAAAAAAAATTTTAAAGTCTCTTTTATTTTAACAAAACATATTACCAATTTGCCTTCAAACTTGGATGCTCCATATACACAGAAAGTGTATAAGTAGAAAATGGCACTCTGACCTTCATTTCAAGAAATCACTATGGTTTCCAAATTTTCTTGAGATTTCTTAACATCACTGTAACTTTTTCTCTCTGGTTCTGTTATCAGCCTTAAAATGACCCAGAGGCAAAACTCCTCCATTGGTGACTCTAGCAAATCTAATTCATGACCTCTATCTTTTCTGTTCTCCTCTCCCCCCACCCTCCCACTATTCTTATGAAAACACAGCACATTTAAGTATGCTTAAAGCATTAGAATGGTGCTACTGGCTATAATTAAAGTTCTGTCAGCCTTTCCATTATGACTCCCTCTTTTCAAGGTTTAGTATCTCAGCAATTTTTAATCCCATTGGGCTAAACTTGGTAGAGAAAGTTGTCAGCATGAATGCAATTTTTTTCTTCTTACCCCTAAATATCATCAATCTGTTAAATTCATTTTCTCAGTAATTTTGGTGGTAAGAGGAAATAAATTTTAGATAGCATGGGTTGACCAAAAAGTTAAAAAAAATGACCAGAACTGACAAGAAGGATGAAATGTATTAAGAATTAGACAGTGTTCAGGAGAAAAAAAAAGACTTATGCAGCAATCTGACTTCAGACATTTTTACTCAGAGATTTTCAACCAAGTTCCACTTATAACCATAAGATGGTTCAAACCATGTTAGCTTCACCACCAAGGAATATGTTTGTTCTCTTAGTTTAATATTTGTTAGTGGGGTGATTATGGGAAAAGCTTGGTCAAGCCTCAATATAATGAGTTATTAAATATTTCATAGAAGCATAGACTCTTAGAAATTCAATGAGGAACTTCAGAAGTTTTCTGCATGAATCCTGGCTACAACATCTCCAAGATGTGGTCATCTGGTTTCTGCTTAAGACTTCCAGTGACAGAGAACTATGTCTACCAAGGCAACGCATTTTAGTTTTGGATAACTTTTTCTTTATAGTGGTGAAATCTTCCTCTCTTCATTTGCCAGGGTTCCTAATTCTGTCTTTTGGGGTCAAGTGAAACAACTATATTATCGCTCTTCCATAGGATAGTCCTTCAAATATAAATGACTATTATCCTACCTCTATCACTAAGCCCTCTCTTTTTCAGGCTGACCACCCCCATTTCCTTCTTATGTCCCTCCTATTAGAATAAGATTTCTAGTCTTTTCACCATCTTGGTTGCCCCTCCTCTATAGACACTCTAGCAGGGGTGGGGAACTTGTGGCCTCTAGGCCACATGTGACCCTCTAGGTCCTCCACTGTGGCCCTTTGACTGATACAAACTTCACAGTTCAAATCCTCTTTTCTGTGAAGTTTGGATTCAGTCAAAAGGCTGCACTTGAGGACCTAGAGGGCCACATGTGGCCTCAAGGTTGCAGGTTCCCCACCCTTACAGTCTGGTGTGTCAATGTCCTTCCTAAAATGTCTTTCTTCTCTTTCCTTTTCTCTTCTGTAGGCTGCTTGCCTGTGAGTTAATGCCCAGTAAATAAAATTCATCCATGTGTCTGCAAGTGTGAATGGAATCCATTTTAGCGAGAACCAGGGCTTAGCATATTGGATCTCTTAAGATTCAAAACATAATTGGGTTTTTCCTTTTTCTTGGAATATTAATCAGGGACTCTAATTCTAAATATAATGCCTTGAACAATACATAATGCATCTTTGTAAATAGTCATAGTATTCTCTTTGCTCTCAGCCCCTCAGTGGTCAAAATAATCAATCAACTTAGGTAAAAAGCAAAAGGGTAATGGGTTGACATCCCATTAATCAAATAGCTGTTTGATTGGATTTCCCACTTTTCAACTTTTTCTGCATTGGATGGTTTTCCCTCTTTTTTAGATGAAGCCAGCGCTCATTCATCTAGTGATAATTAAACTTGTGGGTAGTGAGTTACTTACTCTCTATACAGACTACTATAAGCTATGATTTCAAGGGAGACTGAAAGACTCAGCTCCCAATTCCCAATTCCAATCTCCTCTATCTTTTGGCTCATACTTGAAATTTTCCTTCTAGTGATGCATCCCTTTAATTTAAGGCTTTGATTACTAGTAGAATTCAAATATCATAAAATCTCAGCTATTTGGAAGCCCCAAGGAATGTCATTTTGAGCAGCCATGTTTTCCAGATTCCTGAGATTTATTCTTTTTAAGTGCAGATATTATGTGCTATTTTTATGAAATATTTTGTGTTCTATTATGTATTATTAAGAACTGAATCTTAGCTTTTTTAGGGATAAATTTTACCTGAATATAAGGAAAGATTTTCTAATAATTAGTGTTATTATTAATAATAACTAGCATCTATAAAGCACTTTAAGGTATGTAAATCATTATATATAAAATATATATAATGTATAATATATAATAGAATATATAAAATCATTATGTATACATATATATTTCATTTTCCACTCAGAAGTGCTATTATTATCTCCATTTTACAGATAAGGAAACTGAGGTTAACATAGGTTAAGTGATTTACTCAGTCATATTGTTGGTAAGTATCTTAGTGAGGTTTGAATTCAGGTCTTCCAGAATCTAGGTCCAGAGCTCTATTCACTCATGCACCAACCTAGCTGTTTAAAAATGAAATAGTCTGCCTTGAGGATTACCTCTCATTAAAGCTCTTTTAAAAGCAAAGTCTCAATGCACACTGGTTGGGGATGCTATGGAGAGTATTCATGATTTTGGTTGGGGCTTGGATTAGATTATCTCTGAGCTGTATTCCAGGTCTATAATTCTCTCATTAATTGTATTTGATTGAAGTATAGTGCACTTACTTTTAGGTTCCAGTTGATCTCTTGCCTTTTTTTTTTTTTTTGCTTTCCTCAACTCGTGCACAGTCTTTTCAGCACTGTGAAGGAGGTTTGCTTGTCCTTATAGCTACAAAGCTTGTCTACATGAACATATCTAAAACAGAACTCTTTCCTCTTCAAAGCTTTTTTTCCCCCTGAATTTCCCTATTATTTTCAAAGTTACCACCATCTTCCCAGTCAGGCAGGCTTAGAGACCAAGAGTAATCCTTATCTCCTGACCCCACCCATCTAAACCTTTGATAAATCTTGGTTGTCTACCTTCCCAACAACTCTCATGTACATCCCTTGTCCCTCTCTCCACTCTCATAGTAACCACATTCAGGTCCTCATCACTTCCTACATTAGACTATTGAATTAGCCACCTAATTAGTCTCCTTGCCTCAAGTCTCTCTTCATTCTAATTTATCTTCCACTCAGTTGTCAAAATGATTTTTCTAAAAGGATAGTTCTGACCACTTCAGCTCCATACTCAATAAATTCCAGTGACTTTCTTCTACCTATGGGATCAAATACAAAAATCCCTGGAATTGAAAGTCTTTCACAAGCTACCTAACCCTTTATTACTGTCCAGTCTTCTTATATTTTGCTCCCCTATAAGCACTCTAAAATCTAGCTACAATGGCAGACTTATTGTTCGTCCATACATTAAACTCTATCTCCCTCCTTTGAACCTTTGCATTGCCCATCCTGTATGCTTCTTAGATTCTTCAGCTTCCTTCATGGCTCAGTTCTAATCTAATCTTCTGCAGGAAGTCTTACCCAGTCCCTCCAGATGCTACTGGCTTCCCCCCTTAGACTCCCTTTCATCTACTCTATATGTATCTTGTGTGTACATATCGTATCCCTTATCAGAATTTGAGATCTTTGAGGACAGCGACTGTTTTTTCCTTCTCCCCCTCACCCTTTGTAGAGCACCTGAAATGTAACAAGGCTTAAAACATGCTTGTTGACTTATGGCTGTTCCTTCTTATTCTTCATTCTGGCTTCATTGCCACCCCTGATGCTATTGACACATTTCCTCCTGCCACTGAAGATCTCTGCCACTCTCTTCCCTCTCCTTTTGTCCGTTTGTTATGTATCTCTTCCTCACCATTAGAAAGGAAATGCTGCCATGGGTATGGCACCGGAAGGGGAGTTGGAGCTGAGGACTTGGGGGCCAGATTAGGTCATCTCTAGGTTTTTGGCTTTCTAGGGGTGTGTGTGTGTGTGTGTGTGTGTGTGTGTGTGTGTGTGTGTGTGTGTGTGTGTGTGTGTGTTGGTTGTGGCTAGGGGCTTAAAGAGTCCTTCTTATTTTCCATAGAGGGCTTTTTCCCCCTTTCTTTCTAAGTTGATGGGAGATTACATTTTAGGCAACTCAGATTTCTTTTTGTACTCTTAGGAATTAAAGAATAAGAACTGTTTTTGACAGGTGTATGTGAGGTGGACACCTTGAGGGAACTGAACACCTGGGTGAAGAGAATATGGGTCTCCAACAAGTAAGAAAGTATTCAAAGAACCATAGTTTTGGTGGCACCAATTTTCCAAGCCTACTTTCTGCCATGTGTTCTGCAACTTCATTCATAATTATTCAGCTAGGTGGTATAATGGATAGAATCTCACCTCAGATACTCGCCAGGTACTTAAACTCTGTTCATCTCAGCTTCCTCATCTACGAAATGGGGATAATAGTAGCAGTTAATTCACAGTCATGAAGGTCAAATGACATAATTCACATGGAAAGTCATTTGTAAACCTGTTGTTGTTTGTTCTTTTTGTTTGTTTGTTTGTTCTTCATTCCCAAAGAGGATCTTGACATCAGGAAGGTGTTGTCATGACTTCAAAGTGAATTGTATTTAAGTGAGGGAGGGCGGTGTAAAGACACCAGTCTCACTTTCTCCTCTAGTCATCTGGGTCCAGTGGAAAGCTATAGATTAGGAAATGGCCCCCATTTTGTGAACCTATATAAATATTAGTTACTCTTATTTTTTTGTCTTTATGAATTTGTTTACTTTTAGTTTACAAGATTCAGTTCCACAATTCCTTGAGTTTCAAATTTTCTCTCCCTCCCTCCCCTCTACCTCCCCTTCCCCATGGTGGCTTACAATCATGTATAGGATCTGCAAATACTTTCACATTAGACATTAGTCAGGTTATAAAGAAGGATTGTATTGGATGGAATGAACAATGGGAAAGAGGAAACAAAACCAAACAAGAAAAAGAAAGAGAGCAGGTAGTTGTTAGTTATTATTGTTAAAGCTGCGCTGAAATGCTCTCTAACGAACTTTCTTTAATCTCTATTCTACTCAGTAATTACTTTCATAGCACTGGAGACCTTATTCTCTATCTTTATTTTCTAGAGTTATTCCATTTGAAGAAGGAAGGTGTTGTCTTTTGAATTGTTTGAATGTGGCTCTGAAAAAATCACCATCAAAGCATTGCTCCAGTTCTTTATCTTCTTTTTCATTTGTTGCTTTTGATTTGATATTCTACAGACTTCTTGGTATAAACTATATTATAGGACTAATAATTCTTCTTTGATTTTGGAGATTTAGACTTAGTTCTCTTGATTATTCCCTTAACTGATGGGCTCTATTATTTAGTGCAGAACACTTAAGAATAGAGGGCCCAGACAGCTCCCTGTCCTTGATGTTATTGCTGCCTACTGTTCTGACACCTTTTAGTGGTCTCTTTGGCATTCTGAGTGGAAAGATCCTGTCAAAGGAAAATGTCAGTGAATTCACAACTTAGCATAGTGAATGAGAAAATGATTGCATTGTTTATCTGGCTTTACTGTTGCAGTAAACAGTGAATTATTAGAAGAGACATTTAAAGCAGTTTTGGTATTTGTTTAAGGAAATCACTGGCACAGTGGTAGAGTCTGCTTTGGGTGGCACTATACTACCATATTATAGGAACTGTGGGAATTGAAAAAGCTTAAATGGGTCTCTTGGGAAAATATTTTTCCCCTAGTAGATGTGAGCCTCAAATCAAGGAGTATAATTCCAAATATAGAACAATATCAATGATACAGTAGACAATAATAAAAATGACGTTCTTCTTGTTCCTTTGGGCAAAGTTGCACTGGTACACCTGGGTATTCTAAGAGTCAAACTTTATAATACTCATTGATTCAGGGAAAATGTAAAAACCAACAATTGATTTTAATCTGTTTAACCAGGTTACAATGTTATCAATATGTTAGGGTTTGAGAAGAAGGGATTCCCAAGCTAATGGAAAACAATATCATCAATAGTAATTTGGTTTTTGTTTTGTTCATTATACAACAAAGGAGAGGAAGATAGTTTTTCTTCCCCCTACAGCTTATAGAGAAAGGTGTAGGTAAATACTCAAGCATTTAAAAATAATTTTCTATCACTGTACAGTGTTAGGCATATGCAAATTATCTTTGTTACCAATCAACAGAATAAAAAATGGAAACTACTGGTGCATTTTCTAATTTTCTGTTTGTTAATTAGGCCCCTGGTTCTACTTGTAGGATCTGCAGGGTCTGCTATTACATCTCTGGGAAAAAAGGATTTTTGCTGCATAAGTTAAACATCAGACTTGGCTAGCATGCTAGAGAGTTACCAAAAATAAATTTTAAAAATTATTGTTAATGTAGAGAAGGTACAAAGAAGTCTAATTAATATTTTACACATATACTAAAGAAAGTTCACAACCAGTTTGATTAATTGAAGATAAAATAATCCTTGTGCAGAAAAAAGGAAAATTTATTTTCTAATAATTTAACTTAGAGGAGTTTTTCAGCATATTTGCTTTGTTTTGGGGGTAAAGAAGACAAGCCCAGATTTATTTAGGTTTATATCACGATAAAGGATACTTATACCATATTTAACCTAAAATGGAGAACTCTGTTCAGTTACCTGATCCTTTTAAGTAATGAGGGCCTACATAATGGTCATCCTATGCTTATCTTGGTAGTTGTATACTGTACTTTGGGGTGATTGAAAAGAATATTGAGGGATGGCTAGGTGGCGCAGTGAGTAGAGCATCAGCCCTGGAGTCAGAAGGACCTGAGTTTGGATCCGGCTTCAGACACTTAATGCACACACAAACAAAAACCTAGCCGTGTGACCTTGGGCAAGTTACTTAACCCCAATTGCCCTCCAAAAAAGAAAAAAAGAAAAAAAGAAAAAAAGAAAAAAAAGAAAAGAATATCCATCTCACTTTGGTTCTCAGTGAGTTGCTGTTTCTGTCTCCTACTTCTTACCTTTTGTGAATGGCTTCTGCTAGGCTATTTAACATTGAGAGATGTGATAAATATAGTTTTATCCAGTTAGAATATTGGCTCAAACCCTCAGTCACTGAGAAAGTCTATCCCTTTCCCCACAGTTGCTCTATTTCAAGGAGCCCTAATCACTTGAACAGTTACAAGCTGTGTGACCCTGGGCAAGTCAACCCTTTCTGCCTTAGTTCCTCATCTGTAAAATGAACTGGAGAAGGAAATGGCAAACCACTCCAATGGGGTCACAAAGCGTTGGACATAATTGAAAATGATGGAACAAAAGTCACCTGAACAGTGGCATAATGGAGTCATCACCTAAGCAAGGCCCAGTTGTATGCAGCCTTTACTCAATACCCCCAAATTCAAAGGAATACTATCATAATTTATTAAAACAACTATTTTAAAGACTACCTGCTTTCAACTTCTAGACTCAGTCTGTCCATAACCAGTCCAGTCAAACCTCAAATTCAAGAATTTCCAGATAGAGAATTCTGATGTGAAAATCAGCTGATCCGACCAGGTCCTGCCAGGGTCTCAAATGTTTTATTCAGCAAATGTACCCAAGGTTTTCCCACTCATAGCCCAAGTGAACCTTACTGGCTTTCACACTCACAGTTTCCAGGGGAATCATAATCAAGGCAGGGTCAACTCCTGAGGTTACTGATTTTCTCTTCTTGGATCTGTCTCTGACAATAATCTCTAATTCTGCTTTCTGATTATTGCCTGGTGTGGGTGCTTGTTAGCTGAATTGGGTAGGACTCAATTCATGTTTGTTTATCACTAGTGGAGTGGTGGTATTTGTAGTTGAGTATAGGCCAGGAGTGGAGTAGCTATGTGGTGCAGGGAATAGAGCACCGGACTTGGAACAAGGAAGTCTAATCTTCATGAGGTCAAAATCCAGCCTTTGAAACTTACTAGCTGTGTGACCCTGGGCAAGTCACTTACCCCTATGTGCCTTGGTTTCCTTGTTTGTAAAATAAGTTGGAGAAGGAAATGGAAACCATCTAGTATCTTTGCCAAGAAATCCCAAACAAGGTAATAAAGAATTGGACTTAAGTGAAGCATCTCAACAACAATAGATCAGGTGTGCAGAGAAATTCCTCTGGCTTCTGTTTCTTGAGAGCCAATGCCAATTGTCTCTTATGTTATTTTTATCCACTCCTCCCTTCTCTTTTCAAATCATCTTGGTGTTATAGTGGAGCTGACCCAAGGTACAGACTCCTGCTGTATCTGATAAGCCTACTGCTTATCGGATGGAGCATGGATATGTAAAGATATAAAACAAGCAGTGAGTAGGTTGTATATTATTAGCAAATATTTTCTGGTTTTTCTTCCTTTCATTTGTTAATTTTAAAAAGTATTTATTGAATCCCCATTATATACTAAACACTGTGCTATTTAAAAAACCTAGCTACAAAGTGCTGATTCAAAAAATATTTATTAAGTACTTATTTTGTACAGAGCTGTGTTAGCCCCTGGGAGAATTAAGAAGGTTTAGTTAAGGAAGGATGCCTGACCTCCTAGAGCAGGGGTGGGGAACCTGTGGCCTTGAGGCCACATATGGCCCTCTAAGTCTTCAAGTGCAGCCCTTTGACTGAATCCAAACTTCATAGAACAAATCTCCTTAATAAAAGCATTTGTTCTATAAAGTTGGACTCAGTCCAAAGGCCACATTCAAGGACCTAGAAGGCAACACGTGGCCTCAAGGCCACAGATTCACCACCTCAGTCAGGAGCTTAGCAATAGGACAGCATCCTAAACATGAGCAGATGACTACAATGCAAAATAATACAAGAACAGTACATAAAGGAAGTGTAGGCAAAGTGTTACAAAAATCATTACTGAGTAGGGGAGAGATCAAGGAAAGCTTCATGGAGAAAGTGGCATTTGAGTGGAACTTTACAGGATGTTCAGAAATTCAACAAGCAGAAATAGGAGATAAGTGGGCATTCTATTGGATGAGATAGTGTGTATAAAACACATTGCAGACTTTAATACATTATATAAATATCAGTTATTCTTATGTTATTATTTTTTAGGAAGCTGAGGGAATGAATGAGACTGTCAAACTAGAGAGTATAGAGAAAAAATAGGGCAAGAAGAAAAAACTAGAAAAGGAAAAAAACGATAGAGAGATAGGAGAAGCATCAAGAATATCAAGTGTTATAGAAAGTCATAGAGATTGAGAGCTGTAAAGAAGAACTTTTGTATGTGGTTGTTAGGAGGTCACTGATTGTTTCAGAGAGTGATGGAGGTGGCAGGAAAATTACTGATGATGAGAGAGAGTAGGCCATGAGGAAACAAGTATGGGATGTAAACAAAGTTTATAATAGCGAATGGGAAAAGACAGTTGAGGTAGTATTCTGGATGGTGTAGAAGAGTCAAGGGAACCTTTTTTTTTTTAGGACTGGAGAGATATGAGTATGTTTATAGGCAGACTGTCAGAAATCAGTGGCAAGGAAAAGATTGAGAACACATGAAAGAGAGGGAATTACTTCCAGCACAAAGAATGTCCTGATAGAGGTAGAAAGGAGTGGTACCAAGGACAAAAAGAGAAGGATTAGTTTTGGTAAGCAGTAGAGATAGCTTATATTCTGTGACCAGAGAGGAAGGAGAGAATGTTTAATGATGGAATGGTTAGAGGTGTAAAGGATAGAAATTGAATGGATACCTTTGAATGATCTCAATTTGGTAACAGGTGTCATCATTTCATAGGTGTTTGGTGATTAATAAACATAAGTAATGATTAAAAATTCTTCTCAAAGGGTCTTGTGTTTCCCATTTATGTAATTGAGGTCCAGGTGATCTTGTCCAGAATGACCAAAAATTTAAGTAGAAAGGTGATACCAAAGGCAATGGAGTATGATAATAGAAATCATGTAAACATACATAAAAAGCAATAAATTGAAGGGGTTGGAAGAGGGAAAACAGGAAGAGAATATTAAAAAGAGCATATACATGATCCCAGAATAAATTTCTAAATGACTAAAAAAAATTAAACCTCTTTTGTATGATGAAAACACTACCAGAATATCAAAGTATAATTTTTGTGAGATTGCCATGTGGCTTCCTCAATTAGGCTATTCTCCTGAGGGTAGGAACTGGAAGAAAATTTAGCTAACATGATTCAGATAAGAAGTATTAGTGTAATAAGACCAGAAACTTGAAATGGGAAGAGACCTTAGGGACCATCTAGTACACGTCTCTCCCCCAAACTCATTTTAGACTAAACCGATCACACAACTATTGCCCTTACTTGCCTCTACCATAATGCAAACTGTTTAGGGTTACTACAGCAAACAAGACACAAATCCTACCTTTGACAAACACCAGTGAAAAACTGCAGATGCTATAGCAACAATAGAACTGAAAGAGACCCAAGGGTCCAGAAATAGATAATCACCACTCCCTTCATCTTCTTCTGTCTCAGTTCATCACAACCCTTGACCCTCTTCCCAAGCTGTTCCACTTTTTGCACCAAGGCTAGCCTCTTATCCACTTCAAAATTTACCCACAATCTGACTTCTTGGCACCCTTGAATACCTCTGTTTCTACACAGAAATCTGAGGAAAACTTCCCTCCATTTGAAAGGCATGTGGCAAGCTGGCCTTTCTTGCCTCTTAGTTTCTGAGTTCTCTTATACCAGTAGGTCTGGGTGAGTGTTGGCCTTAAGCTAATTGTTTTCCAGAGGTTTTTTTTTTTTTTAATATTTTTTTAAAGCTACTTGGCTAACTCCAACCTTTCCCATTTTAATGGTGTTGCCCTTATTCCATCAGATATCTGATGCTCTTTCCAATCTCTTGCCTTCCCCATAGCTCCTCAAATTGTTACTAGGGACCTTTTCCCCAGGGCTCCATGCTTTGTATCTTTCTTGGTCCCCTATTATATTCTCTGTCAGACCTTATGTCCTATGACTTAGGGGCATTTCTCTCTGCTGTATAAGTTTAAACATCTAAAGAAAATACCACACCCTAATTCTTCCCTCCTCAAAAAGCATTTGGATTTTAATGTTAGTCAGAAATACCTTAACCCAAAGGGACATCAATTTTGGCACTGGGGAAAATTTGTGTCAGAGATATTTTGGGGGAGTCCCTCTTTTGGATCCTTAGAATAACATGACAAAGATAACAATTGTCAGCTCTGCCTATCACTAGGGTCAGCTTTTGAGAACAAAGTGTTTTTTTTTTTTAAGTTGAAGAAAGGAGGGTAGCAGTATGGCAAAGTACCAAAACATGAAGTAGAGACTCAGTAAATAGTTATTGAATGAGGGGTAGCACCTTGCTTAAAAAAGAAAGGGGATATGAATAGATTCTTACAGTCCTGGCCTTATTCTTTACAAACAGCAAAAGAATACATGTAACTATGCATTTTATGCCAAATAGAGTGTTTTATCTAAGTGGTCTAATGACATGACGATATTCAGAGCCATGCCAAAATGGGTTGATTAGTTTAAGATACTATCTTCCCTACTTACAACTAAGTCTTTTGTCACTCATGTTGGATTTGGCAGTTTAAATAAATATCCAAGTGCTTGTTGAACTTAAGATTCTGGTAATTGCCGGGCTACCCTATTTATTATTTGCAACTAGAGGTAAGGTTGGGTGAAAGTGAAATAAAATATTAATGACAGTACACTAAAAATGCGTTAAAGCAACATTTAAAAAAATGTATGTAGAGTTCTTTGAAGTGGAAAAAGTAGTTTGTGTTGAATTCATAAGCACATACAAACCTCAAGTGATAAAATTGTGGTGACAATGAAAATCCCTAACCTAATATAACATCATTGATTAGCTATTGTATTTATTAATTTTCCAATTTGAGAATAATTTAATAATAACAATATGCATGGGAAATATATGTTACCAGCACTGAATTTTTGTAAATCTTTTTAATATTGGCAAAATCTAATAAAGATGCATGCTACTACCACAAGATTTACACAATGCTAAATATTTTTAGATTGATTTCAACAGATGATATTAGAGACCATTCTTTCAGAAGTCTCAAGGGAACTATCTTAGTATTCATTTGACAAACACACATAACCACACACACCAAACAACCACAAATGTAATATCATTTGAACACTTAATCTAGTTACCTTTAATTTTTATGCAGTGGTAGACCTGAATTTCCAACTTAACAAATCATTTACAGAAATGTTTTTTTTGTATAATGCAGACCTTACCTACCCCAGAACAACCATTTGATGAAACTCTTTTAACAGTATAGCAGGAATGAATGATAAGGAAAATACAGTGAAAAAATATTAGAGTACCAATGATTAAAAATGGCTTTTACCTCAGGCCACAAATTGATCCATTTGGTGTGAGAAAAGTTTTATTTTGGGTTAGGCTTATTTTCCTCATGAGTCATTATTTTATACATATTGGATGTCATTGATGAGGATACGTATAGTTTGATATTCAGACTGGCACATGGTGGGCAGCTATATATTGTCACATTTTACTTAACTAGAAAGGCAAACTTTGGATCTTTTACAGCAGACTATTTGTATTGAATGGAAAAAAGAACATAGGAAATTTCTCTCCAGTGGACAAATAATGACGATAAATGACGAGTCCCATTAGAAATACAAACAGAATAAATTTCTTTTAATTGAACCCCGCAATGCAAAGATTGCCAAGGGGTTTGTTTTTCCATAAGAGGTGTTAGATTATAAGCATTCAAGATCACAACCGAATCCTAAATCTACCATTACATAATTGCTTTACCACTAGGTAACTAGATCAAGTTAGAGAGATATTTTAACTGAGATAGCTAGGGATATATATATAGCATACTCAATTTTCTTTATTAAAAGAATTTGTTTCTGGTTGCTTTCTATTTCATCATAGCAGCTATAAATTTTTTCCTATACATATTAATAGAAGAGAGAGATTTTTCTTACAGTATGTTAGGTCCCAACCACTGAAGTTTATTGTAGAGAGCAATGGTTCAGCATCACCACAAGGGGAAATATGTATAGAAGATGACAAAAATTTTTTCCTAGGATAATATCCATATATTTTGGAATCTGTGTCTTCAGAGTTTCTATAGGTTTGAGTAGGATTGCTCTACTCATAGATATGGCATTTAGTGTATCTATACCCACTGACCACTTGTGTGACTTTAGGTAAGTCACTTAACTTCTCAGCATCCTTATCTGTGAAAGGGTAGGATTAGACTAGAGTATTTCTAAAGTTATTTTTAGTTCTACACCTGTGATCTTATAATCAGAGGTAGATCCCACATCCACCCAGTGTCAGGAAGAAGCCTCAAGGCATAACCTTTCACTGAATGGTCTCCTATGGCCGTTTTAGGAAACCATTTTCTATAAGAAAAGGAAATATTATTCTAACCACACGAGGAAGCTAGGTGGCACAGTGGATAGAATGTTGGCCTGGGGGTCAGAAGTGTGAATCCTGACTCATTTACTTAGTAGCTGTGTGACCCTGGGCAGGTACTTAATCTCTTCCAGCTTCAGTTTCCTCATCTATAAAATAGGGATAATAATAGCACCTACCTCCTGGATCAAATGAGATATTGTATGTAAATTGCTTTGCAAGCCTTAAAATATTTTAATACTATAATACTTAATACTATACTTAATATAGTATAATAATACTATACTTAAAGTACTATATAAATGCTATTATTATTATGGTCACTTGCTTAGATTATGTTTATTATACATTTCCCTGTAGGTAGGATAGGCAAAAAAGATTTATTACTTTTGGGAGACATGATTTCATCAGAATGGGTACTTCTTACATCAGCAAAGTTCTCAATCTTCCTATACTGGAAAAAGCATGGGATTTAGAATTATAAAACCTGGACTCAAATCCGGGGTTTTCCACCTAGATCCACACTTAAGATCTAAGTGTGATCTTAGATAAGTCACGCTTTATTTCAGTTTTCCCATCTATGAAATATGGATACTAAATTTACTAATCTATATCATAGGGTTGTAGTAAAGATAAAGACTGTAGTCTCTGGTATTGAGGAGGGTAAGGCCAATGGATTGCTTGAGCTTCAGAAGTCTGAGTTGTGGTGGGCTAAAGCTGATCAGGTATTTGCAATAAGCCAGGAACCAGTAGGGTGAACCTGGGGCAGGGAGGAATGAAGGGAAGGGGAGATCAGGCTGCTTAAGGAGGCCTGAACAAGCCCAGAAAAGGATCAGAAAAATAGCAGGACAGAGCAGGTTCCATAATGATCAGCAGTAGGATTAACCCATGAGTGACCATTGTATTTCTATCTTAGGTGACACTTAGAAACCAAGGCTAAAAAAAATAATAAACATAACCTTTCATACTCAATATATCCTTTTTTTTTCTGCAACAACTTCTTCAAAGTGAATTGACAAGATTTTGTTATAACGTCTTTAATTCTTCTTCATGAAATCACTTTTGTCACATTGGATACTAGATACCCTTTAATAGGTAGTACATTTTTTCAAGGGTAACCTTTATAACAGTCCATAGGTTTTTGATGGGTTTTAAATGAGGTGGCTAGTCAGGACAATGAAGCATATTTATCTCCTTTCACGTTGTAGTAGCATGATGCATTGTTGTATTGGAACATACATATCCATTTGGAAAATTCTGTAATTCTGGACAATTTGCAAATAAATGTATTGATGTGCATTTATCAAAGTTCATCTCCATCAATAGGGATTTTCCGACCCACTGAAAGTAAAAAAATTCTCCAAAATGTCTTTTTTGGCGGATGTTTTTACAGTCTGATAAAGATGCTCAGATTTTACTGGCTGACTTGGATTTCTGAGAATGGTTTTGATATAGCCTTGAATGAAAAAGTTAGAAAAATTACCTCCCCTAGACCCAATCTATAGTACTATACTTGTTTTTCTATAATGCTTTTCATTGGCAGCAACAGTTAGCAGCTTTTAAAAAAAATATTCAATTTTTTTTTTTACCTTCAAGAAGCTTATGTCCAGCTGGCTGGAACCAGCTCTGACTCATGAGAACCAACTGTTAAATTTTCCAGTGTTAGCATTTACACCTTGGAAATGGGAGACTGCTACAATCAAGACTTGAGTTACTGTTGTATTGATTGTCCAGACTTAAGAAAGTGATGGAGAAAAAGTTAATAATGCAGATTCAACTTAAAAGTGTGTTTACAGACACTATTCAGGGGGGGCGGAGCCAAGATGGCGGAGTAGAAACAGCTCGTCCAAGCCTCTCTGCCCCCAGATTCTCCACAAACTATGTAAAAAAGGACTCTGAAAATCTTCTGGAGCCCCAGCACCCACAGAACGACACAGAGAAGCTAACCTCCCGCTGAGGACAGCCCAGCACCCTGCAGGAAGGACCAGCGCAGTGGTCTGGGAGCCGGCAGCTCGCAGAGCGCAGGAGCCGAGCCGAGCCCAGGTCCATGTGAGCCGAGGTTTTAGCCCCAGGGCGGCAGGGCCAGCAGCCGGCTGGAGGAACCCCAGAACACCAGGAACTGTGGAGATGCCAGAATTATCAACATAGACTTGCCTAGGACAAAGTAGAGGTTAGTGTCCTATGGACTTTGGGACCTGTATTTGGGGAATGCGTCAGCTCCCTCCCCTGGGGGCTAGAAGCTGCTGAGGAGACACGCCACTGTGTAGTTTTCAGAGGCATTTCCGGCTCCCAGCCTACAAATCGTGGGGAGATCCAGCGATCAGTCTTGGGGGGTAATCGCTCTTGCTTTAACCTCCCTGGATCTGGATTGTGATCTAGGGTGGAAGTTGTGGGTGGGTTTACAGCTTGCCAGAAACGGAAGTTGCCCCCCACACGTTCTGGACGAAAATTCCTCTAGCTGGCCTTAAAGCCATAGTGTGGCAACAAGCCCAAAAGTCAAGCAATTAAGTGGCAACATGCCAAGGCAAAGGAAACAGAAAAATGCAACCCTAGACTCCTATTTTGGGGGCATAGAGCGGGAAAAGGACTGTGAGGTCAGAAGTCCTGCTCCAAAAGCCCCAGGGGAAAACATGAGTGGGTTGCAGGCCATAGAGGACCTTAAGAAGGACTTTAAAAATCAAATAAGAGAAGTGGAGGAAAAATTGGAAAGAGAAATGAGAAGGATGCAGGAAAAGTATGAAATGAGGGTCAACAGCCTGACTGAGGAAAACAACACCTTAAAAAATAGACTAACTCAAATGGCAAAGGAGGCCCAAAAGGGCAATGAGGAGAAGAATGCCTTAAAAAGTCGAATTTGCCAGATGGAAAAAGAATCTCAAAAGTTCACTGAGGAGATTCATTCCTTCAGAGTTAGACTGGAGCAAATGGAAGCTAGTGACTTTATGAGAAATCAAGATGCTGTTAAGCAGATCCAAACAAACGAAAGATTAGAAGGCAATGTGAAATATCTCATGGGAAAAACCACTGACCTGGAGAATAGATCCAGGAGAGACAATTTAAAAATTATTGGACTACCTGAAAGCCATGATCAAGGAAAGAACCTAGAAATCACCCTTCAAGAAATTCTCAAGGAAAACTGCCCTGATGTTTTAGATCCAGAGGGCAAAATAGAGGTTGAAAGAATCCACAGATCACCTCCTGAAAAAGATCCCAAAAAGAAAACTCCCAGAAATATCATAGCCAGGTTCCAGAATCCCCAGATCAAGGAGAAAATACTACAAGCGGCCAGGAAGAAACAATTTCAATATTGTGGAAACACAATCAGAATAGCCCAGGACCTGGCAGCTTCTACACTGAGGGATCGAAGGGCATGGAATATGATATTCCAGAGGGCAAAAGAACTGGGAATGAACCCAAGGGTCACCTACCCAGCAAAACTGAGTATTTTGTTTCAGGGGAAAATATGGTCATTCAGTGGAATAGAGGACTTTCAAGCATTCTTGAGAAAAACCAGAGTTGAATAGAAAATTTGACATCCAGACACAAGAAGCAAGAGATGCCTGAGAAGGTAATCAGGGAAAAGAAATCAAAAGGAACTTATCAAAGTTGAACTATTTACATTCCTATATGGAAAAGCAATAACTGTGACTGATGATATCTTTCTCACTATGAAAATAATGGAAGAAGGGGGTGGTCATATGAATACATATGTGAATGTGTGTGTATATGGTTACAGTTATATATGGATAGAGGGCATAGGTTGAATTTGTTGGGAAGGGAGAATACTCAAGGGATGAAATTATGAGGTGAGAGAGGAAAGTGGCAAGAGGAGATGGGGAGAGACATGGTAGGGTAAACTATCTCATGTAGGGGAAGTGGGTGCAAAGGAGGGGGAGAATAAGGAAGGCTAAAAAGGCAAAACCACATTCACATTGAATTTGGTTCAGGGAGAAAATGACATACATACTAAATGGGATATCTCAACTTGCAGCAGGATAGGGGGAAGGGGGATGAGAGGAGAGATGATGGATGGGAGGGCAGCCTTGGGGTGAGGGGAGGTTGGAAGTACCCACTATAGAAGAGGGACAGGATCATGTAGGGAATGGACCAGGTGGGGGGTGGGATGAGTGGGAGGGAATTATAAGCAGCCTTGTACAATATATCTACTATGATAATGTTTTGCATAGCTAGACATGTACAACATATACTGAATTACTTATATCCCAAGAAGGAATGGGTGACAAGGGAGGAAGGAAATGGATCTGAAATTCAAGGTCGTAACATTAAATGTTTCAAATATATATATAAATACTATTATTAATACTCTTTTGCCTATAATTGGGAGATAAGATGTGCAGGCATTGGGACACAAAGATTCATCTTCCTCTAATGGAAAAGTCGATGGGGGTATGGGAGAAGGTATGGGAGAGAGCAGATTGGAGGAAGCGATATCTTGTGGGACTGCTATTCTGGGAGGATGGGTAGGGGAATAATGGGGGGAAAATGTAACTCAAAATCTGGCGGAAATGAATGATGTAAAACAGAAGTTAATAAAGTATTTGTTTAAAAAAAAATTAAAAAAAAGTGTGTTTACATACATTTTTTTTTCAGAGAACCAGTAGTTACATATTTACCTGCACACCTATGCCTATACCTCACTATAGAGGAATCGATAACACCTCCAGCTGCCAGATCCTTCTTGAAGCCTTTGCTTGAGTTCTGAGGACTAATTAGATTGTTTCATTGTGAAGTTTGTCAGTTCTTGGTGGTGTTTTTTGTTTTCAATCACACTTTGCACTTTTATTTGTGCTTTGCTGGAAACTCACTGGACTCTTTGTAGTTCTTCTCCTCTTCTCTCATGCTGCCTTGCCACCTTAGGGAATGCTCTACCCTAAGATGCTCCTCTCCTGATTTGTGACTTGCTCCCTAGGATGACCATTTTAGGAAGGACTGCAGCCAAGATCTATCTTACCCATGCCTGGGCTCTCTCTCTAGATTCTTTTTCTTCCTCTTTGTCTGCTACCTTATATCTTCCTTCTCCCCTCCCATCTTATGCACTTTCTTGTTTCCCCCAAAGCAAAAAGCAACCCCACAGAATTAGAAAAACAATAAAAGAGAAGAATGAAACAGGTGCATTATACAAAATCTCGACCTTAACTGACAGAGAACTAATTAATAATAGAGAAATAATATTGGTCTGGTTCCATTAGAGCAAGGTCAAATGTTTCCATCAGTGTGGTGTCAGGAGAAGCATATATCCGTGATCATTGATATAACACATACACACACAAACACACAGACACATGCATGCACAATTGAAATTAGTACTTGTCGCAAGCAATTGCAGGACACTCTTTGTAAATATCAACTATTGTTATTATGCCTTGAAAGACTGAATTTGTGAATTGCTAGGGCCAAATAAGTCATGACCTGGTGTACAATTTTGGGATGATGAACTTCGCAGAATTTAGCTAGGCTATTCTTCAAACAATAGGTCAAATTCTGGAAACATGGTCAAAGTTTCTTTAGCTTTTTAAGAAACTGTCAGAACTTGGGTTCTGCTGACTTGAGAATCCAGTATCCCCTCTATGCCTCAAAGAGACATCCTTAGGCATTATAGAATTAGAATTGGAAGGGGCCTGACCTCCTCAGCAAAAGACAACGATACTTCAAGGGAGCTGTGATCTCATCAAGGATATACAAAGGTCTTACTGTATAACTCAGAAACCAACCTCATTCTGTGTAACTTGTTTATAGCCTTCTGTTAAGTCTATTTATAGAATTGACCCATACTTGCTGGGGACATTCCTCTAGATCTCTTGACATGGCTTGAATCCCAGTGGAGCACAAATTGTCCACAAATTGTCCTTTCTCTTACTATATGACCATTCTACTTCCTTCTCTGGTGACATCTTTTTTTTTTTTAATTTTTTTTTAAAGCAATTGGGATTAAGTAACTTGCTCAAGGTTACACGGCTAGTCACTATTTATGTGTGGGTGCTCATTTTCTGAGGCCAGTTTCGATCTCGGGTCATCCCAACTCCAAGGCCAGCGCTCTTACTCACTGCACCACCTAGCCACCCCTGACAACGTCTTTTATACTGCTTCTCTTCATTTTTTTCACTAGTAAAAAAAATGTAGCTTTCATATACCAACCATGCAATGAGGCCTCCATTACCCATTGGCTTACCCATATCTTTAATTCTTCAGAGCTGGTGATAGTCTATGACTTATAGCCATGTATTATCATAAAATATTGATGTTTGTACCAGTAATGCAATATTCACAGCATCCATGGTGGCCATGAATATGCTAGTGTAGTTGTGAGTCACAAAATGTAACTGGCTATCCACATGGAGGACAGAACCAAAGCATTTATTCAAATACCAGAAAACCAAGTCCCCAAACCAGAAAGTCAAAGTCATTACAGTAATCAAAAAGTTGGTACACATAGTCAATGCAGTGAACACCCACATTCCCAAGTCTTCAAAACAAAACAGGCTCCCTCAGGCAAGGATCCTCTTCTCTCATTCACTCCCTCAAGCAAGGATTCTCCTCTCCTCACTCAAGGTAGCTCCTCAGCCTCCACACTGTTGGTTCCCAGCAGTTCCAGCTCCAAGCAGTTCTCATTCCTGACAGTTCTGGCTGGCTCTCAGAAGTTCTCAGCAGCTCTCAGAAGTTCTGGCTCTCTCTCTTGGGCTTTTCCTTATATGTGGTATTAGCTCCTCCCTGTTCTGCCCCTGTGGGATCCATAAGTTCTGGATCTTAATACTTGACACAATAATTTACTTGAAACAAGGGGCTAAGTACCTGTTTGCTTGCCAATACAAGGGACATGGAACATCTTCAAATCCCATTACCATTACAATGTTAAAAAGATGGGTCTTTATTTTGAAAAGAATCTTGGAGGTCATTAAAAGTACCACACCATTTTCCCAAAGGAAATCCAGACTACTTTCCTCTTCCTATTTAATTTTGAATTCAATTCATTATTCAACTGCAGGTTCTTTCCCAGGTAAATGCAGTATGATATAGTCCAAACAATAGGTTTTCTTAATCCATTTGTTTTTCACCGTGTGAACTCTTTTGAATGATTACGGATATCATTTATGAAGCTCACTGAAAACCAAACATAAGAGTTTGGAAACAAATCTAGTTTCTATTGCTTGATCATGGAGAACTCCCTTGAGGGTACCTCTGGGATGACTGGCTGATTCTGGAAGTTTGGGTGTGGTCAACAACCTTGGATGGGAAATTGAAAAGACTTTTGTTCTCTGTTTTGCTCCAAGGTTCTTTCCAGACTTGGGGAGGGTTAGAGATGTCCTCTTGTTACTTCTTATCATTTTCCCCTTGCTACTAAAGGACTTAAACACAGTCTGCATTTGGGTGCTTGTCTTAGCAAGGAAGCAGTTCAGCTTCAAGGAAGCATTCAGACTTCATAGTTCTTTCTCTCGATGTGGATAGCATTTTCCATCATGAGACCTTTGGAATTGTTTTAGATCCTTGCATTGCTGAGAAGAGCAAAGTCTATCTAATCTGAAGAGAGAACAAGAGAAGATGTAATCAGCACTGATAAACACAACTGCATTGATTGTTCAATGATTGTTATTATCCTTGGGTAGTGGAAGGAATGTGGATATTTAAATCAGTAGACATAGATTTGAATGCTAACTCCAACTCTTATTATATATATGAAATAGAGATAATACACTGCTTATATCACAGAGCTTTAATTATGAAGACCTAAGTATAAAGAAAAAGCTTTAAAATGCTCTAAAAATGTGAATTGTTGTGATCATTTGTCAGTGTCTCACGACTGCTGACTACAATAGGGTTTCCTTCATTTCTTATGAAGAGGTTCCCTGAGGGAGAGGACTACCCTTAGAAGGTACTGTGCCAGATACAGATCACATTGACTTTGCAACAGAGACATTGCAGCCAGATCACCATGGTGTTCTTCATGGTTCACAATTGAGCAGTTCATTAGTACATAGTCAGACACACAAGGTCCCTTAGAGGAATATTCATAAGACAAGGAACAATACTAAGAAACACTAAAGAAAAACACCCAGAAATACCTGACTCCCCATAGCTGTGATGTTTCTCTCATCACAAGTCCTATCTATTTCCCCCCTCAAATTCTGCTTTTGACACTTAATAGCTAGTTGAAAGTTATCTCTCTCACTTCCAAACACTCTGCTCAGAAGTGATTCATTTTCTCTGGTTCAGTTTTCTATTTATGTGCTTTATTAAGTATCTGGGATTAAAACATGTATCACTCATTATAATATTTCCACCTGAACCAAAGGGAAATTTCCAAAATAAACCTTTCTTTTTTTTTAAACAAACAAGTTTTTCTATTTCCAATAAAAGAACCCAAACTTGCTGAAATTTCTTTCTTTTCTTTGGTGAAAACCAGCTTCAATGTTGGTCTCAGAAGCAACAAGAGAATTCTGCTCTTTGCAGGCAGCAATGTCCAAGAAGCACTGCTATTCTTAACATCATTTTCCATTTAAAATGCTGGCTTTCAAAGCTGAGTCAGGGAAATTCGTAAGATGGAAATGTACTAGGCTAAGTGACCTAGCAGAGAGTTGGTGACTGGAACATTTTTATTGTGTTTATCCACATTGAAAAGGGAAGTGTATACCAATAAATGAGTCAGAATGGCTTAGGATTCAACCCAGAGCTATAACTAGGAAAGGTGACTGGTGTTTTAAAAAAAAAAGCAATGATATTTAAGAGGCATGGACAGCGATTTTAGTTGTTCAGAAGCAGGGAAACAAATGGAGTTAGCTCTTGAGTAGCAAGAATAATTAGTAAAAATAGAAAACTCCTAGATAGTGGCATTTCCCCCTAACCAGGCAATGTAATTCAAGGGAACTTCTTCCTAGCCTGGTTATTCCCTGTTCCTCATCTCCCACCATGGAAGTGTCTCAGAGTCTCTGCTGCTCCTTTCTTCCAACTAAATAGCACAATTCATGCAGCTTGCCCTGTGTATTTTACTTTGCTTTCCATGGGTGTGAAAATTACTAGGTATTACTAGGATTCTGGTCAAACCTGACAAATTTGTAATTGACTTTAGGACAAGATTTTGGACATGTAACTTGTCATTTATTCCTTTGGGCACGCCTTAGTGTTGTCATATACTAAACTAGGAAAGCAAACCATGTTTGCAGGGGAATTTTTTACTGTAAGTAATTACTATAAAGTCCCATCAAAAGGACTTCCTCTTTAAAATAAATTTATTTATTTTTAGTTTTCAATATTCACTTCCATAAGTTTTGAATTTTCTCTCCCTTCCCTCTCCCTTCCCTCCCCAAGATGGCATGCAATCTAATATAGGCTCTACACCTACATTCCCACTAAACATACTTTCATATTAGTCATCTTGTATAGAAGAACCAGAATGAATAGGAGGAACTATGAGAAAGAAAACAAAACAAAACAAAACAAGAAAATAATCTGTTATGCTCTGCATTCAGACTTCATAGTTCTTTCTCTGGATGTGGATGGCATTTTCCATCATGAGACCTTTGGAATTGTTTTAGATCCTTGCATTGCTGAGAAGAGCTAAGTCTATCAAATTCAGTCATCAGACACTGTGGCTGTTACTATGTATAGTGTTCTACTGGTTCTGCTCATTTCACTCAGCATCAATTCATATAAGTCTTTCCAAGTTTTTCTGAAGTCTACCTGAAAAGAATTGTTTCTTTAAAAGATAATTAGAATAAAGAAATAAGAGGTAGCTTTTAGAAGTATATAAGCAAATAAAGATACTACAAGGAAAAGTCAGGAGGAAGAGCATTAATATCCAGGGAGTAAGGAATCCCCAGCAGTTGGGGAATGAGCTAATGAGTTGTGGTATATAATTGTGATGATATACTACTGTGCTATAAGAAATGATAAGCTCAATGATCTTAGAAAAAGCATGCAACGACTTGCATGAAATAATGAAGAACAAAATGAGTAGAACTAAGATAACATTGTATACTGTAACCTCAATATTGTTTCAAGAACAACTTTGAGTAAGTCATTTTGACTATTATAAATACCCAAATAAATTATAAAGGGCATATGAAGAAAGACACTATCTTCATCCAGAGAAAGAACTGATAAATAGATGTATGGAATAATTACACATATGTATATATATATATATATATATATATATATATATGCATATACACACCTATTTGAATCTAATAGTAGCCATCTCTAGGAAGAAGAGGAGAAAGGAAGAAAAAAATTTGCATGATAGTTTTACAATGTATTTAAAAGGAATACCAAGTTATATTTTCAGTTTCATGTGCAATCATCTTTTTTATTATACTATGTTGTAGAAATGCTTATTTTATCCTATAAATTAAAAAAAATTTAAAAAACTTTAAAGAAGAAAAATATTCTGAGAGAGATGAGGAGGGAATGCATTCTAAGGATGGTGAATAGATTGTGTTAAATGTATGGAGGTACGAAGTATTGTCCTGTTTGTTGGGCACTTAAGAGTTTGTGAAAGAGGATATAATTTGAAATAAGGCTGGAAAGAGAGCCACGTGAGTCCTAAATGTCAGGCTAAGGGGTTTTTATTTTGTCCAGGAGACAATAGGAAACCATTGAAGGCTTTGAAGCAAGGGACTGACATGGTCAAACCTGTCGCATTATGAGAATAAGGTGTTCTGAAATTTCAAGGACTTATAACATGGGGGTGGGAGGGTTGTTTGAAATATGTCAAGCATATTCAATGAGCTTTGTTTACTTTGCTATCTGTTGATAAAATATTAATAATTATTGAATGCAGAAAAAGTAAGAGTCATCAAAAGTCTTTGGAATGCATTTTCTTTATATGGAAAGCTATTTACATCTTAGTGAAAAAGTGGTGCTTGATTTACATAAAAATATGTTTATATAAAAATTGACATCTTAAAAAGACCACATCATTTCTAGCAGACTTTGTCTCCCACCTGCACTATGAGATGATCTTTGCACTTTAGAAAACAGGGACTGGCCAATTGGCAATTTCAAATTTTTCTAAAATGCCCCCCAAAAGTAGCAGAAGTTTAAGGTTGACTTTACTTGGTAGCAATGCCGATTTTAACATTAGCAAAATGAACAATATCTTATTCCAATCTTGAATTTTTCTGTGCATTGCAAAAATAAAAGAATGATTAGAGTTAATGTTTAGACCTTTATTATGGATATAGAATCTTGAATCCTGAACTTTTTTAAAGGCTTGGCTTAGGGGTCAGTTCCTATGGCAAGCATTCCTTGGTTCCTTTCTTCTCCTTTTCAGTAGTTAGTACTATCTTTCTTCTCAAATTTTATGTTTATAGTTTTCAACTGACCTGTTGTGTCTTTTCTGCAAGCTATTTGAGAGCAATGACCATTTTGTTGCATTTTACTTTTGCATAATACCTAGCATGGGCAGCTAGGTGGCACAGTAGACAGAATGCTTGGCCTGGAGTCAGGGGGACTCATTTTCTATTTTTTTTTTTTTTTTGCTTTTTGGAGGGGCATTTGGGGTTATGTGACTTGCTCAAGGTCACACAACTAGTTTTTGTGTTGTGTCTGAGGCTGGATTTGAACTCAAGTCCTCCTGACTCCAGGGCCAGTGCTCTATTCACTGCACCACCTAGCTGCCCCATGGGGGGACTCATTTTCAAATCTGGCCTCAGACACTTACTAGCTGTGTGACCCTGTGCAAGTCACTTAACCCTGTTTGCCTCAGTTCCTCATCTGTAAAATGAGCTAAAGAAGGAAATGTAGCCAGTATCTTTGCTAAGAAAACCTTCAATGGGGTCATCAGGAGTCAAACATGACTGAAAAGTGACTGAACAACAAGAAAATACCTAGCATAGAATCGTACAAACATTAGGCACATAAAATGTTTGGATTAGATACTCATATACTCATATATAGCTCTCTGCTGTATTTTTATTACAGATATCAGTATGTGAAAGCTTACTAAGCAACAGCTAATAAAGTTTAGTAACAGAAAGGTTTGGGGCTTGCATTGAGAATAACACTTAACTGTTTAATAATAACTAAAAGGAATACTTTAAAATTTCTTGGTAAATGATACAAATTCTTTGATTAATTTATATAGCACCTACTCTACAGAGAACACTGTTAAAAGCTAGGTGAGAGACAAAGAAAATTATAAGGGTTCCTGCCCTTGTAGAACTTAAAATCTATCAAGGTTCAGACAAACGTACAGCAACTATGTGATTCCAGTGAGGCACGATAGGAAAAGAGAATAACTTGGAGATTTGATTATATACTTTTCATATTTGTTGCAAGTCATTTCTTTAAAAGAATAACCAGTGTGGGGGTGGCTAGGTGGCACAGTGAGTAGAGCACCAGCCCTGGAATCAGGAGGACCTGGGTTTGGATCTGACCTCAGACACTTGACACACACACACAAAAACTAGCCATGTGACCTTGGGCAAGTCACTTAACCCCAATTGCTCTACTCACCCCACCTCCAAAAAGTTAAAAAAAAAAAAAGAATAACCAGTGAATATGCTTGCCTGAAAACTTTCTTTTCTTTTTGAGTTGCCTATTGTTCAGGGCATAATACTCAAGTTTGGAGGCAAGCTGACAATATGAGAAGAGACAAGATAATAAAACAAGGAGATGATATTCATGTATTACAAAAATCAGTTTATATTTTAAAATCACATATAAGAAAAAGAAGTAATACATAATAAAGGATTGACTTTTATCAGGGGGAAAAGCAGAGCAAAGACTTGAAATCATAGATGTCTTTTTGATTCAGAAAATACATAATCTAGTAATGACTTGGTAGTGAAATAGAAGTCTTTTGCTGTTTTGATAGCCCCTAGGTGGTGATAAAGTGTTGCCAGAGTACAAGACAAAAAAAAAGATGAAAAGAAAAGGAAGTGCAAAAAGATAAATGCCACAAAACAACATCAGTAGAGTTGTTTGAAGAAGTCTTTTGTTTGGAAACTAAAGAGAAACTGAACTTGAATTATACCATGGAAGGCATGCTGCCTATGGAGTCAGAGGTCCTAGATTTGAAGTGTATTTCTATTACTAATTGTATAATTTTGAGCAAGATATTTATCCTCTCTGGACCTCAGTTTCCTCCCCTGTAATAGGTAGGGTTTGGACTATATAGCCTATAAGGTTCCTTTTGGTTTTAAGTCTTATGATATCTATTCTATTTCTCCTTACATAGGTACTCAAAATATAAAATTCCACTAGATTAAAGTTATTTGTATTTTTAAAGAATATAAAGTTAATTATATGGTATTGGATTTTGTCTTTGGCACTCATACACAAAGCATTTCTTTGTATATATTAATTGGGGACAGGAAATAAAAGTCATGGTGAACAAAGCCTAAGTACTTAATTTTGCTAATGCTGCTGTTAAAATAATGATAATGAAGCAATGACAAACAATAATGTACAAAATCTATTATGTATATGTATATATGTGTGTATACACACATATTATATACATGGCAATCCTTTTCGCATATGGGTCCCCAGAAAATCTACCCAAGGTTTGAGGTCCTCGGTGGGTCAGTAGTCACTTGAAATCATAGCTAATTGGTAAGTTTTCATTATGTCTTTAATCTTACCAGCCAGCTGGTAGACATACTAATTCAAAACAAAGGAAATTTAATCAAATACCATAGCAAATAGAGTGACAGTAAAACTGCCTCCCCCCTCCTTCTTACATACGTGGAGTAATCACATAGACAAATATACCTCCAGTTGAAGAGGTATACCTGCTGAGAACATGATAAATCGGGGAATGAGTATGGAAGGCATATATGTGAGCATTGAAAAGATGTAAAGTGGAACTACACAAGGTATCTGTGTGAACAGGGAGCTCATGTGAAAGACACACATATAGTAGAAATATATGTTTAGGATAAACATCTCCAACAATGTTATCTGATGATATCATCTTACTGGTTGGTATTTACTGGGTGACTGCTCTCTGCTGGATACATAGTCTTTGCAGAGTGTATTTTTTTTCAAGTGAATTCGTTCTACTAGTCACTGATCATTATTTTTAAGTCATTTTTGTGTTTCATCTCACAGGGCTATCTGCTAGGATCTTGGCTTCTGTCTTCCAAGGAACAGTGATTAGAAAGCCTCTCCTTGACAAGGATATGTTGCTAACATTTTATTCCATGTCGTGGACTATGAGCCCCACATCTAGCCAAAAAAGCTAGCCAAAAAATACCCCCAGGTTATGATTGATTGTTCTTTTGACTGCTTGTGTTTGGTGTTGACAATAAACAGACCTAAGATTAGAAAACTCCTTATACTCTTATACTATTCATTAATAGGGATCTTGTGTTCCCCAAACTCAAGCTGGGAACTCCACCCAAAATAACTCCTCAGGAACTCTGCAGAGGCTAGGACTATAACGCCCATTTTGCCACCTAAGTCCCCTCTTGATTTGCTTTCAAGTGAAGTTTTACAAGAACAAAAATCAAGAGAAAAAAACAAAACAAAACAAGGTCATGGTCCTTCCCCTCCCGGGACCACTGTTTTGTATTAGCATATGTATCTATATTTGCAACTAACCAAATTTTTGACTTCTATGGTATTTTCTGGCCAGCACAAAACTTCACTATCTTCAAACAATTAAGCAATAGTAGCTGCCCAGCTTAGCCTTTGCCAGATACTGATAAAGTTGAGAATGACACTGTAAATAAACTTATTTGGTTGCCTGTCCCTTTGGAATGGACAAAAATTGGAAAAATTTTTTGATTGTTCATTGACAGAAATTTCACAGAGTTGTGACATATTTTAAATCTTATTTCACAGATTCATAGAATTTTCAAGTTTGAAGGGACTTCAGAGGTCATTTAGTTTGTTCAGGTGAAGAAAACAAATTCCTTTTTCACTGTAATCTCTCGAGAAACTAGGAGTAGAGTCCTTATATTTCCCCCCCAAAATGATTTATTTTTTAAATCAAAATGATAGATTCCTATAGGGAATGTTCTAAAGCTATTGGTGTAGGTAAATGTTGATGCAGTGTAAACTTCACAAGCACAGAGTAATGCGTGGTTTTATCCCTTATCTTCTGAGCAGCTTCAGATCTGAGAGGGTTGTTGACTATCCATTTCCCCAACTTTTCATGAGAGACCTAGCTTAGTTCTTTGAAGTTAAAAAAAAGTCCCTTGAGCTCAAACAACCTCCCTGTTCCCAGGAGTTTACTTACTGACACTGGTGAAGGAAACTAAATCACTCTAGCAAGCAAAGTCCCATTTAATATGTGGCCCCAATCCCATAATTCCATTAGCAAATCCCTTGTGAAAATGCTATCATATAAAATGCATTGGAAATGAAAATCCCCACAAGATTTCTAACTTGAGAAAAAAAGGAAAAAAAAGGGTGGAAAAGGACTTTGGAAAGAAAGCTGTCTTTATAATGCTGTTTCAAGTGCTGTTAATCTATAAGGCAAAGGAAAAAAAAAACTGTCACAAAGAAGTCAGAAAGTAGCAGCTGAGGTTAGTGGGCATGTCACTTCTGGGTAGGACAGCCAATAGGACCCCCAGACTGATTATCTCAACTCACTGATTGGTGCCTGGAGGCAATTTTTGTGATTGCCCTTCATCCAATCCAGAAACAGCTTGCACTGTTCATATTAGCTGCTGTACATATAGTTAGCACATAATACAAAGTGAACACTCCCAAACACTCCCAAAAGAGTGAATATTGCCCCACGGTTTAGGACAGAAAGGACCCACTGAAATTGAATTTGATAAGAATTAGCATAGCATGGAGGTAGATTAGCCAGTTAAGAGCCTTAACCCAGGGCAAGATAAACAGGATGCCACAGCTTGTAAGGGATCCTGATCTTTGGCCAAGAGAAGGGTGAGTGAGGTCATTGGTAAACATGCCAATTAATGAGCTAGTTCATCTCCTAAATCTCTAGGAGACATTAAAATGTACCTAATGCAAAATCAGCTGTGATCTTGATAATTGTATCTAACCTGTCTGAGGTAATGGTGGCATAACAGAAATGGGAAGAGCTCTTTATGAGGTTAGAAAAAGGCAATCTGAAGAATAAGAATCTATGAGTTTCTCAACCATTTTCTGAGGTACAGGGTGCCAGGACAAGCTAAGATGAGAAATTTGTTCTCTTGATACATATGTCCCAAGAACAGAGAAAAATATATGAGACTTCCATAGTTTGGTGACAGCATCCTTTAAAAATAATTTAACTCCCCTCATTCTGATTCTATTCACCGAGCAAACTTATCTTCTAGAAGAGAAAGCCCTGATCAGTTGCCATGAGTATTCTCATCTTCTAAAGATTTAAATTTATATGTGTGTGTATGTAAATATGTATGTCTATGTAAATATGTCTATGTATATATGTATACATACATACATACACATATATGACTATACATACATATATACACATATACACACATATATGAAAGGACAACCTGGTTGACAGAACAGTCTTTTATAGAACAGTTATATGAATGTGAATCAGTCCCCCTAGAACCTGATAATTCCTGAGTGAATTATTAATATTGAGTATTTTGCCCTGCAAATATAAAGGACTAGAGCCTAGACCCTGAATCTGTGTTGACCCTACCGGAGTGAATAGATTTTCCTTGACACTCGGTGTCTGTCTTTCTAGCTGCCTGCTTGCCTGCCTGCCACGAAGATTAAGCATGACCTACTGATGTGAAGTTAGCAGTGGGAACCCAGGACTTAGAAGTTCTTTTTTTTTCTTCTAGTTTTCTCAATGATTGTTTTGTCTTACATTGCTATGGCTATCCCTTTGTCTAAAGCATGAGTATTTGCAAAAGAAATATTTTTTGAAGAAGAGCTAATGTCTAACTCCTTAGAGAAAAATAGAATATTCTCATCTTCAGATCCCAGAATGGGGTGACATGAAGAGCTATTCCAATAGCATAATTTTTAATTCTATCAGCCAACAAGGTCTTGTTTATGTCTTAGAGATGGGGCTCTGTGAAGCACCCTGAGATCATATACAGGAAGGATGTCAGGGCCACTGGCTTTTTCCTTTTGTTACTTGCTCCTCCAGATTTACTATTGTAGTTTCTTTTCTTATGGGAGGGAAAGTAGGGAAATGCATATGGTTTTTGAGAAAATTAAATTGATTCTATAACATTTTTTATTGATTCTATTTTTAATTAATTGATTTTCTCCTGTAACTTACTAAGTCATGGTTCTTGGTCTCAACTTAGTTCAGAAATTCAGTAGACCTGTAATAAGTTAAGTTTAGGAATCCAGTTCTCCAGATAATCATTGTTCTATTCTTGCCTCAAGGAAATAAGCTTTCCTTGGGGGAGACAGGTGAATACCAGGGAGTCTGGTCCAGTATCTACCACCAAGCTCTCTTTCAAAGATGTCTTATTTATTATCCAAAGAAATTTGGTCCACTATCTCTGAGCTTGCAGGGGCACTCAAACAATGAACATTTCTTAGTCAAAGGAGGGAATGAGGGTGTTGTTGCTAGCCCCTCATTCCCAGCTTCTAGTCAATGATATTGTCCCCCATGCCTCAACACTGTAACCAATCATATTGATTTCTCCCTTCAAGATGCTGAGCTCTAACTTGTTCTCTACCTATGAAGTGCTGTTCTTTGTTCTGTACTCCCTCAGAACTATAAAAGGGAGCTGTCCTTCCTGAGGTCTTTTGGGTAAGGTGTTCTTTGACTCACTTTATTAGATTCATGATCTGGCAGAAATGTACCTCAGTCCACCATTATTGAATTTCATTCGCATCACTAGTCACCCATATGTGGCTAAAATTTAGTTGTGGATGAACATCCTCTATCTTTGAAGATAAGAGGGAAGAGAAGGCATTTTTCCAATATCTTACTTATAAGCATCAGGTGTGACTGAGATCCTTGCTCCTAAAGCTTCAGCAGCGTCTGTTGACTTTAGGTGAAAATATAAACTACGACATCTGGCTTTAACATACCTTTCAACCTTTTCCGTTTTTCCCCGCCTCCATCCAGATTACCAGCTGCTTCCCATCCTCCATTTCACATCTCCTTCTTCAGTACATTTGTTGAGGCAATCCTCTATGCTTGGAACGCTTTCCTTCACTCTTAGAATTCTTGCCTCTTCTCAAGCCTCCGATTAGTTTTTTCCTCTTCCACGAAACCATCCCTGATTTCTCTAGTTAGTCCTATTAACTCTCCACTCAAATGACCTTATATGAATGTAAGCTCCTTGAGGGCAGGAACACTTTGATTTTTGTCTTTGTATCTCTAGCACTTAGCTTGGTGCTTGGCACATAATACTATAGGGGCTGAACAAATGCTTGTGGAATTGAACTGAATTAGTATAGGAAGGCAATATCCAAGAAACTGAGGATATGAATCCCAAAAGAAAATAGTCCTTTTCCTCAAGAAATTTGGATTCATATATCATGTATCATATCGGTGGGGTTGGAAAGAAGAAAGTAAACAATTTATCTTAAGAACTTATATTGAGGAAAAAACATCATGTACATGCAAAATTAAATACAAAATATGTACAAAGTAATTCCTGGGGAAGGACTCTAGAAAATATAATGGTGCTTAATTAATGTTTGTTGAAATGAATTATATATGCTATCTCTTTCATCCCAATGGGTGTGGCTGGAGGGCTGAGGTTTCTGAAATTCTTTGGATACATGAGACTATGGGAAAACTATATTAATACTTTGATAAGAATTAAACTGTATTATGGTTACACAGATATCTAGGTACTTATATATACAGAGCTATAAACACACATCTACCCACATATATTGCTTTATAGGTAAAGATACAAGGACCAGTTCATGTAGTGGCCAGATCAAATTAGCGTATTAAATATGTTTACAACATTATTGACCTTGTTGTCATTTTTGTTGTTAGGGAAACAACATGGAGTAGTGGATAGAGAACTGACCTTGGCCTCAGGAAGACCTGAGTCCAATTACTGCCTCTGACACAGACAAGTCCTGTTACCCCAGGCAAATCACTTAATCTCTATGTATTCTAAGTGACTCAGTAAGACTACCAGTTACAGATGCATTGCTGTTTAGCACTAGTGAAGGAAATTTCCATGCTGTATTTTCCCTGCATGGAAGAAATCATAGGTCAGGACTCCTAGAAAGATTGCCTGCTAAAAACAAATCAGTTTCTAGCACCTACTTCTCCATCATCCTCATGACACTATTATTATTTAGTTGGACATTTTGTTTATATGATGCCAAACAACTGAATCAATTGATTTTTCTACCGATGGAAAATTGTTTATGCTTTAGAAGGAAGGGTTGAGAGTCTTGCAGAGGAGAGACAGAAAAAGCAAGAGAGACAAAGAGAGCCAAAAACTTGTCTTAGGTGTGTTTACAATTATTCCAGATTTGCCCAGGAGGAGCATGATTCAGCTCTTTGCCAAATTGATCAACATATCCCGATTGAATTGAAAATTCAAGTGGACGGTAGGAAGTGTGACATCAAACATATTTTCACTTTCAATTTGATTCAGATTATTGAAACAGGGGCTCTGGAGCTCCCAGGGAAGGACATCACTTCCTGTCTCTCATACTAGGTGAAGATAGTCTAATGGGCACAGCAGACACTGATTGGATAGTAAACAGCTCCAACTAAGATTCTTGCTGAAATAATTCCCAGGAAAGACAGAATGAGCAGAACAGAAAGCAGAATAAAGGGATTCTTCATATATCTACTATATAGAAACCTGACATTGTAAATGCCTATTTATATATGTCATAGCCAGGGCTCATTTAGTATAGGAGAGACAAGACTGGTAATGACCCTGATCCAGAAAATAAACAGACCCCACTGGCAAGTCCAAGCAGCTGGCAGCAATGAGTATTCCAGATAGGTGGGCCCTCAGTATCAAGAACTGGCAGACAGCAATGCGCAGATAACTTGGCAGGGAGTTTGCCATTTGGTCTAGTATAGTTGAAGAATGCTTGATGTGAAGTTTAAAGATAGCTGTGAGAGCATAGGCTAGGGATTCCTAATCTGGGATATACATACATACATATACATACATATCTATATCTATCTATCTATCTATCTCATCAAGGGGTATGAGAAACTTGTCAAGAGAGTATAGTGACTCTTTGGTAAATAACATTACTTATATTTATACATAGTTAAATTTATATATATCGCGTTATGTATAATATATGATATATAACTATATTGCTTATATTATTATATTATTAACATGGGATAATATATTAGTAGTGGGGAAATTACATTTAACTATTTTATAATATTAAAAATGTTAAGTACCAAATAAAGTCATATATGAAAAATTAATATTTATTTTATTTTTAATGCAAATTAGAATAAACTCTAGGATTTATTTCCTTCCATATTTCATATAGAGTAGGGTATATGGGAAGGTTTTATTGAAAACAACGAGGTATTGAGACTGAAAAAAAGTTGAAAAACCTTACCACAGGGAAGTTACATAATTTCCTAAAGCCTTAGTTTCCTCTTCTGAAAAACTGAGGAAAAGAATGCTTGTGCCATTTGCAGGTTTGTTTTGAGAAAGACATTTTGCAAAATGATGCATGGTATACATATGAACAATATCATTATTATAGCAGGCTGGTAGTCAGCTTCAGGCAAGTCTAGCATTGTGTAGAGTGATCCAGTCATGAGGGCTGTTGTTCAGATGCAAAGATCTACTTCTTGAGAGAACTGCAGAGGTCAAGTGGCAGAGGGGGAAAATGACAAAGCAAGATCTTTGGAGTAACTAGAAGAGGCAGGGAATCAAAGCAGGGACTGAGATACTTGAATTGGGGACTTTGGAAACTCAGAGTGAAGTAAATTGCTTTTCATCTCCCAGATTAGGTGAGGATAGTAGCTTTGGCAAAAAGCAAACAAAAGACCCACAAAACCCCCCCAAAACAAAAAACAAAAAACCAGATGACAACAAAACCAATCGGCCAGTAAGTAGCTCCATCTAAGACTTTCAGGTGTAGTATATTTTATTTTCCCTGCCTAAGGTTCACTTTGGAGCAGGTCAATTCAACTAAGCAATTTGACTAAAACCATGTCACTTAATGGTCAATTCAGACAGTATTGTTAAGAGTTTTTGTGTTATTATCACTTCCCTCATTTTTAGCATTTGAGAAGCAAGGTAGCTTCATGGATCATGAACTAGTTTGTAAGATCTGAGTTCAAATCCCATCTCAGACATTTACTATCTGTGTGACTATATGGATAAAGTCAATTTAGCTCTCCGAGTCTCAATTTCCTCGTTTGTGGGCTAAGAGTATCTGTACTCCCTACCTCACAGGGTCACAGAGCTATTGTAAGGTTTAAATGAGATACTGTATGAAAAAAATTATGTAATTGTATGCAATTTCTACATAAATGCCAGATATTATTATTTAACCCCTTGTTGTTTTTTTTGAGGAGGGAAGGTAGGGCAATTGGGTTAAAGTGACTTGCCCAAGGTCACATGGCTAGTTTTGTGTTAAGTATCTGAGGCTGGATTTGAACTCAGGTCCTTCTGACTCCAGGGTTGGTGCTCTATTCACTGCACCACCTAGCTACCCCTTAACCTGTTTTTAGTGGTTTTAGTCCCTACACAATTTTCATTTCATTATTTGTGTTTTTTTTTTCTTTCTTCTTCTGCATTTGTGAATTTTGAAACCTGCTTCTTACCCACTCTAGTCACCTCTACTGGCTGACCCCCCTCTTCCTTTTCATTTCTGCCTTCTGGTTTCATTTAAATTTCATCTAAAATCCCACTTTCTGCAAGAAGTCTTTCCCAATTCTCCTCAGTGCTAATAGCCTCCCTTTGAAAGTACTTATAACTTTCTCTTTCCCTTTCCCCTCTCCCTTCTCTCTCTCTCTCTCTCTCTCTCTCTCTCTCTCTCTCTCTCTCTCTCTCTCTCTCTCTCTCTCTCCTCTATATGTATATATTACATATATCATATTACTACATAAATATAAATACACAATCATATACATATATGCATTACATGTTTGCAAGTTGTCTCCACCTTTAGAGAATAAGTTCCTTGAAGTAAGGATTGTTTTTGCCTTTCTTCATATCCCCTGCACTTAGCACAGTTCCTGGTATATAGTAAATGCTTAATCAATGCTTTTTGACTTGGTATTTTTCCCCCCAAACTAAGAAAGTACTTCAAACAAGATGTCTTGCAGCTTTCACTAAAGTCTTGCCCAGGTGCTAATAGAAACAGGAGACTCAGTCACAGCCCAAAGGGATCAAAATAAAGAGTTTAGTCTTTTAGGGTCAAGTATCAGAGCAGTAGGAATTAAGCCAAGAACAGAAAGTCCAAGCAAAGCAGAGTGAAGGGGAGCAGCCAGTGTTTATCCAAGGAGAACAGAGCTAGGTAACTAAGATTCAATGTCAAGGACAGCGGAGGCCTATTATTGAAAGGCTCCATCTCATATACATTAGTTCCCAGAAACTGAACAAGAACTGGGGTTTATTTGCTAGGAGTTGCTCCATGGAGAGATGGAGGCCGCAGCTGGATTTGATTTGCACCCTCAGTGACTTCAGAGAAGGGTCTTGCCACAAAGACCTCCAAAATCCATCAGAGCCCTGGAACAACAATGGCTGATTATTTGTGGCTGAACTGATGTTTACATTGTCTCCTGCTAGATCCCTGGGATTGGCCTATAGTAAAAAAGGAAAGTATAAAGTCTTTCTACAGGGTTATTTGTACAATGAAAATAGGTTAGTACCAGATTTTCATTTTTTTAAACAGAGGAGGAAAGAAAGAACAATTCAAAACTCGAGTTGTAATGGAGATGGAGATTGCTGTGGGCCACTAGGGTGAAGGCAATGGCAATGGCCTTGAAGCTCAGCTGAAACTGAGAATATAATTGCAGATATTTGCGAATCTGTGATAAGCAATACACAGGAACATGTATTTTGCATTGTAGCTGGTCAGGTCACTAAAACTCAGCTCCCAGCTGTGTCTAATGTGAAAGAAATAATCAGAAGAATTTGAACAGAAGAACAAGTTAGTTCCCTTATCCCAAGTCACTCCAAGTCTGCTTCTAGAGTTCCCCTCCCCATTTCTATTTTTAAAAAATAAGTTTTTATTAAAATAGTTTGCATTTATATCACTCAGATTTCCCCATGTCCCTCACCCTCCCAGTGAGTAATCTCTTCTATAAAATAATTTTTTTGGGTCTTTTTGAAGGGGGGAAGGCAGGGCAATTGGACTTACTCCCACAGCTAGTAAGTGTTAAGTGTCTGAAGTTGAGGTTGGATTTGAACTAAGGTCCTCCTGACTCCAAGGGCTGGTGCTCTATTCACTGCGCCACCTTGCTGCCCTATTAAAATTTTTTTTAAAAAAGGGAAAAGAGGAAGAAAAAAATTCATAGCAAAATTAATCAATATGTAAAAAATTGGACATGATATGTTATATTCCCCACCCATGGACCCTTACCTTTGCAAAGGAATTGGGGGAAGTATATTATCATACCTATTCTTCAGAACCAAGCTTGCTCTTTGTAATTTTTAATCACAATTATTTTTGACTGTTTTGTGGTTATTCTTTTAAGTTACATTGTTGTAGTCATCGATGTTGGTTTCTTGGTTCTGCTTACTTCATTTTGCATCAGTTCACGTAAGTCTTTCCTTGCCTTTCTGTATCCATCATATTTATTTCTTTTAACATAGAATAGGGGTGGAGAACCTGCAGCCTCTAGGCCGAACAAGGTCTTCTAGGTCCTTGGATATGGCTTTTTGACTGAGTCCATGTTTTACAGAACAAATCGTCTTATTAAGGAGATTTGTTCTGTGAAGTTTGGATTCAGTCAAGGGGTCACACTTGAGGACCTAGGAGTCACATGTGGCTTTGAAGCTATAGGTTCCTCACCCCTGGCATAGAATATTTCATTACATTCATGGTTCATATTTTGTTTACAATCATTCTTCAATTGATATACATCAGTTTTGTTTCCTCTTCTTTACTACCACCAGAAGTGTTGTTGCAAATGCTATAGATAATTTGTTATAAATATTTTGGTATATATGGAGCCTTTCCTTTTTCCAGTGACCTCTTGAGTCATAAGCCTAGCATTAAAATGTCTAGGTCAGGGGCGGCTAGGTGGTGCAGTGAGTAGAGCGCCGGCCCTGGAGTCAGAAGGACCTGAGTTCGGATCCGGCCTCAGACACTTATCCCACACAAACAAAAACCTAGCCGTGTGACCTTGGCCAAGTTACTTAACCCCAATTGCCCTAAAAGGGGCGGCTAGGTGGCGCAGTGAGTAAGAGCGCCGGCCTCGGAGTTGGGATGACCCGAGATCAAATCCGGTCTCAGAAAATGAGCACCCACACATAAATAATGACTAGCCTGTAACCTTGAGCAAGTTACTTAACCCCAATTGCTTAAAAAAAAAAGTCTAGGTCAAGGGTCATGTACATTTTAGTTACTTGTATTAATGCTTGTATTAATTCATAGCTTCACCAACAATGCATTGATGTGCTAATCTTTTAACTGGCAATATTTAATTTTTAATTGGCAAAATTTAATTAGTTTAATTTAGTCTTTAATTTAATAACCTCTTCAACACTAAATATTATTCCCATCTTTTGTCATCTTTGTTAATTTGCCAGATATAAGGCAAAAGTTTTGATGGATACTTTTCTAATTATCAGTAATTTCTGGCATTCTTTCATATGGTTGTTAAAAATATTCAACTTTTCTTTTGAAAATTATTTGTTTATATCCTTTGATCACTTGTCTCTTGGGGAACCTAATACCCTCTCTGTGTATAATTTCCTGGGTCCTCAGGATCTCTGCAGAAGCAACAAAATAAGTAAGATTTTTTGAGCCACATATGCATTGAGAAAAGCAACACAGAAGCAACCCCTCTCATCTTGAAAGACATATCTAGATTGTACAGAAAACCTAGAGGAGGTTGTGTTTGATTTTAAACTATTGGTATGCCATTTGGGGGCAGCTTCCTTTCTGTCCTGCCACTGTTTGAGATGGGAAATAAGAGCTCACATTTATGAAGCACTTCAAACCTTGCAAAGTTACTAATCAGAAAAAAAAAAGACCCAGCAACACACTCACAGAGAAAACAAACAAACCAATAAGCAAAAAGGCTTTTGCAGGGACTACAACCACTCTATCATGTAGGAAATGTTGTAATTTTATAAATGCTTTGTATTAGAAATATGAATTTTAGACAATTGTGTCATTAGGCAAATGGGTTCCCAGCAGGTAGTTTGAATTGAAGGTAGGAAAGTGACCGGATCTATGGGCATTGGAGGGGCTTGGGGACAGGAATACAGAGAAGTCATTATAATATGTTCCTGAGGGAATATTAGATACTTTATTTACACAAAAAGTATTATGTAGGTAAGAGTCCTTTTCAGGATAGAATTTTTTTTTTTTGTTATTTTGTTTTTAGCATACTGAGTATATGACAAATGATTCTATTAAACAATTCTATAATTGTTTTTAATGAGTACTACATATAGCGTTTCTATTATTAATATAAAGCTTTTTGAAAGAAAATAATGTTATTCCTTAGAGAATTTCTCTGAAGTCTATGACTCTGCCCGGGGGTCATAAACTGCCAGTGTGTGTCATCTAGTGGCCAAACTTCATAATTGCATCTGCACAGTTAACAAGACATCCTCTGTCTTGCTACCCATCACTACAGTTGGATGCCTCTGATGCCCCCTTGGGCTGTGGAGATCATCCCAGGTTACTGTAAGCTGCGTTGGTGAATTGCAGGGTCCTATTAAGCTGGAAAGACTTCAAGTGAAAGTTTAGTGATAAACAGAAGTGGGCTAAATTCATGAAGATGACTGACAAGTGGTTTTAGCCAAATTTCATCTATCAAGGTATGGAGAAGTTGAAATTTAGGTGCAATTTCCCTACTACTTATTTCCAGCTAGATGACCAGTAGGCTTCTTCAGCGCAACATGTCCAAAATAGAACTCCTTATCTTTCCTCCTAAATCTGTACCTCTTCTAATATTTATATAAAGGCCTTCAAATCCATTAGGTTTGCAAACTTGGGGTCATCCTAGAATTTTTCCTCTGCTTTCACCTTTATATTCAATCTGTTGCTCTTTCTTATTTCTTCTGCTTCTTTGATATTATCTGCATCTATCCCCCGCCCTTTACTCACATAGCTACCACCCTCATTCAGGCCCAACTGATTGCTCACCTGGACTATTGTGATCATCTTCCTGCTTGGTCTTTCCACTCTACATGCCATTTTCCACAAGTCTGCCAAAGTGATAGAGCTACAGCTCTGACCATATCACGTCCCTACACAAAAACCCCCTATGGTTCCGTCTTGTCTCAAGGTTAAAATGTAAATTATTCTTTTTAGCTTTTAAAGCCCCATTCTGCCTCATATTTCTAGGCTTATTCTACATTATCCTTCTTTATGCACTCTATGTCCTAATCAAACTGAACTGTTTGCTGTTCCCTATAGGTGATGTTCCATCTCCCATCTCTGTGCCTTTATATGTAGAGTCCAAGCCTGGAATGTGTGGTTTATTTCCACCTTTACCTGATGGAATATTTAGCTTCTTTCAAGATTCAGCTTAAGAAATAACTCCTACACTAGGTTTATCCCTCCAGGTGCTAGTGCCCTCCTCCACAGATGGTACTTTCTCTTTACTATAGCATCCCTTCTGGGCGACTTCCTTGTCATCCCAGAATTTAGGTGTTAGATTCTCAAGACGCTGGTTTCTCCTATTAGTCTATATAAATGTGCGGCAGGGGAAAAATACAGAAGCAATCTATACCTGGAGGGCAAATTAATTCTTCCTCCTCCCACCAGTAGAACTGAGACTACTCCTAAGATCTTGGGATCTCATAAGCCCATAAGTGAGCTTTCATTTTAGCTTTATTTATTTAAAGATTGATCTAACCTTTTTTTTTTTTCTTTTTGGAGGGGGGAAGGCAGGGCAAATGGGGTTAAGTGACTTGCCCAAGGTCACATGGCCAGTAAGTGTCAAGTATCAAATCTGAGGTCAGATTTGAACTCAGGTCCTCCAGACTCCAGGGCCAGTGCGCTATTCACTGTGCCACCTAGTCACGCCAATCTATCCTTCTTAGAATCAGATTGCCGTGATACTTCTTGGCCATTTCTAAACTATACCTCCTAAACTTTGAACTTCTTCCTCTTCTCACCATCAGAACCTGGATTCTGATCCCAGCACTCAGCACTGTGAGCATTCATCACACCTCTTTCCAGATCATTTCCATTCATTCATTCAATCATTCATTCATTCACTGACTGCCTCTGTTGGCACTCATGTGCATATGAATATTAGAGGCACAAGATACATAAAGGTTTCCTAACCCCAAGTTCCTGCCCCCAAGCATCTCTTTCCACTATCTTAGGCCACCCCAGATCTGCATTATGGTGCTAGAAAACCTGCGGGATTCGTGGTCTTGGGTTCTAATTCTAGCCCTGCAACTATTCCTTTTGTAAATTGCTTAACTTTTTGGGGCTTAATTTCCTCATCTGTAAAATGAACGGCAGATTGGACCAGATGACAGCAAAGTGAAATTAAACCTATGATCCTTATGACCTACCTCCCCAACAGAACCGTTGTGAGAAAAGTGTTTTATAAACTGAAACATGATAGACATGAGCAATACCATCTGGAAGGGTTCCTCACACAGCTTGCAGGGAGAAGATGCTGTCTTCCAACTGTGCCTGCCACCTCCCACCCATATCCTGCCACTACATGGGTGAATTTCATTGACTTAGGTTGATGCCATTTAACCAATCTGATACCATTAAAATGGCAATGGTTGAGGAATCGGGAACCCTGGATTCCAGTCTCAGTATTGCCATTAAGTACCTGTGAAACCTTGAGCCCTGACCCACACTTTGCATTATGTGAAATGAGAGTATTGGACTAATGAATCTCAAAGCTTCCAGCTCTGAAATTCTGCAACTCTATGACTAAAGCCCTTGAGGAAAATAAATAGACAATTTTCTAATGTAAGGGGGTGGTGATTTTCCCCCTTAGAAACACTTTTGACATTTTGGAGATTAAGATTTGATGTTACTTTGTGGCAGAGATGCATCATAAGCCATCAATTCCAATACTCAGGAAACTAGTATTACAACAGAACCACTTAGCACATTATTATCTGACCCAGAGAATCTGCAAAACATGACCTCTATCAAGTCATCTTGTATGAGCACTTTATGCTCCCATCTGCTGTATCACCATCTGCCTTCTTGTACAAATTATGAGGATTATGTAGTTATTTATGTTATCTTTTGTTGCAAATCAATTGCAAGAGAAAACCCACTTCATTAAAGCAATGAATAATAGGAGTAAAAAGTCATCATCAGATCTGAGAGGAATTTTCTTTATAATTCTCCCTATTAAATATAGACCTTTGAGGAATATGAGTCAGCTGGTTACTTAATGTGGCAATATTTTGTTTGGATTCTATTAAGGTAATATAAAAAAGAAAATTATACAAAGAATACAATATTGGTGTGTTACATCTTCTCCAGTGTGAAGATACTTCTTAGGTGCTCAATAAATAAAGAATCAATGCAATAGCAAAATGACATAATAATAATGTCACAGGTGTTCATATATTAAAACAAAACGCACAACAATCACAATCCACACATAAATCTAGGTCACATAGGCCAAGTAATGTACTCAATATCCCTGGGGTAGAATGGACACACACTTACAAGATCTTACCAAGGAGGCCTGTTAGTGCATCAAACCCATGCTCTCAGAGTAAGTCACAACTTGGGAACTGTAAACTTTGGTATCTTTTTTCTGTATCATGAACTGTTTCTTGGTAATTAATAATAATAGTGATAAATGAGGATTTATATAGTGCTTTATGATATGCAAAGAATCTTACCAATATTGTCTCATTTTATCCTCACAATAACTTGGGGAGAAAGGTACTATTATTAACTTCATTTTAAAAATGGGGAAAATGAGGCAGCAAGCTATTAAATCACTTGCCCAGGATCACACAGCTAATAGGTGTGTGTCTGAAATTTTCCTCACACTTTCTTGTCTCCTGTGTTGACTAGGTGCTTCCATTTCCAAACTAGATAACGTACTGAGAGACTTCTCTAATTCTATGCTTCCGATCTGCTCCTCATCTCAACCAGACTTACATCTCAAAAGCAACCAAAAAAAAAAAAAAAGCTATCTTTTCTAGTATCAAACTTGGCTGATGCAGTTCTGGAATCTGTCCCTTTACCTGTCTTTCTCTCCTTTCATTTTCAGGGTTCAAATTCTAATCAGATGAAATTAATTTGTTTCATAATCATACTAAAAGTCTCTATTTCTTCCATATGTAACAGCTTTTCATTCAAAACTCATTCAGTCCCTTAAAATTTGAAATCAGAGAACAACTGCTCCAGAGCTTAGATAATCTCTCTTAGAACCTTGAGCAAAGCTTAAGTCAACAGTATATCACATTTAAGTAAGTCTTCAGTAGGTCTTGATTGATTCTCAAAGACTTTCTTCACTATGTAGAATTTTGAATAGAATTTTTCCAATGAAATAATTTTCATATAAATTTGTAATGGAGCTAGCAATTCTACTTTCTCATGACACTATTTTAAGTTTTTTTTAAAACTCCTTTAAAAATATTGAACACTAATTATATTTTACCCTAAGGAGGAAAGTTGTATAAAATATGTCTTTCAGCATTTTTTATGTTTCCATGATTGAACCAATAATATATCTTGAATATAAAGTAAAAAAAGATAAAAGTTAATTATTGTGAGACATTTTGATGCCTTTTCCCTAAAAGTACATTTTTGTTATTATTTAATATTATTAAAAATTGAACCAAGTTGTTGCCTAGTAGAAGGTCTAATAGGGGTGGGGAACTTATGACCCTGAGGTCACATGTGGCACAGAAGTCCTCAAGTGTAGCCCTTTGATTGAATCCAAAATCCCCTCAATAAGAGGACTTGTTCTGTGAAGTTTGGATTCAATCAAAAGGCCACACTTGAAGACCTACAGCGCCACATGTGGCCTCAAGGCTGTAGGTTCCCCTGGCTAGGGAATCAGATGTGCATCTAAAATTGGGATCTCAGAGAACATCTAGTCCAGCCCTTTCTTTTTATAGATGAGAAAACTGAACCTCAGAGAGGATAAATGACTTTCTCTGAGTCACACAAGCAATATGTAACAGAATTAGGTTTCAAATCAAGGCCTTTTGACTCTAAGTCCAATGTTCTTTCCATTATACTCAGTGAGGCTACTTTGCTTCCAATGAGGAGACTACAAAATCTAAAGCTTGATTTGTAGGCCTTGAGTAGAAGGTCTAAGTAATAATGTCTAATTTTTACAGGCCTTTGCTTTACTCTATGATACCTTCATATGCATCATCTTTTACAGCCTCACAATAATACTGGGAGGTGTTCAACAATTCAATTCAGCAAACATTTCTTAAATGCTCCTTTTTGGGGACATAGTATTAACTTCTGGGAATACAAAAACAAAAATAAACAATCCTTGATCTCAAGGATCTTATATGCTATACACATAAAAGTGAATTAAATAACACATATGCATACATATTGGACTGGATCAGTGATTTAGTTGGTGTATTGCAAGGAAAACCCAAAATACATACAAAATTAATACAATGTAATTTCAGAGGTAGAGCTGGCAATTTAGGGAATTAGGATAGGTCTCTCATGGTGTCAGGATGTGGTTGGTGGAACCAAAGCAGAACTTTGAAGGAAGCTAGGAATTCCAAGATATGGAGGTGAATAGAGAGTTCATTGCAGGCATTGAAGACTACCTCGGTAAAGGCATGAATGTAGGTAAGGGAATGAAAGAACAAAAGGATCAGTTTGACTAGCATATAGAGTGATGGACAGGCATAATTCATAATCAGCTGGGAAGGTAGGCTGGATTTGATTGAAAAAAGTCTTAAGTGACCAAAAGAGAAATTTGTATTTTAGTCTAAAGATATTAAGTGTCTACTGGAGCTTTGTGAGCAGTGGGTGACATGTTCTGACTTGTGATTTAGGAACATCAGTTTGGCAGGTACATAGAAGGTAGATTGGAGAGGACAGATTGCAGCCAGAGAGAACAATTAGGCTATTGCAATACTCCAGGTGAGTGGTTATGAGGACCTGAATTAGAGTGGTGATTGTGTAAGTGGGTGACTGCCAAAGGTTTTGTGGAAATAGACTACACAAGACTTGGCAGCTGACTGAATACTGGGGTAGAGTTAGAGTCCGTGAAGAGTCAAGGATAATCCTGAACTAGGTGACTGGAGGAAAAGTAAAAAATGAAATGTTTCCACCCTCAAGGAGATTATATTCTATCAGAAGAAAAAAGTAGACACAAATAAATAAAATACAAAGTAATGTAAAGTAATTCCAAGATAGAGAGAATGCCAGTAACTAGGGAGATGAGGAGAAATCTCATGTGGAAGGCAGCACTTGAACTATACTGTGATTTGGAGGTGAAAAGGGAATGCATTATAAGTAGTCTCTACATTTTGCTAATGAGGAAACTGAGTCTCAGAGAAGCTGTTAATGTTCCTTGTCTTGTGATAGTCCAGTTGTAAGTGGCTTACTTTTGGTATGCTATGGGGTAGAAAGCTTGAATTCCCAGAGGGCAGAAAGATAGAAAATCACTAGGGTTGGGAGTTGGAGGTGGGGAATGATTCCCAAACCCTCTTTCACAACTTTGTCCAACACCAGTCCTCCTTGACAAAGAGGCAAGAACAATTCTCCTCCCTCCTCTCACCTCAGTTTCCTATCCTGCCTCATCTCATCTCTTCTGGAAAAGTATAAAAATGTTGGTTAACTTATAGATTGTCATAATTATAATGATAACAATAATTAATAATAATAACAAAATAGTAGCTAGCATTTCTATAGTACCTTGAGATTTACAAATCTTTAAAAAATAGGATCTTATTTTATCCTCACAACAAACTTGGGAAGTAGGTATTATCCGAATTTTTCAGATGAGAAAACTGAGGCAGAAAGTGGTTATGTGACTTATCCAGAGTCACAATGCTAGTAAGCTAGTTAATGTTTGAGACTGGATTTGAACTCTAGTTGTCCTAACTCTGGGTTCTGCATTCTATCCATTGTGGCAAATAGCTGAAGGTAACATCTAATTTTTCTCTGGGGCAGTCTGATTCTGAACACTGTGTGTAGGAGTTTTGAAAGGGAGAAAATATTTTAACATTGTATTTTGTGGTTAAAAACCTATCCACTGGGGTGGCTAGGTGGCGCAGTGAATAGAGCGCCGGCCCTGGAATCAGAAGGACCTGAGTTCGGAGCCGGCCTCCGACACTTAATCCGCACAAACAAAAACCTAGCCGTGTAACCTTGGGCAAGTTACTTAACCCCAATTGCCCTAAAAAAGGGGCGGCTAGGTGGAGCGCCGGCCTCTGAGTTTGGATGACCCGAGATCAGATCCGGCCTCAGAAAATGAGCACCCACGCATAAATCAAATGACTAGCCGTGTAACCTTGAGCAAGTTACTTAACCCCAATTTCTTTATAAAAACAAACAAACAAAAAAAAAAAACCAAAAAAAACCTATCCACTTATTTTTGGAAAGTGACTGTTAGATCTACTCAGAAATAATTTGGTTTTCTTTTTCATCAGACCAATATTTTATATGGGAATATTTTACACAAGAGAAAAAAACAACACTGGTAACATTTGTCCTCTTCTGGAAGAGATTGCTTCCAGGAGTTCTGAAGTGTTCATTCTCCGTAGAATCACAAAATGAAAGGGCACATTAGGTCACCCGATCCTGCCCCAGGCTTACGTAACTCACCCAAACTCACTTAAGCTTTCCTTTAGTAAATTGGGGCATAAATCTCATTGTGGGTGATGAGATAGCTAGAGGAAGGACATGGTTGATCTTAAAATATAGTAAAAAACCTCCCAACAATTTAAAATAGAATAGTTCAAGCACAATATTGGCTTTGGAACAATATAATTAAGGATAGTGTTAGTGTATTTAATTAAAAGGTAATTTGTAATAAATATACACCTACACAAGTATATAGGAATTTGTTATATGTACAGGTACATAGGCAGCTAGGTGGTGTTGTGGATAGATTGTGGACCCAGAGTCAAGAAAATCTGAGTTGAAATTCGGCCTCAGACACCAACTAGTTGTGTGACCTTGGGCAAGTCACTAACCTCTTTATGCCTCAGTTTCCTTATCTGTAAAATGGGAATTAAGGAAGCACCTGATTTCCAGGATTGCTGTAAGGATCAAATTGTAGAGCACCTTGCAAACCTTAGACCTTTATATAAATGCGAGCTATTAAGTACGTCAGGCAATAAACATTTGTTAAGTGCCTACTGTGTGTTAGACACTGTGCTAAGGGCTGGGAATATGAAAAGAAGCAAAAGAAATTCCTCATCCTCAATGACTTCTTAATCTAGGGAGACAACAAGCAAACAGATGTGTATAAACAAGCTATTTACGGAATATATAGGAAATAACGAAGAGATAGAAAGCATTAGAATTAAGAGGGGCTGGGAAAGACATCTTGTAAAGATGGGGTTTCAGTTGAGACCTGAAGGAAGTCAGAGATGCTAGTAGTTAGAATGGAGGAGGGAGAACATTGTAGGCATGGGGGACAGCCAGCCAGAGAGAATACTTGGAGCCTAGAAATGGAAGGTCTTGTTTATAGAAAAGCAAGGAGGCCAGTGTCATTGGATTGAAGAGCACGTGGCATAGATGCAGTGCTTCTTAAAATGTGGTTGTGACCCCATGTGCGGTTGAGAAACATTGGGCAATAATAAAAAGTTTCTGAACATGCGATGAACAAAAATTAATTAAAGCCAAACACAAAGAATCCGAGGTGTTTCTGACACCTGTTGTCCACGTTGCATTATGCAACTTCCCTGCAGCCTTGGTTCCGAGCACAAAACATGCACACTATGCACTGTGAATGCCCTCATGCCACTCAATGCCAATGAATACTGCTGAAACAGGAAAAGGGGTCCCCAGTAGAAAAAGTTTTAGAAGCCCTAGAATGTTTGATCTGCCCAGAAATAATTTGGTTTTCTTTGTCATCAGACTAATATTAATTAACATTCACGGCCCAGAATAAGGTGTAAAAAGACTGGAAAGGTAGGAGAGTGTTGGGTTATAAAGTGCTTTGAGTGCCAAATAGAGGACTTTGTATTTGATCATGGAAGCCACTGGAATTAATTGATCAGTGAGGTAACATAGTATGACCGGTACTTTAGGAAAATCACTTTGGTGGCTAAATGAATTGGAATTGGAGAGAGTCTTGAGGCAGGGAGACCAACCCGCAGTCTATTGCAGTCTCCAGGTATGAGATGATGAGGGCCTGCACAAGAATGGTAGCAGTGTCAGGGGAAAGAAGGGAGCATATTGGAGAAATATTGCTAAGGTGAGATCGACAGACCTTGGCAACAGCTTGCATATGAGAGGTGAGAGATAGGAAGGAGTCCAGGCTGACACCTAAGTTTCAAACCGGAGGGATAAGGAAGATGGCATTGTGATGATTTATATAATTATATAGATTAGGAAATCCAATCACTTGTATTTACATAACTATAGCAATAGAGTATAATTTACGGATAGTTATACTATGGTTTCAGGTATGGTCAAGTGAGAGAATATGTTTTCTGAGGATCTGTCTAGTTTTGTACTAATAGTGGCATATGATATTGGCTCAGCTCCAGTAGTCTGGCTGCTTAGCAAAATATTCTTACATAGTGATAGATACTTACATAGATGTACTCTCTATATTAAAAAAAAAATGCTCTGTATCCCATTTGTATAGTACAAGAGGCTACAATAGAACTGCTCCTTCTGTTCTTACACTGCCAACATCTAAATGTAGTCTTAACTTGGATCATAACCCATAATCACATAGAATGACACATCTTCAGAAGTGGTGTAAATTTGATTTACGTATTATGAGAAGCTCAAGTGTGTTTGAGCTAATGTTCTGCCTAATGCAATCTAGTGCTTCGTTATCAGTACATCATCAACTCATCATTCTGCCCATGATGTAATATAAATGGATAAACCTCTAGTGCTGGCTAGATCACCCGAGGATTGCCCTTCTACCCCCCTGGGGATTACCACTGTAGACAAAGGGCAGACAGCTGGTCCTCATATATCAATAAGACAGTTGTTATTTGCTTTGCACTTATACAATATACTGGCATGGGGTAGGGCTTGTGAACATTCAGCTGGACTTTGTTAAAAAAAATGAACAGTCTTTACTAGGTTTCATGATGAAATACATAGTAAATGGGGATAGAAAAAGAATGTTGTTTAATATATCTAGCCAAGTTCTGCATTTAACAAGGCAACTCCTCAGTCATGACTCTTAAAAGTACAGGCATTGAGAGGTGAACATTGTAGATTTAAAAATATCTTCCATCGTTGCTCAAAAATGATATTGCTCCCTCCATCCCCAATTTCTTCAGAACAACTATTTTTTCCCTGCTAATTACATTCTGTAGTTGGCAAATTTTATTTGGTTTATAATCAGCATTCCAGCAACCAATGGCTTCAGATACACCTTCCCTTTCACTTTTTTACTGCCTTAGAAATAATGAGTTTGTCATGATCAGTTTTGCTTTGGGATATAGAATACTGGAGAGAATTGGAATATTTTTGAAATTTGACAAAGCCTTCCTTGATATGTAGGTTTTAGTAGTGTTGCTTTCTCAAGCTATCTACACATAAATAGGCAAATATTAAAACAAGAGGTTTAAGTCACTTTAACTTTTCAGGTTCAAGAGTCAGTTGGAAACTCCTGAGTCAATGCTAGTTCTATGCCCTTCCAAATGCTCACATTTGCTCAGTTTAAACATAGTCAATCTGGACTTTTCCAGTGAGTATTTCTTGTCAAAATAGTGCCATAGTATAAAAAAAGATTTCATTGAGACAGCTTCGCCAAAAAGTATCTAATAGTTTCTATGCATTCTATTCATAGTAAATTGAATAATATTGAGCCCTTGTAAATGCTGCTACATAGATTGCCCAGTGATACCTCTATGACTTTAACGCAAGCATATAGACTAGCTCAGATTTAAAATCTCGGGATAACATATATGACATCAGACCAAGACAAAAAGAAAACATTGCATATAGGTGGATAACCATGATAATGATTCATTGTTGACATTGATATACTTTGCAAATTAATTAACATGCATAGTTTCATTTGATCTTTACATTTGGGCAAGACAAATACTACAGATACTCCCATTTTACAGATGAGAAAAACAGATGTTAGGAAGTTTATAACTGATTGGCTTAAAGTGGCACAACTAGAAAATGGCCAACATGGGAGTCCAACCAAGGACCCCTGGCTTAAAATCCAGTGGTTTTCAAAATTATTATTATTTACTACTTACAACTGCCTTCTTGAAAATATTGAAAATGTAGTTCATGTTTCTAGTAGAGTGACAGTCTGAATCACTCTCTAAATATTGCATCCTTTTTAGGGTACTACCAAGCAAGGAAACACAGCTGGTAATATTTTTATGGGGACAGTAAGATATTTTTGTGGGTCTGAAAATCTTTTGCAATCTGCAAAGATAATTTAAACCCTGTATCACAAAAAGGACAGTGGATATCTATTTTAATTTTGCCATTTTAACTTACTAAGATAATGGAAATAAGGATGAAGATCTGAAACAAAAATGATTGCATATAACTTTTGAATTTGAATGATTATGAATAGACATGGAAATAGACAACAAAGGTACACTTCTTTGACAAGTATATGCTGCCAAAAACACAAAGTGCAGTTTGTCCTTTATCTCCCATAATCCCTTTAGTTTGTCTAGTTTGTAAGGGATGGTCCTCAATTAGTTGTGTTATGTTTCCTCTTGCTTGCTAAGCATTTTTGGTCAAACAAGTAATGCCAGAGTCCCACAATTAGATCAAAAGATCAATCCTAATGTACCATTTTCTCCTCACCCTCCTGCTGTAATAAAGTGGCTGCAGTTCTCCAGGGGACAACTCAAAATCCTAGGACTGATATTTCTAAATTAGCTGACTCTCTGACCTTGCTGGTAATTGCGTTAGTTTATCAATGTTCCACACAATTTATTACTCTCCAATATGTACCAAAGTGTTTATCTCTCAACACTAACAATATTAAAAAATCTAAACTATCTATTGCTGCACAAAGAGGCAGCCATTCATTAGGGAAAATGCATAAATAAGTGGACAATGTCACATAATTGGCCCCCAGCACTGCACAGTTTAGACTCAGAATTGTAGAAAGGCAGCTGCTGCCTTTCTTTGCTTATTCAGAACCTTATTCATGGGATCCTGGAAAGCAGAGAAATCAAGTCTTTTCCCCTTTAGCCACCCCCAGCCCTGTCTCTCCCCATATCTCCCTCCCCAACTTTTTGGTAATACCAGGATGAACTAGAGCTTTCTCAGGTACTAATCTAATGACATTTTTCTAGCAAAGAGAAATGGAGCTGATAAAGGCTTATCAAAGCATTTAAAAGTCATTTGGGTACATTGATCAAAAATCACTTTGAAATGAAACATTAAATTTAGATGGCCAAAAAAAAAAGCGTTAAATTCATGGGATCTGATTTTTACATGAAGAAAACAAATGGCAACTATTCACTAACCTTCTCATTTTGATCACTCAGTTATATATTATTTAAAACTTGACTCCGTGGGGGAAGATAATAAACTATAGGTAAACTTGATTTAAATTTGATGACTTTGGGCACTTTACCCTAAAGTTCTTTAAAAAGAACATTTCACATTTGTAAGGATTATGGAAAGTGGTGTGACTTGGCTATGAACAAAGGCAATGAATGACTCAGGTATAACCAAGAATGATAAAGATCAATTCTGTCCAACTTTAAATAATGGCATGCCTTTTATCTCCCTTAGCCCCCTTTTCAAGGGTTGGCCTGTCCTCTGATATTTTCTGCACAAATTATGTAGGGGAAGAACACTCTGTACATATCCATCTACTTCCTTACCCACACCCCACATGAATAATGGAGTCCCACTTTTGGTCCCCGTCTATCCACAATTTACCTTTGTCTCCTTGACTTACATTTGAAATTCTCAAATGGACAAAAATCAAATAAAAAGAAATTTTAAAATTGAGGCTAAAGAGTTGAGGGCAATTTTTTTTTCTAAATATGTGTATGGTTAACACTTCTTGAAATTCCTGAAATCCTTAAACTATCGCTGAATTTTCAACATTTTATTGGTAACAAGCAATATGATGTCCTTGAGGACATCTGCCAGAAGAATGACTTATTTATTTTGTTTTACAGCTCATTTTAGCTGTAAAGGTAAAGATTCAGCTGAGGAGGAATCTATGAGATGTGTCATCTTTTATGACAGTGGTTCTAAACCAAATCATGCCATTAAAATATTTAAATTCTCTATCTAAGCCTATTCTAGCTACCCCAGACTCGGTACCCTGGTTTTATACAGCTTAGGGAGTGGGAATAGGTACAAGAGAGAGGGAGGAAGCCTATAATTTAGTGGAAGGAGGAAAAGGGGCGGGGGAAGCAGAGGAAGAGTGAGTTTTTTTTTAAGTTTGTAGATTTCTTAAAAAAAAAAACCAAACAAACATTTGTTTTAAAAGTAACAAGCATTTATTTTCTCTCTCCCACTCCCCCCTCATCAAAGTTGAAAAAAAAAAAGATAGCAAACCTTTGTAACAAATTTGCATAGTCAAACAAAAAAACATTATGGATTGGGCAAGATAAAAAATGTATGTCTCATTTTGAAGCTTGAGACCATTCCTTTTTTTTTATCGCAGCTGAGTAGCATGCTTCTTCATCAGTCCTTTGGAAGAGAAAGAAAAAGTTTTAGATTCCAAGAATAAAGTTTTTCAGACTAGTCGACGTTTGTTATAGATTAGCACTGGTAGTTGGAAACCATTGTTTTATGCCTACTCTGGAGCTTTACCTAGTCCTTAGAATCTCAACTATGAAAACTTTATTGTTTTATTAAATACTGTGAATTACCGTTGTCTTGAAAGTGCCCTAAACAGGGCAACTAATTGTTGAAAAGAAGACAGATAATCATCTGCCAAAGACATTGTAAAAGAGATACCTGTAAGGTGTTACAGGCTAAATGAGAGATCTAAAACAGGAGAAAGGTATAAGTGCCTACTATTAGTGCTCCTAGTCTAGCTAATATTAGGTGTCCTATACATGAAAACTGAATGATCAGGATTTAGTAGAGTTGTATGCAGTAAGTTCAGTGTTGCTTTCCAACCTTAAAATTTTAATAATGTAGCCTGGGCCCCCTCAGATATGTACTCTCTAAAAATGACCTTAGGTTAAAGGATGTGCCTTGAGTCAACACCTGTTAAAAATCTTAGCTCACACGCTACCTCTGAACACATTGATTCAGAACACAAAGCATTTAGCCACAGTATAAAAACATAAATCCTCCTCATGTCCTCATACCCCCAAACCCCCAACCCCATCTCCACATTCCAACCACCAGTGGGAAAGGAAAAATGCTTAGTATGTAGGCAGGGGATACGTGTTTCTAGGGTCACATCCCAGTTTTATATTCTCTCTGCCTCTGACACTGCTTCTTGTTCTTTCTTGTATTATAAGCTGCTATTTTATTCTCTTCTGGTTTATGTTCTCTGTTGGGCTATAATTTGCTATACTGTCATCTGCTGCCTCCTTGATGAATTGCTCTCAGCTGGTTCTCTGGTTATCTACTGCAACGTAGCTGTTGTGTGACCTCTTCTATGTTGAAAGGAGTCTGTCAGCTCTTTCAGCTCATGGCCTTGGAGGTTATTGGCTATTTTGTGAATCAGACTCATAGCCACATCCATCCAGTTAGCAAAAATCCCACACTTAAGTTAAAATTTTCTTTTGAGTTGTTTTTTCTTTATTTACCCCCTCCAACACTTCCTAAACTTAGCATGTTATTTTAGTTAGGGTGAATACATTTCTTTTAACTCCATATTGTACCCCAGTGCCTTGCTTGTACCTATGCAAATCAGTCCAGGAGTTTCACTTAGCAAATCTGGATGGACAGAGTACAGTTAATGATTTTTATCCTGCCTTGCTAGCATTAAAATTGCTTTTTCCCTGTGTGTAATGGTAATGTAATTTGAATTTGAAGTTCCTTTTGTAGTGCTAAGCTGAGAGGTACTTAGCACTTAGTAATTAATCAAGCCTCTGTTAAAGAAACAGAAGGTATGAACTATTGTTGACGTAACAAGAAGGGGTTGGCTGAAACAGGAAGCTAATGCTGTGTGTGTGTGTGTGTGTGTGTGTGTGTGTGTGTGTGTGTGTGTGTGTGTGTGTGTGTGTGTGTGTGTGTGTGTGTGTGTGTGTGTGTGTGTGTGTAGAAGTCCCTGCTGGGTCAAACAGATCTTCTTGGAGCAAGTTCTGTGGAGGCAGAAGCTGCCGCCACCTGGGAGGCTAAAGAGGAGCTGGGGAGCCTAAACAGGAAAGCCCCACCCAGGCTGAAGAGAATGATTTTGATTTGGAGAACTTGGATTAAGTGATTTTGATTCTGGGAACCAGATGAAACTTCTGCTGAGTCCGAGGGCCAGCTGGAACTGCCAAAGACTGAGGAAGCATGACTGTGATACTGGTACTTTGTATGAACCCATTTGTGGCTTTGTCGAGCCTTGACTTTCTGGGAACAGAGACTATGAAGAATTTAAAGTGGACTGGACATTGTGAACCTCAGTGTGGAGCAGGATTTGCACAGAGAGTTGGTCAAAGAACTGGAAGCTGTCTGCCTTTGAATCCAGTTGAGTGTTCAGTGGATTCAGGTGGGAGCTTCCTGCCTTGAGTCAAGATGAAAAGACCTCTCTGTGGGTACTGAGTAGTGATGAAATTGTAATTTACTAGTGACCTAGGGGTGGAGGGTCTGTGTATTTTCTGGTGATTTGAATAGTGAATGAAGAAGGATGATTGAATGATTGAGCCTGGAAGGCTAAAGAGGAACTGGGGAGCCTAAACAGGAAAGCCCCACCCAGGCTGAAGAGAATGATTTTGATTTGGAGAACTTGGATGAAGTGATGCTAAAAATTTTTGTATTTATATTCTGTAATTTTAACAGTTATAGAATCCTTTCACAAAATATTCCTATTTGGTGCTCTTAGTAATCATTTGACATAGATCTTACAGGTATTATTGTCCCTTCTTTCTCCTCCACAGTACAGATAGGGCAATTGAAGCTTTAAGAAGTAGATTCAATAGGCACATCTTGCCTTTGTATTTTCATAAATCTTACCAAGAAGATGTGGACAAATATTACACTAGGTGATGAATCAGAATTTAGAGGATAACTCTCAAATGTACGATAAGTCCTATTTAAAATGACCAAAGGATTTAGAACTCTAATATATTTTAAAGATCATCCACTCTTTATATTTATAGCTGAGGAAACTGTAGTTCAAGAGAAAAGTGACTTGCCCAAGGTCACGTGGCTAGTAAGCAGCAGATCTAGGATTCAAGCCCAGGTTTCCAGCCCAATATGATAGAGGAAGTACTTAGAACAACTGTTCCACAAAAGTACAGAGTTGTATCAGAGCCCATTTTCCTAATTTTAGAGATATTACAGAGAAATTTGGAGCTATCTTTTATATACACTCTTTGGCTCTATAATAACCAGACTGAAGACTTGGCACAGCAAAAAACAGTTTCAAGACATCTCAGAAATATCCTTCTAAGACTGGTTTTCTGGACTTCTCTGATTACACCAGATGTTGTCATTAAGCTTAGCATCTCTCAGTAGATAGGGCCTGAGAAATAAATAGTAATAGTAGTAGTAGTAGTAGTAGTAGTAGTAGTAGTAGTAGTAGTAGTAGTAGTAGTAGTAGTAGTAGTAGTAGTATGGTTTAGAGAAGTGAAATTCTTGCCACACAGCTGGTCAATGTTGGATCCAGAACTCATATTCTGATTTTTAGACTCCCCAAACTCTTCTACTGTGTGTACTCTTCTGCTTCTCTATCTCATGCTGCCTCCTCTCATGTTATATAGGTACTCTGCTGGGAAAGTGAATTAATTATGTTTATAAAATGTATTTGAGATAATGCATTGAAAATTAGAGGGTGAGGAACTTTTTTTTCCTCCCTTCTTCTGTGTTTCACATAGCACTTGGCATATAGAAGGATCTCAATAAAAATTGCTTGATTGATTCATGTATTTTAAAAAATGTAATCTATCTGAAAGTGCCCATAACTATGAACTTTAGGGTATTCATTAGTGAATGAAAAGTCAATTTCAGAAGAAGGAAATGAGGATAAAATAAAATTGGTTCTATTTGTAGCACCATTACCGGCTCACTGTTTGATTAAAGACAAATCGTTAACCTTTCAATGATCCTACTTACCCATATTACATAATGACCATAATCTCCAGGGTCATTGAAATCCTTAGAAAAATTATGTAACTTTATCACAATCCTCTTCTAGTTTAAAAGCCCCAAACAAAACCAGTGTCATAGGAACTTAGGCAACACACTGTTGGGAAATGAATACTTGACATCTGACCTTGGGCAAGTCATTCAATTTCTCTGACTCTCAATTCCTTCATCTGCAAAATGATAATCTAGGCCTAAGCAATCTCAAAAATCCTATCTAGCTCTGGATCTGATGAATAATGAAAGAGGAGCATTTATGTGTATAAGTTTTGAAGTGTTAGTGAAAAGCCCCCTGAGGTTGTGAGAACTTTACTTGGCAGAAAATTGAAAGCACCAAATGAACTATAGTGAATGTTAGGAATGTGAAATTTGAAATCTATATAAAACCAAAGTCAGTTATTTGAAAATTGCCTATCATTTAAATTTTGACCAAATGAACCACTTGAGGTGAAAACAAGATTTTCTTTAGCAGAGAATTGGGCAATAAACTCTTAAATGATTTGATCTGTGATTCAGCCACATAAAATTGGTTCTCTGTGAAGAAAATGAAGATTGGGTAAAATAAAAACTTAATTAACTTGTTAGTACCTTTAACATTTTAGAGTTATCACTGGTTAATAATTGTAATTGCTTTCTTATGTTTAAAATAAAGTTTGCCTTTTAAATTTTCAACTTTCTGTTACAACCTTCATTATACCACTGTGTTAATTGTTCTCTCATCACTTCCTTTCTTTCTGTTTGTTTCTATTGAAATTACGTCCATTAAATTTGGACAAATTTTCTCCAGCTTTCTCCATCTATATCCTGACCATTCTATAAAATCCACCTAATCCTGAACATAGGGTAGTTTATTCTTAATGAGTTTTAATTCTTCATAATCTTCTCTTGACATTGTCCTGGTTTCTTTTTATTTCTTTTTCCTCTTTCCCTAAGGAAAGCATATCTATTTTTGGCTTGCAATACCCATTGTCTTTTGTAAATATTAAGGCAACGATTCAATTTAATTTTTAAGTAATGTCTTTCTATCTTTTCTTCTGTCAATAAATTACCTTGGTCGTCTTTTAAAAGCTGTATTGTCTCATAATTTTCTTCCATGCTACTGTTGCTCCATTTTGTTGTTCCCCTGAGTGGGTAAGGATATATATTGATATAATGAACAATGTGGAAATAAAAAAAAAAACAAGAAGAATTTAGGGTAATATTCACACTCCATTGTGTTTACTAGTGATCTATTTGGAAATAAAGCACATATTTTAGTGCTGATGAATCAAATATTTAAGAAACATTCTTTACATAGAGAAATACACGTATTAAAAAAAATCACCATTGACCTTAAAGGCCTCATAGAAAGATCCTGGCCATAGATGATTTAGCTCTAATTTCAGTCTCATCTTCTCTTACCAAGGGTCATTGTTGTGAGCATTGCTCATGAGGGTTCTGGGAATATAAAAGGGGGTCAAAGATCAAAAAACAGAAGATATAATATTGGATAAAATATTAGCAGCCCTGAAAATATTCACAAAATCATACTTTACTTTAGAGCTACTGTATTCCATGAAGGAAAATAAAAATGGGGAAGTGCATGGACTACATTATTTTTATGAAAAAAATTAAAGATATAATTAAAAATCACCAATTTATGCAAATAGCCATTGACATAGTTTTATTAGATCAGGTACTCAGGTTATTAATATGTAAATAAAACAATTTTAATAGAATCTGCTTTAGTAAAGAAGTACAAATTTTTATAAAAATAATTTCACTTATAGAACTATATGACACTTCTGATCTACCTGGAAAGTCAATATTAAGCCATGCCTATGGAAAATGATATTTACCTCTGCTAGTCCCAGAATTATAAAACCTCAGAGTTGGAAGGGACTTCCAAATTCATATAGTCCAACCTGAACCTCTGACACTACCTGTGTGACTTCAGCCAAATTGCTTGGCTGGACACATTTCTTCATTTGGAAAATGAGGAAATTGGACTAAATGGACTCTTAGGTCTCTTCCTGCTCTAGATCTATGACCATGTGATCCTATGACCCTATCTGAACATGACAATATTCTGACAAATGGCCATCTGATCCCTGCTCGAATGCTTCCTGTGATGGGAAGCTTCTTAATTCTATAGCATTTTAACACAATTTTCATCATTAGGAAGATTTTCCTTAAACCAAGGCCGAGTCAACCTTCCTAGAATTTTCACCCACTGTTGCTAGTTTGGCTATCAAGGCCAAGCAAAACAAAGCTCATTTTTAATATTAAGGAGTACTTACTATTTGTAAAGGAGAGATAGAGAGTCGGACAATTAATCACCTATGTGTTTGTTATTTTTTTTATTTGTAATGTCTGAAAAAAAATAATGACAATTCTGGCTCACATCTTTTATATTTGATCTGAAAAATTTACTTTGTGCCTTTTTGCTTAATTAAAAAAAATAGGGGCAGCTAGGTGGTACAGTGAATAGAGCACTAGCCCTGGAGTCTGGAAGACCTGAGTTCAAATCAGACCTCAGACACAACACTAGCTGTGTGATCTTGGGCAAGTCAACCCCAAATGCCCTGCCTTCCTGCCTCCAAAAAGATAAAAAACAAAGAAAAAAATAATTGGAATAAGGTACTGTTAATTGAATGTGTGGTTTGATGACCCTTTCCTTAATGGTGTTTTAATTTACTATGCATCCAAAATACTTTTTTTTTTGTTGTAAGCTATATTCCAAGAAACATCTACTTTAGGAAAGGAGATTAAGCAAACAAAATAGAAGAAAATGAATGGAGTAGATTGGCTGTTGCTGGTCTATAGAAATGATTCCACTGTTTCTTGAGCTAAAGGAATGTCTTTTATCCCAGCTGTGTCAAAGAACTGGAAGCTGGTAGACATCCACTTGGGGGGCAGGGAGGGAGGGAATGACACATGTTAAACAGAGTTAAGGAAAGGATCCTAGGATTCTTGAAGGAAACAGATGTAGAATGCTAGACTCAGAAGAGTATCATCAAAGGCTACCCTTGTTGTACCAGACTATGTTTACAGAGAAAAGGGCCAATCTAATATATCTCACATTTAATAGTGCTTTGGAGTTTATAAAGTACTTTGCTTACTGCAATCCTGTGAAGTAGGTGGTCCCCAGTTTAATAAATAAAGAAAATGATGCACCTATTTTGTTTGCCAAGGGGCACCTTGTGCTCCCATACCTCAGCAGACTCTAGGCTAAGGGCTCTTGGCTGCCCTTCCAATTAGTTCCCCTTTCTCCCTGGCTAGGAACCCACCAGTTGACTGGGTTTGTGTGAGAGTGGCTTGGGTTGGGATCTATGGTGTGGCTTCCATTTGAAATTATTTTTGTTTTTTTGAAGAACCTTTGTAATAAAACTGGTACATTTAAAAAAAAAAAAAAAAAAAAAGAAAATGATGACCAGTGAGGTCAAATTACATAATCACATGTCTAGGAAAGAAAATTCTGCACAAATCTTCTAATTTCAAATCTAGGGTACTTTTTGCTGGGGGCATCCCCAGCTCCCACATCTAAGGCTACCCTTGGTTAAATGTAACCTGTAGGTCTTCCTCCATTTAAAACCATAGCTCAAGAACTCTTACTAATGAACTTCCTTTTTTTAGTCTAAGAACAATTTATTCAAAACAAAGAAATCTATTTAAATAGCATGGTAAGAAAAGTAACAATAGAATATTTCCCTCCAAAAGCAGTGGCATACCCTCTTAAAATTACACACATAATCAGTATGAAGAAAGGATATGGTACATATGGTACATGTGTAGAAAATACATGTGGCCAGCACACAAGCATGGAGCGGCACATCATGACATCATTACTTCCCTCTTGCCCACTGTGGTACATTTAAAATAATATCTTTTATACTGCTTTTCCTGAATAATTTGTCCTTGGCAACATGTTGTAGCTAGCTCTTTTTATATACCATGGCTCTCCATTACCCTTCAGTGATATACAGTTTCAATTCTTAGGAAACTATATAGTTCATAGGAAACTATACATGGCTTGTAGCTTTATAGCCTCAGAATAATATTGGTATGAAAAAAGATGGGGCTTTGCTTCAGGAAGAAGTCTGTGGTCATTAAAGAAATTGTACATTATCCCAAAGGCAATCCAGCCTGCTTTCCTTTTCCTGTTCAATACTTGGCATAGTTCTCAATCCATTTTCAGAATCTTTAATTTGTTTTTGTGTAATTCCAAATTGCTTTTCAAAATTTCTGAATCACTTTATAATAATACCATGAGTGTGTTGGTATGCCTATTTTCCCTCAGCTCTTCCAAAATTTCATGATTTTTTTCATCTTTTGCTACCTTTAGCAATTTGATGGCAATAAGGCAACCTCTCAGTTATTTTAATTTGTAATTATTTTTATTAGTAATTTTGAATACTTCTAGAAGCTATATCATTACTATTATTCTTTTAAATATATATATGTATATATATATATTTACTGTTTTTATAATTTGATCTTTGGTATTCTAGTTATTTAGGATATCACTTTTTTAGTCTCCACTAATGAAATCTGACTCTTTTGCTCATGTCTCCTTTATTAAATACTATTTTTATGTTATGGTATCTAACAGATGTGTTTAAAGTTTCTGCCTTTCTGTATTTATGAGTTTCTTATGACTCAGAGTATTATCAATTTTTGTAAAACTCAGGTCTCAGTCTGAAAAATTAATATGTCTTAGATTCCATTCATATACTCCAGAGGTCTTATAAATCCACTTTCCCAAACATTCTGTGCATTTTAAATTTCCTTCTTGTTTCTCATTCTGTTTGATTTGTCATGTTCTAAAAGAGGAATGCTAAAGTCTCCTAGAATTAATGCCTTATTATCTAGTAGGTTTTGCATTTCTACTCACTTTTCTCTTTAAATACTCAGTTCCTATGCAGTTTGTTGCATATGTGTGCACACATTCACACATACACACTACACAAACATTACATATAGGATTATAATATAATGTTATTATATAATACTGATATTATTCATTGTCTATGATGCACATTGCATATTTCAAAAAAAAATCTCAACTAAGGCAAGATAAATTTTATTCCAGTCCAGGACTTTAAAAATTTATATACATTTTTTTATAGGCAACATATTATTGAAGTCTGTTTTCTAATCTATATCACACCTCTCCTTCTTTTTATATGTTATCTGAATACATTAACATTCAAGGTTACTATTTTTGTTAAGTTTCTTTTCCCCTCTATCACATTATATTTTATTATTTGTTTTTTTTATCAGAACAAAGTATAGACAAATTATTTTATTTTCAACAATAAAATCCTAGATTCTGAACACCCATATAGACATCAACCTCAATTTCTACCCAACCCAAACTTAGACCTTAGGATTTTAATTTATTAATACTGTTTTTAAAAACATTACTGCCTATCCTCAGAAAATTGTATTGTTAGTACTCATTATCTTTACCTCAACCACTTACCTTTTCCTTAATTTATCTTTCACCTGTGATGCTCAATTTCTATATAGTTATTAACTTGTACCCTACCCCATTTTCCTTTCTTCAGGTGGTCTAGTTTTTCTGATCCTTTTGTGGGATTTTCCTTTAAATTATTAGTCTTTGTTTTATCATCCTCAGAAATGTAGACTATCAAAGAGTCTTTTCCCCATCAATCTAATACAAGCATTTATTAAGCACTGAATTAGTAACACTCTCTTGTCAACTTTCCAAAGCATCTGGCAGCAAATATTCACTAACTGTGTGATTTTATTGTAAGCCAGCATCCACACCAGAGAACTGAATGACAGTTTCCACACAAAACTTAAGCATTCTAGTGAGATTTATTGAAGGATACTTCTTTTCAGAGATAATCAAGGCTCTCCTGTGGTCCAAAGATGAAAGACACTATTATTTTGCTAGTCAGCATCTCTTTTTGGGTTTATAGAAGGGGTTTCATGCAAACCAACTGGGTTTTTGTAGTACTCTTGATTTCAGATATATTCATAGGAATGGCAACACTGAAGAGGACTCCTCAGTTTGTTCTTTTGATACATAATGATCTCCATTGCTTATGAATGCTGATGGTGCTTCCTCCATTTCATTGTTGGCAAGGATTCTAGAGGAGTGATAGGCTAGATGGAGATTTTAGGTATATAATAGTTTTTACTGGGCTTAAGTCAGTAATGAGATACAAAAGCCAATTTTCTGTAATTTCTAGAAACAAAGTGTCATACATAATTCCTCCTTTTGGGCCAAAGAGGGCATTATATATGATGTGAAAATTTTTAGGGACAGGGAAAGATCTCAGTAGTTCAGGGATGTAAAAAAAATGGTGGCAAACAATAAACTTGATAGGTGTTCAGGGAAAAACCAAGCAATCAATATAAATTTGAGCAGCCTAATTTAGTCTTACAAAGATCTCTTGTCTTTGGTTGATTGACCATTGCTAGGGAAATAATCTTGAGGTTTATTTCCAGCTACAAACCAGTCTTTGATCAAGGTGTTTATACTTTGCCCTTGAGATTTTGCACCTTAGTACAAGTTTGGATTGGCAGGGGGAGGTTTGTTACAGATTGTATTTAGTAAGGGAAAACTGTCATCTAATACATACACACACAAAAAAATAATGGATACAGAACATGGCTAGCAATACAAATCCATGTGTAAATGTATGCATATGTATACATTTTTAAGGGGAAATAATGTTAGCTCTTTCATAGTTACAAATGAAGTTTTGTACTTGTAATTACAAAAATCCTAAGTAACAAACACATTCTTAAATACATTATACAGAAAATATAGATACAAAATGAAAAACAGTTTCTGCCCTCAAGGAGTTTGCTGCTACTAGATGAGGGGTAGAGGTTCCACATGTAAGCAGATATGTGTATACCTGATTATTTAAAGAGGTAGAGTACACTAATAACTAAGGGGGGGGGGGTGTCCAGTTCTCCCTTATAACAAATAAATATTGAATCATGACTCACTCATTTCTTCTTCCAAAGATTTCTTTACTTTGTTGAGCATCACCATGTTCCATGTGAATGCCTCAAACCTGCCCAATTCTGTTGTTATTATTGTTTCCTGAAGGAACGAATGGAATTTGATGATAGTATTAAAGAATAATCTTTACTCATGAAAAACTACACTCAGTTTTACAGGGCAAGAAATTTTGGGTAAAAATGATTTTCCTTATTTTTCAGTATATTGTATTCTAGTTTTTCCTTTGTTTTTAGTTGTCACCAAATAATCCTTTAAAGTCAAATTTAATTTTTTTTTACATGTTCCTTACTCCTTGTAAGATCTTTTCTTTCATTTTGAAAGTTTTTGGATTACTTACGGGTTTCTTTCTGACAGTATCCTATAGATTCTTTGATCTGCACTTTCTCCTTCATCTCCAATAAAGAAGGGTAATTTCCTTGTATGATTTTATTTGGTGCCCCCAAGAAAAAATACAAAACCCTCAGTCTCATTTTACTATTGCTATGATGAGAGTAGGAAATGCTAAGAATTATACAACTTTTAGATCATTTGTAAACATTAACTTAGCTGTTGGTATTATAAATATGGGACATTTTTCCAATGACCAATGAATGGACCTACTACTGAAAGAAGGGAATTGTATTAATCTTGACATTATCAGTATATGAAAAGCCAGAAAATGAAAAGAATTCCTAGTTAAATAAAATGGCTTACAGTTTCACAAAAATGAAATTGATTATATTTTGATAGATAATAAACTACTCACAACAAATGTTTAATTATTCCCAAATCAATGGTTAGTATGGTTAGACTACTGACTTTTTAGACCAAAGAATAAGATTAATATAAAACTAGATATACATAATACAAAACTAGAAGAATGAAAATGAGAAAGAAAATAACATTCAATTCAAATGATTCCACTCTGATCTATTTACACTATTGACCCTACAAAATGGGAAATGGATAAACTGAATGAAATTAACCCAAATCATATTTTTAATGCAGAAGTTTAATCTATGCAAATATAAGGAGATGAAAAGTGTATAGAAACTACCTTAGCCACATAGTGCTCTTTCAGCAATTGGGATAACATGACCCTAGGGCAGAAAAGGGAAAAACTAGTTCAGAATATAAACACATTTGTAAAATATTACAGTGAAGGATTGTAGAAGATTATTGGTAGCTTCACTTTGTAAAACAACAACAACAAAAAAGCTTTAGAGGGAGAAACAAGGCTAAAGAAAGCTTAGCAAGACACCCAACTAAGTAGTCATAAATAACATTTAAGGGACAAATGAAAGAATGATAAAATGTTCATAAAATGCTTGCTTATTACTAGGTGACTATGTATGCTAAGTGCTGGGGATACAAATGTGAGTAAACAAGACAGTACACACATGTGTATATATATATATATATATTCCATTATAAATATATATATGTATATATATATATACACATATATAATCCATGTGTATGCCTGTGTGTGTGTGTGTGTATATACACATACATACATACATACATACATATACACATTTGTGTGTATTTTTCTTTTCATGAAAAATTAAGGACAATGGAGTCACCACATTTGGACTTTAACAACACAGTCCTGGATGTGTTTCTTGAAGAGCTGGGGATGGCCTTAAAGCAAAAGGAGATAAGAAAAGCAACTAGACTAGACGAGGTCCATGCCAGAAGTGACATAGATTTTAGGACACTAAGGCATATATTCTTTTTTTTTTTGCTTTCTTGAGGGCCATTGGGGTTAAGTGACTTGCCTAAGGTCACACAGCTAGTTTTTTTGTTTGTGTATTAAGTGTCTGAGGTCGGATTTGAACTCAGGTCCTCCTGACTCCAGGGCTGGTGCTCTATTCCCTGTGCCAACTAGCCTCCCCTAAGGCATATATTCTTTTTTTTTTTTTTTGGCTTTTTGGAGGGCAATTGGGGTTAAGTAACTTGCGCAAGGTCACACGGCCAGGTTTTTGTTTGTGTGTGCATTAAGTGTCTGAGGTCAGATCTGAACTCAGGTCCTTCTGACTCCAGGGCCGACGCTCTACTTACTGCACCACCTAGCCGCCCCAAGGCATATATTCTTAAGATATATGAAAAAGGAGATGATCCCAAAGGCATGGCAAGAAATAATTGGCCTTTAATGGACTCTTTTTAGATCAAAAAAGAAAAAAGGTTGCTGAGAAAGTAATAAGCACTGATCCATATTCCTAGTTTTCCATCTATAAACATTTTTATTAGAATAATTTACATATGCAATGAGAACATTTTTAATGAGAGCATTATATGTAAATAGTTGGTCTTTTGCAAGTGATATTTCAAAGTCTTTCTAATGACGCAAGTGAATGTGGTATAGAGATTCAATATCTGGCTTGGATTACTCTTTGTTGACTGTTAAAAAAATGTTTGATTTGGTAGAGCAAAGCATTGCCTTAAAGATTCTGTTCGACAGGTGTCTCTCATGTATATATCAATATTATTTATGAGACTTGGAAATGTGCAACTACATATAATTATGCTAAATGATCACCTCATCAAAACAGGGAAACATATACCAACAAAAATGTTTGTTATTGTCATGGAGGACTTACACTGCAGAGTCCAAATCCTGTTGATGGTTAGGAGCGTCAGAGACTACTATTTCAAGATGACATCTTGCTGATAGCATCAGTCTCAGATCATTTCAGAGACTCCTAAATGTGACTTTTAATAAAGAGCTAGGTCCAGTAACTACATGGGAAAAATAACATGTGGGGGGGAATTGTTTTCAATATGTTGTTGAAAGGATAACCCATAAAGCTTGTTCATCAGTACATACATCTGAGACAGCTTGCACTTGGACAAGAACTAAGAACTAGAACTAAGCAGGAGATAAAACATGGGTTGAAGTGCCTTTTAGAAATATGCAATGCTTTTAATGACTACAAGCTTTTCACCAAAACAAAGGCATATTTTTTTTAACACCAATATTCTTCTGGTGGTGATATATATACCTTTGAGTGATGTAACAATATTATCTCTGAAGAATGGAATTTTCAGGTCACCCAAGGGGCAATAGAAAGGCATATAGAGGGCATGGATTGACTGTGTCACATGACAACAATAACAAAAATTATACAGGGGAAGTATGTGAAGCTTATTATTAAAGTCTACTCCATGGTTCACGCCTGCTTTCTTGTCTCTCCATCCCTTCCCCCTCTCTTCGTCCCACCTTCCTTCCTTGGAGCTCTTAGATTACAATTATCTGATTTTGATTCCAGGGGCCTTAATCCAAAGGGATTCATTTCCCTATATAGCCCTAAACCTATGCCAAAATAAAACTACTACAGGGAAATCTCTAAAACAAGCCATAAGTGTGGCTCACATTTGGGATTTTCCAGGACTCTTCCTGCAAAAGCACTCAGTGTATCCAATGAGTATCCAATATGGGATAACCTTTATTTTTACAGATTCTATATAAGACACAAAAGATTCCTATATATATATATATATATATATATATATACATATATATGTATATACACACATATATACATACATACATACACATGCACATATACAATGCAGGATAAATAAAACACTTAAATCATCCAGTGTAAATCAATATAGTGCCCTAGATGGTAAAAACTCTTTGTGAGACTGCTGAACAGATATATCTCATTTACCTTGGGATTGTATTGTCCGAATGATTGACAGCAATCATCCAGGAAGTTTGGTCAGGTGCAGATCTCCTGCCCAGCCATGGCAAGACTTTAGTCCTTTTGCTGTAGGGTCCTCCTGTTGATGATCTTTTTTCCTACTCCAAAAATGTGCTATTAACTTTTTTCCCCATAGGTAGCTGACACTTAACTTGAGTGACCCTAAGTTAACTCCTGAGACTTGAAATGTACACTGGTCATTGACAGCTGTTCATAAATGAAAACAGAAAGGCCAGAGAAGGTAGGCAATAACTCAAGGTGTAGGGACTTCCATCTCAGGCTATCCTAGACAAGGATAGTCTATGCTCACCTTGTGCTTCTCTCCCAAACAGCATTTTAGGCTGTTAGTGAAGAGAAAGGAGAAGTCTCCCTTGCTCTCTCCCAACCCCATCATTGTACTCTGACCTGGAGAGCCAAGGAAAATAATATTCCACAGATCACTCTTATGGGTCACAGGGAGAACAGTTTTTCCAACAAGAGTTTGTACCTCCTAATTCTCAATTACTAACAGTTTTTAGCACTGGAGACCAATAAGAATTTGCTCTGCCTCTTGGCAAAGAATTAGAGTGCATATCTCTCAGGAAAGGTCTAGAGCTCATGTCTAACTGCATGGGAGATGGCCCCTTCTCTTTGCTTTATAATTTCATTGAGTCAGTGCAGGGGGATGTGAGTTGGCACTCATCAAATTGATTGGGGATTCTCTTAAGCTTTCTCCCATTATCAAAGAAAAAAAATGGAATCATCATGAACTGAGAGCAAGGAAAAAATGAGCATTTACATGCTCTACTAATATCCATACGATGTCATGAGAATGCAAGGATGATCCTGACTACAAAAGATGGATGAAGTTATGGATAAGAATCACAAATGATGGGGAGAGGTTGTGACCTACGTCACTAGAGGGAATGTCCACATTGATGAGATTATAAATTTCTTTGGTAATTTAAGAGTTACTGTTTTGAAATGAAAGGGATCTGGGTTCAGTCATAATCACTCATTTAACTATTGCTATAAAACACTTAAAGTTTTTTTCTTTTTTCTTAATTTTTTGGTCTTTATTAATTTGTTTACTTTTAGTTTACAAGATTCAGTTCCACAATTCCTTTAGTTTCAAATTTTCTCCCCCTCTTTCCTTTCTCTCCCCCTCACCATGTGGCATACAATCAAGTATAGGATCTGCAAATGCTTTCACATTAGACATTAGTCAGTTATAAAGAAGGATTGTGTCAGATGGAATGAAAAATGGGAAAGAGGAAACAAAACCAAACAAGAAAAAGAAAGAGAGCAGGTAATTTGCTTCAATCTGGATTCAGATTCTGTTCTTTCTAGTTCTTTCTCTGGATGTAGACATCTCTCTCCATCATGAGTCTTTTGGGGTTGACTTATAACCCTGCATTGCTGAGAAGAGTCCAGTCTATCACATACATTGGTCATCACACATATATTGTGTCCGTTATTGTGTACAAATTTCTCCTGGTTCTACTCTTCTCACTCAGCATCAGTTTGTATAAGTCTCTCCAGGTAAATATGAAGTCCATCTGCTCCTTGTTTCTCATAGCACAATAGTATTCCATTACATGCATATACCACAACTTGTTCAGCCATTCCCCAATTGATGGGCACCCCTTTAATTTCCAGTTCTTAGCCACCACAAAAAGAGCTGCTATAAATATTTTTGTACATATGAGTGTTCCTCCCACTTCTATGATCTCTTTGGGATTCAACCCTAGAAGTGGTATTGCTGGGTCAAAGGGTATGACACTTGGGGTTTTTCAACAAACATCTGCAGTAGGGGAAAATGTTTCCCTTCTCCCATAATTGTCTGCCATTCTTTCCCTCAAGTTAGGCATTGTGCCATTACCACCTCAAGCAAAGTAAAAGAGAATAAGATTTCTCAATGTTCAAGGGTTTCCTTATGCCTGAGAGTTATACACTCATCATAGAACCTGTGGGAAATGCAACCTCAGAGGGCATGGCTGTCCAGTTGTATAGCTAAAACTTCATACAAGCCCAAATTCAGGAGAAAATCCAGGAGGGAAGACTGACGTATATTTCTCACTCAGAGTTTACTTTGTAGAGCTCTGAGTTTGAATGAAAGAATTAAACTAAATGCAAATTTATTCATTATTATTCAGCTCTAACACTATCATGGGGATGTTGAGGGCCAAGTTAAATTTTGGTTGATGTAGCCTTTTGCAAAGTGATGTCACATTTAACATAAATCAATATCGCCCCCTTCCTCAACAGTCATGAATTTATTTCAGAAATAAGAATATGAACAAACTGTGACCAAATAATGGTTTATTGATGACAAATTAATATCAGAAAAAACTAACTTGATGGCAGTTCTATATACTCATTGTAGGAAAAATGACTATCCAACTAATGTTCTTGCAATTATTTTTTTATTTAGGATAAAATAATCTGGAAGAAAAATAAAGTGTAAGAATAGTACCACCATCAAAAGCATTTATTAATCAGTCTGTGCCTATGTGTGATGCTGCTCAAAATGAATTAAACCACCATAAACCCTTCCTTCCAAAAACCTGTGGATAGACATAATCTGTCCCTAACCCAAAGGACAGGCCTGGGGGCTGCCCTAGGAAATCTACTCTAGCATCATAGGATTTAGAGCTAGAAGGGACATTTGAGATCATCTAGTCCAATTTCCTTTATTTTTTAAAGAAAGAAATGGAAGCTAAGGGAGGTTAAATGATTTTCCCATAGTTACAGAAAGAGTAAGGAACTGAGCTGTAATTTGAACATTGTTCCTCTAACTCCAAACCTAGCACACCATGCTGCTTTCTGAACCCAGGTAACCTTGGGAGGGTTAAAGAAAACCTGGAAAAATCAGTTGAAAGAATTTCTGGTATTGGCCCAGTATTGCTAGAAAAAGGGTGGTGGTGGTTTATAGCACCTGGGTGAGATCATTGACAAAAGAATTTAGTGATCCTTCTGCCATTCTCAGGTGTGCTTTGGTTCAGCTAAAAACAATTTTGGGAAATGAGATTAGCTCTGGAGTTATCAAGGGATAGTCTAAATTGAATTAATACCCTGGGACCTTCCCAAGGTTTGACCAAGAAATGAAATTGAGATGAACTCTCTTGGGATGTTTGGGATTTGAGCAAGACTGCTTAAGGCAACTATAAAATCCCCTAGCCTTTCTTGGCACTGACCTAAGCTTATTAGGACTCTCTTGGAGACTACCTAACTCTTCTGGTGTCTCAGGGTTAGTCAGTTAACAAATATTTCTTGAGCATCTACTCTGAGCAGATTACTCTGATAAGTACTTCTGGTATTTCTGCTGCTTTGGGATTATGTATTAGATTGATTCAGCCAGCTTGGGAGTGCAGTGGGTAGAACACTGGGCTCAGAATCAGGAAGATTCAACTTAATGAGTTCAAATTTGGCCTCAGACTAGCTGTGTGATCCTGAATAATTCATTTAACCCTGTTTGCCTCAGTTCCTTATGTGTAAAATGAGCTGGACAAAGAAATTGCAAACCTCTCCAGTATCTTTATCAAGAAAACCCCAAATAGGGCCAGGAAGAGTCAGGCACATTGAGCAATAAGAAATATATATGTGTGTGTGTGTGTGTGTGTGTGTGTGTGTGTGTGTGTGTGTGTATGTTGGTGTACACACACACACATTTGTATGTGTATACTTATCTATCTATCATCTATCTATTCACTTTTTTTTTCTTTGCTTTTTGGAGGGGGGAAGGCAGGGCTATTGGGGTTAAGTGACTTGCCCAAATTCACATGGCTAGTACGTGTTAAGTGTCTGAGGTCAAATTTGAACTCAGGTCCTCCTGATTCCAGGACGAATAAGTACTCTATTGACTGTGCTCCCTAGCTGCTCCATATCTATTCACTTCTTTATGGTCATAGGAATATAAGTGTAGAGCTAGAAGTCTTAGGGAAGTTGTGACTTATTCAGCACCACACAGGTAGAACAAGACTTTGATCTAGTTCCCCTTAATAAGAATGACTTCCCTCTGTAATTATCTCCAAATTATCCTGTATATATTTTGTTTTCATGTTGTCTCTCCTCTTAGAGTATGAGATCCTTGAGGATGGTGACTATTTTTGCCTTATCAAAGTGCCTGAACAAAGTAACAGATCTGACTACAAATACAGGGCTACTTCTTGGTCCAATCAAATTGTACTGCCATCCTTGCAATTCCTTCCAGATGATATTCAATCTTCCAATTCCATGCATTTTCACTGGCTTTCCTTCACGCCTGAAATTCTTCCTCTTCTTGTCACTGCCTTCTGGCTTCCTTCAAATTCAGCCTTCTGCATGAAGCCTTTCTAGTTCCCCTTGATATGAGTGACTTCCCTCTGTGATTATCTCCAACTTATCCTGTATATATTTTGTTTTCATGTTGTCTCTCCTATTAAAGTATGAGATCCTTGATGATGGTAACTATTTTTGCCTTATCAAAGTGCTTGAACAAAGTAATTGCCTAATAAATATTTTTGACTGACATAATGTTAATAGCCTGGATAAACTACAAAGCCTTGTCTATTCCAATTTGCTTTCATCTCTTCCAGCTAGGAGAATAAACTTCAAACCATAAAGGTGAAAACAAGCTTCATTAATTAAAAACTAAGTTAGGAGAAATGATAGTAAGGGAAGACCTAGCCATTTAAAATTCATTTAAATCTTGTAACCCAGGTTAATTAACCTCAGAGAAATGAAAGGACATACAGAATACCTCCTAGTAGTTATCCAATTTATATGTATTGGAAATCATGTGTCATCATAGTATGGAAGGAGAGAGAGGGATAAAATGCTTTTCAGGGGATTCCCCTCTAGAAGTACTGCCTTAGTATTTTAACACTTCGATGTACTTTTCACAGGTGCAGAATTGCAAATCTTTTTTTTTTTTTTGAGGGGTGAAGACAAGGCAACTGGGGTTAAGTGACTTGCCCAAAGTCACACAGCTAGTAAGTGTCAATTGTCTGAGGTCAGATTTGAACTTGTATTCTTCAAGGCTGGTGCTCTATTCACTGCACCATCTAGCTGCCTGGAAGAATTGCAAACCTTCAGATTTGAAAGGAATTTCAAAGGTACCTCCATAATGTCTCTAGCAAGTAGTCACCCTCTGTTACTTAAAGATCTCTAGTGAGGTAAAATCCACTACCTTCCATAGCTGTCCATTTCTTATTAGGATAGGTCCAATTGTTAGGAAGTTTTTTTCTTATGTTGAGTCTAAATTTACTTGTTTGTGACCTATTTCTACTCTCTCTATGATTATAGCAGAACAAATTTAATACCTCCATCATAGCTCTTCAGATACTTAAGGACAACTGTTCTATCTTCCCTAAGTCTTCTTCTCCAGGAAAAAAACAAAACAAAACAAACATTCTCATCTTTCAATTATGATTTATAGAGTATTATTGTCAAGAGTTCACACCATCCCTTTTTATTACCCTATGTACACGTCCACATCATTAATATCCTTTCTAAAATTTGTGTTAATTTTGTCTTTTGCTCTAACTAGTTGGTGATCTGACTGACCTCTGATCTTAAAATCACTCATTTCCTCTTACTTAAGTTGCTTAGTAACAATCAACTTCATTTAAAAAATGTTTTATTTTATGTTTTATTTTATGTTTTATTTTATGTTTTATTTTATTTTAAAAATTTTATGTCTAGAATCTTCCATCTATCTTCTTAAAGAGAGACTACATCATATATAGGCATGAGGATTCTGAATATCCAACAGAACTTTTGCAACTTTTTCTCTTTGGGTCCCAAATATTTTGTAATTTATTTTTTACCTTTCTGTCTAGTATCTACTTATGCATTATTCTACTCCTTACAGCTGTACCTTTTAATTTCCTTGTCTTCCTTCAAGATTTAGTTCAAATCTCACCTCTGCAAGAGATTTTTTTCTAGTCTCGCTATCTACTAGCAATTTTCCCTCCCCTATTACTGTCCATCTACTGTGTATATATCTTGTATTATCCTACTTATTGTTTATTTCATTGTTATAAAGAACTCTCAGGTGAAGAAACCCCTCCTGTTAATGTAGGTCAACACCTTATGTGCAATTTATATTCTTAAAGATTTGCCTAGAGCACTGAGACTTTCACTAACTTACCTAGTGACACCTAGTTACTATGTTTAAGAGGTATCACTTGAATTTGCATATTTCTGGCTTACAAGGTTGGCTTTCTATTCACTGCACCAAGATGCCTATCTTGCACTGAAGTATCTAGAATTAAGGTTTTTATTCATTTGGATTGGTATATCTTCTCCAATTATTTCATAGACTCTCTTTCTTTATCTCCTGTAGTACATGCTGTTTCATGAGTTGCATTCATCTTTCACAGTGTTCAACTAGCTTGAGTTCATGATGGACACTGCAAAAAAAAAAAATGAGTAAAAACCTTGATTAAACACCAGGGTAGAAATACTGAAAATCAAATAAGAGATTAACAAATTTGAATTAAAAAAACACATAAATAAAATCAGGATCTAGTTCTCTGAAAAATCTTAATATTTTAAAAAGAGTAAATCAAACCTTGGTAAAAAATGAGAATTCACAATATTGGTAATGAAATGGAAGAAACTAGAAGAAACTATTTTGCCTGATTATAATCCTATGAAACTGATAACTTAGATTAATGGATATATATTATATATTATACATATATACACACATATAAACATATATATGTACATATCTACATACAAAAATATACACAAAGAAATAAAATGTCCAGATTAATAGAATGAAAATTAGATTATTTAAATAACAATACCATAAAAAGGATATTAAATAGACAGTAAGTGAATTACCAAAGGGAAAAAAAGCCAGATGGATTTAAAGTAAATTATATGAACATTAAAGAGTAACCAATTTCAATATTCATTTTTTTTTTAGATTTTTAAACAAATGCTTTATTAACTTCTGTTTTACATCATTCGTTTCCGCCAGATTTTGAGTTACAATCATTTTCCCCCCATTATTCCCCTACCCAACCTCCCAGAATAGTAGTCCCACAAGATATTGCTTCCTTCAATCTACTCTCTCCCATACCTTCTCCCATACCCCCATCGACTTTTCCATTAGAGGAAGGTGAGTCTTTATGTCCCAATGCCTGCACATCTTATCTCCCTATTACAAGCAAAAGAGTATTAATAATAGTATTTATATATATTTGAAACATTTAATGTTACGACCTCGAATTTCAGATCCATTTCCTTCCTCCCTTGTCACCCATTCCTTCTTGGGAGATAAGTAATTTAGTATATGTTGTACATGTCTAGCTATGCAAAACATTATCATAGTAGATGTATTGTACAAGGCTGCTTATAATTCCCTCCCACTCATCCCACCTCCCACCTGGTCCATTCCCTACATGATCCTGTCCCTCTTCTATAGTGGGTACTTCCAACCTCCCTCACCCCAAGGATGCCCTCCCATCCATCATCCCTCCTCTCATCCCCCTTCCCCCTATCCTGCTGCAGGTTGAGATATCCCATTTAGTATGTATGTCATTTTCTCCTGAACCAAATTCAATGTGAATGTGGTTTTGCCTTTTTAGCCTTCCTTATTCTCCCCCTCTTTTGCAACCACTTCCCCTTGCTTCTTCTACATGGGATAGTTTACCCTACCCTGTCTCTCCCCATCTCCTCTTGCCACTTTCCTCTCTCACCTCATAATTTCACCCCTTGAGTATCCTCCCTTCCCAACAAATTCAACCTATGCCCTCTCTCCATGTATAACTGTAAGCATATACACACACATTCACATATGTATTCATATGACCACACCCCCTTCTTCCATTATTTTCATAGTGAGAAAGCTATCATCAGTCCCAGTTATTGCTTTTCCATATAGGAATGTGAATAGTTCAACTTTGACAAGTTCCTTTTGATTTCTTTTCCCTGATTACCTTCTCAGGCATCTCTTCCTTCTTGTGTCTGGATGTCAAATTTTCTACTCAATTCTGGTTTTTTCCTCAAGAATGCTTGAAAGTCCTCTATTCCACTGAATGACCATATTTTCCCCTGAAGCAAAATACTCAGTTTTGCTGGGTAGGTGACCCTTGGGTTCATTCCCAGCTCTTTTGCCCTCTGGAATATCATATTCCATGCCCTTTGATCCCTCAGTGTAGAAGCTGCCAGGTCCTGGGCTATTCTGATTGTGTTTCCACAATATTGAAATTGTTTCTTCTGGCTGCTTGTAGTATTTTCTCCTTGATCTGGGGATTCTGGAACCTGGCTATAATATTCCTGGGAGTTTCCTTTTTGGGATCTTTTTCAGGAGGTGATCAGTGGATTCTTTCAACCTCTATTTTGCCCTCTGGATCTAAAAACATCAGGGCAGTTTTCCTTGAGAATTTCTTGAAGGGTGATTTCTAGGTTCTTTCTTTGATCATTGCTTTTGGGTAGTCCAATAATTTTTAAATTGTCTCTCTTGGATCTATTTTCCAGGTCAGTGGTTTTTCCCATGAGATATTTCACATTGCCTTCTAATCTTTCATTTGTTTGGATCTGCTTAACAGCATCTTGATTTCTCATAAAGTCATTAGCTTCCATTTGCTCCAGTCTAACTCTGAAGGAATGAATCTCCTCAGTGAACTTTTGAGCTTCTTTTTCCATCTGGCAAATTCGACTTTTTAAGGCATTCTTCTCCTCATTGCCCTTTTGAGCTTCCTTTGCCATTTGAGTCAGTCTATTTTTTAAGGTGTTGTTTTCCTCAGTCAGGCTGTTGACCCTCATTTCATACTTTCCTGCATCCTTCTCATTTCTCTTTCCAATTTTTCCTCCACTTCTCTTATTTGATTTTTAAAGTCCTTCTTAAGGTCCTCTATGGCCTGCAACCCCTCATGTTTTCCCCTGGGGCTTTTGGAGCAGGACTTCTGACCTCACAGTCCTTTTCCTGCTCTATGCCCCCCAAAATAGGAGTCTAGGGTTGCATTTTTCTGTTTCCTTTGCCTTGGCATGTTGCCACTTAATTACTTGACTTTTGGGCTTGTTGCCACACTATGACTTTAAGGCCAGCTAGAGGAATTTTCGTCCCGAATGTGTGGGGGGCAACTTCCGTTTCTGGCAAGCTATAAACCCACCCACAACTTCCACCCTAGATCACAATCCAGATCCAGGGAGGTTAAAGCAAGAGCGATTACCCCCCAAGACTGATAGCTGGATCTCCCTACAGTTCACAGGCCAGGAGCTGGAGCTGCCTCTGAAAACTACAAAATGGCGTGTCTCCTCAGAGGCTTCTAGCCCCCAGGGGAGGGAGCCGACGCATTCCCCAAATACTGGTCCCAAAGTCCATAGGACACTAACCTCTTACTTTGTCCTAGGCATGTCTATGTTGATAATTCTGGAGTCGCCACAGCTGCTGGTGTTCTGGGGTTCCTCCAGCCGGCCGCTGGCCCTGCCACCCTGGGGCTAAAACCTCGGCTCAAGCGGACCTGAGCTCGGCTCGACTCCAGCGCTCTGCGCGCTGTGCGCTGCCAGGTCCCAGACTGCTTCACTGGTCCTTCCTGCAGGGCTGCTGGGCTGTCCTCAGCGGGAGGTTAGCTTCTCTGTGTCATTCTGTGGGTGCTGGGGCTCCAGAAGTTGTTCAGAGTCCCCTTTTACATAGTTTGGGGGGAATCTGGGGGCAGAGTGGCTTGGAGGAGCTGTTTCTACTCCGCCATCTTGACTCCGCCCCCCAATTTCAATATTCTATAAACTGTTTGAAAAAAAGAAGGGATCCTTTAAAATTCTTTTTATAATATAAATATGATTTTGATGCTGAAACCAGAGAGAGACATAGCAGAGAAAGAAAATTATTGACTAAAAGCTTTAATGAACACCAATGCCAAAATATTAAATAAAATATTAGCAAAGATACTACAAAGTCCTATTTAATGTATTATACACTATGACATACAATGTAAGGAAAATTGTAAACAGATAATATAATAACAAAAAATTAAAGAACTATATTATACAAATAGATACTATGAAATCTTTGATACCATCTATTATTTGTTTCCAAAACATAATAAAGGATAGGAATCAATATACTTTTCTTTAACATGGTAAGTAGTATCTGTCCAAAAAGCAGGAGCTAACATTATATAATGGAGAAAGGTTAGAGGCTTTTTCAATAAAATCAAAGATAATGCATGTATGTCTATTTTCACCATTATTATTTAACACAGTACTAAAAAAGTCTACCTATAGTAATAATAGAAGAAAAAGAAATCAAAGGAATAGTCAAAGGCAATGAGGAAACACAACTATTCTTTTTGTCAAGTAGCATGATCTAAGGAACCCCCCAAATCAACTAAAATTGGTTGAAACAATAAATTTAGAAAAGTTGCTGAGTATACAATAAATTCAGATAAATCTTCATTTCTGTATGCCACCAATAAAACCCAACAGTAAGATATAGAAATTTGATTCAGTGTAGTTACAAAATATATAAAATATTTGGGAACCTGTCTACCAAGACACACACAGGAATTATGTAGATATAATTGTAAAACACTCTTCATAGAAAGAAATTTAACTAAAGGGATAAATATAAATTATCCATGAAAAAATTATGCCACTACAATAAAATGATAATACTATCAAAATTAATTTTTTTATTCAGTACTATGTCAAACTACCAAAGGATTACTTTATAGAAGTAGAAAAAAATGAGATTCAGATGGAGGAACAAAAGATACAGAAATTCAAGAGAAATAATGAAAAAAGCAGGGTCCTAGAAATTACAGGTCTCAAATTATATGGTACTGGTTAAATATCAGAAAGAGGGATCAGTGGAATAGTTTAGGCAAATAAAAAGCGGAGGCAAATCATTATTAATAGCATCATGTTTATCAAAGAGAAAGACTTTAGATACTGGGGTAAGGACTTAATATTCTTTTTTTTTTTTTTTTGCTTTTTGGAGGGCAATTGGGGTTAAGTAACTTGCCCAAGGTCACATGGCTAGGTTTTTTTTTGTTTGTGCATTAAGTGTCTGAGGCTGGATCCGAACTCAGGTCCTTCTGACTCCATGGCCGGCGCTCTACTCACTGCGCCACCTACCTGCCCCAGGACTTAATATTCTATGAAAACTATGAATCAATCCAGCAGAAATTAGTCATAGATCAACATCTCATATCATATAAGATAAACTCCAAATATTCAAGATATGAATGTAACAAAACATCACTAAGGCATAAAATATTGAAAGGAACAATTTCAGAAAAAAATGTAAGACTTGTATGAACTGGTGCAAAATGAAGTTAGAAGAACCAGAATAATTTGTATGATGACAACATTATAAAGACTGATGTCATCTCTTGAAGTGATCTATATAAGAGGTGATAATGACCTGAACTAAGGTGATAGCCACGAGAATAAAGATTACAGATTGGATGTTAGATATTGAAAGTAGAAAAGGTAAGACTTGGCCACTAATTGGACATGTAAGGTGAGAGAGAATCCAGAATAATGTCAAGTTACTAACCTGGGTAACTAGAAGTATTATGATGGCTTGGACACAGGTAGGGAAATTGGGAAGAGTATGGGGCTTATTGGGAGAAACATAATGAGTTGTTCAGGGTGTTTGAAATGTATTTGGAATATCAGGTTTGAAATGTCCAGGAGGAAATTGATGAGGCAAGACTAAGGGAGAAGTTGGGGCTGGTTTTCATTATTTGGGAATCATCTATATACACATGACAGTCTCATGAAATAATACAAGGTTAATGAGAGAGTGTATATATAGAGAAAGAAGTGAAGAGGGTTCAAGATAGGACCTTGAGGAATAACCATAGTTGAGATATGATGAGAATGAAGAGTTAGCAAAAGAGAGAGAGAAGGCACTCTTACTTCCTAACTGAATTCAACATTATCAGAAACATCATTTATCTCATGAGATGTTTTGTTAGAAATGGGTTTCATATCTAACTGTTAATGGAATCATCTCTAAACATATACTTGACAATTGTTTTGATACATAGTAAAATTAATTTTCCCAATAGTATGAACCTCCCCATTTTTGCACTTTGAAAACTTGCTAAACATAAAGCTTCAATGTGTTTGCATAAATTAATCAATATTGAATATTTTCAAATCTTGTCCTTTCAACTTAAAAAATAAAGCTTACCAGTAGAGAATTTATGTTTTGATTATTATTGTTGAGAAAAAAGAGAAAGTTTTAAGCTGCTTTGTAATAACTTTTTCACAAATTATACATTATAGTCATGAATGTTCATTATCTACAAGAAATGAAAAAAAAACAATGTATTCTTTACTATATTTCCCCTTTATCATGTCCATTGTGATAGAAGTATGTCTAACATTTTTGTGCATTATTTCACAATTATGACCTAGAAAATGGCTTGTTACTAATTTCCTGATTACACTATGTTGAATATAAATATTTTGAGATTGCACATCAATACATTTTTCAGCATTCTTTTTTTATACACTTCCAGCCTTTATCCAATGATCACTGCTAAAATGGAAAAAAAACCCCACCAATTTCTATAAACTTTCATTTTTATTTTCAATATTTGTTAAATATATAACAATAATGCACAAGTACAATGCATGCAAATGTATATTCCTTTTTCTCATAACAATAACAGACACTGAGACACTCCCTAAAGCTAAACACCACCATTAGGAGTGCATCCAGACTCTGGAAGATGTAGCTTCCTAACCAATTAATGAAAATGAATACCTAGTTACTGTATAAAATATTTACTCTTCTACTGGCTAACTTTATAAGGAAAGGATTTCTTCAGAGGCAACTTTTTCCTTTTCTGGCACATGGGCTGCACTCTCACAGAAACTCTACTGAACCACTGCAAGGTATTGAAGAATTCATTTGAAATCTTCCATATAGAGGAATAGTAACATAAGCAGACAATAAGTTTAAATTGGAAAAAAAAAAGTTTAATGCTTCAGTGACAGTCAATATAAGATTTCTTTTTGCAGAATGTTTGTGGTGGTCCATGATAGTTTCAAGATGGCTTATAATGTGAATGCCCAGCAATCAGGATTTTCAAACAGCCTGACTTTTATGTAGCAAGTATACAAATGTGCAAATACAAGGTTGATAAGGTATGAATACAGAATAACAGGGAAGGAATAAGGGATCTTCTCTGGCATGGTATAAAAAACACAAATGAGGATATGTTTGTGTGTCTGACCATCTATTGGGAATTAGTTTGTGCTCAAATGTAAAGCCATTGTGGCAGTTTGGAAACAATTTGATGACCGGTTGAAAAATTGCAAGGACACATTATATTTAGTGAGAAGTGATCACTGCATGAACACTAAAATCATGCACATAATTATGATGGTTTTGAATCACAGCAGAAACAAACCTATAATGCTTCAAATATGCACATGCTTATTCTCATAGAGAAAAAATATTTGTAACACAATTGGGTAATTATTAACTGCTTAAGGCACCATCAGAGAATTTTTAATATGAAGTCCTTGGACAATTGTTATGAACCCTTAGGGGTGTTTATGAACTACTGGTCTAGAATAGGGAGGCAAATAGGAGAAGCCACAGGGAAATAGTAGGTGAGAAGACAAAATTAGTGAAGAAATAATATTTTTGTTTCCCTTCAATATGGCACTTTCATGGTACACTAAGAGAAAAAAAAGAAACCAATATCAATACCATAAAAATTATTATACTTGACTTGGACTGATCTGTTTGTTTCTCATAGAAAACTTCCTTGATCCCCCAGTGGTTAGTGCCCTCCTTAAATCCTCTTGTATTTACATACCTGCTTAATTATATGTTGTATACCACCAATAGAATGTAAACTGTTTGAAGACAAAGAATGTTTCCTTTTTGTATTTGTACCCTCATACCCCTCACTGCACATAGCATATACTTATTATGTGTTTATTGGATTGAATTGAATGTAGCTTTTTATTTGAAGGAGCTTAATGTATCCTGAAGGAAGTACTTAGAAGAGATTTAAGTGAAACCTCTGAAAGAAAAAATTCTCCTAATTCTTCCATTGCTATCACACATACTTTTTTTCTTTTTTTGGTTTTTGGAGGGCAATTGGGGTTAAGTAATTTGCCCAAGGCCACATGGCTAGGTTTTTATTTGTGTGTGCATTAAGTGTCTGAGGCTGGATCCGAACTCAGGTCCTTCTGACTCCAGGGCCGACGCTCTACTCACTGGGCCACCTAGCCGCCCCCATACTTTTTTTCAAATGCTTTATTAACTTCTGGTTTACGTCATTCATTTCCATCAGATTTTGAGTTACAATTTTTCCCCATTTTCCCCCTAACCACCACCCCAGAATAGCAGTCCCACAGGATATCCCCTCATCCAATCTGCTCTCTCTCATCTCTTCTCCCATATACCCTTCGACTTTTCCAGTAGGGCAAAGTGAATCCTCATGCCCCAATGCCTGCATATCTTAGCTCCCAATTATATGCACAATAATATTAATCATAGTATTTATATATATATTTTAAAAATTTGGTTTTTAAAGGAAGATGAGCAACTCAGTATATACTGTACATGTGTAGCCATGCAAAATATTACCATAGTTTTACCATTTACATTACCATTACCAGTAAAAGACTGACTATATTTCCCTCCCTCCTATCCCACCTCCCACCTGGTCCATTCCCCACTTTGGTCCTGTCCTTTTCAAAAGTAGATGCTTCCAACTCCCCAACCCCACCCCACCTACCCTCCCTTCCATTGACCCATCTCTCATCCCCTTCTCCCCTACTCTCCTGTAGGGTGAGAAAACCTATTTAGTATGTATGTCATTCTCTCCCTGATCCAAATTTAATGAGGATAAGTTTTGCCTTTTTGCCTTCCTGTTCTTCCCCTCCCCTTGTAACTATTTTCCCTTGCTTCTTTTATATGAGATAGTTCACCCCAATCTGTCTCTCACCATCTCCTCTCATTATATTCCTCTCTCACCTCTTAATTTCACCTTTTAAGTATCATTCCTTCCTATTAAATTCAATCTGTGCCCTCTATGTATGCCTGAAAACATATATACACACATTCACATATGTATTCATATGCCCATGTACCCTTCTTCAACTATTTTCATACTGAGAAAAGTTTCATCAATTACAGTTATTGTTTTTCCCTGTAGGAATGTAAATAGTTCAACTTTGATAAGTTCCTTTTGATTTCTTTTCCCACTTTACCTTCTCAAGCATCCCTTGCTTCTTCTATCTGAATGTCAAATTTTCTATTCAACTCTGTTTTTTTTCTCAAGAATGCTTGAAAGTCCTCTATTCCACTGAATGACCCTGAAACATGATACTCAGTTTTGCTGGGTAGGTGATTCTTGGTTTTAATCCCAGCTCCTTTGACCTCTGGAATATCATATTCCATGCCCTTTGATCCCTCAGTGTAGAAGCTGCCAGATCCTGGGTTATCCTGATTGTGTTTCCATAATATTGAAATTGTTTCTTCCTGGCTGCTTGTAATGTTCTCTCCTTTATCTGGGAATTCTGGAACCTGGCTACAATATTCCTAGGAGTTTTCTTTTTGGGATCTTTTCCAGGAGTTGATTGGTGGATTCTTTCAACCTCTGTTTCCCCCTCTGGTTCTAAAACATCAGGGCAATTTTCCTTGAGAATTTCTTGAAGGATGATTTCTAGATTCTTTCTTTGATCATGGTTTTCAGGTAGTCCAATAAGTTTTAGATTGTCTCTCCTGGATCTATTTTCCAGGTCAGTGGTTTTTCCCATGAGGTTTTTCACATTGCCTTCTATTCTTTCATTTGTTTGGATCTGCTTAATAGCATCTTGATTTCTCATAAAGGCACTAGCTTCCATTTGCTCCAGTCTAATTCTGAAGGAATGAATCTCCTCAGTGAACTTTTGAGATTGTTTTTCCATCTGGCAAATTTGGCTTTTTAAGGCATTCTTCTCCTCATTGCCTTTTTGAGCCTCTTTTGCCATTTGAGTTAGTCTATTTTTAAGGTGTTATTTTCCTCAGTCAGGCTGTTGACTGTCATTTCATACTTTTCCTGCATCTTTCTCATTTCTCTTCCCAATTCCCTCCGCCCCCACTTCTCTTATCTGCTTATTAAGGTCCTCTATGGCCTGTAACCCACTCATATTTTCATTTGGGGCTTTTGGTGCAGGAGTTCTGACCTCACAGTCCTCCTCCTGTTCCATGCTTTGATCTTCCTTGCCCCCAAAATAGGAGTCTAATGTTGAATTTTTCAGCTTATTTTGTTTCCTTTGCCTAGGCATGTTGCCACTCAATTACTTGACTTTTGGGCTTGTTGCCACAGTAGGACTCTGCCACCAGCCAGGGGAGCTTCTGTCCCAAACCCTGGGGATTTCCCAACTTCCAGACGTATTAGTTGGGAAGCCTCCACATGCTCTGGCAAACTGGTCACACACCCCAAGACCTTCACCCCAGACTGCAATCCAGATCCAAGAAGGGTAAAGCAACAGTGATTACCCCCAAGACTGATCGCCGGATCCCCCTACAGTCTGCAGGCCAGGAGCTGAAGCTGCAATGCGGCAATGTGGCACAATCTGTTCCAGCTCCTCAGCAGCTTCTTGCCCCCAGGGGAAAGAGGCCACACACTCTCCCAATCAGTCCCAAAGTCCATAGGGCACTGACCACTCACTTTGTCCTAGGCATCTATGTGTTGATAATTCTAGAAACGCCACAGCCGCTGGTGTTCTGGGGTCCCTCCAGCCAGCTGCTGGTCTGGCCACCCTGTGGCTTAAACTTCCGACTCATGAGGTCCTGGGCTTGGCTCCCAGAGCGCTGTGCTGGCTGCTCCCTGCCAGGCTGCCGGGCTATCCTCAGCAGGAGGTTCACTTCTCTGTGTCATTTTGTGGGTTCTGGAGCTTCAGAGGTCGTTCATGTTCCCGCTTTTACATAATTTTGAAGTGGTGTGGGCTGGAGGGATGTAGAAGTGCTGTTTCTACTCTGCCATCTTGACTCTGCCCCTATCATACACACTTTGAAGAAGATTCACACAATGTGGAACTTGGAGAGGCAGTGTTGTATAGTTGATGAGGCAGTAAGGTGACTCATTGGATAAAGTGCTAGGCCTTGAGTCAGGAAAACCTGAACTCAAATCCAGCCTGAGACACTTACTAGCTATGTGAACCTGGGCAAGTCACTTAAACACTGTTTGCCTTAATCTATTGAAGAAGGAAATGGCAAACCATTCCAGTAGAAAATCCCAGTATGGTTCAGGAGGTCATGAAGAATTGGATGCAGCTGAACAACTGAAAAACAACCATTGTATAGTTAATAGGGCACTGGACTTGTAGTCAGGAAGACCTGGATTCAAATTTTTCCTCAGACAGTTACTAGCTGTGTGATACTGTAAGCCACTCAAGGGCTTCTGTGCCTCAGTTTCCTTATATATAAAATGAAGTTGACTTGATGGCCTCCAAGGTCCCTTCTAATTTTAAATCTATAATCTTTTGGCTGCTTCCTGCTTATCTGATTCATCTCTTCATCCTAATGTTGTTTATAGTTATTGTTCTTCATCCTTCCTTTTTCAAAAGGACCAGTGACTTCAGGAGGGTGATGTCTTGACTTCCAAGTGAATTGGATTGAAGTAAGGCAGGACTTTTCAAAGTCATCAGCCTCACTCTCTTCTATAGAGTCATCTGAATCCAGTGGCAAAACATAGGTCAGGATGGCTGGAGATGTCCCCAGATGCACTGGAGAGACCTTTTTAAGCTAAGGTCTTTCCCAGGTCTCAGCTTGTCTGAGACAATATCCATTCAGTAATTTAAGGTTAGGTGAGAAATAGCCTAGTTTGCCTACTCAAAAAAAAAAAATCAATCTGAGAGGGAAAGACCCTCAAGGTTTCTGGACAGAACAAAAACAATTGTTATTTATACTCATGCTGAGCCATCAAAACCCAAATAAGGACCAAGTGAGGCTTGGGCTGAGACCTATTATTGGCCAGCCAGTGAGAGTATGAGTGATTTGGGCTTAGGGTATAGTCCTGATGTAGATGCAGTGGAGAAGGTAATGTAGAGGACAGGTAATGCAGAGTATGACCTAGCTTTTCACACACCAAGGGGAGGATAAAGGGGATGGTAATTACACAGAGCCACCAAGAACAAGAAGGATCTCCAGTTTTCCTTATAGTGCAGTGGGGACAAATGTTTGCCATTACCTTCCTTGAGACCTCCCTATACATTTACTGCTATTTTAAATTACAATCAGTTTTCAAACCAGCAGGGACATTCAGGAAAGTATCATATGTAGATAAAATCATCAAATCAATAACTTAATCATTGAGGAAGCTCATAACTGCTTTGAAACTTCACATACAGAACATTAATCAAGGTAAAAAAAGAAATGCTATAGTAAATCATGTTAGGAAGCATGCAAAATTTCAAAAATAATAATGCAATAGAGTGAAAAAGAAAGGGAGCTTCAGTGTTCATTGGCTATATTATCATCAACTGAATTATCATTCAATATAGGTTTTCATTGTATAGGGTTTCCTGAAAGTCTTGGTATGGTTTTAAACCACTAAACCTTAAAACTGCACCAAGACTTTTGGGACACAATATTCCGTCTCTTCTAACTTTTTTTGGATATTTTCATGCTAAACTAGAAATCAGCATTTCAGGAAGTAAATGGTATTTCAGTTTAATGTATTAACATTTGAAGGAAAACATATATATATATATATATAATATACATATGTATATATTTATTATTTTTATTGATTTTTAAAATATTACCTACATTTCCCAATGTATCCCTCTTTATTCTGCATCCCAAAGAACAAGTCCTTCAATGAGGGAAAACACAAATCATACCCAGATCAGTAAAACCAAATAGCACATAAAAAATATAGGCAATATAAATAGTTTTCCTCACCCATATCCTTTAACTTCTGTAAAGAATCAGGCGTTAACTTCTCCTGTTTCATCTTTAAGGCAATGCTGGGTCATTCAAATTCTGTATCATTCAGCTTTGATTATTTTGTCATTGATCCTCTTTCCATTTACGCTGTTGTAGTTGTTTTGTTTTTCTGGTTGCACTTACTTCCCTTGACTTCACTTCACTTAACTTCATTAAAATTTTTGACCCCGAGATTCCACTGCTGGGTATTTTCACCTATAGGAAGTCAATGTCAAATTAAAAAACCCCGTATACAACAAAAATTTTATAGTAGCACTTTCTGTAGCAGGATTAAGTAAAACCCATTGATGGATGAAAGGTTAAATAAACTGTGGTTTGTGAAGGTCATGAAATATTGCTGTGCTTTAGGAAATAATGGATGGGTTGACTATTGAGATGCTTTGGAAGATTCATATTAACTGACACAAAATGAAGTAAATAGAATCAGGAAGCTATATTTTTGAAAGTGTTTTCTATTTTTAACATTATTTTTCTAGGACTTAGTACATACTTAGAGTCTATGTAGAAACACAATATTCTGTTTGAAATGATATGTTCAGTCATTTCACGTGTGTCTGACTCTTTGTGACCCCACTTGAGGTTTTCTTGGCAATATTACTGGAGTGGTTTGCCACTTCCTTCTCCACCTCATCTTACAGATGAGGAATTTGAGGCATGTGACTTATCTAAGGCCACATAATTAGTGTCTGAGGCAGTATTTGAACTTACACTTCAATGCTCTCTCTGCTGAATCATCCAGCTGTCTTAATGATGCCAGAACTGATAGGAGTCTCAGAGTGTGTAAGAATACAGTATGAAGAATACAAAGTCCTGCTGAAAGATAATGTGAAATAGCCACCAGTGGACCTGGCTAATACTGGCAAATTCACATTTGCCTGCCATTCTGATAATTTAAAATCATTTTTTGTGTGCTTTGCTACTGGACCTTCATTTCTGTCTATGTCACTTTACTCCTTTCTTCCCAGTACAGAAACAAATATAGGCAAAGTAAGGAACAAATGAGGTAATAAGTTTTTCATTTTGATATTCTAGGTTGTGTTAAAGTGATTTATAATGTTAGCTCATAAAAGACAATTGTTGAATTTGCTATTAATGGTAGATATAAAAATGTCCATGTATGAATTGTGTACCAAAAAAAAGAAAGTGTGTAAGGTAGTCATAATTTTATAAAGAGGTTTTTAGCATTTTGCAAAGTGATTTTCTATAAACTGAATCCATTTCTGAAATTGACTTTCGCTATATAAAAAAAAAGATACATATTGCAAGGGAAAATATTCCCCAAAGGATCGAGTTTCTCATAGGAAGTGGAGGATGTTTGTTGAATCCAAGTTACAGTGGTTATGATAGCAAATATGAGCATTTTGGCAATGCCTTGGATTAAAGAACCCCCACTAAAATAAATACAAATACACATAACTTGTTTTGTGTGTGTGTGTGTGTGTGTGTGTGTGTGTGTGTGTATGTGTTCATTGCCTCTGTGTATAAATTGAATAGGATCTTCTTTTTGGTAAAATATGGTATCTGATAGCATAGAGGGAAACATCTAACCTTACACTGAAAAATGGTCTCAGGGCAAAAGAAGAAGAGACAGCAGGAACATGTCTGCATCATACTAGAATGAAACAACCCCCAGACATCTGCAATGAAAAGCATCTCATGCTCTGGGAAGGGGATCATTTGTAGCCTAGGATTTTAGTGTTAATATTTGCGATTTTTTTCAATATACAGAAGTACATATACATGATTTCCTTATGTAATGAGAATAATGGAAGCAATAACAAATGTCAGCGAGGACGTAATTGTGGTTCGAATGATGATTTTCTGTAGAAAAGGATAGTGTCTGTGAGAACCCAAGTCATTAGTTTGGAGCACGTCTGCTCTGGCAGTCTTCTTTATTATTATTATTTCTAGCCCTTCCTAGACTTCATTCTTTTAGATAAAAACATGCATATCAGCTTTGCAGTTTGATTGCCTTATGGGCATAAAGCTTTGCATATTTACTGCCCATGAATCATACCCATATGTGAAATCCAGTGAAGATTCAATTTTTCCTGCTAGATGCACCTCTAGCCGTTTAATTAAAATATGTATTATTAATAAAACTATATTTAAGTCATATTTTTTACAGATATGACTGAAACATTAAGTGCAAATTGTTTCATACTTTCCTAGTAATTTGCTTTTAACGGTTTGTACCTTAATCAAGGTAACACTGGTCGAAGGTTTATTGTGCTTAGGACTTCACTGTGCTTAAGTTGAATAAAACATTGAAAGCAGCGATTAATGGAAAGTCACATTTGCTTTGAGAAGAGATCCATAGGTTTGTTGTACCTGGGACATGCCATGACAGGGAAATGCAATAACGGTAATGGGAGGGAAAAATATTCTGCACATGTATTTCCATGCCCAGTTACTACACTGCCCATCTGAGTGAGAGCATGCTGCCTTTTGGATCCAAAACTGTATTTAAGCCTGGCTCTCTGCCTTTAGATGTCACAGTTGTTCTTCCACTGACTGCCTGTGTTCAGCTTGGTGCTTTCCAAATTCTTGTAATTCTCCAGAAATCATTTATATTTAGCAATGCTGATTAGAGATGCTATAGTTCACTTGCATAACTCTTCGTGATCAGCACAAAAGAGCATTCTGGAAATGAAAACATGAAATAAGAAATACAGCTAAGTTATTTTCTTTAGAAACTGCTATAGTTTGACTTGGAAATTTAGAAACGGGTATGAGAGAGAAAGTGCTGGACTAGAAATCAGAAGACCTGGGTTTGAATCCTAACCTTACCATTTGCTAGTTGTGGGAACTTGGACAAGTACCTCTCTGAGCCTCAATTTCTCATTTGTACAATAAAGAAAACATTACTTTTCCTGCTGACTTTGTAGGGTAGCAGTAAAGACATTGGCTTTGAAGACAGATGACCTGGGTTTAAAAATAGCTTCTTCCACTTGCTACCTGTGTGGTCTTAGGTAGTCATTTAACCATTTTGGGTTCCGGTGCCCTTTTTTGAAGAATGGAGTTGTATTAGATGTTCCCTAAGGTCCTTTTCTCCATTGGAAAGCCTATGATTCTATAATTCTAAGGTTTATTGAAATAAAAATGCTAATTGACTGACTGGAATAATATATGTGAAAGATCCTGATAATATTTAAAGCACTATAGAAATGTAAAAGAGTAATGCATCAAGATTTGGTATAGAATAGGTGGCAATGCCATTAGAAAAGGTTAGAAGAAGGGGGGGGGGAAGAATAAGGGACCAATATTAATGGAAAGATATGTAATTCATTCAGTCCCCTGTGACTGAGAATTATTACATTAGTTATATAGCTATGTTCCATTTTGATGCATATGCCTGAATTTTCACAGGCAAACCTGACTGTGGTGCTTGAGTATGGAAATAGTGAGCCCCAGCTATTAATAAGTGAAGGTTTACCATGGGTAACAAAAGATCTCAATGGATGGTTTCCAGAATAACATTTTAAAAGGCTGCAATTTACTTAATAACTTCACCTTGCAAATGTAATTAGTTGACAAGAGACTTTGTCTTTTAAAAATATTGTCTACATTATAATTTGGAAATGTTTTGTACCCCATTCTCCTTTTCTTCTTCTCCTCCTCCTCCTCCTCCTCCTTCTTCTTCTCCTCCTCCTTCTCCTCATCTTCCTCCTCCTTCTCTTTCTTTTTCTTACTCTTATCTCTCTGACTATTAAGATGAATTTCTTTTTTGACTAAAGATTTTATAGGATCTCACTAGTTTGAGTAAAGCATGAGAGAAACTTAAAAGAGCCTGGGGATAGTAGGATCCTTCACAGGATCTTAGCTTGTTAGCTTGTTAGAGACACTGAACTTTATCTACTTAAGGTTTCCACAAGTGAAGAATGAAGGTCAAAGAAAAACCACATACTATAATAAAATAAGGAAATAAAAATTAGGGCCAAGGAGCAAAAGGAAAGAAACTGGGATTATTGCTTCAGAGAAGAGAAGACTGAGAAGGGACAATACTGATTCACAATCAGCATTTTTTTCTTCTCTAATAAGGAGAAGAGTCTATGAATTTTAGAGTCAGGAAGATATGGGTTTAAGTCCTGTCTCTGATAAATACTATCCATGTAACCCTGGGAAAATCACCTGGGTGCCCCAGTCAATTCTAAAATCCTAAATTGTAGTACAGTGGCTGATCTGTATTGGTTGAGGGAGGGTCCTCACTGGTAGTTTTCCAGTAATGAAATCACATGCCCAAATCTACACCCACCCTCAATATGGGAATAATAATCATAAATTGACTATATGTAATACAGGTGTCCCTAAAGTCTTAGGCATTTTTAAGCTATTAAAACTATTAAAAACTTAAAACTGTACTGAGGCTTTTGTGATCCCCCCTACCACCATGTATAATATATTATACATCTTATATGCACATACATATGCATAATCCATGTATTTACAATGTATGTATGTTTATCTATGTATATGCATGTGTAGATAGGTAGATATACACATACACGTGTATACGTGCACACAAGAAATATCTATCTCATGGTCACTGGAGATACTTTGATAATTTTAAGCAGGGGATGTTATCTCTTCCTAATTTCTGTTTGAAATATGTACTGGACAAGGCGTGTATATATCATATCTTTTCAAAATTACCTGGGTAGGTAGCATTATTATTTATGATGTAAGATTATAGAAGACAATTTTTGAGTTTTACTGTTAGTGATTGATAATAAAAATATGACCAAATATTAGTGGTATAATCATGAAAAATAGAAAAGTATATACAGATAGCCTTCATTTTATGGAATGGATGAATTTTTGCAAAGCTGCCTGCAAAATGATTTTCTGTAAACTGAGTCCATTTTCTCTAGTGATTTCAGAAGTTGACTTCTTGATAGGAAGTGGTAGACAGGTCCATTAAACCCCAATTTATGGTAGATATTGTATTAATGAAAATACTTTTGTTTTGTAGCATTTGGGAGTGAAGCTGGTAATTTCTGTATTGCATCCTCTGCCTTCTTTGGATTACTCCCTTACCTGCTCTATGCTAGTACTGCTAGTACAAGGAAGAAGATCCAGAGTCTAGAATCCTAAAACTAACATATTACTATGCCCACCTCATCTCCCTAGTCAAATAACAAAGAATAGTTTGCGTCAAAGATATTCCAGGGTGTTAGGCACTGAGAAAGGAAGGGCTCAGGTGGAAGGGACAAAGAAATAGAAGACTTCTTCCTTTCTTCAAGGAACTCCCTCTTCCTCCCCTTCCTCAGGCGTTCTCCCCACTCCACAAATCTTACCTCAACCTAAATGTTTCTCTAGAACTTGAGAGGCAACTAGGTGTAGTGGATAGAGAACTGGACTTGGAACCAATTGGTCAACAAATGTTCAGTAAGCACCTACTATGTTCCAGGAACTGTGCTAAGCTAAGAAGATCGATCATCTCAAGCATTTACTAGTTAAGGCAAGTAATTTAATCTCTCTCGGTCTCAGTTTCTTCATCTGTAAAACTGAGGGATTGGGCTCAATGACCTCTAAATTCTCTTTCAGCTCTAAACTTATGACTCTGAGAGACCTGGTTTCCAAAGTGTTCTGACAATTGCCACAATTTGCTTTTTCCTCTTCACAGATTTGGACTCTGTTTATGTTTCCTTTATCCAAATTAAATTCAGCACAAATGGGATCCTAGGATTGAGAGCTTGGAAGGGTCCCTTGAGATCGCCTTGTTGAACTCCTTTATTTTATAAATGAGGAAAACCAGACCCAGAGAGGACCTGGCCAAGGATCTGAACCCAGCTGTTCTGCCTCCAAATCTCGTCTTTTCATTGCGTCACACTGAATGGAGAAGGTCTTTTTTTAAAAAGTGCTTATTATGTACGAGTGATTTCATCTTCTGTTCTGAGGCAGTCTCTCTTATTCCATATTTTCAAAGCACTAAGTCGTGATAGTAGTTAATATCTCTGTAGAAAGATGAATCCTTTATTTTGGCACACATCTGAACATTGGACCTGACAGTCTTCACGTACTTTTATGTTTTAAATTAAATTAATTTATGAGAATTCTTTGTCCTTTTCACTAGAGGAAGGATGGAGTCTAAAAGATCAGTTTTCAAAAGGGTTAATTTTGGCTCTTTGAGGCTGTAATTAGAACACTCAGTTTGACATCACTTATCTTGATACTCTTCCCAAAAGCTGGCTCCGCAGATTCAAGAAAAAGTTTCTATCCATCAGGAGTTATAAACTGGGTCTGTAGGAAGCAGATGCTTCAAATGTTCTGTCCAGTTTGTGGTGTTTAGCTAGATATCAATAACATATTAATTTGATACATCAAAAGCATATGAATAGGCATTTTGTCTGAAAAATAGCTGTTAACGTGATACAGAGATCTGCAAATAAAGGTGGAAAAAATAGAATAGCTTTGTGTGGTGGCAGGACACGGCTGCTCTTCCCCATTGGAATCCATGTTTGCTGATATGTTGACAGAACCCAAAACCCTCTGGATTAAATCATTCCTCATTGCTCCATACCGCACACAGGTGTGACAAATAAATCAGAAATTTCAGCATAGCACCTCTTTTTTTTTTTCTTTTGGTTCCCCATCTTGGTTTCAAGCTGCTATCACTAACTATGGAAACTGCATCAAGCCTCCTGGTACCCTCAGAATGTGGATTTGTTTCCTTCTCCTAGCCAGGGAGCTATTTAGGCTTCTGTCAAAATAAAAACAAGTTTTGGATCTGTCCTAATGCTCAAAAGCTTCTGAGTGATATGAGGCAAGAGCAGATTTATAGTAAACTTGCAACAGGGCCAATTCAAACCCAGAGAGAGCCTTAGAGAGAGCCCTGCAAGCCTAGGAAGGGAGCCTGAGAGCCCCCCGAAGTACAGAACCATCAATACAGCAAGATGAAAAGCCAAACAGGAAATGCTGGATCCCCAAGTCCAGCCCTGAAGGATACCAGGGTGGCTGTGTGCTCTTGCCCATGCTTTCCTTAGCATTTATGGAGGGCCTTTCATCAGGGGCCTCGGGAGAGAGAGAATTCCACTAGCAAGCACCACGGAGCCGCCCAGCCTCTTCTCAGAGCACTTTGAACTAAAATTAACCACACACCCAAGCCCCTCGATGTTCTAGAAAACAAACAAGGCAAACTCTGGGGAACTTATTGATTATATCCCTGACTCCAAATGTAGGAATGTGTGTGTGTGTGTGTGTGTGTGTGTGTGTGTGTGTGTGTGTGTGCCTTTATAGCACAGTGCCTGGCATTGGATTGGTATTTAATATATGCTTGCTGATTTGTGGTATATTCTGATTTGAATTTGTAGCATATGTAATCGGTGTGGGGAATCGGCATAGGGAAATATTTATATATATGCATGCATTGTAGTCGTTGTGCATGGGATATACACATACAAAGAATATGACTATGTGTTTATTATGTGTGATACATGGTTTGTACATGTATAGGGTACATATGTGTATTAATGTATAGTTATGTGGGGATAGGTCTGTGTTTGTGATGTATGTTGTATCCAGTATACATGTTTGTGTTTTAGGTGATGTGTACACATGTGTAATGTGTGGTGAGTATCCTCTGTAGGTGTGAGTACATATTTGTGTATTTATATAGATGTGCTCATGGCACATTAACAAATAATTACTTTGTAAGGAAACCCAAGGCACAATAACAACAATATATTGCAGTGAAAAGCACAATGGATTTAGGGTCAGGGGACTTTGGTTCAAATCCCAGCCATGCCATTTACTACCTGTGTGAGCCTGGGCAAACTGCTTTCCTTCTCTAGGTCTCAGTTTCCCCATTTATAAAATGAGGACTGGATGATCTTTGAGTTCCCCTCAAATTCTAAGTCTCTGACTCTAACCTTCAAAGTAAACTCATGATGCTAAGTCAGCATATTCCATACAAACTTAAAAATTCCAATTATCCATAGTATCAGACTTGCAGAAATACTTGATTTTAGTTTGAATTGGCCCTGTCGCAAGTTTACTATAAATCTGCTCTTGCCTCAAAGTAAAGCAAGCGACAACCAGGGTATACCTTAGCCCTGAAAGAAATGAGCTATGGAAGGACCTAATGTAACGGTAATTAGCAATAATAACTAATATTATTCTTAAAACAATAATTGTTATTTCTATAAAATTAAAATTATTCTTAAAAATAATGCTAACATATGGTACAGTTGTGCAAAGCTTGGGCTCTGAAAACATGGCTGGGCTGAGTGAAATTTTCCTTGTGCACCTCATTAATTTTGAGAACAAGGATATCCCAGGAAAATTTGTGCCTAAAAGGTGACTGATTTTCATTAAGTAAAACCTTGACATTTTTTTTAAAGTAAAACTGGGGCTATGGGCCATTTTTCAGATTTTTGCAGTAGTTTTGTGTAACAGAAAAATGTTAAAGTGTTCTTTCAAGGGTACATGTGAATGAAACCAGATAGACAGGTTAATGGAATAAATTTTAACCATCAAATTTTACAGTGATCACCAAATCTATATGTTCCTTAAAGGTTTTTTCCCCCCATGTGGTTATATTCATTAAACCCAGAAGATTCTTCCAAAATTCTTAATCCAGTACAGGGACCCAGAAATCATTCAGTAAATATTTGTGGGTCATAAGGAACTGAGCCTCTATTATGTTTGCTTCTTTAAAAAACAACAACAACAACAAAACGTATTAGCAGCATAAAGGTATGGTTAACATTTATAATCAGGACCCTTAAGACTTGGTGAAGGTCCCAAGGTGTCCTAAGTCACCACACCCTTCCCTGTTGACCACAGGTCTTCTGGCAGAGAACAGTCTAACTAAACTAAAGTTTTAAAAAATATTTTTAATATTCTTTTATATTATATTATATATACAATATATAATATAAAAATAATATATATAAATATGTTTTTAATATTCTTTCATATGGCTAAGTAAACCTTGTGTTAACTATTGAATGAACTACTATGAATCTTATTTCTTTCCAGCATTGCATCTACATCATCAAGGGATTAGCCTGAGTTAGACTCAGCCTTCAAAAGGGAGCTTTAGGCAGTAGTCCATCACACATAGCAATTTCACCATCCCTAAAGACATGTCCTAGGCTCTCTCTTCTTGTCTCTATACATTCTCTTAGCAATCTCATTTTATGCCATGGACTCAGTTATAGGTTATATGCAAATGACTTTAAATCTGTGTATCTTGCCTGAAATTCTCTCCTTAACTTTTGTCCTATGCTGTCAATTACCTTCTAGACAGCTTTCCCATTAGCATCTGAGACCAATATGAAACATAATATAGTACAAAGAGTGTTGGATTAGCAGTCAAAAGAACCTGAGTTCAAATCTTGGCTCTGCCACTTACTATTGATTTGATTTTGTACAAATCATTTAATTTCTCTAGGTCTCTGCTTTCTTATCATGAATGGCCTCTAAAGTCCTTTCTGGTTCTAAATCTTTGACTTTATGCCCCAAGGAACTCAGATTTCCCTATTTCTATCAAAGTTACTATCATCCTTCCAGTCACCAAGATTTATATCTCAGATTATCTTTGACTTTTCCCCCATCCTATAAATTGATTATTCTTTATTAGTTACAATTCTATAGTATCTCTGCCTAGTGATACTATAGTGATAAACTCTCCAGTTTAGTTTGGGTCCTCATCACTTCTTGGTCCAACTATTGAAATAATTCCCTAATGGTTGCAGCAAGCACCCCAACATCCCCAGGGTGGCTACCAATACAGGTTCTTAGATCTGCTTTTCTAAAGGAAAGAAACTCAAAATGCTTAACAACCTTGCTTTAATCAAACATATGTCATTTACCTAGTTTAGGGGAAAAAGGTCAGCACCCAGCACTTCAGAGAATACAGAGTTTACAAGCAGACAAAAAATACAGACAGAGAAACAAATCAGCAGACAGGCTTCCAACTACCTGACCATTACATCCATATCTAGTCAGTTACCAGAGAGGGAAGCACCAACATCTGGTTTTCAAAGACAGGGGGTTCAACAGCTGCCCAGAGTCTTGTCTGGTCAAATCTTCTCAAAGTGAGCCCCAAAACAAAGCCTCACATCAGGGTTTATATAGCCTTCTCCTGGCTCAGAGAATGTTACAACCCTCTTGACCCACTGCTCAATCACAGAGCACCAAGATGTGGGCATTCCTGAAAACCAAGCCTCCCTCCATAGGCTCTAGGTGCACTTAAGCCTATCAAAGGGCCTAAGGGCAGGGAAGATCTTAAATCCCCGTTATCGGTAACACTAATTGGTCTCCTTTTTTTCGACTCATACTTAAAAAGTCTGACAAAATAATTTTCTTCAGGCATCAGTCTAACTATGCAAGTCCCTCCTTTTCTCATAAATCCTCAGTGGCTAAAATACAAAGCAAGGATACAAGGATAAAATACAATAGCTATCAGAACCCTGTACAATCTGGTTCCAATTTACCTTAATTGAAAAAAATATAAATTACTACCCTCCACACAGTCTTCATTCTGGTCAAATTAAACTTTGTTCTTGAATTTGATATTCATCTTTCATTTCAGCATCTCACACATGTAGGTGGTTTCCTATGCTTGAAATCCATTCACACTTCAATTCTATCTTTTAGAATCTTAAGTGTTTTTCAAGGCTCACTACCTCCTTTGTAAAGTCTTACCTGATTTCTTATGTCCCAGTTCCTTCTCTATTCTCAAATTATTTTTCCATTTACTTATCTTTATGCTGATTGTATTGTTCCAGTAGAATATAAACTCACTGAGGCCAGGGACTGGTTTTTTTTTTTTTTGTGTGTGTGTGTGTGTTTCTTAGTGCCTAGCACAAGTGCCTTTCGGTACTCAATACATGTCTAATTGAATTGGGTAGCTTGTGGAGGAAGTGTGCATTTGTGGTGAGAATAACATCTTGTGCCATACTTTTATTGGTCCTGTAATTAAAGAATAGCAACAATTCATCTTTATATAGCTGTTGACAGTTTATAAGACATTTTTTTCTCACAGCAGTTCTATGTATTGCAAATATGATTGTCTCTACTTTATAAATGAGCAAACTATGGTTATGAGAATTGGTAAATTTTTGAGATGGAAAGGACTTCAGAGATTATTTAGTCCTACACCCTAATTTTATGGATGGGGAAACTGAAGTTCAGATAAACTAAATGACTTGTCCATGTCTATAAAAGCAGTCAGTTGCTAAAAAGAGAACTAAAACCTCATACCGCTGTCTCCTATCCCAGTTCTCTTTCTAGGCCAGTGTTTTCCAACCTCATCAAGATAATCAGAGCCATAACTAGCATATGGCTTTGTCCCTGAGCATTATCATGAAGAGTGCATCCTTCATGGGTTTCAGGCTTTTTCCTTGGGAAGTAATGCTTCCACGACTGGGCAGAATTGTTGTGGTTATTTGCCCTTCATTTTAGAGGAGGTTCAATGACATCCTGAGTAAATGATGTCTTGGCTTGCATGTGAATTGGATTTGTGAGGTACAGTTGCACAAATTACCATCCTCTGTCTCTCTTCCAGTCCATTGTCAAGACAAAAGTCAGGATGAGTGGGGATGGTCTGGGATGCAGTAGATGAGCTTGTCATCTTTGATGTCTGGCCAATCTGAAGCACTTGCTTCAGTCACCTTCATGGCCATGGTAAAGGATTTTCTGGGGGATGTCAGCTTCTTCTCATGTCCCACTATCCCACTACCACATCATTCTGTCCTCTGTACAAAAATATGAAGACCCTCACCTGGTCTGCAGTTGGTAGGAACCACAAAAGTCATCTAATTCAACCAATTATCTCACCCTCTTCATTTTAGGAATATGGAACCTGAGACCCAGGAAGATTAAGTGCCCAAGGTCAAAAGTGGGATTTAAACCCAGGTCCTCTGACTCCTGAGCTAGTGCTTTTCCCACATTGATTGAAAAAAATACACAATGACAAAAAGCTATGAATTCATAAATGCTTTGAAATGACCTTGTATTTTATGATTTACAACAGCATCTCTGTACTCTAGAAAAATAGTGAAACATACATGTGTAAGACACATTATTTATTTAGTCTACAGAATGTTTGCTTATTATAGTGAATCTTGCTGCATTTTTAGTTGGAGCTAAATAAATATCAAGCTGGTAATGCTTACTGTGCACATGAATTCACACAATCCTTGCTGTAGCTTCACAGTCCTCTGACTTGGAAATCCTGATCCTTAGCCAGAATGCCTCCATTGTATTCACTTGTTGTCTTATGGTGAATCCCTTAATCATAGTTCCTTCTTTTTCCCATCCAGAAAAATGAGAAAACTGTCCAGGAGTATTGTGAGAACTGGGCTAACATATTTATAAAGGGTCATAAAATCCTTGAATTAAAGCTTTTCAAGGGCTAAGTGGTGCTATTAACTAGATCAACAGTAATATCATTGAATGGTGTGATCTAGTGTCAAAAGCTGAAATTAAAACTGGAAAGAGCTACAGGCCCATATACTACATAGGTTACTTGAGGTTAGAGAAATAATAACTAGAGAACAAAGTCTTCACAGCAGCTGGCTGTAACTTCACATAGAGTCTTATCGATGGGTCTCAAGAGGATTACCTAAGTATTGTTTTTTGCAATTTTAGATCCTACCAAGAATATCGGGAGCAAATCGCCTGACTACTTTCAGATTTTCCTTGAGAAGATGGCCAAGAGAGGCCAAGGGGAGTCTGTGAGTTTCGATTTCACAAAACACACAATACTCCGCTGAAAAAGCTGAAGACCATCCCCAGCTGTTCTTTAAGTGAAGAAAATAGGTTATATGAGCCCTTTCAATAAAAAAGAGATATTAAAAACTGACATTCTAGCTATTGATTGCCCTGTTTGTATTATTTTACTTTATCAGCAACTCACCTTTCTGCTAAGTTTTGCCTGAAATGGTTTGTTTCTGTCCACTCAAAGCCACTGTGAAAGGCTTTTCAGAAACCATTGGCTGGAGAGACAACGGAATATCCCATGCTCTGTAGGAGCTCAGGGCCTCCCACCAAGTGAAATTGGTGCTACACAGCTTAAGGGAATAGCAAGCAAGGAAGAAGGGTTTTCTTTTTGTTTGTCTGTTTGTTTGTTTACCCTTTGAATCCTGGGTAGAACAGACTTAGAAGAACCATTTATGGATCTGCTCTTGAATTGAAACCAAGATTCTAAAATATTTTTTTTATTCCCCTCCTGCTCCCATTTCTCAAAGAACATAATGATGAAAGCACAGAGTTTAAAAAGCAACACAAAACAAAAACCATACTACAGTCCATCACCCCATATTACTCTTCTCTCTGCTTAAGCTTGGGATCTGCTCCTCCAGATCCTTTTTACAAATATACCTTCTCTGGCCCTTTTTTAGTGGCAGTGTCTTCTCTTCCAATGTGAGAATGAATATTGAGATCAATAACTCATTTTAACAATCAATTAATCAATACAGTTGTTAAATAGCTATACACTAGGCACTGTGTTCTAGGGTTAGATACACAAAAATGAAATAATTTTGAATTTCAAGGATCTTACATTCAATTGAGACATGTACATATAAAGTACATACAAAATGCATGGAAAGTAATTTCAGAGGACTAGAGGAATGTACACATATTAGTGAAAGTATATTATTAATAACCTGCCACTGAACCCAGAGGGCATGTATACTATGCCCAATCCCTTCTCCATTTAGAAGCCCCTTTGCTCTGGACCTATACATGTGGTATATACTGGGTTTATCCTGAAGAAGCCTGATCTCTGCTTTTTTTTTTTTTTGAGGGCGATTGGGGTTAAGTAACTTGCCCAAGGTCACACGGCTAGGTTTTTGTTTGTGTGTGTGTTAAGTGTCTGAGGCCGGATCCGAACTCAGGTCCTTCTGACCCCAGGGCCCACGCTCTATTCACTGTGCCACCTAGCCGCCCCGAAGCCTGATCTCTAATGAGAGGAGAATGCCCATTCTCTCTTTTTTATACTCTTTGGCTTATTAAACCTCTTCTCGGGTGCCTTTTGGACAAACTATTTAAAGTTTATGGAGTGGCACATTGCTAGGGTTTCCTCAAAGATGAGAATAGAAAGGTGCTCAGTGAACAATATGAATCCTATATGGTTCGGATTTATTATCTACATGCACAAGAAATTCTGAGAATCACAAAAGACTTACAGTATACTTTGACAACATTGCAAAAGACCTTGATGTTGGGAAAGATTGAAAGTAAAAGAAAAAGGGGACAGCAGAGGATGAGATAGAAACATAGTGTCATGGATAAAATGAACACGAGCTTGGACAGACTTTGGAAGATAGAAGGACAGAAGAGCCTGGTGTGCTATGGCCCATGAGGTCATGAAGAGTTGGAACAAAAACACACCCTGACAAAATTATTCAATGCATGATTTAGTAATAACTTATTTAACTGCTATTAAACTCTTTTGGGACACTGCAATTCACAGGAGTACCGAATAGGCATTGCTATATTTTGCCTCACTTGTACACTGTCCACATCTTCTGGCCAAACAAGCTAGATTTGGTATCATCCTTTAGTCCGTGGTTGTCTTCTTTAAGAAGCCTGGAATAATTGCTCAGGATTCATCCCCTAGATTTAATTCAGTACTAACCAAAAGGATCAAGGATGACTGTACCTCTTACACTCCACAGTGCCTGGCCCATAGTAGGCTCTTAATAAATATTTATTGACTGACACCCATCTTAGAACAGATACTGATTCACCTAAGATCAAGATAGAACAAATACAAAAGAGGTAGTCTAAGACCCAGGCTCAGGATTGGATAGGTTGTATTTGTGCTTTATATGTCATATGGTCATGGCTAAATGTCATGGGGGAACAGGGTAAACTGTCCCTTTTCTACCCTTTGTAGGAACTTCTCAAAGCAATTCCTGATAGGAGCTGAAGTCATAAAGGAAGAGAATATTGAGTGTGGAGTCACACCCTTTTAAGGTTCCTTCCAGTTCTAAATCTCTGATCCTAAATATCCTAAAAAATTCATTCAGCATTTCTAGCTCAGCGTCCAATAAGGGGACTGCCTGATCATTTCAAAGTGCAAACCCTCTCTAAATACCATGTTACACACACTTGGTCTCTGAGTTGTGTCAGACTCAGCACATTTCCTCAGCAATTTAGGTTCTGTATTAGAAGAAAATGAAATGCTCATAATTCCTTCAACAATCTCCAAAAAGATATTTACTTAGCCATAGCAGAAGGATTTTCAACAAAGAAAAACATTGAAAACTCTTTGGATTGATTCATCTTAGAGAAGTTTCCATCAGGGTTCACCAGCCAAGAATATGAGAGCTCCTCTAGCTTCTGAGGGCTGCCTTGTACTCACATGATGAGGAAGTGACATTAACATTTTGTGACCCATAATTCTCTGAACCAACTAAGTCTTAAGGAATATCTCAACACCTTTTTTTAAAATTAAAAACTATTTTCAAGTTCAAATTTTCCCCTCCTTCCACTTCATCTCCTACCAATTGAGAAGGTAAGAAATATAATACTCATTGTATGTATGAAGTCATGTAAAACACATTTCCACATTAGCCATGTGGCAAAAAAGGTGAGAAAAATAAAATGAAAAAAATATATTCCAATCTGTATTCAGAGTTCATTAATTCTCTCTCTGGAGGTAGATAGAATTTTTCATAACGAGTCCTTTGGAGTTGTGGATCATTGTATTGATCAGAGTAGCTAAGTATTTTACAATCCTTAGAATATTGCTATCACTCTGTACAATGTTTTCCTGGTTATGCTCACTTCACTTTGCATCAGTTCATATCAGTCTTCACAGGCTTTTGTGAAACCATTTCTGATTATCATTTCTTACAGTACAATAATATTCTATGATAATCATATACCACAACTTGTTCAGGCATTCTCCAATTGAAGAGCATCCCCTCAGTTTCCAATCCTTTGCCACCAAAAAAAGAAGTGCTATAAATATTTTTGTACATATGGGTCCTCTTCCTTTCTCTTTGGAACACAAACCTAGTAGCAGTATTTCTGGGTCAAAGGATATGCACAATTTTATAGCCCTTTGGGCAGAGTTCCAAATTGTTGAAAGAGCCTTGGAGCCAAAAAAGACTGGATACATGATCCTGCCTCTGGCTTTTACTAGTTCTTTGATCCTTAACATTTTCATCTGTAAAATGGGAGTGATCACCAGAGTCCTTATCTCATAGGGATGTTGTGAAGATTAAATTGGGGAATAAATGTAAATTGATTTGTGAGCTCTAAAGTTCTATATCAGAGTACATCTTTGAATTCATTAGGGTGGGAATTTCATGGTATTAAAACTTCTTCCAATCATGTAGATCTGCAATCCATCTGTAAATTTTAGATTTAGAACATTGCTGGGGAATCAAAAGTTAAGTGATTTGCCCAAGGTCATAGAACCAGAATGTATCAGCAGCAAGGATTCAACCCAGAAATTCCTGCCTCCAAGGCTGGACCTCAACTCACAGTGCAACTTTACCTTCCATTGTTGTTATTTTACAGGTTAGCTACCCATTTCATTCAACCAATACTCAAATGACATGTTTTTAGGGCCTTTCACCATTCTGGCTTTCTCTTGATGTTGTTTAGCTTATCAATATCCTACCTAGGAAGCTAGATGGTGCAGCAGATTGAACACTGGCCCTGGAGTCAGAAAGACTTTGAGTTCAGATCTGACATCAAAGATTTAATAGCTGTGCAATATTAGGTAAGTTACTTAACTACTACCTGCCTCAGTTTCCCCATAGGTAAAATAGAGATGATAATAGCACCTACCTTCCTAGGTTGCTGTGAGGATAAAATGACATAATATTTGTAAAATGCTTTGGAAACCTCAAAGCATTATATAAATGTTGTTGTTGCTGAAAACATTATACACAGGCTGAACACAATGTTCCAGGTGTATTCCATAATACATTAGGACTATTATGTCTCTATTCCTGACACTAGAGCTCTTTTAATGTAGCCTAAGATCAAATTAGTGTTTTTGGCTACCTGTTTACTAATACCAGAAGTTATAACCCACTAAAATCCTTAGATTTTTTTCAGAAGAACCATTCTGGCGAAACGAATTTTTTAATCCAAGGGTAAGACCTTACATTTACTTTTTAGAAATTTCATCCTATTATATTTAGCTCAGTGTTTTAGCCCGTTAAGATATTTTTGGATTTTTTCTATCATCCACCAGATATTTTATCTATGGTTTTCAACAGATGATTACTTCAACCAGAAACTTGTCCATTTACTATCTTGATTTTTTCATGAAGCATTAATTATTTGACCATTTTCCCTAGAAAACTACTGTTGCTATGAGCAAACACAGTAACACACGAATAATTTATCAATGAAACATATCACTGGACAGTTTTTATTCTGCTGGTGCCTACCTCTACTATTGTCAGAATCAGATATTCACTCCCTGAAAAATATACTTTGCCATAACTTCAATTTAACATAATTGTGTTCAACTCTTAGACACCCCCAAAACAGAAAAGTCTCTGACTTTGTAGGATATGATGATATTTTACCCCATTTATTATGTTAAAATTCTTAATATTTTGTTAATCTATACATTTTAAAAAGTATCACCCTAACCCTGATTTTCTCCAATTTGCATAATAATATTAATAATAACAAATACCATTATCTTAAATAGAATTTGCCAACCTCTTATGAAAAGGTTGGTCTATATCAGATATGTATTTGGATAGAGTGAGATAAAGTGTGTATCATTTCTGGTTGTTTTTTTTTTCAAAACACTATGAATTTACTGTTCATTACCCCCTTCTCTCCCGCCTCCTCCTGTAATACTGCCACTTTATCAAATATCTATACTTCTGATTTCCTCCTCAGGAATCCTAGCTTGCATTTTTAAAAATACAAGTCTATTTTTGTCCAGGACATCCTGGAAACCCAGGACTTCATTAATTTTCATATGCCAAAAATGCACTTGAAAATTTTTGGAAGTGATTTTTTGAGCATTAATCAAAAAGTACTTCCCCTTCATTCTCTGGTTGGTGGGTAAAAATAGTGGGTACATAAGTTTTTATTTCAAAGTTTTAAAAGTGGAGGAAAAAGATAAATTAAGCAAAAGTACCTAGTGGGTGAAAAATTGACTTTTTTTTTTTTTTGGCATTTTATGATATCTGCTTAGTAATTATAACACTTTACTGAGCCACACAGCAGCATTGGTGTAAGTGAAAGAGCTTTGAATTTAGGTCTGCAAAGGGTTTGAGTTCCAACTCTGATACTAACTGTGTACTGTGGGCAAGTCACTTAAGTTCTCAGCCTCAGTTTCCCCATCTGTAAAATGAAGATACTAATACTTGGACTACCTATCTGGCAGGGAGAAAAACATTTTGTAGATTCAGCAGTGTTAACACATAAATGTAAGCTATTATTGATGACTATGTGTGGTATTCTGAAGACCTTGTATCCACTGCTAATTTGTCACTAATGTTTTTGTATGACCCTGGTAAAGTCACTTCATCCAATCTGTGGAATATAAAACTAACTGTAAATGTCCCTCTCTTCCCCATTCTTCCCAAAGCAAAGTTACTTATAATTTTAGAGCTCCTTGGAGATCATATAAGCTAATACTAACCCACTTGCATTGTACAAATGAGTAACTGATACCCAGAAAAATTAAATAATTTTCCTAGGCTCACATAGCTAAGTGACAAAGCTGTAATTCAAACTCAGGTTTCCTAATTCCTAGTCTAGTGCCTTCTCCATGGTACTAGTCTTTCATTCAAATGATCCCTTAATATGCATCCAATTCCCTTCATTGCTTCTAGCATGACTTTCCTTTTTTTTTTTTTCCAAAAAAAAAAAAAGACCTGGGATATCATATCATTTTATTGGTAGAGGAAATTTCAAATGAGAAAACTCTCTTTGCTAATGAAGAGCTGTACCCATTCTGCAACTTAAGAATCTTAAAGTATTGCTTGGGGGTGTAGAGTTTAAGTGAGAATTTGCTTGAAACGTTGGATTTGTATGTGAAGAACTTTGAAATATCTGTAGTAAGTGAAAACACTAGTGTACTCAGAGAGCTACAATATCAAATCAAGTCCTTTTGAGGGCAAAAGGCAGTCAATACCAGTTTGCCTTTGAGGCAGTGTCGTCCTCATTTAAATCTGTGTGGAATGAAGTTCCCCCTCTGAGACACCTGGTTATAGAGACAAGCAATTGTATTTGTCTGTCAGCTATCTCTTTCAATTGACTCAGATTGCCAGTAATCAGACCAGGTGCTTGGGAAGAAGGGAAGAAGACTTGATTGGAGAAAAATGAAAAGCATCATAACCTTAGCTTAGCCTGTAGTATACTGCTTCCCTCCTCCTATAAAACGGCAAGTCATGTATTCTACTGTTCAAATGGATTAGTGGCCTTATTGACTTGGATATTTCTTCCAAAAAGGCAGAATGCAACCCATCCACATCTGTCCATCCTATGTGACTCTGGTCTGTGTCCTCCTCCAAGTTAGGTACTAAGGTTCACACAAAAGGCTGGAAGTCTACCTAGCCTTCTCTTCATATCATAGGACATCAGTAGAGCTCACAAATATTGGCTAATTCTCCTTCATGCCACATGACCAGCACATCTTTTATATTTCTTTGATATCATCATTTACTCATGGACTTCTTCATAATTCTTTAGGTGTTATGTTCAGCAGCCCACTTATACCATCATGTGTGTCTCTATTGCTTTCTGAGTGATACTCATTTTTAATTCTTCAAATGTTGAACACATTAGTGTTCCATAACTAACATCCATTATAGAAATACTAATAAAAGACTCTTTGTTTCAAGAAGTTTAGAGTTATTGAATGTTTTGCTTTTTTCCCTTCTTCTCTTTTAAATTTTAGTCCAATTTGTCATACATTAGCTACATCTATCCATATATATGTTTAACATTTATACATATATACAATACATTTAAATGAATGATTAAAATATTTATTAAGCATTTATTATATTCTGGGCACTGTGCTAAGTTCTCAAAATATTATAAGCAAATAACATACTTTTTGTACTCAAAAAGGGAATATTCTATTAGAGGAAGATAATACATAACAAGAGATAAAAATGGGAAAAAGAGAGGGGGACATATGCAGTGACATGTTTTAGAAACATTTGGGAAGTGTCGTGGGGCCCTGGTCAGGCAAAGTGAAAGCTTGCTTATCAGCCTCGGGTCACAGGTATAGTGTTTGAGATCTGGTAGGAGGACAATAGAAAGGAAAGTTTGCCTGTGAGACCTTCTCCCTGCAAACAAAACTTCCTTCCTCCCATCATTTAAAGTTGCTTATCCACCGCTCAGGCTTTGCCAAGGGTGATAGGTCTAGATTTATGAATCTTTCCTTTGCTTCTGGGAAGTTATAATGTATGCTTATCAATAACATGTCCGGTTATTTCAGACCTCCTCCCTCCTCTAACCAGAAGATGGGAAGCCCTGATTGTTAAGAAAAAAGAATTCCCTTCATGTTTTCTGTGTAAATGACCAGATCCTCTCTCCCCTCCCCATTTTGAGCATATAATAAATGTATAGATCAGTAATGCTTTTATCTTAAGACACTAGCTTGCAGAGATTCAGTGAACAGCCATGTAAAATGAAAAAATTTTAAAATTAATTTGTTTGTTTACTTTTAGTTTAGAAGATTCAGTTCCACAATCCCTTGAGTTTCAAATTTTCTCCCCTTCCCTCTCCCTCCCCCTGCCCCCATCACTATCATCTAACATTTATATAGTATATAGTATATAACTAACTATAGTATAGTATATAGTATATATAAGTATATAGTATATAACTAACATTTGTATAGTGTATAGCATATATAGTATAATATATATAAAATTCATCTCTATAGTATATTGTATAGTGTATAGCATATATAGTATAATATATATATGTAAAATTCATCTCTATAGTATATATGTATAAAATATATCTCTGTAAATGTTACTATATGATCTTGGAGTATGTGGATGGGAGTAAGATGTAAGGAGGCTGCAAAGGGAGGAAGGAAATCAATGAAGTATTTGCAATATTGCAACTCATAGACTGCAAAGAAAGGGAGAGTTACATCTTCTCATCTCTTCTTTATGAACAAGTTTGGTCATTATAATAAACAAATTATTCAGTTTACTTTAAAAAATTCTTCCCGTTTATATTATTGTAATCATTGTATAGATTGTTTTTCTGGTCCTGCCAAGATCATTTTGCATCAGTTTATATAGGTCTCCCCACACTTTCTTTGCAATTTTCCTATTTATTTTATATGGTGCATTAGTATTCTATTAAATTCATGCATTACTTTTTTTTTTTTTGCAATCCCCAATTGATTACTATTTACTTTGCTTCCAAATTTTTTTCTATTACAAAAAGCATTGCTTTGAGTATTTTGATGTCAATGAAACCTTTCTTTCTGTCTTTGACCTCCTTAGAGTATGTACCTATCTCTCTTGAGTTCTTGACCTCCATGATATTTTAGCCATGATGTTTGCCAATAGTTCTGGGTTTAGAGAGGTTTAACAGATTGTTAGGAAGCAAAGAATCATTGAGACAGACATACATCATTGTAGGATAGTTCTCTTGATTCTCCATTTTAATTAGATCAGACACTTTTTATCCTCTTTTTCAAAAGCCTAACTGTTATAATAGCTGCAACAATGGGAATACATCCAAATAACCATTACCATATGCAAATAATTTAGTTCTTCAAGGATTTATAATCTGTTCATGTGAATACAGTCTTCACTGATAAGGACTGCATTCTTCTACAATTTGGCAAATTGTTATTAAGAATTACTATGTCTGAGAAATTCATCGCTTGGTGGCTATCATAGCAAGGGGCCTCTTGTTAGCTAGACTAGTCCTTACGCTACAAACATACAGTGAATGCAACAATGGGCTGTACTCAAAATCTTCCCAGCTTGGTAGGACTAGCTAGACTTTATAGACCTCAGGAACAGCTTTGAGAATGTAAGAACATTACTATTCCATGATGACACATGTGAGGAGGGTTTTACTATCTGTAAAATGGGGTTAACAACACTGGAACAATCTACCTCACAGGATTATGGGGATAAAAGAGCTTAGTAAAATATAAAGTACTACATAAATGTATTATTATTATTATTATTTGCCCACCTAGATGATTATGGAGAATAGAAATATATGATAATTCTTTCAGAATATTTCTATTATGTCTAAACAGTTTGTTGTAGTGAATAGAAAGATCTGAGTTTGGTGCCAAGAAGACCTGGGTTCTTCTTGTTAGACCTGTATCTGACACATAATACCACTATGATTCTAGGCAAGACACTTAATTTCTTAGTGCCCCAGGCAACTCTATAAGATAATAAGTTCTAGAGAAGGTGGCAACCTTTAATTTTTTTTTTGCATGTTGTCTTCTCCCTTACAATGTAGGCTACTTGAGGCAAGAACTGTATTTTTTATCTTACTTTTTATAATTAATTTATTGACTGATTGACTTTCAACATTCATTTTTTAAAAATCTGAGTATAAAATTCTCTCCCCCCTCAACTATCACTCACTCATTGAAAAGCCAAGCAGTATAATATCAATAATACATGTGAAGTCATGCAATATGTCCATCCAAGTTAGCTATGTTGCAAGAAATAAATAAACGACAAAAAACATAAAGAAAGTATAAAAAGTAAACTTCCATCTGCATTCAAAGTTAATCAGCTTCCTCTCTGGAGGTTGGATACCATTTTTTATCATGGGTCCTTTGGAACTACCTGAGCTCATTGTCTTGATCAGAGTACCTAAGTCTTTCACAGTTGATTATCTTTACAATATTGCTGTTACTGTATACAATGATCTCTTGGTTTTTCTCACTTCATTTTGCATCAGTTCATATCAGTCCTCTCAGGTTTTTCTGATGCCATGCTGTTTGTCATTTCTAATAGCACAATAGTATTCCATCACAATCATATGCCATAACTTGTTTATCCATTTCCCCAATTGATGGGCATCCCCACAATTTTCACTTCTTTGAATTGAATTCTTTCAATTCTAGAGTTATTATAAATACTTTTGTACATCCTTTTCCTTCTTCTATGATGTCTCTGGGATATAGATCTAGTAGATTGGGTCAAAGGGTATGTACAGTTTTATAGCTCTTTGGGCATAGTTCCAAATTGTTCTCCAGAATGGTTGGACCAGTTCACAATTCCATCAGTGTACCTATTTTTTTCACATCTTTGCCGGCATTTATCATGTCTTTGTTTTCAGTCACTAGCCAATCTGATAGGTGTGAGGTGTGTAGTACCAATGCAATATTTACAGTGCCCATGATCATGATGAAGACCATGATTATAAGTATCACATGATGTTTGATCACAAAATATACCAGATTCTCCAGACAGAGGATAGAACTGAAGCATTTATTTAGACCAGAAAACCAAATCCCAAAACCAGTAAGCCAATTCCATCATGATACCAAAGATATTCAGCAGCCACAATAACAATGAGAGCCACAGTATCCTTCTGTCTTCCCACAAACCAATGCAAGATCAGTATTTACTCACAAAACTCTCTATCTCCTTGCCTGAGCTCCTCTGTCCCCCATGGTCTGGCTACCTCTGAACACCAGCTTCCTGTGGGCTTTGCTTCCTTTCAGCAAAACTCCTCCCACCACAGGCTCCATGTGACTACATTCAGCCTATTAGGAGGCAGAGTTTATCTTCACAGCAGGGAAGCTTCCTTTGGGCTCTGATCCATCCTTCAGCAAATTCCCTCCATCACAGGCTCCATGTGATTCCATTCAGTCTATTGGGGGCAGAGTTTACTTTCAAAGCAGGGGAGGTCTTCAGACTTTCCTCAGGTCTATTAAAGGGCAGGGAAGATCTTCAAATTCCCATTCCAGTTACAAGGTGGTATCTCAGAATTGTTTTAATTTATATTTCTCTAATCAGTAATATTTAGAGCAGTGTTTCATGTGACTATTGATACTTTTATTTCTTTTTCTGAAAACTGCTTGTCCATATCTTTTGACCATTTATCAGTAGAGGAATGGTTCTTACATTTTAAAATTTGGCACAATTCCCTATATATTTCAGAAGCAAGGTCTTTATTAGAGAAACTTTCCCTGTGGAAGAAATTTTTTCCTCTAGTTTCCTGCTTTCCTTCTACTCTTGGTTGTATTGGTTTTATTTGTGCAAAACCTTTTGAATTTCATGTAATCAAAATTATACGTTTTATTTTCTTGTGATCTTTTCTATCTCTTGTTTGGTCAAAAACTCCTTTTCCATAGATCTGACATTTACCTTACTTTGTAGTTCTTTGCACAGTTCCTAGCACACAGTAAATGGTTAATAAATGTTTGTTGACTGACCGGCTGACATGCATTAGTAGAAGAAATGTCCTCTTCTAGGAATTTCCTACATCAGTGAAAACATACTCTTCTCATTTCTTATCCCAATCCTATGTGTTTGTATATTACATATAATATATGTGTATATATACATACTCATGCCACAGTGGGCAGAGTGCTGGGCTTCAAATCAATGAGACATTTGTTCAGATTGCACTCCTGATCCTGTGTGACCATGGGCATTTTGCTTGGTATCTTTTGAACTCCAAGTAACTCCCTAAATCTTATTTGTGTAAAATCATAGACTAGTTATAATCCCAATATATTGTCTGTCTGTCTGTCTCTCTGGCATTTAGGACCTAAACTCTGGCTCAAACCTACCTGACCAGCCACTTATCTGCTTTTTACTTTCTCTCCCCACTAGGTTATATGCTGTTTCTAGATCACATCCTGCTGCTATAGGTCTCTGTCCCTGGAATTTCTTCATCTTTGCCTATCTTCAAATCCAAGTACAAGTGGCACCACTCTCCCTCCTCAAGTTTTCATAGACTACTTCAGAGCTTTGCTTTGCCCCATCCTATTCTACCTTGTATAATATTCATCTAAGTACATATAGTAACTCCCAAAATAGAGTGCTGGGGGAATAATGCACATGCACAAAAACCTAAAATGCAGAGTAGTACATTATTAAATGTCCTATGTATGGTATAGACAATAAGACCGAAAAGAATCCAGAAAAAAGAACTTTTTCTTAATGAGCTAATGAGGAGGCTTCACAGAGAAGGTGGACTTGAAGCTGTGACTTCAAGGATGGCAGTATTTTGACATGTGGAGATGCTGGAGAGCCTTCCAGGTATGTAGGAATAACATTGGTATAATCAGAGGTGTGTTTGGGAAAGGGTGAATAGATTAGTTTGGCTATAGAAGATAGTTTGTCTAAGGGAGTAGTTGGAAATGAGGAGATAAAAACAGGTAGGGGTCAGGTTGTGCAGTACCTGGAATTCTGGAATAAAGTGTTTGAACATTTTCTTGTAGGTAGGTGGGAACCAAAGTACTTAAGTGACTTAATCAAAGCAGTGGTTTTGAAATATTAACCTGTGGAATACAGGATCAATTGGTATGAGGAGTAAAGTCAAGAGTGTCTAGTTAGGAGGCTATGATGGGTATGAGATGATAAAGTAGTAAGAATTTTAAAGAAAGGGAGAGGGTGTGAGGAGTATCTTTGAAGTGATTTGTTGACTGATTAGATTTTGGTTGTAGGCTAGGGACATGGAGTTAAGAAGGGTAACAATGAAGCCTGGATGATTTTGTTGTTGTTGAGTCCTGTTCCACTTTTTGTGACCCAGTCCTTTGGGTTCTCCTGGAAAAGATATTAGAGTAGTTTGCCATTTGCTTCTCCAGTAGAGGCAAACAGAGGTTAAATGACTTGCCCAGGGTCACACAGCTAGTGTCTGAGACCAGATTTGAACTCAGGTCTTGCTGACTTCAAGCCAAGCCCTCTATTCACTGAGCCATTTAGCTGTCTTAACAACAAGGATGTCTTAACAACAATAAGCTTGGATTACCTTGTACTTAATAAGAGCACAGTCAAGAGAACTTGGTTTGGAAGGTGTGGGTGGGACAGAGAGGAGTGCATAACTGAATTTAGTCTTAGATATATTGGATTTAAGGTGCTTGCAAGACATCCAGGTGGAAAAAGTCCAGTAGGAAATTATAAATATGAGATAATTGCTTGGTAGCAAGGTCAGGGAGAGAGAGCTAGAGAGTTGAGAATTAACCCAGAGTACCAGAATACCTACATTTGACTCAGATTTATCAGTTTTTTGGCTTTAGGCAAATGACTTCACCCCTTTGAGCCTCAGTTTTCTCATCTGTAAAATGGGGATAAAAATCCTTTCTTTTCTTAATCCTCAGGATTGTTGTGAGGATTGAAGTAATAAAGGCACCATGCAAACCACAGACCATGATATAAATTCCAGGGATGCTGCTGCTGCTGCTGTGGCTGATAGTGGTGTTGGTGTTGGTGATGATGGTGATCATAAAAGGAATGAAAGATGAAATAGGGATAGATTAAAACTCATCAGGGCAATGGGAAGGCAATATGATGTAATGAAAGGGTGTTGGAGCATAAGAAAACTTGGGTCCAGATCCAAGCTATACCTCTTATTAGTTGCATGACTTTTAGGTAGTTACTTGACCTCTAGGACATTATTTCCACTATGTTCCAGGCACTGCTCTAGGCACTGGGTGTTCAGGGACAGAATTGAGAAAGTTCCTGCCCTTGAGAAGCTTACATTTGATCGGAGGAGATTACATGAACTTAAGTAGTATGTGATACAGAGGAATAAGAACCGGCTCTGGAATCAAATTCTGCCTGTGAGGCTTCTGTCCTGTGTGATGTTGGACCACAGCTTTTCTTTTTTTTTTTTTTTTTTTTTACAGATATCCCAGCACATGACTTTATTTTTTATTTTCATATGAGTCATACTGTAAAGAAGTATTAGAACCAACGGGAAGAACCACAGGAAAAAAGAAACAAAATGACAAAAGAAAAAAAGAGAGTAAACAGTATGGTTTGTAGTCTGCATTCAGACTCCATGGTCCTTTCTCTGGATGGGGACATCATTTTCCATTATGAGTCTTTTGGAGCTGTCTTAGATCCTTGCATTGCTGAGAAGAGCTACATCTGCGAAAGTCATCACACAATGTGGTTGTTACTGTGTACAATGTTCTGATTCTGCTCACTTCATTTGGCATCAGTTCACGTAAGTCTTTCTGTGTTTTTCTGAAGTCTGCCCACTCATCATCTCTTATAACACAACAACAGCATTCCATTACATTCATATACCACAACTTATTCAGCCATTCCCCAATTGATTGGCATCCCCTTGATTTCCAGTTCTTGGCCTCCACAAAAAGAGTTGCTATAAATATTTTTGTACATGTGGGTCCTTTTTCCATTTTTATGATTTCTCTGGGATAAAGTGATATTGCTGGGTCAAAGGATATGCACTGTTTTATAACCCTTTGGGCATAGTTGGACCACAGCTTTTCTGAGCTTAAATTTCCTCGTTTTAAAACGAAGTGGTTGGATTAGATGGCCTCTAAAGTCTCTTCTAGGTCCAGATCTGTGTTCCTACATCAAGGATGGACCAGTATTATTATATTCCAAACTACTTTTCAAGAGGGAGAAAAATGGGACAATAGGTTGAGTATGGCTCCACCTTGACATCTCTCCTGAACTCGTCTTGGTCTAAGATGTAGGCACTTTGATGTTTATCTCACAGTTCTCTGGTGAGGGGCTTGGTTTACTTCTTAAACCTGAACAGACCCATCTTCACCACAGGCTCTTGGGATGGTGCATGTTCAGTGTGTTTATGCGTGTGTATGAGAAGTATGACAGGTAGGTGGTATGGGTATGTGCTCTGTTTGTGTGTGCCTGGAAAATGATTTGTATTAAAAGGCCACTGAGAGTCAGGAATTAAACTCAGGTCCCTGGAGCCCAGCCCCTGGCACTCAGTGCTTCAGTCAGTGCTGCCTCATTCCACATATGAGCAAGATGTATTACTTTGGGGCTATTAATAATTTATCCTTTGTGACTCTCATTTTTAAGGGAAAAAAATTCCCCTTTGCCACTTAGGTTGTCTTGAGGAAAATGTTCCTTAGGCTTACAAGTTGGGGGAGCTTCATTTAACAAGCCATTGCCTCACCAGAAATTTGCCTGAGCTTTTCACAACTCTAATATTTAATAGTTAGTCCCTACTGACTTCTGAATTATGCCTTCAATACAGAATCCTATTTCTAGAAGCTTTATTTTTAACATTTTTGCTTAGAAACGAAGCAATAAATGGAATGAAAGACTAATGTTAGCGAAAGATTATGGATTGGGGGCCAGACCTTGAACTTAGAACAAATATGTTATTTTCTTCTTTTTTTTTGTTAACAGTAAGGGCAGCTAGGTGACACAGTGGATAGAATGCTGGACCTGGAGTCAGGAAGATATATCTTTCTGAGTTCAAATCTGGCCTCAGACAATTACTAGCTGTGTGACCCTGGGAAGTCACTTAACTCTCCTTCAATTTCCTCACATGTAAAATGAACTGGAGAAGGTGTTGCAGCAAGCACCCTAGCATCCCCAGGGTGGCTGCCAACACAGCTTCTTAGATCTGCTTTTCTAAAGGAAAGCAACTCAAAATGGGTTAACAGTCTTGCTTTAATCAATCAAACATATCATTTACCTAGTTCAGGGGAAAAGGTCAGCACTTTTTATACTTCAGAGTATACAAAGGTTACAAGCAGAAATTACAAAAAGACACAGAAACAGACAGATCAAGCAGACAGGCCTCCAACCATCCAACCATTACATCCATACTTAGGCAGTTACCAGAAAGGGAAGCATCAACATCTAGGTTTTTCAAAGCTGCGGGGCTCTCAACGGCTGCCCAGAGTCTTGTCTGGTCAAATCACACAACACTTCTCAAAGTGAGCCCCAAAACAAAGCCTCACATCAGGATTTATATAGCCTTCTCCTGGGTCAGAGAATGTAACAACCCTCTTGACCCACTGCCCAATTACAAAGTATCTCCTGAAAAACAAGCCTCCAGCCCCAGGCTCCAGGTGCACTTGAGCCTATCAAATAGCCTAGGGGCAGGGAAGATGTTAAAAATTTGCAGTCCTATACAAGAAGGAAATGACAAACTTCTCCAGTATCTCTGCCAAGAAAACCCCAAATAAGGTCATGAAGAATCAGATATGACTGGAAAACAACTAAAAAAAAAAGGGGGAACAACAGACTAGTAGAATACTATAACCATAGGAAAGTGACTTTCCCATGGTCACATAGTAAGTGGTAGAGCTGGGAGCAGGCCGAATGGATTGGTTTATTTGCTAAACTCTGGGAAAAGTATCAAAAAGGAAATAAATAGGGACTTGTTTTTGTTTGTTTGTTTTTTATTCTTAGGTTTTTCTCTTTTCTGGATATTTTTTCTGCATTTACTTCTTTTAGCTGATCACATGTAAAAAGATTAAAAAGTATTTCCCCAAGACATGTTTTTGTTAGACCCAGTTTTGTTGATCAGATGTAAGTGTCTTCCCAGTTTACAGGAATTTCTCATGTGTATAATTTCTTTAGGTCAAGTGCTTGGTTCTAAAAAGTTGCTGAGCAGTTCATTTTTATAGTGCCTGATTATTATTGATTTGGTCTTTTGAAATCTCCTCCTTAGTAACTTGGGAGTACCAGTTGAGTGTACCTGGAAAGTACTTCTAAAACATGTAAGGAGTAGCCAACCAAGTAAATTCAGGCAGATGTGATGTATACTATTTGTTATAAATTAACAACAGCCCACATTTTTATAGAACTTTGAGGCTCGCAAAGCATACTCATAGTAATCATGTATATTATTGGGAATATTATGAACCCCATTTTATGGATAGGAAAACCGAGGATAACTCATCTAGGAAAATCAGACCTGGATTTTGAAACTAGGCTTTAAAATTTTTTTAAATGAAATTTTGTTTTTCTAAAGGAATGAAAAATGTTTTCTCCCTCCTTCCACCTCTGAAAAAAAAGAAAAAGAAGCTCTTGTAACAAATATGCATGGTTGAGCAAAATAGATTCTTGTATTGGCCAAATACTATCTATCTATCTATCTATCTATCTATCTATCTATCTATCTATCTATCTATTTATCTATCTATCTATCTATCCACACATAGATAGATAAATATATAGATATATAAATAGATATAGATGACAATATATGTATATATATATATATATATATATATATATACACACATATATATGTATATGTCATCCTGCATTGTTTCAAATTGCATTTCTCTTATTAGAGATTTAAAGCATTTTTTTTTCATATGGCAGCTTGGATTTTTGCCATTAGTAATAGTATGTCCATGTCTTTTTACCATTTACCAACTGGGAAATTAATCTTATTCTTATAGATTTGAGGAAGTTTCTTATATGCCTTAGAAATGAGGTCATTTTCAGTGAAACTTGCCAAGATTTCCCCCAGTTTTTCATTTCCCTTCTATTTTTAGCTGCATTGGTTTTAATTGTGCAAACATTTTTTAAAATGTTATGTAATCGAAATACCAGTTTTACCTTCTGTGATCCTCTCTAATCCTTGTTTAGTCATTAATTCTTCCCCCGTCCATAGGTAACTTCTGAAAGGTAATTTCTTCCTTGATCATCTTAATTTGTTTATGATGTTATCCTTTACTGTACCCATTTGGAAGTTTACCATGTGAGTAATATATGTGAGTATAATAATACCATGTGAGTATACTACCATGTAGTATACCATGTGAGATGTTGATGGATACTTAATTTCTGTCATTTTACTTTCTACATTTCCCAATAGTTTTTGTCACATACTGAATTCTTACCAGTAAATCAGGTATTTGAATTTATCAAGTAAAAACTACTGTGCTCATTTACATCTGAATATTGTATATCTAATCTGTCCCACTGGTTGACCTCTCCATTTTTTAACTGATACCAAAAAATTTTGATAATTTCTGCTTTTTAAATATAGTTTGGAATACTATATCCCTTTCTTTCTTATCTTCCCTCCATTATTTTCCTTGAGATTCTTGACATTTTGTTCTTTTAAAAATTTTTTATTATTCTTTTTGCTCTATAAAACAGTCCTTTGATAATTTAATTGGTATGGGGTAAAATAAGTAGAAATGAGATTTTCTGACTTTTCTCAAACCACAACACTATTATATCCAACAAGGAGCATTGTCTATCTATTAATTCAAGCCTTGATCCTATAGCAGAGTCATGTGCCATATAGTCATTTCCTGTTAAGTAGCATGAGTAAAAATTGCATAGAATTTATACTGAATTACCAAAGATTTTGGGGAAAAGATTAGCCTATAGGAATGGATAATTATATTCTACATGATGCCTTATAAACTCTAGAGATCTTTACCTCAATTCCCACCTACAGTGTTCATTCAGGCCCCCTAAAAAAGGCTAGTTACTGCCTCCCCTCAGTGTCCTAGAGTAGAGATAATCTGAAGTACACTAGCTTGGTTTCTCAGAGCATGACTGGCTACATCTCATTTCAAGGTTCTAGAGAATTTCTGAAGGTTATCTTTGATACCAGTGACTTCAAGAACACACCCATTCAGGTGTATCCTTCCTAACATCAGTTGCCAGTTACAGTTAGTACCTCTATTCTATAATTGGTATCATTGATTAGCATTCCAATAGCATTTAAACAATTAATATCAGTTACCTTTTGTAAAGGGATATTTACTGAGAAGGTACACCATGAACAGAAGTACCAACATTTCTCTCTAACACCCCTATGTCCTCTTAGTCCCTGGGAAGAGTGGGTTCAGACTTAAAGCTATTTCTACAAAGCATGTGCCTCACCAGTTCACTTCTGAATGTGGCATAGCCAAAGGATGAATCATTGCCATTCCCTCTTTACAATCCTTTGATTCACTTTTATGCTTGGTCAGGGAGGTCACTTGAGACCTTACTCTTTACCAGGCTCGACTGTCCACAAAATCGGGGATGGACTCTAGCTCCCAGACATCTATGGGTTTACTCTCCGAATTTTTCAAGTTCTGTGACTATATCGTTTATTGGTCCTGTGCTTTTTTGCCTAAGCAGGAAAGAAAAGAGCCCTGTATTCCTAGCCAAATATAAGCCTGGAATGGGAGATTAAGGCCCAATGCCCCTCTCCTAACCCCAAAGCATCCAACATCATTTCCCTCTAGTGTAGCTAGGGAGGAAAAAAAGGCAGGATCATCCAGTTAGTGCCTTCTGTATGCATTCTTGTTTCCAATTCAGCAGCAGCCAGTCTCAAGACTCCTCTTCCTGCTGTGCTAAGCAGAACAGAAACAACGGTGGGTCCATGCTCTGAAGTCCATGTGTGGATCCAGAGATCCATTACTGAGAAGGAGACTTCCTTGGGGTTATTTTATACTCTGTCACTCTACTTTTATAGTTTGGGTTGAAAGACTGTTGATATTTGGGAAGTGGCACTGGACTAGAGTGTAATGAGGACTGGGTTAGTCCTGGATCTGCTGTGAGTTAGTGTTGTGCTGTTGAGTCACATACCCTCTGTGGCACCCACGTTCCCTTATTTGTAAAATGAAGATGTTGGGTCGAAACTCTAAAAATGATCTGCATCTATAATCATATAGCACCCGAAGGAGAAATATGCCTCATCAAAATATTGCCTTACCAAGTATAGCCTCAGCTGGCAGACCATTTTTCGACCCGGGGATGTGCTCCTTAGATACTCTCTATTATGCCTGGTTAAAGAGGCTCTGGGACAATCATATAAACCTATATAGAAACTGTGTCCCTGAACATAAGGTCTATGGTTGTGTGGGGGCTCTAGGAGTCATGCCTCCATTTCAGAGTGTGTCTTAACAAAGACTAAGAAAATTTTGTCTGTGAATTATTGTCCTTACATTCTTTGAGAAGAAAGAGAAAGGGCCCTGGTCCCTCCCCCACAAGATTGGTGCAGAACTGCCTGCCCCACCCTACCATGGGGCTTGAACCTATGAGCTTGGCTCATGCTATTGTGACTATAACTAAAATGTTCACGGTGAAAATGGAAATAAGGGTTCTTAACCTTTTTTTTTTTTTTTGGTAGGTCTTGGACCCCTTCTTCAGAATGTTTCTAAATGCATAAAATAAGGAAACCAATTACACTGAAATGTAGTTATCAAAAGATTTCAAGAACATTTACAAACCCCAGGTTAAAAACCCAGGTTCTAAACCAACTCAGTCATAAAGCAATACATTAGCTTCCATATGCCAAAAGTCTGCTAACAGCAGCATGTTAAGATTTAGAAGTTATGTTTTATGCCTCTTTGAGAACACATTAAAATAGAGGCGGTTACTTTCATATCAGAAAAATGGCAAACTATGTTTGGGCAAGGAGAGTTGGCGATTTCTCAGCGCTATGGGCCCTGTGAGTTGGGCTTGGGTCAAGCTGTTCTTAACCTGTCTGCTCTGCCAAGGGGAGTGCTATTCAATTCTATCAATTCTTCATTTTCTATTAGCAGAAAATCTCTTTCAGGGTTTCAATATAGAAAAGGTAAAAAGATCACAAAACATCACTGAAGCAGATAAATATTGACCAATTCAAAACACACACATTGTGGAGAGGGGAAATAACTCCTTTTCCTGCTCTGGGACCAGGCAGGGCAGCCATTGCCTTCTAATTTAAACTTCTGTTATTCCTCTCCCTGACCTGGTGAGATTATTCCTCCCCACCCCCACTGCCATTTTTGTTTAGTAAACACCTGCCTTGCATTAGATTGCTTTATCCCCTTAACCTTTCTAAATGACAATTAAGTCCCTCCAGCCTATCAATAGCACGTCATTTATTTGTTGCTACAGCTGAGCCTGACCTTCATTGATTTTATTGGAGTAATTTGCTGGAAATGATTTTTTAATGTTAGATTTATTACAGAGGTACTCCATTGTCAGATAATTGAAGTAAATTGTATTTTTTCCAACCAAATGCAAGAAGTACAGGAGAGTTGGTTTGTTATTTCCAAGCCTTATTTGTTACAGGATTGATAGACTTTCTACATGGTGATTACTTTTCAAACTTGTACAGAGAAGTGTGTACTGTGCTGGCTATGCTGGTAAGGGGTACGATGGGGTTTTGTCTTTTCTAAACATCTTAAAAAATGACATTGCAAATTGGCTCAGAGAAATACATACATTCACTGAGTTAACACAGTAATACTTACTCGAAGTGTCCCTACTCTACCATAATTTGGGTTTTGCAGCAGCAGACTGAATCAGGAATATTAGTGAGGTCTTAGAGATTGAGCTTTTCTTCTTATAGAACACAAGAATCCTCTAGCAGGGCTGATATTCTCCTTTCCGAATAATTCTTTCTGCTTTCTTAGGAAGGTCTAGGTATTTTTCTGCTCTGGTATAACTGAGATTTTTACTGCACAGCTTCCTAAGTATATGTGATATGAAGGAATGCATGTGTATGTGTTTTATTCATATATGTATGTACACACATATATCCGCATATGTGTATGTATATTTATACGTAACATATATGCATATGTAGTATAAATGTTCTTAGAGAAATCCCTTTCTCTGATAGCTAGTTACTAGCATTTGTATATTATCTTAAAGTATATTCCTCACTTTACAAACATCATCTGATTTATCTCTACAACTACTCTGGGATGTAGGTGCTATGATAACTCCTTTATTACAGATGAGGAAACACAGGCAGACAGGTTAAATGACTTGCCTGGCAACATACAGCTAGTAAGTTGAACTAAGGATTTCTTGATTCTGGGTCTAACGCTGGGCTTCTTAGTTGCCTCTGCATAGCTCAGTTCATAATTGCTAACAATTATTTTATTGCTTCAGCATTAAAGTGTGGAAGTAATTGATTTTTTTTTTCCTTCAGAGAGGCAATGAGGTGTAGTTGACAGAAAACAGCTCATTCAAATACAAGCTCTTTGAGAGTTGGGATTGTTTCATTCTTTGTACTGGTATTTCTTGTGCACATAGTAGGTGCATACTAAATAAGTGTTTATGAATTGAGAGACAGGAAGACCTGGGTTTGAGTTCTGCCCCGACCTACTATAATACTGGGCAATTCATTTAGCCTCCTTTAAGGATAGAAATTAAGGATCAGAAGCTGATCTGTATTGTTAGAGGAAACTTTTTTACCAGGGGCTGATGACACCAATAAAATCATGGGCTCAGGTCAAAAAAGCTTCTTAAAACATCCCTAAGATTTTAAGAACAAGAGCCATATCTAGACATTTTGGCTCCTAGGGCAAGCAGCACAAAATATGCCCAGGACAAACAGCATGAAACGCCCAATCAACCTCTTCAGATCAAATCAGTTTTGGGTGGATGAGATCTTGTGACACTGAGATCCCATTACTGGATGGCAGCTAGCTTGGTCACTGGTTTGCATTGGGCTTGGAATCAGGAAGACTCATCTTCCTGAGTTCAAATCTGGCCTCAGATATTTACTAGCTACTCAACCCTGGGCAAGTCACTTGACCCTGTTTGCTTTAGTTTCTTCATCGATAAAATGAACTAGAGAAGGAAAAGGCAAACTATTCTAGTATCTCTGCCAAGAAAACCCCAAAATGGAGTCATGAAGAGTCAGACAGGACTGAAACAACTAAACAACAAAAAGTGGGAAGATCTCCAGTAATGAGACCTCCTGGAAGGGAGCATGCACCTGTCAGCTTCCTATTCAAGTTAATCTTGCAAACTAGGTGCTAGGCTCAGTTACTTCTGTGTACTGAAGGGTGCTCTCCAATTGAGTGCCCTCATTTTGAATATGGCTCTGATGAGGACTTGTGCTGTTGTTTTGACTCATGATTCCATCACTGTGGGGAGTTCCCTTTTGAGGAATTTTTCCATATTAATGCAAATAAGTAATTGGTCTGCAACATGTATTTTTTTTTAAGCAAAGAAACCCATTTATACAAGTCACTAGCAAAAAACAAATCAGAGAAAGTATACACAGGAGAATATATACCAGACAATACAGAATGAAGGTACATTGGGGATGAGGTAACATGAGAACTTAAGTGACTTGCCTAGGGTCACACAGATGGTAGGTGCCCCTGGCAGAACTTGAACCCTAGTATTCTTATACTAGGTTCTAAGGCACTCTGCTACGTGGCTTACTTTTTAATAAAGGCATTTGTGAATTGATGGTTTTTGCTCTGACTTTGCTGACATCTGTAACCAGTGAGCCGTGGGTGGCAGTCCAGCCAAGTGGCATCTCCTATAACTTAGACAAATGCTCAAAATGGAAGGAATAGATTTTTAAAATGTAAATCTTACATCTAAGCAAGTGAAACAAACCTTTTTTATTCCTCGCATACAAATATATATCATATGTAACATCTCTGTCTCTAAACTCAGCCCCTTTTCCCTGCCTCACAGATGCCATCATCTTGGGGTCTTCTCTCTAGATGGGTGAATCCCTGGTCAGGACCACTATTTCATAAGGGGGGGGCAACGAGTGGTACAGTGTATAGTGCTCTGGGCTTGGGGTCACGAAGACATGATTTTAAATCTGTCCGTAGACACCTGCTGTATGACTCTCAGGAAAGTTACTTAACTTCTACCTTAGTTTCCTCAACTGTAAAATGGACATAAGAATAGCACCTACCTCGAAAGTTTGTTCTGAAGATCAAATGAGATCATAATGGTAAAAATTGCTTAGCAGACTTCCTAGCACATAGTAGGTGCTATATATATATGTGTGTGTGTGTGTGTGTGTGTGTGTGTGTGTGTGTATAAATTTATATATATGTATAAATGTATATATATATATATATATTCTATTCCCTATCTCTTTCTTGTTTCCTTATGCTTATTTCTCTCCAAGCTCCACCTTTTCCCTAGCATTTTTCTGAACCCCATTCACCTTTCCATCTCTCTTTATGTTTTGTCTTCTATTAGAATGTAGGCTTCTTGAGAATAAGGCCTCTCATAGGGACTGCCACCTAGTAAGCACTTAATAAATGTTCTCTCTGTCTCTGTTTCTGTCTCTGTCTCTTTCTCCGTCTCTCTCTCTTTCTCTCTCTCGTCCCCCAAGCAAACAAAACAAATATTTTTATGACATCCTTATATACACACTCACACACATTATATATATCTACTTGTCCATCTATTTCTCCATCTAGTTATCTACACACATACATTAAACACACCCACATCCACAAGTACATACACATACACACACATAATGGTGACAAACAGGTGAACTGCAATTATTGAGGAACATTCAAAGAGAAGTCTGACCAGAATTGCACCTTCGTTCTGGAAGCAAGTCTTCCTGTCTGTCTGCAGTCAGGTGAGGATTGTCAGCAGAGTCCTTGAGTCAAGGGTAAGAGAAAAAGATGGCCTGAAAGTTCCTTTGAATTCTGCTGTCGCCCCAGCATTTGCTCCTTATCCTATCCCCATTCCGTGCTTCTCTCTTCCTGACGGGCTCTGATTCATGTGAAATGCAAAGTAAAAACAAGAGTGATGAGGATTCTGCATATTTCATAAAGAAGTTGAGAAATTTCTGGAAAAGTCACCCCTTATGTCAGTTGAATTTTTTTTATTATTATTACAAAACAGAAAGGATATGAAATAAGATGGGGGGGGGATGATTTTCACTCATTTTAACAACTTGGGGCCATTTGCCTCCCCTCCCTTTTTCTGAGGAAGCTTCTAGAATTAGCTTTGATGAACCAGTAATAGATCATCTCCTCACTGGGCTTTTTTTCCCCTTTGAGTTGGCTTGATTTTGAACGGCATTCAGTCACATGCTTAGGTAGAAATGATCCAAAGAACTGCAGTGAGATCAAGTTTTCAACACAATGACCCTACTTCCAGATAATACAGCATACCCCTAACATGAATGAAATACTTTCAAAGATCAGATTGGGCAGGAGGGAGCAAGAAAGGGATTCAGTGTTGGAATACATACTCAGGAAAGACAATAAGGCTGCATCAGCCAGGGTACCATTTCCAACATACTGGACTCTGAAATCCAACTTTGAAGTCAAGCATAAATTGGAGTGACTGACTGCAAGGACCTGGAAGGGGAACTCGGCAAGCTCTGGCCTTGCTTCCTTCCTGTCACTGTTATTGATAATAAAGAATCCATCAACATATTTTTATGGGTGATTAAGGAAGGCTGACCTTTCCTTTGCAGGTACAAATAGGTAGTTCTTCAGCAGCTGTAGCTGAATGACAAGATAATTCTATCCATTCAATATTGAAGTGATGTTGATAGTATCATTCTTCTCGTGTTTGAAACAGGAAAGTACCGAGGACCTTTCTCCCTCAGTCGGCTCTGCTTTATGTAATGGCTTTTCTCTCTGACTAATCGCCGTCACATTAACCCGCACTATATCATCGTTCAGAGCTGTCAAGATAATGACGATAATCGAAGTGGCTCATTGTAGGTAAAGGAAATTATATGAGCAAAGTAATATCATAAAACAGTGTTTAAATATTTTAATTTCATTTGTCAGGGCTGCCCCAACACTTCATTACACATATAACCATCTCTCATCAGTGGAATTAGTGCATTATTCATTACTGTTAATTATTTTCACATAATGGCTGCCCTGATATATTTAACCTCCACATTATATCTCAGATAATGGGCCTGTAAAATTGAATTGTGTGAAGAGTGGAGTTCTAAAGCTCATTTGCAGAACATCAAAGAACAAAGAAGAGGAAAAGAATTCTAAATGGGACATTTTGCCCAGCTGGGGCCAAACATTTGTTTCTGTCTGATTTGCATACAGAAAATAGGTGGTTCAGAAGTGACTTAATACTGTACATGCTGTCTCCTTGGATTACACAAGCAATTAGAATTAGTTAATATCTCACATGGAATCAACTCATGAACAACAGCCTGAAAAAAATGGAAAATGCAGAAGCAAAATATGACCAAATTGCCCCTATTCTTCCTTCAAAAAACCCCTGAACAGATAAAAATATCAATTTACAATTACATAATCAAATTACAAAAATAGCAATCGGAGACAAAGTGTGGTAGTGGACAAGAGAGCAGAAGCCCTGTTGACATCTAGACGAGGCTTGAAGTTTAGTTTTCAAAAATATCCATAGCTAAGAGTAATTAAAATCTCTCCAGACTTTGGTAATCCTTCTTTATGCTAACTACCATGAATATTTGGCAAACTTTACAATGGCTCTCTTTCAGAAGCATTAAGGCTCTCTCTACCCACATAAACAAATCATTAATTGGTACTCATAGCACTCCCATGAATTGACCCATTTTACAACTGAGGCCCAATTTGAGTGGTAGTTTAACTATATATTGTCCATTGCTTTTCATTTTTTAAAGAACTTGACAAACTAAGTAGTTTTTACAATATCCTAGTAAGGCAGAAACTATTTTTCCAATGGGTTGAGGAATTAAGATAGGGAAGAAATCTGTGATATATATATATATTGGATATAGGCAATTGACATGGATTTCCCTGATTTAGGAATTCCTGGATCAGTAAGCTTCTGTTATGGATGTATGTGTCACCTTCTTTAAAATTTTTTTCTTTTTTTCAATGCGGGGGGGGGGGCAGGTAAGAGGGAACAAAAATAAATGTTTCTTAATTTTTTAAATTAAGGCAGCTAGATGGTACAGTGGATAGAGTGCCAGTCTTAGAGTCAGGATGACCTCAGTTCAAATTTGACCTGACACGTACTAGCTGTGTGACCTTGGGCAAGTCACTTAATCCTGTTTGTCTCTGCAAAATGAACCAGAGAAGGAAATGGCAAATTACTTTTATACCCTTAAGAAGAAAAATCCAAATGGGGTCACAGAGTCACACAATTAATTGGCTAAATAACACCACCAATTTTAAACACACACACACACACACACACACACCTTCCCCTCTCCCTCCCCAACCCTTAAAATTCCTAGAGTTGTAATGGAATACTATTGTGCTATAAGAAACAAGGAGCAGATGGACTTCATATTTACCTTGAGAGGCTCATGCAAACTGATCCTGAGTGAGAAGAGTAGAACCAGGAGAAATTTGTACATAATTACAGACACAATGTATGTCTGATGACCAACTTTGATAGACAGGACTCTTCTCAGCAATGCAGGGTTATAAGTCAACCCCAAAAGACTTATGGAGAGAGATCTCTACATCCAGAGAAAGAACTAAAAAGAACTGAGTTTGAATCCAGATTGAAGCAAACTACCTGCTCTTTTTCTTTTTCTTGTTTCATTTTATTTCCTCTTTCCCATTGTTCATTCCATCTGATACAATCCTTTTTTATAACCTGACTAATGTCTAATGTGAAAATATTTGCAGATCCTATACTTGATTATATGCCATCATAGGGGGGTGGAGGGAAGGGATAAAGAGAAAATTTGAAACTCAAGGAATTGTGGAACTGAATCTTGTAAACTAAAAGTAAACAAACAATTTAATAAAGACCAAAAAATTAAAAAAAAATTCTTAGGGTTGCCAGGGCAACAAGAGGTTAGGTGATTCACCCATTATAGAGCTTGTATGTATCAGAGATAGGGCAAACAGAATGAAAAAAATGGTGAATGTTAGTGTTGGACAGCATGCCTTCCATTCACCCTTTTGTGGCACCAGTATCCTTACACATGGCTTATCTGAACATTTCTTGGTGGAAAGGAGAGTGCAAATTTAACTATCCATTTGACTCTATTTAAAATATGGTAAGACTGAGGCTTGAGAGATCTGAACAAGAGACATTATAGCACAGTCACAGAAAGGTGAGTAAAATTGTAAGAGCTGGACTCCTGGGAGAGGTAACATTCCAGCTTTGTCTGCCGTTGCCTTGGCCTTCCATATGAGCAAAGATAGAGGCTCTTAGCTGTATGGGAATTTCAAAGATAGAGTGACAAATGGCATCCATGACTGGTAGTTTCTACCATTTTGACAATGACTATAATCAACAGTGTCCAGGCAGCCCAGAAACTTTAGACAAGTTCAGTCTTCTGAACATCAACAAGGACTTCAACTGGCATATAAGAGCTGGGAGAGAACTAAGACAATTTAGTAGAACTCTCATTTTTATAGATGAGAAAAAAGAAGTCCAGAGTTTAGGGATGTGTTCAAGTTCCCACACCTTATAAGACGTAGAGCTAGGACATATACTCTAGTCTTTTCTCTGCCCAACTTTTAACATTCTACTTTCTATTAGCATCTAAACTATGTAAATGTAGAGGCTATTTTGTCTTTGTCTAGCATATTGCCTAGCCCATCTTAGATGCTGATTAACTGTTGAACTGAATTTTACAAACACCTTGATTTCTGGGACATTCTGATGAAAGGATTTCAGTCCTTCATACATATTCTGGATGGGCCCAGTAAGCCCCCAGCAAGTGTTTCTTGTCCAACTAACTAGAGGCATGGCTATACTATTCAAAGTTTTCAATCTTGCATAGGATACTGATAGTAACATTTCACATTTCATGTACTCTTTCTTGTACACATCCCTGTATTTCTAGAATTTGCTATGCAAATAGGACGAAGCAGCTTTAGACTGGTTGGGTGGGCTCAGTCTGACGTAGCCAGTTATAAGATATAAACATCTCACCATAGCTCAGCGCAATGCACTCAGAGCTCAAGTTACATGAGACCATGTTTTTGGTGTTGCTAAAAGGATTTATTTCACAAGAGCCTCTTTGCTAAGTGGCAATGGGTTTTTTTTTTTTTTTGGCTATTTCCATTAAGTATTAATATAACATCCTGTAAGACAAATCTTCTTTCCCTGCCATCAACTGGGATTTGTTTGGAAGAGATCCATTTATTTTTCTTTAAGTTTGTCACAGATTTCCATTTCCTCTGCAAATCCCAGGGTGCTACCACTATGCCCTGGAAAAGGCTTTTGTTCATTTCTTTAGAGATTTAAGAAATGTTAAACCTGGTTGTCATTGGGACCATGTCAAAAGTGGAAATAGTCGTATCTTTTTATGTTATGATACCCCAACTGGAGGCAATCTGAGGTTTTAAATGAAAAAGTTTATATCACCAGGTTGATTTAAATTTACCATCTTCCATTTAGCAGGCTAATGATATTTTGGGGAAAGATTGTGGAGGTCAAGTTTATGTCTTGTGCAATCCCACCTTCCCTTCAATGCCTAGCGTCCTGTGTGAGGCATTTTGTATTGTTCCCAGGAAGCTTTGACACTGGATACAGGTCTACCTTACTTTATTGGACTTTTCTTTCTTCTCCACCTTTGGCCCTCCTCTCGCCTTTTGTCACATTGAAAAGGGTATTAAAATCATCTAAAATGTGTTATTAATATATCTTATTATGTATTCTACCTTCCACAGTGTATTTGAGTTTTAATCGGACAATACTTTAAATCAAATGATTAGATTTAGATTAGATATGTGGGAAATCTATGAGGAAGATATTTTGGGATGGATCGGGGGACTTCTTGGATCATTATGTAGAATCACAAAAATAATAGGTCTGGGAGGAACTTTGAATGTTAACTAGTTGAACCTGTTGATTTTATAGATAAGTGAGCTAGAGGCCAGAGAAGTAAAGTGAATTGTCCAAGGCCACACAGCTAATTAGTATCAGAACCAGGATTAGAACCTACTCTCAGTCCAGGGTTGTTTCTGCTCACATCACTTAGCATGGAACCTTCCCTGCTATGTATAAGACCAGTCCTAGATGCTATAGGGAATTTTATTTATTTATTTATCATTTTATTTTTTCCCAATTATGTGTAAAAACAATTTTGAACTTTCATTTTTAAAACTTTGAGTTTCAAATTCTTTCCCTCCCTCCCTCCCCACCTCCTTCACCAAGAAGGCAAATAGTTTGTTGTAGGCAATACATATGTAGTCAAGTAAAACATATTTCCATATTAGCCATGTTGTGAAAGAAAACATAATCCAAACAAAAAAAAACCTCTAGAAAAATAAAGTAAAAAAAACATGCATCAATTTGTATTCAGACACTATCAATTCTTTCTCTGGGGATGGGTAGCATAAATCCTTCAGAGTTGTCATGGATCATTATATTGCTGAGAATAGCTAAGTCATTTACAGCTGATCATCTTAGAATATTACTGTTGCTTTGTATACAATACATTTCACTTTGCATCCATTCATGTAAGTCTTTCCAGATTTTTCTGAAAGCATCCTGCTCATCATTTCTCATAACACAGTAGTATTCTATCAAAATAACATGGCACAATTTGTTGAGTCATTCCCCCAATTGATGGGTATTCTCACAATTACAAATTCCCTGACACCAGAAATGAACTATTATAAATATTTCCATACAGATAGGTCCTTTTCCCTTTTGTTTTTTATCTCTTTTTGGATGCAATACAGACCTAGTAGTGGCACTGCTAGGTCAAAGGGTATTTTATAATCCTTTTGGGCATAGTTCCAAATTGCTCTAAAGAATGGTTGAATCAGTTCACAAGTCCACCAACAGTGTATTTATGTCTCATTTTCCCTCCATCCCCTACAACATTTGTTATTCTTCTTTTCTGTCCTATTAGTCAATCTAATAGGTATGAAGTAGTACCTTAGAATTGCTTTAATTTGCATCCCTCCAATCAATAGTGAAATAGAGCACCTTCTCAAATGGCTATAGATAGCTTTGATTGCTTCATCTGAAAACTGTTCATATCTCCTGATCATTTATCAGTTGGGGAATGCCTCCTATTTTTATAAATTTGATTCAGTTCTCCATACATTTGAGAAACTTGCTTTAATTTTTTTCACAGTTATGATTGTTAAATATAGTTGTCTGGGGGAGGGGAGCCAAGATGGCGGAGTAGAAATAGCACTTCCAAGGCGCTCTCCCCCACACCACTTCCAAACCATGTAAAAGGTGGACTCTGAATAACTTCTGGAGCTCCAGCACCCACAGAACAACACAAAGAAGCTAACCTCCCACTGAGGACAGTCTACCAGCCATGCAGGGAGCGGGCATCACAGAACAGCGCAACGCTCTGGGAGGTGAGCCCAGGCCCACTTGAGCAGTGGTTTTAGCCCCAGGGTGGCCTGGCCAGCAGCCTGCTGGAGGGACCCCAGAACACCAGCAGCTGTGGTGATTCCAGAATTATCAACACAGGTATGCCTAGGACAAAACGAGAGGTTAGTGACCTTTGGACTTTGGGAACAGTATTTGGAGAACACATCGGCTTCTTCCTCTGGGGGTGAAAAGTGGCTGAGGAGACACGGCACAGATGCCATTTTGCAGCTTCAGTGGAAGCTTTAGCTCCTGGTCTGCAAACTGTAGGGAGATCCAGCGATCAGTCTTGAGGGGTAATCCCTCTTGCTTTAACCTCCCAGGATCTGGATTGGAGTCTCGGGCGGGGGGGGGGGGGGGAAGGTTGTGGGGTGATTATCCAGCTTGCCAGAGCTTGTGGAGGCTTTATAGAGGCCACCCAACTAATACCTCCGGAAGTTGTGAAGACCCAAACATTTGGGACGGAAGCTCCCCTGTCTGGTGGCAGAGTCCTACTGTGGCAACAAGCCCAAAAGTCAAGTAATTAAGTGGCAACATGCCTATGCAAAGGAAACAAAATAAACAGAAAAATGCAACATTAGACTCCTATTTTGGGGGCAAAGAGGAGTGAAGCATGGAACAGGAGGACTGTGAGGTCAGAAATCCTGCACCAAAAGCCCCAAATGAAAATATGAGTGGGTTACAGGCCATAGAAGACCTTAAGAAGGATTTTAAAAACCAAATAAGAGAAGTGGAGGAAAAATTGGGAAGAGAAATGAGAAGGATGCAGGAAAAGTATGAAATGAGAGTCAACAGCCTGAGGAAAATAACACCTTAAAAAGTAGACTGACTCAAATGGCAAAGGAGGCTCAAAAGGGCAATGAGGAGAAGAATGCCTTAAAAAGCCAAATTTGCCAGATGGAAAAAGAATCTCAAAAGCTCACTGAAGAGAATCATTCCTTCAGAGTTAGATTGGAGCAAATGGAAGCTAGTGACTTTATGAGAAATCAAGATGCTGTTAAACAGAACCAAACAAATGAAAGAATAGAAGGCAATGTGAAATATCTTGTGGGAAAAACCACTGACCTGAAAAATAGATCCAGGAGAGATAATTTAAAAATTATTGGACTACCTGAAAGCCATGATCAAAGAAAGAACCTAGAAATCATCCTTCAAGACATTCTCAAGGAAAATTGCCTTGATGTTTTAGACCCAGAGGGGGAAATAGAGGTTGAAAGAATCCACCAATCACCTCCTGAAAAAGATCCCAAAAAGAAAACTCCCAGGAATATTATAGCCAGGTTCCAGAATTCCCAGATCAAGGAGAAAATACTACAAGCAGCCAGGAAGAAACAATTTCAATACTGTGGAAACACAATCAGACTAGCACAGGACCTGGCAGCTTCTACACTGAGGGATAGAAGGGCATGGAATATGATATTCCAGAGGTCAAAAGAGCTGGGATTAAAACCAAGAATCACCTACCCAGCAAAACTGAGTATCTTGTTTCAGGGGAAAATATGGTCATTCAGTGGAATAGAGGACTTTCAAGCATTCTTGAGGGAAAAACCAGAGCTGAATAGAAAATTTGACATTCAGACACAAGAAGCAAGAGAGACTTGAGAAGGTAAACAGGGAAAAGAAATCAAAAAGAACTCATCAAAGTTAAACTATTTACATCCCTCATGGAAAAACAATAACTGTGACTGATGAAACCTTTCTTAGTATGAAAATAATTGAAGGAAATATGGGCGTATGATACATATGTGAATGTGTGTATAGATGTTTACAGGTATACATGAATAGAGGGCACAGGTCGAATTTGATGGGAAGGGATGATACTTAAGGGGTGAAGTTAAGGGGTGAGAGAGGAATGTGGCAAGAGGAGATGGGGAGAGACAGGGTAGGGTAAACTATCTCATGTAGAAGAGGCAAGGGGAAATGGTTTCAGGGGAGGGGAAGAACAGGAAGGCAAAAAGGAAAAACCCTATTCTCATTGAATTTGGCTCAGGGAGAGAATGACATACATACTAAATGGGATATCTCACCCTGCAGGAGAGTAGGGGGAAGGGGGATGAGAGGGGGGATGATGGAAGGGAGGGCATTCAGGGGGGAGGGGAGGTTGGAAGTACCCACTTTTGAAGAGGGACAGGATCAAAGTAGGGACCAGGTGGGGGGTGGGATGGGGTGGGAGGGAAATATAAGCAGTCTTTTACAATATATCTACTATGGTAATGTTTTGCATAGCTTTATAAGTACAACACATACTGAATTGCTTATCTTCCCAGAGGGAGTGGGTGACAAGAGAGGAAGGGAATGGATCTGAAAATCAAAGTTTTAAAATTAAATGTTTCAAATATATATAAATACTATTATTAATACTATTTTGCATATAATTGGGAGATAAGATGTTCAGGCATTGGGGCACAGAGATTCACCTTGCCCTAATGGTAAAATCGAAGGGGGTATGGGAGAAGATATGGGAGAGAGCAGATTGGATGAGGGGATATCTTGTGGGACTGCTATTCTGGGATGATGGGTAGGGGGAAAATGGGGATAAAATTGTAACTCAATATCTGGCAGAAATTAATGATGTAAACCAGAAGTTAATAAAGCATTTGTTTAAATTAACATATATATATATATATATATATATATATATATATATATATATATATATATATAATATAGTTGTCTACATCCTATTGCCCCACCCTGTTTATTCTACTCTCTCTTTCCTTTCACCCTATCCCTCCTCAAAAATGTTTTGCTTCTGACTACTGCCTCCCCTAATCTGTATTCCCTTCTATCATAGGACCACTTTCTCTTATCCTCATCCCCTCCTACTTTCCTGTAGGGTATGACAGATTTCAATACCTAATTGTGTAAGTATGTTATTTTCTCTTTGAACCAATTCCAATGAGATAAAGTTCACTCCCTCCCTTCCTCCTACCTCCTCCACTGGGAAAATTTTTCTTGCTTCTTTTATGTGAGATAATTTACCCTATTTTATCATTCCTTTTCTGTTTCTCCCAGTGCATTCCTCTTTCTCACTCTTTAATTTTATTTTTTTGGATATGATCCCTTCATATTCAATTCACACCTGTGCCTTCTGTCTATATATACCCCTAAGTGCCCTAATAATGAGAAAGTTTTAATGAGTTACAAGTATCATCTCCCCATGTAGGAATGTAAACAGTTTAACCCTATTAAGTCCCTTATGATTTCCTTTCCTGTTTACCTTCTTATGCTTCTCTTGAGTCCTGTATTTGAAAATCAAATTTTCTATTCAGTGCTGGTCTTTTCATCAAGAATGCTTGAAAGTCCTCTATTTCATTGTATATCCATTCCCCCCCTCCCCCCCAGAAGGATTATACTCAATTATAATCAGTTGTGCTGGGCAAGTGATTTTTTTTTTTTGGTTCTAACGCTAGCTTCTTTGTCCTCTGGAATATCATAATCTAAGCCCTCAGATCCTTTCATATAGAAGTTGTTAAATCTTGTGTTATCTTGACTGTGGCTCCACAATACTTAAATTGTTTCTTTCTGTCTGCTTGCAATATTCTCTCCTTGACCTGGGAGCTCTGGAATTTGGCTATTATATTCTTAGGAGTTTTCATTTTGGCATCTTTTTCAGGAGATGATTGGCAAATTCTTTCAATTTTTGTTTTACCCTCTGGTTTTAGAGTATCAGAGCAGTTTTCCTTGACAATTTCTTTTTTTTTTTTGTTTTTTTTTTGTTTATTTTTAGCTTTCAACATTCATTTCCATGAGATTTTGAGTTACAAAATTTCTCCCCATTTTCCTCTACCCCCACCCCAAAATAGTGATTCTACTGAATACCCCACCCCCCAATCTGCTCTCTCTTATATCCTCCCCCATCCCCTCTCTGACTTTCTAGTAGGGCAAGATGGATTTCTATACCCCAGTGCCTGTATTTTATTTCCCAGTTGCATGTAAAATATATGTGTATATATGTATATATGTGTATATGTGTATATATGTATGTATGTATGTATGTATGTATGTATGTATTTTAACATTTGATTTTAAAACTTTGATTTCCAGATTCTTTCCCTTCTTCCCTTGCCACCTACCCCTCCTGGGAGGAAAAGTGATTCAATATAGGTTATACATATGTAGTTATGCAAAACATTTCCATAATAGATATATTGTGAAAGAATGACTATATTTCCCTCCATCCTGTCCTGCCCCCCCCCTTATTCTATTTTCTACTTTGACCCTGTACCTTTTCAAAAGTGTGTGCTTCTAACTACCCTCCCCCCAATTTGCCCTCCCTTCTATCATCCCCACTCTTCCCCCTTGCCCCCTACTTTCTGTAGGGTAAGATACCCAATTTAGTGTGTATGTTATTTCCTCCTTAAGCCAAATTCAACGAGAGTAAGGTTGACCCATTCCCTTTTGCCTTCCTGTTCTTCCCCTCCATTGTAACAGTTTTCTCTTGCCTCTTTTATATGAGATAATTTACCCTACTTTAGCTTTCCCTATCTCCTCTCATTATATTCATCTCTCACCTCTTAATTTTAGTTTTTAGATATCATTCCTTCCTATTCAACTGATCCTGTGCCCTCTGTCTATGTATACATGTACACATATATACAACCACTCACATATGTATTGATATGCATATATACCCTCCTATATAAACATATATATGTATGTATACATATATATTCCCTTCAACTATCCTTCTACTGAGAAAAGTCTCATGAGTTACAATTATCATTTTACCATGTAGAAATGTAAATAGTTCAATTTTAGTAAGTTCCTTATGATTTCTTTTCCCTGATTACCTTCTTATGCTTCTCTTGCTTCTTGTATTTTAAAGTCAGATTTTCTATTCAACTCTGGTTTTTACATCAAGAATACTTGAAAGTGGGGTGGCTAGGTGGCACAGTGAGTAAGAGTGCTGGCCCCAGAGTTGGGAGAACCCCCACCTGGGATCAATTCTGGCCTCAGTATTGAGCACCCAAATATAAATAACTACCCATGTAACCTTGAGCAAGTTACTTAACCCCAATTGCTTAAAAAAAAAAAAAGAATGCTTGAAAGTCCTCTATTTCATTGAATGACTATATTTTCCTCTGATACATTATACTTAGTTTTGCTGGGTAGATGATTCTTGGTTTTAATCCTAACTCCTTTGACCTCTGGAAAATCATATTCCAAGCCCTTCAGTCCCTTAGTATAGAAGCTGCTAGGTCTTGTGTTATCCTGATTGTATTTCCACAATACTTAAATTGTTTTTTCCTGGCTACTTGTAATATTTTCTGCTTGACCTGGGAATTCTGGAATTTGGCTATAATATTCCTTTTTGGACCCTTTTAGGGATCTTTTTCAAGAGGTGATTGGTGAATTATTTAAATTTCTATTTTGCCCTCTGGTTCTAAAATATGAGGGCATTTTTCCTTGAGAATTTCTTGAAAGGTGATTTCTAGATTTTTTTTTTATCATGGCTTTCAGGTAGCCCAATAAATTTTAAATTATATCTCTTGGATCTATTTTCTAGGTCAGTGGTTTTTCCAATGAGATATTTCACATTGCCTTCTATTTTTTCATCTGTTTGGATCTCTTTTATAGTATCTTGATTTCTCATAAAGTCATTAGCTTCCATTTGCTCCAATCTAATTTTGAAGGAATTATTCTCTTCAGTGAGTTTTTGAAATTCCTTTTCCATCTGTCAGATTTGGCTTTTTAAGGCATTCTTCTCCTCATTGGCTTTTTAGGCCTCTTTTGCCATTTGAGTTAGTTTGTTTATTAAGGTGTTATTTTCTTCATTCAGGTTGTTGACTCTCTTTTCATGATTTTCTTGCATCATTCTCATTTCTCTTCCCAGTTTTTCCTCCACTTCTCTTACTTGATATTCAAAATTCTTATCGAGCTCCTCCATGGCCTGCAACCAGTTCATGTTTTTCTTGGAAGCTTTTGATGCAGGTGTTTTGACTTCATTGTCTTCCTCCTGTTCCATGCTTTGATCCTTTTTGTTCCCCCAAAAGGATTATATGGTCTGTTTTTGTTTCCTCTGCTTGCTCATATTGCCAGTTGACTTTTGAGCTCTTTGCCACAATAGAACTATGCTTCCAGAGAGAAGAGCTTTGTCCCAAATTGCTGGGGTTTTCACAGATGTTGTCAAAGGTCTGAGGGGGGCACTCTCTCTACAGATACCACACTGGCAAACTAGCGTTTCTCACCCCAGCACCACCACCCAAGACCACTATCAAGCTCCAAGCATGTCAAAGCAAGAATCATTACCCTCTGAATGGTGGCTTGATCTCCCTACAATCTGTAGGCCAGGAGCTCCTGAGGCAGCCACATTGCAGACACTGAATCCACTATGCCTTTGCCCCCTCTTGCCCTATGGGCAGGGGCCAGACCATACTCTTCCTTTCCAACAGAGTTCCAGATTGATCTTTTACTTTCTTTTTGGCATTTATGAGTTGAAAAGTCTGGAAACCACCACAGCTGCTGGTAATTCACTCCCCTAAAGTCTGCTTCAGCTGCTGCTACCTCCCTGAGCTAAAACTGCCTGTCTCGTGCAGGACTCGGCTTGGCTCCCAGTGTGCTGCAATGAACCCTTCCTGTCACCTGCCAGGCTGCCTTCAGCAGGAGATTTGTTTCTCTTTGTCACTTTTTGGGTTCTGTAGCTCTAAAATTTGTTTAGAGTCATATTTTATAGGTATTTTAGATGGTTGTGGGGGTAGATCATGGAATTTCCTGCTTCTACTCTGTCATCTTGGCTCCTCCCCTTCTGACAATTTCTTGAAAGATGATGTCTAGATTCTTTTTTTTTTTTTTTTGATTGTGGTTTTCAGGTAGTCCAAAATTTTTTTAAATTATCTCACCTGGATTTATTTTTTAGGTCAGTTGTTTTTTCCAATGAATATTTCATGTTGTCTTTTTTCTTTCATTCTTTATTTTATTGTCACTTGTATTCTCACAAAATCATTAGCTTCCATTTGCTCAATTCTAATTTTCAAGGAATTGTTTTTTTCAGTGAGTTTTTGTATCTCCTTTTCCACTTGGCTAATTTTACATTTTAAGAAGTATTTTTTTTCCTTCAGTGAATTTTTATGCCTCTTTTTCCATTTGATCAATTGTGCTTTTCAAGGCATTTTTCTGCTCATTAGCTTTGTACCTCTTTTACCATTTGGCCTCTTCCATTTTATAAAGATGTGATTTTCTTCAGTATTTTTTGTGTCTCCTTCACCAAGCAGTTGACTCATTTTTTATGATTTTCTTGCATCACTCTCATTTCTCTTCCCACTTTTTCCTTTACTTATCTTACTTAATTTTCAAAATTCTTTTTTTTTTTCACTTCCATAACCTGAGGCCAATTCATATTTTTCTTGGAGGTTTTTTGTATAGGAGCTTTGATTTTGTTATCTTCTTCTGAGTGTATTTTGATCTTCCTTGTCACCACAGTAACTTTCTATGATCAGAATTTTTTTCTGTTGTTTTCTCATTTTCTAGTCTATTTCTTGACTTTTAATTCTTTGTTAAAGTGGGGCTGTGCTTTCAGGGGTGAGGGCACACTGTCCTAAGGTTTAGGGATTTTGTGTAGCTGTTTTCAGAGATACTTCTAGATACCTGTAAGTTTTCAGTTCTTTCAAAGTGGTATGATCTAAGGCAAGTAGTTTACTACTCTCCTGGCCTGTGCCCTGGTCTGTGAGTTATCACAGTCACTCTTTTCTGCCCTGGAATGTGACAAGGGTCCCTGTTCCCCTTGCAGCTGCAAGCTCTAGTGTGTTAATGCTTCTCACCCTGGGACTACCATCCAAAATGTGACCTAGATCCAAGTATGGGCAGAGTAACAGAGTCCTGACCTCAGTGTTAGCAAAAAGACCTCTGTAATCTCCTTCTGTCCAGTAGTTCAACCTCCTTACCATCTGTGGGCTGAGGGCTCTGGAAGCGGCCACTACCACTGCTGATTCAGTGGCTCCCAAAGTTTGCTCCTGGTTTGCTGGGGCCTGGTCTGTGCTGTTCCAGCCTGAGCTCCTCTCTCACCGAAGTGTGCAGACCCTTACTGCTGACTTTCTTGGTTGTTTTTGACTGGAAAATTATTTCACTTCATCCTTTTGGGGGTTCTTCCACTTCAGGAATTGTTTTATGGTGTTAGTCAAAGGTGTTTGGAGCAGTTTTGAGGAGGGCTCAGGTGAGTCTCTGACTTTTATCCACCATCTTGGTTCAGCCTCCTATAGGGAATCTTTTTTACCCCTTGTCAATGATCTCTTTCATGTTTGGGCAAATTAATTTTCTTCAGTGTATTGTTACTGACAAGTCATCCTTCTATGTTTTCTGACATTGTAATAATTTTCATAGGAAAAATGCTAAAGACATAGTTTATATGGAACCTTGGCAAACCTTTGGAGAACCTTCACAGGCCTTGTGCCAGTAAGATTTTAGGCATGTACCAAATCAGTGAAGACATTCAGGCATATGGACATGAGGTCACTGTATTACACTTAAATACAGATGGATAGTGAGGAAAGAGGTGTGACACTTGACAAAAATACTTAAAAACTGATAAAGCATCTATAGCAGAGGTGGCCAGCAGCCAATAATAATTTATTTAGCACCTATTTATGTGCTAAGAACTGTGCTAAACATTGGGGTTAAAAAGAAAAGCAAAAGACCATGCCTACTTTTAGGGAGCTCACAGTCTAATGGGGGAAACAACATGTGGACAACTATTTATAAACAAGGTATGTACAGGAGAAGTAGGAAATAATCAGCAGATGGAAGGCACTAGATTTAAGAGGGATTAGGAAAGGCTTCCTGTAATAGGTGGGATTTTAGCTGGAACTTGAAGGAAGATAGAGGGACGAGGAGGGAGGGCATTCCAGGAAAGGGGGATCGTCAATAAAAATGCCCAGAGTGAAGAGATGGAAGGCCCTACTAAGAAATCCTTTCTCTTAGATGATGGACTTACAATGATCTGAGAGTGATCATCTGTGGACTGTAGGATTTTCTAGGAGATTTAGGGGAGGGAAAATTGCCGTGACTTGTCCTCTCTTTTTGAAGAGTGAAATACGATGTGTTTCATCGTGCCTCTAATTTGTTTAAGGTTATGTTATTGACACTGATCACTGTTGCATGCTTCTGTGATGAAGTCTTCATGTTTGTTGTGATAATGTTTTTGATTTAAGCCATAATGAGCAAAATAGCTAGGTTAGGTTTTGGAATCATTGTAAAATTTTAGACCTGAACCCTCAGAGTGGGCTGAATTATTATAGGACTACTTGTTGACTTGGAAGGACAAAGATGTTGAGAATGTCCTCTAAGGTAATGAAAACTATCCATAGAAGATGTGAAATATTCCCTTCCCTCCTCCCTATCTCATTTCCTTTCCTCTTTCCTCTTTCCTCTTCTCTACTTCTCTTTCCCTTCCCTCCCTTCCTCCCTCTCTCCCTCCTTCCCTTTTCCCTTCATTCTTCTCTTCCCCTTTTCCTCCCTCCCTATTTTCTTTCCTTCCTTCCTTCTTTCCTTCCTTCCTTCCTCCCTCCCTTCCTCCCTTTCTTTCTTCTTTCCTTTCTTCATGTCATTATGGGTGTGAATCTGTGCTTCCATGAATCCAATGATTTGACCCATTTGTCCCCATCCCCTAGCAATTCTCATTGGTTCTGTCCCTGCCTTAGACATTACTGGTTAGGTTCATCACTAATAATGTCATTACTTTCATTTCTATTTCATCTTTTGTTCATCTGTTTGTTTTGAAAGTGTCACCCTGTCTTACCCAGACCAGAAGTAGTATAGTGGCCATTCATAGGGTGATCCCACTACTAATCGTTGCAGAAACGTTAATGCCCATTTTTCTGGCCCTTCTTAGTCATCCTGGTACAGTCATGTGATTGACTTTAGTCCTCTTCTAGCTCAAAGCTTTTGAGCTGAAGCAATTTATCAGCCTCATCTTCCTGTAGTAGCAGAGATTACAGGCATGTGCCACCACACCCAAAGATCACATTATTTATTTTATTATGAATGTGACAAATATCAACACACATGAACATCTCCCTATACAAGGACCAGGAAGGAGGACCTTATATGGAGCTCTTAAGTACAGGTCTTTATCTGCAACTTTTGTTTAAGCATATTTAAAAATTTATCATGGTAACAATGTCAGTGTCCTCTACTGAACTTTTTTCAGCCCTCTTCTGATTATTTTTAGTGATAAATTAGCACTCCTTTCTTCCTTTTAATGCCATTACTTTATAAAGTTATAAATTGTTTAATGAGCTTAGATAAAAGGTAATGAAAGCAGAAGCATTACCGCCATATGATATAGATGAATATTCCATCAGATTTGGGGACTGCACCCTTAATAAAAGCAGAAACTTCTCTGGGTCAAAGTTATAAGATCATAGATTTAGATCCAGCAGGCATCTTCAAGTTCATCTGGTCAAACCCTTTAATTTTACAGATTAACTGCAGAGAAAATTGCAGCCCAGAGAATCTGCAAATTTTCTGAGGGAGTCACATACTCAGTAATTCAGTAAATTCTATAAACATTTATTAAGTGCGTATTATATATAATGTTGGAGGCATGATCTTCCTCTTTTTTTTAGCCCTGAGATTAGAGTTCAGTTTTTGAGTGTTCCCATCTGAGAGAGCAGAAAAGGCCATTCACTTATAAACAGGGCTGTGCTGTCTCTGGCAGGAAATCATGGAGTGACAGGTGGCTCTCCTGGAAGATGCACATAGTGGAACCAGCTGGGAGGAGGCAGCCTGTGATTTTCCTTTGCCACAGCTCCACAGATCTGTACTTTCTTGTTTTTGTCCATCTTCACTCTCACTTCCAATCAGGTACACAGACATCTATCCTTATCTTCAAACCTTCATTTCTGGAACAGGATCCCTTCAAAGATAAAAATATGCGGATAAAGGATCTGCCATGTCCTGGAGAACTACCCCCTCCCCTTTTCCCACCCATTCCGCTTTCCCAATGTCTTTGAAAAGGCCACAATCTAGGGACTTGTGTCCTGATGTCATTGCTTTGCTTTCAAGTCCGTCAGCTGGAGGAAGGATGCCCTTACCCCCAACTCTATAATGCTGTGCTAGAGATCTCATTGCTACTCTTGGTGCCTTCTCAGTCAAACCATGTAGGGCACTCTACTCTGCTGCTCAATAGATGTTCAGCCTTGGGAGTTCATTTTTCCTTTCTGAGCCTTAGTTTTTCCATTCATAAAATGAAGGTCTGGACTCATTGGCTTTACCAGACTATCAATAGGGTCCATGACATAAAACACTTTTAAAGATCCCTGGTCTAAATGATCTCTATATCATTTGAAGCCTTCTGGCTTCAAAATTCTTAGTGTGGTGAAAGGACTGATGGATTTGGAGTCAGGAGACGTGGGTTCAGATTTTGATTTTGATACTACTTGTGTGATCATGGGCAAATCACTTAACATTTCTGAGACTCAGTTTCATCATGTATAAAATGGGGATAATAATACTTGTGGTACCTCCTCCACAGGATGGTGAGAAAGTTGTTTTCTTTCTTTTTTTGGTCTTTTTGGAGGGGGGAAAGCAAGGCAGTTAGGGTTAAGTGACTTGCCCAAGATCACACAGTTACCAAGTATCAAATTTCTGAGGCCTTGAAATCAGGTCTTCTTGACTTCAGGGCCAGTGCTCTATTCACTGAGCCATTTAGCTGCCCCAAAAGTTGCTTTCTAAAATATACAGTAATATATAATTATGAATTATTATGAGATTGATGCTGCTAAATTTTATTCTAATTTTGGCAGATTCTTTTCTTGTCTTTCACAACATGTCTTGGCTACAACCATATCCGTGCTACGATTTGCTGATATCTACTAAGCTAAGTGAGGGAGACCCATTCAGAATTCCCCTTTCTACCAATTATGTGTATTTCTTCTTTCTCTCCAGCTGAAACTGTAGTTAGTGTTCATCACCTCTGAGTAAAGCATCGAAGTGACAAACTTTATTGAATGGAAAGAATTATCCAGCTTCACAGATAAGGAATGGCAGTGTATTTATTACCCTAAGGCCACCTTTATGTAATTCAATTCGACAAACAAGTATTAGTGCCTAATATTTCTAAGGCACTACACTGGGTCTTGGGGATTCAAAGATGACAAAGGACCCAGACCTTGCCCTCAAGCTTATGCTCTAATTGGAAGGACAGGGACATAAGATAAACTATGATAAAAATAATAACTGGGATATAAACAGAATGTGATAACGGGCAAAGGTGGATTTTGGACATTTGAGGAAGATGATTTATTCCAATTAAAGCATTGGCAAATAAAAAGAGCTGTTGTATTTGTTTATAATTGTCCCTTTTAGTACTGTTGATGGATAAAAATTAATTTGTCTGGTATAGCCCTCCCATTGCATGTATTCAACACTGGGCCTTACTCCCTTTCTCTCACTATTCCTGGACTTTTGTTAGATTGGCAAAATTAGGGTTAAGTCCCTCTCATCCTTTCCTATCATTCCCCACTCCTTATTACATTATTTTACTGGCCCAATAAACAATAGGGAAGTCTCCCATTGGTGCCAGTCGGTTCCTTGTCCAAAATTCTGTACAAGTTTGAATATTGAAGGACTCTAAACCTTCTCTTGTAGTGATGGGGGTGGTACACCAAGACTATTACCTGCTGGAATCTGTTCTCTTCCTCCCCTTGTGAGTAGTAATAAAGTCTTGTTAAATGCTATCCCTACATGGCTCTGTTGCTCTTAACCCAAATTCTCCTGTATGATAAGGAAAATTACCAAGGAAATTACCAGGAAAATTCTGTCTCCAGAGAACCACATTTCCTGGATTAGAATCATACTGGATTGGTTTATATACATATGCTGGTAAAGCATCAGATCTGTCTGTATAAACAAGTTTGGAGAAAAATGGGTGGCAAATAAGGCTGACTGAAATGTTTTCTTAAGCCTACTTTGCTTATAATTGAATAATTGTGAAGGTATCTTCACAAATATGGTCCCTTCCTTCCAGTACCTTGAACAGTACCTCTTGGAACTTCATAAATGTTTCTTGAACTGAACTGAATGTCCATTAAGTGGAGAATCCAGACAATCATCCAGATAATTCAGACCATAAAAGCCTTGCATTCAATAAATACTTGGTAGTTGATTACCTGGTAAGGTGGATCTTTGGATCTGAGTTATCCTGGCTGAGGTATCAAGACAAAGCCATAGACAAACAACATAGACCCTTGGAACAGGCTGTGCTTGGGTCAGATAGATTAATTACTTGCCCTTTCCTGGAATTTCTTCTAATAGTTTCAGTTTCATCTATCGTGTTTGGCCTATAGTGTGACTACTTATGTGGATATCATAGCTCTTCTATTAGCATGTAAGCTCTTTGAAGGACAAATATGTTTTATTATAGCTTTATTTCCCCAATGACTAGTATAGGTCCTTGAAAAGAGTACGTACTAACTATGGTTTTATTAGAATTGAATCAAAAAGACAGACAGGGCGGGCGGGCACGCGGGCTCCCGTCCCGGCGCGTGCCGCGGCGGCTCCACCGAAGGGCCCGTTGCGGGCTCCATCCCGGGGTCCCGGGCCACTCGCGAGGCGACATGCTGAGGCGGAGTCTGGAAAGCCGGGACGCCCAGACCAGACAGCTGCAGGATGCCGTCTCCAACGTGGAGAAGCACTTCGGGGAGCTGTGCCAGATCTTCGCGGCGTACGTGTGGAAAACGGCCCGGCTGCGGGACAAGGCCGACCTCCTGGTGAACGAGATCAACGCTTACGCCGCCACCGAGACGCCCAACCTGAAGCACGGCCTCAAGAACTTCGCCGAGGAGTTTGCCAAACTTCAGGACTATCGACAGGCAGAGGTTGAAAGACTTGAAGCCAAAGTAGTTGAACCTTTGAAAACTTATGGAGCTATTGTGAAAATGAAACGGGAGGATCTCAAAGCAACTCTAACAGCAAAGAATCGAGAAGCTAAGCAGTTAACTCAACTAGAAAGGACACGTCAGCGGAATCCATCAGATCGGCATGTTATATCTCAGGCAGAAACTGAATTACAGAGAGCTACAATGGATGCTACCAGAACGAGTCGGCATCTGGAGGAAACAATTGACAATTTTGAAAAGCAAAAAATAAAGGATATAAAGAATATATTTTCAGAATTTATAACAATTGAAATGCTATTCCATGGCAAAGCTTTAGAAGTCTACACTGCTGCCTACCAAAATATACAGAAGATTGATGAAGAAGAAGATATAGAGATTTTTCGGAGCTCTCTTTATCCACCTGACTATTCAGCACGTTTAGATATTGTTCGAGCAAACTCCAAATCCCCTCTTCAGAGATCTGTATCTGCCAAGTGTGTATCTGGAACAGGACAGATTCCCACCAGTCGGATAAGAAAAGAACAAGATGATGAAGATGATGATGATGATGAATTAGAAGTTACAGAGGAAGAAAATTAATTTTACATGTGCTTTTTAAGTTTCCCTCAAAATCATCAAAACTTCGATTCAGATCATCAGTTATTAAAATTTTAAAACTAGGCAACAGGAAACTAACTTATGTATATACATATAAATATACACACCATTAACAAATATTTCAAAGAACCTAAAGTTTTAAAAAGCAAATCCTCAGAATGGAATGTGATTAAAGGAAATTTCTGTAGCTCCAAAATTAAATAGCTAAAATTGAAAATATACTACTAGTTTCATTCTTTTATCCAAGGTTGTATTTGTTTAAATAATCATCTTGAAAAGCTATCTTTCAAATGTTGTCATATCACATAGAAAAATGACAACTGCCAAAAGAATTATATCACTTTCTCTCAATTTTGTATTGTTTCCATGTCTTTGTTAGAAAAAATTGTATCAGTTAAAATTCCTTCAGAATCATTCTGACAAATTAGTAACATTCCATGAAGTACTTAAATGCAGTTGTTTTACTTATTATTTCTTAGTCAGTTACTATTAAAGTAACACTTTAATAGTCAAAAGAGCATACTAAGCAAAAGAACTAGAAAGGCTAAGGAAAACTGGTTGTTTTTATATATTCCATTAAATACTAAAGAGATAAGGTTGTTAAAGGGTGAAAAAATGGGGCAGCCTTTGTGAATTTCAAATAGTAATCATTACAGTATGTGATCCTGACTTTAGGGAACCCACTGTTCCCTATGGGGGGAGGCATTAGCCAATAGTAAAAGTAAAGAAAGCCTGAAATCACATTAGGATTTCTAACTACTAAAATTTATTCTTATTACTGATTCTTGTACCCAGAAATATCAGGTTGGAGACATTTGAATCATAGGATTTTGTTCTATCTGTGACATTTTTTCACTTCCAGAATTAACTTCTGAGAAAACATTTGTAACCTTCATATTATTTCATTGATTCAGACAAGCATATTTTACTAATTGTGAAATTTATTTCCTTTGGAATGCTAGAAAACTAACTATTCTCACATCACATAAAAATAAAGACTTTACAAAAAAAAAAAAAAAAAAGACAGACAGACAATCCTCCTGGCATTAGGCAAGGGTACCTTGTCTGGAGGGGAAATATTAAGTAAAGTTCTTGAATATTTTTCTGGATTAAATAGGTGTATCTGATTTGAAAATTAACAAAATATCTTTATCTCTGTCATATTCTTCCTCACCATCATCATCTGCCAAAGCCTTTGGATGCTGTTTATGCAAGTATCTATTTAAGGCCATTTGACTCCACGCAGTCCATTCAAAATACAATTTAAAAGCATTCACCTAATCTATTCCCCCCTGTAAACAATGAGTCTAGCTTGATTGTAGAAAAAAGAAATATTGGCAAATTTTCTATTGAAGGGCTTTGAACATTGGCCAAGAAAAGAGTACCTTCAGGGGACTGGCTAAACACTTTGAAAACCCCAAGGAGCTTTGTATCTAGGTCTAACCTATAACCTTCCAACAGTTTTCTAAAAACAAGATCTTTCAAGTCCTATCTAAAAGACCGGTGTGCAACAATTTGAAGAATGAGGTTTCCCTTTGTGTCAGATTATAGAACTCAGCGGCTTTGACCTTTTTGTTCTATTCTGTTTCCAATTTAAGCAGGGGAATTATTCATCACTGGAAAATGGTGTTCTTCCTATCATCAGTCCTCCTCAAAGTGCTAACTTTGATCATCAGGTACATAGTGCTGAGAACACTACTTCATTCCTAGAGCATCCTTAACACTGGCCCAGCCATAAACTGACCTTTATGAGGTTGACCCTCCTGGGAGGTAGGTGTTATTATTCCCATTTTTTCAGATGAGGAAACTGAGGCAAACAGAGGTTACATGACTTGCTTGGGGGATCACACAGCTAGGAAACATCTAAGGCTGGATTTAAACTCAGGTCTTTCTGACTCTAGGCCTACTATTCTATCTACTGTACCATCTGGCTACCTACATTTAGTAGATTAAAGCTTCAAAGACTTTTGGAACATCTTGTATATACAGTACATGTATCAATATATGCATGACATATACATGCATGTATATGTGTATATACAGGCATGCATTATGTGTGTGTAAATATACATATGTGTATACACACACACACATATATATATATGTATTTATATACACACATACACACAATCTCTATCTCTCTATATAGCAGTGAGGTAGTACAGTAGATAGTGTGCTAGACCTGGAGTCAGGAAGAATTATCTTCCTGAGTTCAAGATACTTACTAGCTGCATGACCCTGGGCAAGTCACTTAATTCTGTTGGCCTCAGTTTCCTCATCTGTAAAATGAGCTGGAGTAGGAAATGGCAAACCACTCCAGGATCTTTGCCAAGAAACCCCCAATGCAGTCACAAAGAGTTTGACATAACTGAAATGACTGAACAATATGTATAGAGGACAGAGAGTTGGCTTTGGAGTAAGGAGGCCCTGAATGCAAGAGCTTTAAAATGCTCTACCACAGGTCAGACACAAATAATCTATGTGAACATTTGGGGTGGATTCTCTAAATTGGCACATCTCACATTTCCTTTGAGCTACTTGAATTCTGCTTTGCCCATAGAGCACAGCACCTTCTCTGATGAGGGCATGCTGCACTGGGCAGTCCTGTGCTAGTGTTTCCCATGTCACACAATCTCTTCAGAGAGACCTTGAGAGTGCCCTTGTATTGCTTCTGAGCACCATGTGAGCACTTGCTCTGTGTGAGTTCTCCATAAAATAGTCTTTTAGGCAACCATACATTTGGCATTTGAACAATGTGGCCAGCACAACAGAGCTGCACTTTCTGCAGTCGAGTTTGAAGTTTGGCAATTTAGTTTGAGAACAAACCTCAGTATCTGATACCTTATCTTGCCAGGTGATCCTCAGAGTCTTCCTAAGATAATTCAAATGGAAGTGATTCAGTTTCCTGGCATGGTGCTGGTATACATAAATATATCCAGAGTACAAACAGAATTAATACATGATAGGTTGGGAATTGAAGCGGGGGCTGAGGGTAATCAGGGAATTTTTCATATAGAAAGTGGTTTTTAAGTGAGTCTAGAAGGAAACAAGTGATTCTGAGGGACAGAGATTTACCTCACTGCTAGTCCTCCACAATGTGGCTCATTTATGAATCCATCACTAGCTTTTCTTACCTTCTATTGTAGGGACAATATAAGAACTGACAAGCAACAGAAATCTACATGCTGTTTTCCATTCTTATATCCTTTTCTGTGAGGATCAAAGACTTTCACTTCTAGAAGGTCTTTATTCTTTTGCAGACTTAAGATCTGTTTCATGTTGCTACATGGGCAAGTATTATAGTTTTAAATGATGCTACTATTACCTAGTCAACTAGGGCATAATTGATAGAGCACTGGGCTTATAGTAAGGAAGACATGAGTTCAAATCCAGCCTCAGACACTTAACTTTATGATTGTGCAAGTCCCTTGATGCCTATCTCAGTTTCCTAAACTTTAAAATGGGAAGTATAATAATACATAGGTATTATAATCCCCTAGGGGTGTTGTGCAAACTAAATGAGATGATATTTTTTAAATGCTTAGCAAAGTGCCTGGTATATAGTAGGTGCTTAATAAATGCTTGTTTCCTTCCTTCTTTCATTTATTCCATATTATATTTGAACTGATATTTTAGTTTAATTTCCTAAAAGGCTTTTTTTTTTAAAGTTCTAAAACGATAATGAAAATTTGATCTAAAATCAAGTAGAACAAGATTACATTCTATATAATTACATTTTGGTGGTTCACTAAAAAAATAAAGATTTGCTGTTGTGTGTGTTCAGTAATAGCTTATGTACTGGAATTCAGACATCTGGCAATCTTACCTATCTAGGACATCGCTAGGATAGGAAGTAAGCCAAAAATAAATGAATAAATAAAAGACATCTAGGCAGTCAAAACCCACATACTAAAAACTCCTTTACTTTATTCATGGAAAATACTCTTAAGACTTTTATTTGAAACTTCATTAGGGATATTTGATGTAACATTTTAACAAGTTTGCTGATCTAGTTTCCAAGTCCATAGCAAATTAGAAAAAGTAATTAGAAGAAGAAGAGGAAAAAATATTAGAAGAGGAGTCAGGGCCTATATATCGACAATAGAGTGACATTGGGGTGTTCAGGGAAAGCTAGCACCTCTGGTGTCAGGGCCTGCAGAGCCCTTTCCAGGGCTGCTCATCCATCTTTGGCTTCTATCTTCACCTAACTTTCTTATGTGTCTCCAAGAAGCTGAAGTATGCACAGTCACCATACCCTGGCAAACTATCTTGACAGATGGGCCAAGGTTGAGGGTAACTGACAGGCCTCAAAGCTATTGTGACTTAGAGGGATGTCTTCCCCAAGTATGTGAAGACTTCTAGCTGAATGGATGGATGAGAACAATTCATTCCAATGGCTATAAAGGCAGTTGAAGCAGACACTGGCTGCCAACACAGCTTCTTAGATCTGCTTTTCTAAGGGAAAACAACTCAAAATGGGTTAGCAATCTTACTTTAATCAATCAAACATATATCATTTACCTAGTTCAGGGGATAAAGTCAACACCCTGAACTTCAGAGAATACAAACAGAAGTTACAACAGAAAATAACACAATTTGGCAGACAGGCTTCCAGCTCTCTGACCATTACATCTATACCAAATCAGTTACCAGAGAGGGAAGCACCAACATCTGGTTTTCAAAGCCCGGGGACTCAACAGCTGCCCAGGGCCTCATCTGGCCAAGTCACACAACTCTTCTCGAAGTGAGCCCCAAAACAAAATCTCACATCAGGGTATATATAGCCTTGTCCTGGCTCAGAGAATGTCACAACCCTCTTGACCCACTGCCCAACTGCAAAATAACAAGGTGTGGGCATTCCTGAAAACCAAGCCTCCTGCCACAGGCTCCATGTGACCACATTCAGCCTATTAGGGGGCAGAGCATATTTTCAAATCAGGGAAGGTTCTCAGAGTCACTTAAGCCTATCAAAGGGCCTAGGGGCAGGGAAGAATCTCAGATTCCCCATTACAATGGTAGATTTGAATTCTGAGTCAGAGGTATTTCAGGACTTGAGCTAGGTAAATACTCAAAAAAGGGGGATAATAGATTATTTAAATTAGGCTGATGAACTTGACTTTGATTTCTGGAAAAATTCTTTTTATTTATAATGAGGGAAGATAATACCCTCTGGAACATGCATGGAAACTAAACTGAGCTCCCCTGGGTATTTCTGGGGATATGAGTTCAGCATCAAAGCACTTATGTCCTTCATGTCCTTCCTCAGTCCCTATGACGAGAGTTTTTCTTGGCAAAGATACTGGAATGGTTTGCTATTTTATTCTCTAGTGGATTAAGGCAAACAGAAGGTAAGTGATTTACCCAGGGTGACACAACTAGTAAGTATCTGAGGCCGCATTTGAACTCAGGTCTTCCTGATTCCAACCCAGCACTCTACTTACTGAACCACCTACTGGCCTCCTAGGAGAAGAGGTTAAATGACTTGTTCAAGCTTATATAGCTAGTAAACGTCTAAGGTCTGATTTGAACTCAGGTCTTCCATACTCCAAACCCAGTGCTTTATCCACTGAGTCACCTTTGTTGTTGTTCAGTCATTTTCCAGTTGTGTCCAACTCTTTGTGACTCCATTTGGAGTTTTCTTGACAAAGATACTGGAATGGTTTGCCATTCCCTTCTCCAATCCATTTTAAAGATGAGGAAACTGAAGCAAATAGGGTTAAGTGACTTGTCCAGAGTCATACAGCTAATAAGTATCCGAGGTGGTATTTGAACTCAGGTCTCCCCTTATTCCAGACCTGGCACTCTATTCACTGCACCACCTATCTGTCTGTTAATTTCTTTGGTCACACATTATTAAAGAGATAGTTTGTGGGGTGGCTAGGTGGTGCAGTGAGTAGAGCACCGGCTCTGGAGTCAGGAGGAGATGAGTTCAAATCTGGCCCCAGACACTTCACACACACACACACACACACACACACACACACACACACACAGAACTAGGCTTGTGACCTTGGGCAAGTCACCTAACCCCAATTGCCCTACCTTCCCCCCTCCAAAAAGCAAAAAATAAACAAGATAGTTTGCTAGCCTTTAGAAAAAGAAAGTGGGGGGGGGTTACTTAAGACTCATTATAGCTTTATCAAGAATAAGCCATGATAGACTTATCTCATTTGTTCTTTTGACAGGTAAATTAGATGTATGTTATAGATGGTTTATCTGAAATTTCACAAAAATTCTGACAAAGCCTCTCATATTACCCTTGTAGACAAGATATAAAGATGTAGCCTTGTTAATTTGTATGCTTGGTTAGATTTAAAAGGATGACCCTAAGAGTAGTCAATTATTGAATCTATGTCAACTTGCAGGGAGGTTTCTAGTGGAATGACCCAGAGATTTCCCTTTGGTCTTACGCTTTCAAAATTTTTGTAATCTAGGATAGTCCTGAATGTTTAGATGTCACACTTATTGAGTTCATCTGCTAGTTGCAGATGAAGTAGCAGTAATAAATTGTGCATTGGGTAACAGAATCAGGATCCTAAAAGATCCCAGTAGGCTAAGACAATGAGTTAAATTGAAGGTGTCATTTAAGGGGAATCAGTTTAAAATCCTATACTTGTGCTAACAAAACAAAATTAAAAAAAACTGTAGAAGCATAAAATGGAGAAGGCATGACTAGACAAAGGTGAATGTGAAAAATCTACTTGTCTTTAGTAGATTGCAAGCTTAACTTGAATTGTCAGTGTGAGGTGACAAGCTAAGAAAAAAAATTCAGTTTGCGGATACATTAAGAGAAGCATTGTGTCCATAATGAAAGAATTGAGAGTCTCACTGTACTTTCCTCTAGCTTTAGCTACACCTCTGGAGTACTATGTTTAGTTATGGGTACAACATTTTAGGAAGAACACTGAAAGGCTGGAACACCCAAAGAATGGTGACTAAAAAGGTGAGGGGAATGGAGAACATTCTTGTGAGTTTCAGGTGAAGAAACTGGAGAATTTTCACCTGCGTAACACTTGGGCAGGACATGATAGTTATCTCTAAATATTTGAAGTACTCTTATGTGGCAAAGGATTTACAATGTTTATGCTTAGATCAGAAGGGAGAGCTAGGGAACTATAATGGTAAAGGGAATTTGAAGATCATCCCTGCCCCATAATAGGCCAAATGTAATCACCTGGAACCTGTGGTAAGGAGCTTGCTGAAAGATGGAGCAAAGTCCACAGGAAATTGGGAGTCAAAGCAGTTAGAGTTGAAAGGAGGAGAAGATCGACCAAAGGAGATAATTAGGCTTTCAAGTGTTTGTTTGTGGGAAGGCTAAAGGATGGTGTGGCTCCCTGCTGCATTAAGGTGTATTAATTTCCTTGCTGCTATGATGGATTCAGTTTCCTGGTGTTGAGGTTTGGCTCTCTGGTGTCTGAATAAATGTTTTGCTTCTGTCTTTTTATATGGAGAGTCTGTTATATTTTGTGATTGAAAATTATGCTGGCATATTAATAGCTGTCATCAGTGCTATGAATATTGTGTTGGCACTACAGCAGCAAAGCATAGAAGTTGAAGAGAGGAAGATTTAGGCTTGACATAAGGAAAACTTTGTAATAATTAGAACTGTCCAAAAGAGAAAATGGTTGCCTTGAAGGGGTGAAGGTTTCCCTCTCACCATAGGTCTTCAAAGAGAAGTTGAATGACTGTGTCAGGGATGATAGAGAGGGGATAGTTGTTCAGGTCCAGGCTATGCTAGATATTTCCCATGGTTCCAGTATTCCCTGAGGACATTAGCCCAGGATAGAAATTAATATTCAGAAATATCATAGAATTTAGAATTGGGAGAGAATTTAAAGACCTCCCAGTCAATCTTTTCATTTTAAAAAGGATTATATAACTCAGAGACAAAATAGTTTGCCCAAAGTCACACTGATTTATTTTATTTCTTTTATCTAAATAAACAAATCTACATTTAATTATTTTTTTCACTAAAGGAGATGCTGAGATATGCCGTGATTCAAATTCAGGTCTTATAAAGAAATATGAACTATCAAAAATGCTAAGTTATGTTTGGAACCCTCTGGAGAGATGGTAGGAGAAGTGATAATATTTTAGAAAGTTTCCAGCCATATTGGTTTATTTTTTAAAAAGATTATATTTAAAATGGTAATTCCAGGTTATATTTTATTAAGCACTTTGGAGTTTATAAAGTTCTTACAATGGCAAGCAACAACTCATTAGAATGATTAAAAAAACAACTGAAGTTTTGAACAATTTGTTCACATGTTCAGTCACAGAAATCAATCTTATGGTCCTAATTTCTGATCTTCTGACTATAAGTCCAGTACTTTTTGCCCTATTACTCACACATAAATTTTTTCTTAAGGATTTTGCATGTTGTGTGCATACATACATATACATACAAAGAATTTATTGTATGTATACATACAAACACACACCCTCCATCCAGACTGTGGTTTCCAGTTAAATGGCCAGATTTTGAGTTGGTACGTCAATACATATACCTTGAACAGAAACTGTAGCTGGTCAGTGAGGTGGGCTTAGAATAAATTGAGATGAAGAGAGTAGGCTGGATTGCATCTGGGAAATTATACTTTTAATGATCTGAGACTATTCCCTGGCACAAAAATAAATATAAATGTTTCAGTGATGCTTATCAATCTTAGAACGCCACAGTTCTCAAAGAATCAAAGTGATAAGTGACTCAAAGGGAAATGGAAAATTATTCCATGTTCCATTCTGATTTAGTGGGAAGGGTGAGATTAGAAACCATAGAACTGAAATTCCAGGCAGACCTTTGTTCATCCCTCTCAACTCTGATGCCTAATAACTCTTAATGGAAATGAATTCCCCTTGAGATTTCTCTAAATATACATTATATGGCTAATGTGAATCTGGATGCTTTCAATGAGGCCAGTAACTGAACAGATCAATCTGTATACCCAGTAGCTTGGTCTACTTATTCCCTACAGATGCCATGCCTGAAGGGGGTGCTGGAGAGTGGCATATATTGCTAATATACCGGACTATGTTATGAAATATATCCCTCAGCATCCCTCTTTATGAAAGGACTGACAAAATGCAGATTTGTTCTCTTGTCATCTGAAAATTCCTCACCTACATAAAACACAACAGTAATAATAATAGTGGCTTACTGTATAGTGCTTTAAGTTTTAATTAACATTTTAAATTTCATTTGATTTTCACTATTTAGTAATATAAATGTGACTTGGTGGTTTAGTGGATAGAGTGATGGGCCTGGAGTTAGGAAGACCTGAGTTCAAATCCAGCCTCAGATACTTACTAGTCATGTGACCCTGGGCAAGTTGCTTAACCCTGTTTGCCTCAGTTTCCCCATCTGTAAAATGAAGTGGAGAGGGGAATGGCAAACCACTCCAATATCTTTGCCAAGAAAACCTCAAATGAGGTAACAAAGATTCTGACATGTCTGAAACGACTTAACAATAACAACAATAATGCAAATTTCCCCATTTTGCAGAAGAAAAAGCTGAGAGGTTAACTGACTTGACAGTGGTCACAAGGCTAGTGAAAATATGAGAAGAGATTTAAACTCAAGTCCTCCTGACTCCAAACCCACTGCTCTGTCTTCAGTAAGAATAGAATCTTCTCTTTTAGGCTATAGCATAGTAGAAAGAGTTAGAACTGAGAATCAAGAGAACCAAGGTCTGGCTCTGACTCTGCTACCTGGATCAACCCACTTAAATACTCACACATCTCAGTTTCCTCACCTCTCAATTCTGGTGTTAGCTAAGGGTTCTTCCTATTCAATGATTCCATGAAAGAAGACTAAGATTGGATCCCATATCATCTTCCTAGATGGAATTTAGGAAAATTATTTGTTACTATCAGTCTATGTCTATGTTCAAATTCTCTGCCCAGTGATGGTACAATTAGATCATTTTTTAGAAACACCTTGCAGTGAGTTGCTAATCCCAACATCACTGAATGCACCCTAAATCTCATATCACCAAATTTTGCTGTGTCATCCAAAATCAAAATGTTTTATCATCTGATGAGATGCCACCAGTTATCAAGTGATAATGAATGCAGTATTAAATTTCACCTCTTTAAACCTCTGTTTAAAAAGGTTCCTATTTTTTCTTGCTTAAACTTTTGAAGATTATTATCTGGTATAAGCTTAAGCTTGTAACTGAAAATTTCAAAAGAAAAGTTAGTGCTGAGCCAGGTTAGATATTGGAAACAGGTCAATGTTGAATCAAGAACATCTTGCTTTATTAACTACAGAAAGTTTCATATTTAATTATGTGGCCCAGTCTTGCTTAAGGGTTTTTACGTTGGGGAGAGAGTCATGCATGGACTACTAAACTCACATTCCAAAAAGTAAATATGACATTATTATTATTGTTATTAATGTGTAGATAATATATATTAATAATATTAATGATAGTTATTAAATTGTCAGGGATACACAAATAGGCTAAAAGTATAGGATAATGCTGTTGTTAAAAACACAACTATATTTTAAATGTCAATTTTCACAACATTCAAAATGTAGATAACAAGAACTTATTGAGATAAACTGTAGAAAAGTTTCTTAACCTTTTTTATGTGATGGACTTCTTTTGTAGTCTAGTGAAACCTATGGACTGTTCCTTAGAAACATGTTTTTAAGGCATAAAATTAAAAAAAAATACACCAGGATTACAAAGGAAATGATTTATATTGAAATTCAATTATCTAAATTTAAAAAAAAGTTCATGGGGCCCAGTTTAAGAATCATTATTATAGAGGCATACCCTCTGAAGGTTCATACCTTCATCAAGAGTGGAGAACCTGTCACCTTGAGGCCACATGTGTTCCACATACAACCCTTTAACTGAACCCAAACTTCACAGAAGGATTTGTTCTGTGAAATTTGGTGCCAGTCAAAGGGCCTCATTTTAGGATCTAGAGGGCCACATGTGTTCTGTGAAGTTTGGATTCAGTCAAAGGGCCATTCCTGAGGACCTAGAGGGCCACATATGGCCTCAAGGCCTCAGGTTCCCCACCCCCACCCTCTAGATTCTACTTCTCTCCTTCCTAAGAAAATTATAGGTAAAGTAATTTATAGACAACCTAAGAGGAAACACTTTCTTCTTTCTTTCTTTCTTTCTTCCTTCCTTCCTTCGTTCCTTCCTTCCTTCCTTCCTTCCTTCCTTCCTTCCTTCCTTCCTTCCTTCCTTCCTTCCTTCCTTTCTTCCTTTTTTCTTTCTTCTTTTCTTCCTCAAGTAGCAACTAAGTGTGTGTGTGTTTCCCCAACTACAGACATTTGATCTTAGCAGTACCACTGATGCTTTGGTAGGATAACAAGAATTTGGCTTTGGAATGGAAAGGGAATGGAATAGCTAAGAGTCTGGGTAGAGGGTGAGATGGTGAGGTAGAATGATGGTCATGGGAGTAAAGCAGTATTATATATTAAAGGGATATACTAATGTGAAAAATATATAAGAACCTGAGGATCTACAGACGCAAAACCAAAAGTAATAGTTGTAGGAATAGACTGTAGTTAAATCCTGATTGGTGCAAATAAGGAATCCTATGACAAGTTATGATAATGTAAGATATGTTACTTAGTTCTAGCCTAATGAAGAAATGTAGTGTGAATTGAAATAATTTTATCACTTAACAGGATTCATTATTTGCACTAATCAGAACTTAGCTCTTCACATAAGTAAGGACAAAAGAAGGAAATAATTGACAAATGTAGCTTAGCAGCATGACAGTGGGAGACTTCAACTCAGAGATGTGCTGTCTCTTGCAAAAGCAGAGCAACCAATAACATGGTGACATAAGAAAAACAATAGCTAGCATTTACAGGGCACTTTATCAGCTTATAAAGTGCTTTATATCTATGATCTCATTTGATCTTCAGAACAATCCTATGAGGTATACGTGTCAAGTATTACCATCCCCATTTTGTACACGAGGAAACAGAGGTTTTTAAAGAGGAAATGATTAGCCCAGCATCACACACTTGCCTGAAAGTTTCACTTTGCTCATTGTCTGTGGAATATATTTAAAGAGCATTTTACTTCAGCAAAACAAAATATAACCCTAAAGGCTCTCCTCCAACAAGTTTTGGCCTTTTACTTGTCAACCTTTTTACCAGTTATTTGCACATAGATCTAGATGGCAAGTTTATCGAATCTAGGGATTCTAATGAAGAAATGAATGAGTAAAAAAAGCATTTATTCTGTTTGTACTATGTGCTTAATACTGTGCTAAAATCTGGAGATAACCAAATAGAAAATTCAATCCTTGCTTACACTGAGATTGGGAAAGACCATATATTTACAGGAGAGTCCAAATGCAGGAAGGATGGAAAAGATGGAAGGTCCTGAGGATGTAACTCTAGGACAGATGTCCAGCAGTTTTTAGAGTGCATCAGGGTTTCTGCTAGGGAGACTAAAGGAGACAGCCCACTACTATTGGAAAAAAAGAAATTATCCTAAGAGTCAGAATAAATTAGGAATTTTGAGATCCTTCTGGCAGGGGTAGGGATTGGAGAGGGCCAGTGTATGGCATGGAAGGTGTAAAGGGAGGGAGACATTGACAAGAAAACCTAGGGTAGGAAAGCATCAAGGGCAGCCCTCTTCTTGGTACTAGCTCTGGTTGTAGACTTCCAGGAATCCCATTAGGAGGAAGTACATTCCAAGTATATAGCCAGTACAAAGGCATGAGGGATGTAAGGCTATGTTTGATGAAGAAGGCAAGTTTGACTGGACTATGTTATTTTTGCAGAATAAGGAATAAGAAGACTGGAAATGTGGGGGCCTAGGAATGAAAGGTTGTAAAGGACAAAACGAGTTTATATTTGGTCTTAGAGATAATAGGAAGCCATTGGAGTAGGGGAATAATTTGTCACTAGGTCTGTATTTTAGAAAAATCACTTTGATATCTGAGTGAAGGATGGATTTGAGTATAGAACTTGAGGTAGAGAGACCAAATAGGAAGCGACTGCAATAGTCTATGTGAGAGGTGATGAGCAACTAAGTGGGTGATGGAAAGGAAAGGAGAGATGTGCCATACATTGTGGAGACAGGAATGATAAGTTCTGGCTAAGGAGGTGGCGAGTGAAAGTGAGGCATTCAGGATGATGTTAAGGTTGTAACTTGGATGACTGTGACTTTGGAAATGAGGCAAGATGGTGGTTAGCAAATTAGTGAATTGGGGTTAGGATTAGATATTTATCATAAGTGAGATGCACTAGTCCAAATATGAGGTGGAGAGAATTTATGCCAGGGAAGTGACTGGGAATGGAAAAGAAAGGACAACTCCAAGGGACATTGGGAAGAAAGAATCAACAGGAATTGACAACTGATTAAATACTGGGGGAGAGGGGACAAGGGAGAATTAAAAACCAAGTTCACAGCCCATCAATGAGTTTTTATTGAAAACCTACTGTGTGCTCAGCACCTCAGTAGGTATTGTGGGAAATAAACATATATCAAGGGTCAGTGCCCTCAAAGATTTTCTTGGGACACAGGACAAACACATAAGAAAAAAGAGCAAACAGTGTAAAAACAGTAATAAATAAGTACTAGGCTGTGAGCTCCTTGGCAACAGTTTTGTTCATTCTTTCTCTTTGTATTCCCAGTGCTTAACACAATGGGTGACATAATAGGAATTTTAAAAGCATTTGCTGATGGATAGATAGATTACTAAATTGTAAAGAATAGAAGATGGCTATTTATGGGTTCAGATGGTAGAGTTGTAATTCTGGGAATGTTTCATGGTGGTGATGCTTATAAACTGGACCTGTAAGGCCTCACAGAGCGAATCCTTGGTCTCTCTCTTCGTCTCTCTTATCTGATCATAACCTCTGGGTTTCTGACCTTGACCTGTAAAATTCACCTATTTCTATTCGCCATCTTTGCTCAGTCCTCAGAACCTGACCTCTGAGTTCTGGACCAGAGCCTGGGAATCTAACTCTCTGCTCTTTGCTTTTGTTTATCATTTTGGACTCTGATTTTGTGAGCTTGATTCTCAAAGTTGTAACTTTGGATCCAATTAATCTGTGGAGAGCTGACTTGGGAGAAGAATAAGAGTCTACTCCCAAGCCATAGTGCTTCAGAGCACTATTTAATGGATGTATCCAGCTACCTAAGATTACTCAGGCTTTGTCTACATGCAATGGCTGGAGAGGGTTACTACTGTAAAATTTAGTCACTATGGCTTGTTTCCAAGGTGGAGATTCAGGACAGGACCCAGAAGCATTGGTTTTACCACTTATTCATGGGCTGTTAGGATAAGTCACAGTCAAATAAACAACTCAAATTTCCTAATCTTTTATCAGGTTCATCCCAATCATATAGACTCGGTCTCAATTAAGTCATTTTCTCTGCAATGGGAGGGGGTCTGTTTTGTGAGTGTACTTGAATATATGCATATATCAGCATTATTGTTAACTACATATGCACGTACATATATTTATACACATGCTCACATGTGCAAAGATGCAGTTCCAAACTTAATTAAAAATAGAAAGCAACCTAAAGTGTGCTGGTATTTTCCCTGACTTCAGCATGATCTACCACTTTGACAAAATTTCATAAATCTCCAGCAATAGAAAATTCTACAGCACGGAACCATTTTATGTTGCAATATTGGTACTTAAAATATTCAACAACTTTCATCATGTTTTGCCTCTTGGTACATGGAATTTTTATGTATTTAATAGTTACATATGTTATATATTTTAAACAGTATTTTTTTACTAATGGTCCCCCACAGTACATTTTTCTGAAACTCTAACATCTGTGTTTTGTACTCCCAGCTTAGGATCATCCTCTTAAATTGAACACATGCAACAACAGAAGATGAATTAGGAGTTATTTTTAAAGTGGCCGCATCCCATGGAGAAGGCTTCTATGCATTCAAGGGCTAGGGGAAGAAGTGCCTTGGCCTCTTCCTTCTTTCTCCTGGCCCCTGTCCCCTTGGTGGGAGGAAGGGCAATTCTTGATCTGGCATGACTGAGACGGATGCTGCTGCCTTCAGTGCCATGTTTACAGCAGGTACACAGAAACTCAGAGGAAAGGAACCATAGGGAATGTTCATTTGTTATTTATTTATGAACTTGCCATGCCACATCATGTAAAATTAAAACCTTTAGCTTGCTCCTGCCCCAGTTGCTTGAGCGACAGTCTTTTTTTTTTTTTATTCATGCTGAAACAGGCTTTAAACAGCCAAGGCCACCCACAGGCTCAGGCTGGATGTTGCTGTGTATTTGCTTTTGGCTGCTAGCTTCACTGAGTTTACCTGCAGAAGCTTTTCTAGAGTAAAACTGGTCAGCAGCCCATGCAAAATGTCGGGACCATCAAAGAGAATGTCAAGGAAACCCAGTCTTTGGGGCTTGTGTATGCACAAGAATCAGGTGCTTATTCTAGAGGTTGAATTGCTTTCATGCTCTGGATAATGAAGAAATTTACTCAAACATTCATTTATTATAAATTGGGGAAGATGGCTCATCGCTTATGGAACGTCATGCTTCAGAGTCCAGGGGGTACCCTTCCTGTAGGAATTCATAAATAATCCATACAAGGAATGAAAAGGTTTTGTAAGCACTTTGGACATGTCTCTCTTCCTGGGGAGCAAATATCTACTCTCCCTCCCTGAGCTTTTAAGGGAAGAAGAGTACTGTACCTTTGAGACAGAAGACTGTATGTTCTCGAATAGGACTGCTCTATCATATCATAAACTTTGAGCTGGAAGGGGTTTCGGGGTCATTCTTTCATTCATTCATTTGACAAACGTTTATTAAGAGTTCTTTGTGTGTAAAGTCTTGTTCTGGATGTTGGAGAAGTTATAAAGTTCATATAAAATATAAGATAGACCTCTCCCTACCCTCATGGGGCTTACAGGTAAGTATAAGAAGGATTAAGATATTAAGACTGAGAATAATAATGTACATTATTTATATGAGCACATTTCAGAGGTTTTCTAGTATAACCATTGCCCTAATCATGAATTCAGTCTACAGAATCCCCTGAGGGGAGAATTTAGCTTCTGCTTGAATGCTGCCTGTGCCAGGGAGCTCATTCTTTGCAGATGCAGCTTATTTTACTTTTGTACAGCTGTGATCATGAAGAAGTTTTTTTTTTTTTTAACAAATGCTTTATTAACTTCTGGTTTACATCATTCATTTCTGCCAGATTGAGTTACAATTTTTCCCCATTTTTCCCTACCCACCACCCCAAAATCACAGTCCCACAAGATGTCCCCTCATCCAATCTGCTCTCTCCCATATCTTCTCCCATACCCCCTTCAACTTTACCATTAGGGCAAGGTAAATCTCTGTGCCCCAATGCCTGCACATCTTATCTCCCAATTACATGCAAAATAGTATTAATAATAGTATTTATATATATTTGAAACATTTAATTTTAAAACTTCGAATTTCAGATCCATTCCCTTCCTCCCTTGTCACCCACCCCCTCTGGGAAGATAAGTAATTCAGTATGTGTTGTACATGTATATCTACATAAAACATTACCATAGTAGATATATTGTAAAAGACTGCTTATATTTCCCTCCCACCCATCCCACCCCCCACCTGGTCCATCCCCTACTTTGATCCTGTCCCTCTTTGAAAATGGGTACTTCCAACCTCCCCTCCCCTCCATCATCCCCCGTCTTGTCCCCCTTCCCCCTATTCTCCTGCAGGGTGAGATATCCCATTTAGTATGTTTGTCATTCTCTCCTTGAGCCAAATTCAATGAGAATATTGTTTTGCCTTTTTGCCTTCCTGTTCCTCCCCTCCCCTTAAACCACTTCCCCTTGCCTCTTCTACATGAGATAGTTTACCCTACCCTGTCTCTATGAAGAAGTTTCTTATGTGAGCCAAAGTTTTCCTTCCTGTAACTCCCTCTCCCCTCCTCCCCACTTAGTTCTATTTTTACCTCCTGAAGCTAATCAGATAACTTTAAGCTAATTTTTTTATAAGACAACTCATCTCATAAGTGCACAAGTGGTTGTAGTTTGAAAAATACCAGGAAGGTCCACCTCCAAAAACCAAAATCCAACAAATATCTTCACTTGCCCAGTTTTTGTGCTTGAAAATTCCATAGTACTTATTTATTAAGCCAAATAAATAAGATAAGTGTGGCTTAAGATAGTGTGGCCCTGGCTTATAGATTACTTCTGGGAGAGGGAGAGGCAACAAACTAAGCCTTGATTATCCTATTGTAAATGAATTAGCTATTCAGATTGCTATTAATTAAGCTAAGAAAATGGGCTGCAAGTATGACTACCTGTGAGGTGGGGTAGGGGTGTGTGTGGCACAGACAGGGAGAAAGGTGAGACAGATGGGAGAGAGAAATGTAAGACCTGGAGAATTGCTGTTTTGTTCAATTGTATCTAACTTTTTGTGACCCCATTTGGGGTTTTCTTGGCAAAGATACTGGAATAATTTGCCATTTCCTTCTCCAGTTCATCTTACAGATGAGAAAACTAAGGCAAAAGGAGTTAAGTGACTTGCCCGGGGTCACACAGATAGTACATGTCTGAGGCCAGATTTGAACTCATAAACATCAGTCTTCTTGATTCCAAGCACAGGGTTCTATCCACTGCACACCTACCTGCCTTGGATAGTAGGTGGTGGGAGTGTGTCAAAAAAAGGTCCAAAGTAAAATATTACTCCAGAAGGATGGTCAGAGTGGAACACTGTTATATATAGGTTGTCTGCAGCAGTCAAGGGGACAGCATGACTGCTGTTTGGAGGCACATGGAGCAGAAGGGGACATAGGAAAGGAACAGTAAAAGATGGAAAGGGAGAAGGCAATGAATCAAAGTGGGGTGCAAATGTGGAAAAAGGAAAGACTAAAACCAAGCTTTGCAATGCTCTAGGTTGAGTCCTCATCTCAAATCAAAAAGATTTAAAAGATAGAAATATATAGTCATCTATTTGAAATTTATCATTGTGAATTGTTTATATTTAGGTTAAATATATACATGTAAATTATATATTATGGATGTTTAGCTTAAATATGTATTAAATAAATTATATATAAATAAATATGTATACACACTATATATACATATATAAATAAATATGTACGTGTGTGTGTGTGTGTGTGTGTGTGTGTGTGTGTGTGTGTGTGTGTGAATGAGTTGAATGTGGTGGTACCCACCTGTAATACCAGCTAGCGTGGAAGCTGAGGTTGATGGATTTCTTGAGCTCAGGAGTTCTGAGATGCAGTGAGCTAAGCTACCGAGAAGTCCACATTAAAACTGCTATCAATATAGGAGAAGGGAGCACCAGAGCACAAGGTTGCTTAAGGAAAAGTGAACCCGCCCAGGTGAGAAATGGAGTAGGATAAAGCTTTTGTGTTAAATCAATAGCAAGATTCATCCGTGACTAGCCCCTGCACATCTAACCTGGGTAAGATAGTAAGACCCAGTCTCCGAATAAAATGAGATAAAATAAAATAAGAATGCAGAGACAGGCAAATCCTTATCCATGAAATGAAGCTCTGGGTATCTATGGACTTTTGATAGCTTTTCAAGGTACTTTTAAAATTTTACTCCTTTAACACTAAATCTCATGTTGTCCTTTGTATAGCAGGGAGGAAGGTGCCCTGATGTCTTGATGGGGGACTCTCTGCTCCCCTGTGAACAAGGCCCAATTATACTTTTAGATTGGTACAGACTCTATTTGGGCAGAACAGCATATCATGATATTATGTCTGGATAGGGCTGTCACCAGGACAAAGGGTCATAGTTCTATGGTTTAGTCTTGTTAAGTTTTGTTTTGTTTTGTCTTTCTATTTCCAGCACCTAGCATAGTCCCTAACACATAGGAGGTGCTTATTATATTGATTCTCTGGTTTAAAATTGGTGGTAGTACATAGACTACCACCAGACTCTAGTAATTCTCCCCTTTGAATAGAGGGAAGAACCGGTTGTATACTTCTCTGGTGATGCCCCAAGAAAAATGCATAATCTTGCCTGCCCACCCCCTTTTTGACACTTTTGCCATAGAAATAAACAGAGCAGTTTTATTACTACCTTAATAAATTACATATGATACATTTCAAAAAACAGACTGTACATAATAGAAGTTCACCATTTCTTATACAAGCCTCTTTGTTGGGTTTTTTTTTTTTGTATGTTGAATAATTTGTTTTGCTGATGATTAAGTTCTCAATAAAACAGGGAATTTAATTTTTAAAAATTCATAGTGTTTACATGAATGAAGATGAATAGGTTCCCCAAAGCACCTTCTGTACCCTGGAAGTTGAGCAGGATACAGAAAACCCCTGTACACAAGGCAAGATGAACCTTTCACTAATACTTCCTAGGTCATGGTCAAGGACCTCAACTGTGCTCTGAGTGAAGGTAATTGGTCTTAGGGATGATAAATTCAGTCCAATGATATTGTCCTGAGGGGAAAAAGTGAGCTGGCTGTCCTTGAAGGCTTTATGAAAGCCAGAGGCCTTCTCCGTGGGCTCAGTGACTGGACATAGATGCTCAGTAAGTCCTGAATTGAATTCAATTTCTTGCTCCTCAGGTGACTTTGAAAACTGTTCTGTTCCTTTGAGATATTAAGACAAAGTCAGGCAATAAATACATTAGAGGAATGGTGATAGAAATGTGAAGCAGTATAGTTGGAACACATACAAAATTTGGAGTAAAAGGACCTGAATTCAAATCCTAATTCTTCCATTTATTTCCTGTGTGGCCTTGGATAAGATGCTTCTTCACTTTTCTGGGTCTCAGTTTCCTCATCTGTAAAGTGAGAAAGGATTGACTAGATGGCCCCTGAGTTCCCTTACAAGTTCAAACCTTTGAGAGCGATTTATGGGGCTATTGAAATCCTCCTCTCCCTACTTTCGAGAACAGCTATGTTAGCTCCACCAGTCTACAACAGATCCTGTCTTTCCAACTGATTGCTCACTAACTTCCATATCATTTTATTATATCCTGGACATATGTGCCAATGTGATGTTGATGTGTATTATACAAGAGTCATCTTGGAGACCATCTTTTCCTTAGCAGGGATACTACAATACTCTCAGGTGAAGGACAGGGAAAAGAATTCCTATTAGTTCTTGCGGTCTTTATATGTCTCTTGGTTTTCAATGCTATGGTCTGCAGTTCAGGCTTTTATTCTTAAGGTTTTAAGTGATTTAGATTAGTCTTTAGACTGTTCTGATGCATTTGGTTTTGAATAATTTTTAACACATTATGGGACCAACCATACAGCAGTGTGTCATAGTGGATAGCAGGCTAGTCTCAGAGTCAAGAAGACTTAAATTTAAGTTGTGCCTTCCATACACAAAGGGTGTATTTCCACCTTGGCTAGTTAACTAACTTTTCAGTGCCCTAGGCAACTCTTAAAGACTAAAAGTTGCCTATTCAAATGACTGAGAGAATTTTCTTCCTGGGAATTCTGTGCACCAATGAAATCACAGGTCCATTAAAAAAAAAAAAAAGAGGAACCAAACAATACAACTCCAGAAAGCTGCAAGATTGCCTATATTTGCTAACTGTGAACTAAGTAATTCCGTGGAAAGAGTTATAACCTCTTTGCAAGGAAGGATTTTGGAGATCATTGCCAGTGAGAACATCTGAGAGTGCCTTCTTCCTTCTTAGCTTTCTCTGGGGTTATCTCAGGTGAAATCAAGACAAAGGTTAGAAACTGTGTAAGAAAGAAAACACTTTGGGCAATTTGGGATCTGGCAATTATAATACACTTCTCCTAGTGCTACAGTGTAAGCATCCATGAAGCTGAATTATTTTACTCACCTGAGAAAGGCAATAATTCCCTATAAATATGTTGCCTGGAGAATATTATTGCCCTTATGATATGAAATGGAATTCATGAATTAAAAAGAGGGGTGAGGGGGACAGCCCACCCTGTGCATTTGCTCGCTATTATTAAAGTGGGTATGACATCCGTCATAACCAATCAGACAGACCTCATAATGTCCAAAGCATTGCAGATGTTTCATAATTAAGTAATGAGACAAGACAGGGTGTGAATTGTACTGTATTAATTCATGCCGAGGGTGGTGGTGGCAGGCTGGAGGCTGAAGATCCAGTCCCATTCAAGGAGACAAATTGGAATTAATACTGCTCTGCTTTCCCTATTGAAAATCTTATTATGATAGTTTGGTTATTAAAACAAAAAAAAAAGAGAGAGAGACACTGTACGGATTGATGAACTAATAAGAATTAAGTTCATGGCTGTTTGTTAATCAAGAAAGTTTATGCATTTCTCTTTTCAGTATGTTTGGCTCAGCAATGTCACTCTTGCAAATTAAGACCATTTGATCTCTCCTATCTGTTTTTTGTTTTCTACTTATTTCTCACTACATTTAGATCCTAGGCTTTTCCATACACATTTCACACATTTGCATCTGTCAGGAAGGCATACTGGGTGTATGATGTAAAGGGAAAAAAGTATTCTCTTCCAGCTTTAGCTTTTGATGTCCAAGTCCTTCTGCAAATCACCAAATGCTATTTTAAAAACAAAACAAAACAAAACAAAGAAAACCCCAGGGCTTCCGGTTTTCAGTAGTATATTTGGCACAATGAAATAGATATAAGTTTTTGGTAACTATATGTCAAGTCAGAATAGATCTTTTGCTCCCTTTAAATTCAGAAGGCATTCCTAAACTTAGAATAATAGAGATTACATTCATCATGCTCTTATTTGACTATTGACTATAGGAGTCGAGTACTGCCAGGACATGTTTAGCCTTTATGGTTTTTACAGTAGGAGCATATTATGCTCCCCTTGATATAGACATGTATTATTATAGAACACAGGTTTTCCCCAAACTAGATCAGCATCTATTTAAACTTCTTGAAAGCCTTATTTAATTGGTCTTTAAGCCAAAATTTTTGTCAGCATGTTCACGTTTTGTCCACATATACCATTTTATAGTTTGCCAGGCTTATGAGTGGGCAGGGACAGTCAGTAGAAGCACCCTTTTCCTTGTTCAGTCAGTCAAAATCTACTCTTCCATTCACTACCCCCACTTCCCTATATCCACAGTTTAAAGTCTTTGAGGAATTAAGTAGCCCCTCATTTTAACAAAGTTTGGGAGCCCCTACCAATGTAGCACCATGGGAAAGATAAATGAGGCAGGGAATTTTTGTATGCATTAGCTCTTCCCACATCTCTCCATATGAGCTGTGTACTTTGAAGGTCTCCAAGGACTAGAAAGAGTGTGAATATAATATACTTGCATAGAGGGGAATGGAAGAGGACTTATCTTCTTCTTGGTAAAAGTCTCGAGTTACTGGATCCCTAGTTCTTGGGAAAAATGTTCTGTGTATTTCAATGACTTTTGGACACTTTCTCAGGTTGTTATGAGGTGACTTCATTTCCCAGTTGTCATCCACCTGAAGTTTAGGAGATTTAAGCAAACATTTATTAGTCAGTACATTTACTTATTTTGTAATATTTTATTGATAAAATATTGATTTAAAATAATTAAATATCCTATATTATAAGTGTTAGTATGGTTCAAAACTGTAATTACATTAATGGAAATTCATATGAAGAATGGATAGCTAAATATTTCTTTGTTAGATGTGTAATAACAAACTATTGCAGTGAATGTGTAAAAATTGAGAGAGCAGAGAGATTAGTTTTTCTTAAAATGGCTTCTTTAGTCACAGAAATATAAGAAGTGATTGCCCTAGTAGGAATTCAGCTTTAGATTTGAAGGTTAACAACATGTTATTTTGGGAAAGGGAATATATTAAAATAATTTAACATTTTGTCGTAATTAACAGACTCATCAAAAGGCATAGGCTCAAAGATTAGAATCTGGCCACACATATGTAAACGTATTAAATTCAGAAATGCAGGAAGAAAATGAGGACATGGTTCTTTGGATTTACATTTATTCCTATGCCTTTCTTCACTTTCTGTTCATTTGCATAGGAGTCCAAAAGAGTTTTAGAGATGAGAAACTGAAGGGGCCTTGAATGTAGAGTAGTGCCCACAATCACAATAAAGACTTTGACTCTAAATATTGCATGATGTTCGATTGCAAAATATAACAGATTCTCTGGTAGAGGACAGAACTAAAACATTTATTTAGATGCCAGAAAACCGAATCTCAAAACTAGTAAGTTGATTCCATCATAGTACCAAAGATATTCAGAAACTATAATAACACTGAGAGCCACAGCATCCTTTAGCCTTCCCTCAAACCAATATTAGACCAATATTTACTCACAAACCTCTCTATCTCCTTGCTTGAACATCCTCTCTCTCACCATTTCTCTGATTCTGGCTACCAGCTTTCTGTGGGCTCTGCTTCCCTTCAGCAAACTCTTCCCACCACAGGCTCCATGTGACTACATCCAGCTTATTAGGGGGCAGAGATTACTTTCAAAGCAGGGGAGGTCTTAAAATTCCCCCCTAGGTTTATTAAGGGGCAGGGAAGATCTTCAAATTCCCATTCCCATTACAACAATTTGGAAGAAACTAAGTGTAGACCAACATAAGGATAATGACAAATGTTGGAGAGGATGTGAGAAAATTGGGACATGAATGCATTGTTGGTGAAGTTGTGAACTGATCCAACTATTCTGGAGAGCAATTTGGAACTATGCCCAAAGGGCAATCAAACTGTGCATACCCAGCAATACCATTACTAGGTTTGTATCCTAAAGAGATTTTTTTAAAAAGGAGAAAAGGACCTGTTTGTACCAAAAATTTATAGCAGCTCTTATGTGGTGGCTAAGAATTGGAAATTAAGGGGATATCTATCAACTGGGGAAAGGCTGAACAAGTCATGGTATAGGATTGTAATGAAATACTATTGTGCTATAAGAAATGATGAGCAGGATGCTTTCAGAAAAACCTGGAAAAACTTATATGAAATTATGCGAAATGAAGAGAGCAGAACTAGGAGGACATTGTACACAGTAACAGCAATATTATATGATGATCAACTGTGAATGACTTAGCTATTCTCAGCAATACAAAGATGCAAGATAATTTTGAAGGACTTATAATGAAAAATGCTATCTACCTCCAGAGAAAGAACTGGTGGAATCTTAATGCAGATTGAAGTATACTATTTTTTACCTTTTTTCTGTATGTGTATATGTGTGTTTTTTTCCTGTGTTTTCTTTTACAACATGACTATTGTGGAAATATGTTTTGCATGAATGCATATATAAATTATATCAAATTACTTGCCTTCTCAATTAGGAGGGGGTGGGGAGAGAGTTTGGAACTCAAAATTTTTTAAATGAATGTTAAAAACTGTTTTTACATGTAATTGGAAAAATAAAATATTTAAAAACAAAAATTCCAATTACATCTTTTAATAAAATAAAATAATAAAAAATTTAAGGTTGGTGATACTGATTGGCTGAGACTATTCTGTATTCCAAACAGGTTGGTTGGAGCAAAGCATTTCTCTCTAGAGAAAAACACACCCGTTCTAAGAGAACCTAAGAGCTGGATAGATTTTCCCAACTGTGTTAAGACTTTATCTTCCAAAAAGGCTTTAGCAAAAAGACCCTTGTGCTTTTAGATAAAAGATTAATGGCAGAGCCAACTCCTTCTCTTATGAGGACCCTAGCTGAAGAAAGAAGCTGGAAATAAAGAGATCTGTAGCCTGATAGACAGTGGACCATCAGAGCATCAACAAGTAGTAATCAAATGAAAATAATTGGGAGGAACCCCTAGCAGATACTACACATGCAGCAGAAACTATGTCCCTGGCCATAGTGATGTTAACAGAATCCGTTTTAGAAGACAAAACTATGTATTTTTTATGTGTGATTCCTTTCATGGATATTCCCTGGCTACCTATGTGTATGATTCTCTTCATGTTTTCATTTATATAAAAACTTAACCCTGGTTAATTAGAAGGTGAGTGTTTTATTACTATTTTTCTAATTACCCTTGTTGCTGTTCAGTTATTTCAGTTGTGTCCAAATCTTCATGACCCCATTTAGGGTTTTCTTGGCAAAAATGTTGCGAATGATTTGTCTTCTCCAGCTCATTTTACTGATGAGAAATTGAGACAAACAGGGTTAAGTGACTTGCTCAGGGTCAGATAACTAATAAGTGTCTGAGGTCAGATTTGAACTTAGGAAGAGGAGTCTTCCTGGTTCCAAGCTCAGTGCTCTGTTTACAGCACCACCTAACTCCTGGATAATTTCACAATATAGCAAAATATGTAGTTGGAAGATTCCTACCCTTGAATAAGAAGACTGGTATTCAAGTCCTGGCTCTGATAATCAGTTATGTGATCCTGTTCAAGTCACTTAATCCCTCTGAGCCTTAATTTCTCCATCTGTAGAGTGGGCATAATGTTTTAACTGATTGCCTTAGGAGCTACTGTGAGGGAAGTGCATTTTAAACTTACTGCAATGCATAACTTAATTATTATCATTACATGTGATGATGATGATAAGACAAGAAGAAGTTAGCTATTTCAATGTGTCAGTGATTTCATATGTGGGGGAGAGGGGTTCTCCCATTGGTACATATTGCAAACAATTCATGACTTCCTTCTGTACAGTTCTTATGTGTCTTTCCATAAATCCTCCACAGAGAATCTGTTTGATGAGATGGAAACCTTCCTTTAGATTCTTTAATATTTTATAGATACCAGGGTAACTTTCAGGCTATCCATCTGTTATCTCTCACTCTAGGTAAAAATAATGATGATATTGTTAAGGATAAAGACCTTACACTATACAGTCTAGATTGCATGTTGGATTAAAAAAAGTTTTCAAATATCCATTTGTAAGAGTTCATGCCAACAGGAAAATTTATTTTCGTTTCAATTTGTATTGTGGATTCTTCTCTCCCTCACAAGTTTAAATTTTCCTGTAAACTATTGAAGAGAGGAAAGAGATTCTACAACTTCTCTGGGTAACTCGTTGTTGTCTTTGGGAAAGTCACTTAACTTTCTGTCTCAGTTTCCTCATCTATAAAACTGGGTTAATACTGTTCTATTACCTACCTCACAGGATTGCTGTGAGAGAAAACATAAACTTTAAGGTACTAGATAAATGTGAATTGTTGCTGTTGTTACTGATTGTTAGGAAAGTTTTCCTTTAAGACGTACTGAATTAATTCAATTTCTGCTCATTAAAAAATTTTATTTTGCTCTAAGTAAATCTTCTAGGCGCTCACTTTCTGTAAACTCAAAAGGTATTTATCTTTCAGTCATTCCCTTCCTTTTTTCCCCTAATTTCTCAGCTTCTCTGTTAAAAACAAAACAAAAACCAAACACAACCCAAATCCCATGATCTAGTCAGCAGAAGTCAAAGTTGAGTCATGAAAACACAACAGAAAAGCAGAGTTGCAAAAGTAATTGGAAAGATAATGTAGCGTGAGGCCAAGTCACCTGAGAAAACAAAGTGATCCATTTGGCCTGTTGCTTCACTGAATTATTTGGGTCTTAATTTTTTTTTTAAGTTTGTTATGGATTAAAATATAGCCTTCCATAGTGTGGCAAAACAGAAAGACTTGGATTTGGAAACACAGGGCTTGGGTTTGAATCCCAGTTTTGTGACTTACTTCCTGTGTGATCTAGGGCTAGTCACCTCTAGGTCTCAGTGTCCTTATCCATATGATGAAGGGGATTGGATTCGATGACCTCGAAGGTCTCTACCATGCTCTGAATCTCTGATCTTATCAACTGCCTCATGTCCTCCTCCCTCACTGCTCTACTTCAGCCTAGCATACCTATTTGTCTCCATTCCGGGGCTCAGGTGTGTCTAGACTCTGATGCCAGTTATAGCCCTGGGCAGGAGGCATATCAGAAACTCTTGGCTCAGAAAACCTGTGTCTTAGCAACAAGTCCCATTCATGCTGGTGGTACCTCATGCCTACAACACAGACCCCTTGTTTGGATTGCTGCCCCTATTCCCTAGTCTTCCAATCTTGCTTTGTGATTCCTACTCTCATCTGTCAGATTTTGGACCTTGCCTGGCAGCCTAATATAATAACTAACATTTATGAAAGTGCTTTTATGATGATAAAGTGCTTTATATACATTATTTTATTTAAACCTCATTACACCTCTTTGAGGCAAATAGACCAAGCATACTTGTGGATGGGAATGAGATCAAGGTTAAGGAATCTGTCCAAAATTATGTGGTTATGGATGCAACTGAGCCTTGAACCCAAGTCTTTTGAGTCTAACTTCAATCCTCTTTTCCTCTGTGCCACACCAGCCTGCTCCTCCTTGACTTAGCTGATCTGCCTGAACTTAATTTCCTGCATTCCTAGACCCATGCTATCCACATATTTATTTTTTAAGTCAAATCTTATTTTTTTAATGAACAGAAATCTGTTTTCTCCTCTGCCCAAACTCCCCCCTCCAATCACATTGAAAAGAAAAAGAAAGGCAAATTCCTTGTAATAAATATGCCATAGTCAAGCAAGAAATGGTCCCTCATTGACCATTTCTAAAAAAAAAGTCTCATCCTGCATCCTGAGTGCATCACCTTTGTGTCAGGTTGTAGACATAATGCTTCGTCATTAGTTCTCTGGAATTGTGGGTGGTTATTGCCTTAATCAGAATTCTTACAGTTTCAAACATGTTTTTTTAACAGTGTTGTTCTTGCATGAATTATTCTCCTAGTTCCTTTCATTTCACTCTTCATCAGTTACTACATCTTCAAATCATTCATTTTTATAATACTGATATTACCACGTGAATTGTTCTTTAAATTCTTCATTTTTTACAAGTCTTTCCATGTCTCTTCAAAATCCTCTATTACCTCATTTCTTATAGTACAATATCGTCCCATACTTGCTAAGGCCGAACATAGGCTTGACCTTTCATAGCTTTGCTCTGTTCTGTATCTTGCCTGATCTGGTCTTGCTGATTCCTAGGTCCTGGGGCAATCACTACATTTTAGGAAAAAAAAATGCTGTTGACTTTCTGAGCTTGAAAAAGCAAATTCATTTGTGCCTTCTGTAAACTGGGTGGTAAATGTATGTGCTAAAATGCCATAAAGACTTAGAAAACTAAGTCTTTAAGAAAAGACTTTTTAACAGAGTATTAGTAGTATCTGAGAAAAGGGCTTCATATGTAGGGATCAAAATGACTGATTAAATATGGTGCTGAATCACCAAACATTCTGCTCTTCAAAGAGAAAACATCAATGGTATCTGACTAAGCTGCTCACCAGGAAGGTAGAATATGAAAGCATGATTTTGTGTAAAGGTTTATGAAAGACGGTGTTAGGTTATTATTTAGTGTAGCAGGAAATGATCAGAAGGGACTTTGTGTTTTGTTTTAGTTAACCAAGGCTTTGAAATTTTTCTTGCATTCATAGGATCACAGATTTAGAGCTGCAAGGAAACTTTGAGGCCATCAAATCTAACTTCCTTATTTTCTGTATAAGAAAAGTGAGGCAGAGAGAGTTTAAGGTAAGTGCCCAGGGTAACATAGCTAGCAAGTGATTGTAGTACAATTAGAACCCAGGCCCTTCTGACTCTAAGGCCAGTGTCCCATCCACTATATCATGCTACCTTTTATTTGTTAAAATAAAGGAATGATGATTATATTATTGATCTTCTTTTTAGAAAAGGATGTTATATGGATATTTCAGGGCTTACTCTTTATTTTAATACAAGTAAGTTTTTGTAGTGAGACATTTTGAAATGCCCATGAAAAAATAGTTGGCATAAAGAATAGACTGACTGGTCTAAAACCATTCAGGATTATTGGACAGCCTGGTTTTTACATGAATATTTACACATCTAAGGTTTTAGTACGGATAATATTAAGCCTCATAGTCTCACCTCTTAAAAAATCAAAACATATTTGTAGATTAATTTTAATGCACATATTTTTTCCATTTGAATACTCCATGATTACAAGTCCATGGCCTTGACAATATTATGTAATTTGAGAAATAACCAACAATGTCCGTGGTGATTAAATATTCAACTTTGCAATTATTTTGTAACTTTTGTTCTGCTCTTCGCTCACTTTAAAAATTATCATAAAATTTTGAAAGATGTCCTCAGTGTAGAATATGTCCATAAAATATTAAATATTCAATTTTCCTCTATCATGGCTTGAAAAATTCATAATTACATGATGATCCACATAATAACTCATTCTGAAAAGTCATATATGGCACTCCCTCTGTGACTGAGTTAATAATTTACTGCTGTGTGGGATTTTCACTCGGCACTGTTAGTCTTGGGAACATTTATTAAGCAAATGTTCATTTGCAAAGATCAGGATGTGAATGAAGAGGGTAAGAATTTAATGAGGAGTGACAGACAGGTGAACTGATTCCATATAGAACTTGAGGACAAGAGAAGGCAGAGAGCTTTATCTTTCATAGCCTCGATAGACACATGAAATGAAATATAGTAGGCAGGGGGTAGAAGAAAAAAAAATGATACTTTCTTGGAAGGGCCAACAGAGGGATAAATCAGCGGAAACCAGGAACACAATACAGGCTGGTGGAAACGACTCCACAAATTGTGGAGACTTAACATAGCCACATCCTGCTTGGATTTGAAGAGTTCTGGAACCTTCCAAAGGGGATGATTTCTGTCTGCATTGTTTTCTACATTCCAAATTCCACATTCCCATTGTCACCAGCATAACTGACAAAGACATACTGTCTATGACAATGCCTCAGATGGAAAGAAAGTGTAGTCTACGTGGGATTCACTGGATTTGGCCTTGCCACATACTTTTACAGGCTTTAGAACAGATTCCTCATTTCATAGAATCATAAAGTGTTTAATTCACGTTTTCTTTTAAAAAAGAAAACAAAATTGTTCTGTGGTAACTAGAATTATGTCTTATAAAAAGACATTTATACTAATGGTCCAATTTCCAATGTTTTGTCCAGGTCTACAAAACAGCAGCTACTGGGATATTTGAAGTAAAGCCCTCCTCATCAGTTTCAGCTTGGATTAATGGGTAACTGAGGCCATGTAGACTTGGCCTTCCCATGCTGCCTCAGGCCAATCTCATTCTATTGCAAGAGCAGCAGTGGGCCTTATCATAGAGAGGACACCTGTTTAAATGATGTAGAATGGGTCTGGGAATGAAAAATGTGCCTTATTATCATCATCTATCTTAGCATGTATTGAACACTGGCAATGAACTGTGGAATCAGAAAGATAATCTCTAGAACTTCTGAGTTCTAATGCTCCTGAATTTCCATATGCATCTTTGGTTGATTTACTAGTCCTGGGGAGAACTGACTAATCTTGCTTTGCTTCCTTTTTCTCATTTGCAAAAAGATTGAAAAGTTGTTACAGAAAGGGTTACTGTGGAAGGTTACACAAATAGAGAGGCCCTCATTAGTCTGGAGTCAGTGTGATTCATTTTTCTACAAAGAGAGGGGGGAAATGAAATAGCCTGGGCTACTTACTATTCTTCTGATTTTGCCCTTGTCTGTTGGGTCTTTGTGCATTTGTGCACATTGGTCCCGATCTGTGGCACAGGTTTATATCTCCTCCCTCAACCCCCATCTCCACTTCCTTGAAATTCTGCCCTTCCTTCAAGAACTTGACTTTTTTCATGAAGTCTTCTCCCATCCCTCAGTTAGAAATTCTCTCTATTCTTAAATCATAGATCACCCCGACCACTCCACAGCACTTTATCATTTGACAATTTACATTATGGTTTTTACGAACAGATTTCCTTCCCTCTATCCACTGTCTCTTTCCCTCTCTTCCCGCCAAGATTGCAAGCTCTTGAGGGTAGGAGCTATACTACTCAATGCCATTTATATATTAGGCATTTAAAAAAAAACACATTTAAATCAAATTTATTGAATTCTTTTTTTTTCAATTTTTTAGATGTAACTTTTTTTTTTTTTTTTTTGCTTTTTGGAGGGCTATTGGGATTAAGTAACTTGCCCAAGGTCACACGGCTAGGTATTTTTGTTTGTGTGTGTTAAGTGTCTGAGGCCGGATTCAAACTCAGGTCCTTCTGACTCTAGGGCCAGCGCTCTACTCACTGCGCCACCTAGCCGCCCCTAGATGTAACTTTTTTGAGCAATAAGAATTTATTTTCTCTCCCTCCAACTCTTCACCAAATAAAACATAGAAAAAGCCTTTTGACAAATATCAGAATGAAATAAAACAAATTCTCACAAAAAGTGTATCTCAATAAACGATCTCTTAATGTCTCTTATATTCCCGAGGATTCTCTGCAAACAGGGAAATAAAACTGAGCTAAAAAACCCGGCATGTAGTCATCATTATATATTAAAATGCAGATATTAATAATGTGCTTGATTCTTCAGCAAATGCCTCTTCCAGTTAAACTGGAAGAAGACCAGATCTTATGGTGAGAGTCTTTAGAAATGTTTCAAGGGAGTAAATTCTAAAGATAATTCAGTAGTGACTTTGAATTTATACTCTTTTCTTTTTGTCTCTTTTATTTATTTTTATTTTTTTTGGAGGGTGAAGATAGGGCAATTGGGGTTAAGTGATTTGCCTAAGGTCACACAGTTAGCAAGCATTAAGTGTCTGAGGTTGGATTTGAACTCAGGTCCTCCTGACTCCAGGGCCGGTGCTCTATTCACTGCACTACCTAGCTGCCCCCTATACTGTCTTCTGACCCAAATTCAAACTGTTTGTCAGGTAAGTTACCTGGATCATACCAATGCCCACATCAACTAGAAGCTGTTACTATTGTTCGTTATTCCTAGTTCAAAATGGTCACCTTGGGCTCCAGTATCAGAGTCCCCTCTATCTATTATTGGCGCTCTCTGGGCTTATGTCTATAGATTATGCCAGTCACTCTCAAAAGTTATTAAGTGCACACCCAGTAAGGTACTATGTTTTTCCTATGAGGACCAGGCTAATAAATCTAGGAAAGCACTTTTCCAGAGGTATAACTATTAAGTAGTTAATTTTCCTAGCCATAGCAACTCACAAAGACCAGCTACTAAAGGAGAGGTAGGTTGGGATCTGTGTTGGTGAAATGATTGTCTATGTATATGAAATCACATCACCTTGAAGTCTGAAGAAGCCATAGAAAAGGAAGTCTCTCTAATTAGTGTTTTTTCATATGTACACATATATGTATACACATGTGCAGATGTGTGTACATATGTGTATACATACATGGTTTTTATATGTATATACGTGTGTATAGGGTTCTCTATGCATACACACACACACAGGGAGGTGGCATAATGGCTAGAGTGCTGGCCCCAGAATCAGGAAAACCTGAATTCAAATCTGGCCTTAGCCACTTAAACTCTGTGTGACCCTGGACAAGTCACTTAATCTCTCAGTTTCCTAAACTCTAAAATGGGGATAATAATAGTGCCTACCTTCCAAGGTTGTTGTGTGCATCAACTGAGATAATAATTATAAAATTCTATATAAATGTTAGCTATTACTAAAATTAGTATTATTATTAATATTATCATAATTACTATAAATTTATTCTTTTTGTTAGAGCATTGATGAAGTAACACTCTTTAATTCTGAACAAAGAGGGTACATACATTGCAAGAGTAACCTAAGTGGGGGCGGCTAGGTGGCGCAATGAGTAGAGTGCTGGCCCTGGAGTCAGAAGGACCTGAGTTCGGTTCCAGCCTCCGACACTTAACACACATAAACAAAACCTAGCCATGTGACCTTGGGCAAGTTACTTAACCCCAATTGCCCTCCAAAAAGAAAAAAAAAAGTGACCTGAGTGGTTAGGTATGTCTTTCTAGCTATTTCTGAAAGAAGAGTTTTCAGAGTAACCAAGTTTTTTCTTTATTAACAAAAGTCATTCAGGGAGCATTGGATCTACTGATGTTAGTGTTTCTCAGTGATTTCTCTCATCTGTTGTTCAGTTTTCTCCCTGTTTGTTTCCTTCCCTCTGTTTCAGAGGGCTCTCGATGCCCACTTTAGTGTTCCTCATTGGTAAGGTAAGTTCCTTTGGAGGTAGGCAATGGTATGATCTAGTAAAAGGTACTCAAGTCTGGGAAATATGAGGCCTCAGTTCTAGTTGCAGCCTTTTACTAGGCCACACAACCTACATTGGGCATATCATTTAAGTAACCCAGGTTTCACGTTCATCAACTGTCTATGAAGGTGAGGAGCTAGGGAATCTATAAAGTCCTTTCCAAAACAGTGAAATTGTGTATAGTAGATAACAAAAAACGAGTATTGAATACAACAGCATTTCGGCTCTGATTCCATTGTGGGGGGGTGGGGTGGCCAATGAGGGCACAGTGTGTAGATTTGGTCTTTGTGGTAGGTTATACGGAACATACACAATATTCTCTACCTATTGCAAATCTGACATGTGCAATTTAGGAAGTCTGTTTTTGTCCACGAGAACTTGAGGGGATGCTACTTTGGTTGTCATGTAAAGTCTTTTCATTGACCGAGGAGCCAGAAAGAAGAATGACTTAGCAAATGATGGACCAGAATTGAGAGGGGATACAAAAGGTTTAAGAGGAAGATCTCTCACTCTCTTTTTGAGTGAGAAGGATGGCTATGAGCTGCTGGTTAGGGGAAGGGCAGTCTCCCACCTGGCTGCCATGTCTCTCTGAGCCTATAGCACCTCTTTATTTTTTGTTGTATTTCTTCTTTCTTGAACTTAGGTGATTGGGTACCTGGAGATGGAAATGACCATGTTATAACCTCATGAGCTTTCAAAAGGTTGGAAGACCATCAGAGGCTGTCAAAAAACCAAAGTAAATAGTAGGGGCTGCCAGAGTTGGTAGCATTAGTAGATGGGTCCATGGAGGAACCAGTCTTGAATAGTGACTTATTTGACTGAGTCCATTAGTGGACTGACCCATCAATTGAGACCCTGCATCCTACCAGGAGACAAATTAGCTGAGCAAGGAATTGACTCATCAATTAGCAACATCACACACAGAAACAAGTTTTGTATAGACTGCATGAGATGAGAAAAGGACTCTCAGATCCAGGAGTGTAAGGTACCCTTCAGGGGCGGCTAGGTGGCGCAGTGAGTAGAGCACCGGCCCTGGAGTCAGAAGGACCTGAGTTCGGATCCAGCCTCAGACACTTAACCCACACAAACAAAAACCTAGCCGTGTGACCTTGGGCAAGTTACTTAACCCCAATTGCCCTAAAGGGGCGGCTAGGTGGCGCAGTGAGTAAGAGCGCCGGCCTCGGAGTTGGGATGACCCGAGATCAAATCTGGCCTCAGAAAATGAGCACCCACACATAAATAATGACTAGCCGTGTAACCTTGAGCAAGTTACTTAACCCCAATTGCTTAAAAAAAAAAATTAAAAAAAAAAGATACCCTTCAGTGCCATGTGCTCTCTATACATGTGCAACACTGCTTTGTGCTTTAAATTTGATTCTTCTTTCACCAAGGAGTGTGTGTGTGTGTGTGTGTGTGTGTGTGTGTGTGTGTGTGTGTGTGTGTGTGTGTGTAAGGAGAGTGTGCCCCTCATTTCAGGTATATTGTTTGGTAACAATTACTCTTGGTGTGCCTTTTCAGTAAATATCTTTTGGTAAGAATTAATTTATTTCTACTGGTTGGTTGATATTGGGGAGATGTCAATTGGTTGAATGATGGGATTTCACACAAGATGGGGGGTCATATGTAATAGTATCATTAAATGCAACCCTTCAGAGTTACCCCCTAGATTTTTGCAGGGAACAGTAGTCAGCTGCCCTCTGGGATCTAACCTGCTATGTGTATGTGGAGAGTTGGGAGAACGGGCCCAAAATGGGGTGTTATATTAATCATTAGAGAGTGATGCTGGTGTTTTATAGGTTAATAGGGACCAATTAGAAAAATCATTTTTTCCTATTGCTATACCCATATCTTTTTTTTAGGGACAACTGTAATCATGGACACTCAATTTCTTAGTGCCACAGGTCACTTTCTAAAATAACAAGTTATAGAGGAGTAACTGATCTCTATCACTGAGGAGTTTATACCCCAGAAGATCCCGAGATAAAGATCCAGAATAAACCAAACCAAAGAAAAAGTATGCAACCAGTAGACTAAAAGTGAAACTTTCTTCCCAAAGTCTTTTTGAATATTGGTTCTAGGCACTAAATATAACACAAAATTGTTAATGAATTTGAATATTTTAGAATTCAACAAATAAAAATAAATATAAATAAAGGTGTTTTAAAAATTATTTTAACAATATCTCCTAAAGGTAGCATAAAGTATATTATCCAGGAAATTAATGAATTAAAAAAATTATCCAGCAAGACTTGTGGGATAATAGATGAAAATATCATTGTTATACTGGCATTCACAAAATATCAGTAGAAACACCTAGGAGGGATCCAGAATATTAGAAAGGTCCTCCATAAAAAATGTGTGCAAAACATGGACAAGAATTTCATAGGATGAGAAGACATGGATGGATTATAACATTTACTAGTGAAGGTATTATCTGCATTGATGAGATATGTTTTTTATAGATCATATCCTACTTTTGGATATGGTGACAGATGATAGTATACAGTTGACATCTGGGCCTTCGTCAGCCAGTTTGCTGATTGGTTTGACAAGCATATCCCTTCCAGAAATCAGGAGTACAAATACAAATAGAACCCTAGAATTGTAAAATTGGAAGGAATCTCAGCTTCCATGTAATCCAATCTCTACCCATAGCATGATTTCTAGTTAAAATTCACATATACATGACGATCTAGGTTTTACCTGAGGACTACTAGTAATGGGGAATCTCACTCTCTCATGTCTATCATTTTTTGCCTTTTTTTTTGAGGGGGGAAGGCAAGGCAATTGGGGTTAAGTGACTTGCCCAAGGTCACACGGCTAGGTTTTTGTTTGTGTGTGCATTAAGTGTCTGAGGCCGGATCCGAACTCAGATCCTTCTGACTCCAGGGCCGACGCTCTACTCACTGCGCCACTTAGCCGCCCGTGTCTATCATATTTTAAAAGAGCTCTAAATGATTAGGAAGTTTTCCTTTATGTTATGCAAAAAATGTTTCCTGTAACTTCCATTGATTGGTCCAAATCCTGCCTTTCTGAGCCTAGCAAAAAAAGCCCAATTGTTCTTCTGCATCTCCAACCCTTAATATAGTTGTCTCCTATAAGTCTTCTCTTTTCCTATTGAAAATTATACAGCCTCCTGTAATGAATTTTCTTGTATAAGCCATTCAAAAAGAGACTAAAAATTAATGTCCCTAGAAATAAAAAAAAAGGTTAAATTAGTAGCCTTTCCCCAAGGGGTGCTAGAGCTAGCTTACAATGATTCATGAGAGTCAATTGTTAAAATTTTAGTATGATCATTTAAAAATGGCAGAAAGTGGTAAGCCCCACATATTAAATCTCGATTTATTGTTTTCTTGAATGTCTAGACTTAAAAAGTGTTTAGAGAGCACTTCTAGAGAAAATGTTAATGATGTGGATTAAATTTAAGTTATTCATTTGTTTTCGGAGAGCCAACCTTTACCTGAACTTTCTGGCGTACTGATTAATGATTTGACACAGTGCATTTTTTTTTTCTTTTTGGAGGGGGAGAGGCAGGGAAATTGAGGTTAAGTGACTTGCCCAAGGTCATATGGCTAGTAGGTGTTAAGTGTCTGAGATGGGCTTTGAACTCAGGTCCTCCTGACTCCAGAGCTGGTGCTCTATTCACTGCACCACCTAGCTGCCTCAGACACACTGCATTTCAGTAATGAATTTTCTTTCTCATTGGTTATGTTTTGCTTTATAAGTACAAATTGTTCATTGCAGCAGTGATAAAAATATGCACAATCAATTAATGAGTGAAGCTATTAATCAAATGAACCCAACCTCAAACTTCCAAACCTGATCCTTTTTCCACTGGTACAGTTACTAAACTAGTATGTTTACTAGTTTTACTGGATGATGGTAATTCCATCACCAATATATAATGCATCTATTTATGCTTTCAAATACTGATTTCATGAAAAGACTCTTAATTGTAAGAGAGAATATTAAAAAAGTTTTTCTATCTAGTACTCTGTAGTATCTTAAGTTCATTTACTCATCAAAAATATGTCACTAACAAATTTTCTTTGTCTGGTAGATATAAACAGAACACTTGATGTTGTATACAATGTTTGTTTATACATTTAGGTTATAATAATGCTATTACTTTATCTATAGCCTATAGAGAAAAATCTAAACTTATTCCAATAGCATTAAAAAAATAACATCACTAATAGTTGTAGTAATACCAGTGATGGTAGAAGTAGGGGAGGGCAGGCAGTGTGGCAAAACCTTCTTTTTAGATGTGATGCAAAATAAGTTCACCATTAATAGATATATGCACAAATACCTACACGTTATAGCAAAAGTATTTGTTGTGTATGTATGCACAGTGACATCATTAACATTTACTAATAATGCAAAACATTCAACAACATTTTGTGGCCCAAGTGAACATATTTTGTAAAGTATGTAAACCTAAGTCAAGCCTCCACTGAGCTGCTCAAAAATTATTTGGTTAAAGGGTAAATACACCTTGTACATCATAATGAAAATCTTATAGGTATGGGTGGAGATTAACACTTCAGGCTGTCTACAGAATATTAATAAAATTCAATATATTTTCTAAAAGGTATAATTTATATTTTGTGGAAATGAGACCCTTTTCTAATAAAATTCTTCTGTCCTTCATTCTGTTCATATAATTTTGCTATAAATCATCCTGTAGGAATTTTTTTCCCTAAATATTCATCTCAGAGAGAACCTATTTAAATAAGCCCTCTTAGCAAGATTTTTTAGAATTAAAATTACACCATGAGCAATACTTCATCCAGTATGCTTCCTTCTATAGAATTTTCTTATGACTAAAACAATATTTTGTTGAATTAAATTATGGTAAAATAGCTGCTTTAAGTTGATACTCCCAGTATAAAAATGCTGCATTAAAAAGATCAACAAATTCACTTTAACTGTTTTAATTGTGCAAGTCCCCAAACCTCAAGCGTAGCTCATTTCTTCTCCACATCTACATATATAGTTAAAAAACACCTGAGGGCATTATATTCCGCTTCCCCACAAAGGAAGGAAGGATAAGAAAGGAGAAAAGTGCTGCTGGTAATATTGTGTTTCCTTGGTTTCTGGAAAACTACAACATTATGCTCTTTCATAATCTTTTGGAGGTAATTTTTCCTGTTTGATGGTCTTGTGAATAATTTGTTTTTGTTTAATGATGGATATGCAAATAATGATTAATTTGTATTTTTCAGGAGTGAAGGACAGTAGTAAGGTTAGAGAAAATTATCAGGAAATTTACACACACACACAGAGTAACGAGTATATGCGCGCACACACACACACACACACACACACACACATTCATGCACTGGCGTAGATGCTTCTGGGTTGGGTTTTTTTAAGGGTTTCCATTAATGGGGGATGAGCAGCTTTGGAGCATTGAAGAAGAATTTCAAGGAGAACACTGAGACTGAAACTACATAACTCTGAAAAAATTATTTGGTGGGATCAGCAAAAAATCATAGTTATCCAAACTGGACAAATTAGACATCATCTTCTAGGATCTTCTAACTGACTACAAAGGTCAGACTTCAAGCCCTACTGCCATAATAAGAGGAAGTTGAGCTTGGGGTAGGGAGAGTTGATTTAATTTTTTTGTAGTAGGATGATGTGAATAAATGAGTGAAAAGCATTTATTAATCTCTTATATGCAAAGCTCTTAATGAGCTCACATTCTAAAAGAGGCAGAAAATACCTATAGATTCTACTTATAGATAAGATTAAAAGGGCTAGATGTCCATGGGGTGTATTTGCAAAGTATCTTCTTTAGTATCATTTCCCTTAACAAAAATCATAGATATTTCTGATGTTGAACCATTTGATGGTTCAGGAATTTTGGTGGTGAGCAGTTTCTTTTCTAGGTTTTCAGCAACTGTCTCTGCTAAGGATCTGAGAGCGGAATCACCTGTAGAAATAGTTATGTTGTATTTCCACAAGGACTACTCCTCTCTATGCATCTGGGTCTCACAAAACCTAAATAGCCTTGAGTTTATTTATCTTCTAAGTGGATTTCAAACCAGGAGATGGCTCTGAATTTGGAAAACTTCAGGACCCAGTGGAAAAGTGGTAGGCAACAGGAGGAGAATTCTATCCATAGTTAATAAACCACGGTGAGTTTTTATATTTTCTGTTTTATTCTCTATATTATTTATGGGTTCCAGGGCTTCATATGTTTTATATGTTTACTACAGTAAATGTGGGCTTTGTGTCTTCTTCATTTGACATGGGGTGAAATATAGGCTATCTCTGATAAATATATTTGTTAGCTTGGGCTTTTGTACAAGAACTGGGGACTCATTCACATCTGTAGAGTTGTAAACATGAACTGAAGTTGGTGATTTAAACTCTGTGTGGTTGTTCATTTGTTTAGTTATGTCCAACTATTTGTGACCTCATGGACCAAAGCACACTAGGCTCTTCTGTCCTCTTCTATCTCCCAAAGTCCATCCAAGGTCAATTCTGTTAATTCCATGACACTATCTCTCCATCTTATCCTTTGCTGCCCCCTTCTCCTTTTGCCTTCAATCTTTCCCAACATCAGAGTCATTTACAAAGAGTCTCATCTTCTCATTATATGGCCAAAGCATTTAAGCTTCAGCCTCAGTATTTGACCTTCCAATGAGTAGTCTAAATTACTTTCTTTGGGTAGTGACTGATTTGATCTCCTTATTGTCCAAGAGACTCTCAAAAGTCTTTTCCAGCACCACCATCCACAAATATCAATGCTGTGGCATTCAGCTTTACTTATAGTCCAACTTTCACAGTCATACATTGCTACTAGGAAAAAACATAGCTTTGGCTATTTGGACCTTTATTGGCAAAGTGATGCCTTTTTTAGTATGCTGTCTAGATTTGTCTTAGCTTTCCTTCCAAGGAGCAAACATTTTTAAATTTCCTCACTGCAGTTGCTGTCTACAGTGATGTTTGAACCTAAGAACATAAAGTATTACATTGACCCTTTTATTTTCATCTCTAGAGACCTAAACATGATCTATAGTTGGTGATTTTTCCAGAGTAAACCCTGGATGGGGGTAATAAGAGCCAAAGAGTTAACTTGTGGTTTAGCTTCCAAGCTTAGACCCAAGACCACATGAACCTGGAGGACAACGTGCTGGGTCACAGGTTACACTTATCTCTGGGAAGGCTTCTTGTTGAGAAGGTGTTTCTAAGAATGTATGTGGTGGCTGACATTTTATGATGACAGTCTTGTACCACATGCTATTTTGATGGCATACTGATAAGCCAATGTGTGTTCTAAGTATACCTGCCTAGGATGGTGAGGTATCTAAAAACCATGTCACATGAGGGATTGAGGGACCTGGTACTATTTAGGGAGAGATAGCATTATTTTCAGGTAATAAAAGATGTGCCATGCAGAAGATGTGGGCAAGTCCTCACCCCTTTCTGAGCCTCATTTTTAATGGTAGTCTTTCATTTTATGATTCCATGATTTGTAGAATGTTGCTCCAGCAGGGTGAAATACAACTGGTAGAAAGATGCTTCAGTGGGGAAAACTGCAACTCAATATAAAGGAAGTATCTATTGATTGATGTCCAGTGTTGTCACAGACTTTTAAGACAATGAATATTAAAAGTAAATGTTCTACAGGTATCCTTTCTACTGAGTTAAACTTTCTTTTCTGTACTTCAGGGATGCATGCTTTTGTCAATGTTGGGTCTCCCTTTACCAATAGAGATTCTGTTCTCTTTACAACTTACTAGATGGTCTTTGAAAGTGTTTTTTTTTTTTTAATCATTCTGCAGGAAATGTGGAGATAAGTTTCTACAAATATAGCTAATTAGGCCTTAGGGAAAAAAAATGTGATTGATCATTGAATGGGCTCATTCTCAAAGCTCTTCCAGGACTTGAACAAATTCAGGAAATATTTATGAAATATGTTCATAACACTGGGGATGCAAAGTATGCTTCCAGTTTTCCCGATAATTTTTACAAAATAATGAATTCTTATCCCCAAATCTTAAGTCTTTACACTTGCCAAATACAATTTATTAATTTATTTGCTGCTGTAAATCACATGTCTACTCTGTTCCACTGATCTGTTTCTTAGCTAGTAACAGAGAGTTTTGATAATTACTGCCTTACAATATAGTTTAAGATCTGGTACTGCTAAATCTCCTTCCTTTACTTTTTTTTTATTAGTTCCTTTGATGTTCCTGACTTTTTGTTCTTCCAAATGAAATTTGTTATTTTTTTCTAATTCAGTAAAATAATTTTTTTGTTTTTTAATTGGGAAGGCATTGAATATATAAATTATATAAAATTGTCATTTTAATTATATTGGCCCTGCCTACCCATGAACAATTAATATTTCTCTAATTATTTAAGTCTGATTTTCTTTGTATGAAATTAAAAAATTTTTTTTCATAGAATTCCTGAGTTTGTTTTGGCAGGTGTACTCCCAGGTATTTTATACTGTCTAGAGTTATTTTAAATAGGGTATCTTCTATTATCTCTTCTTATAAGGTTTTGTTTGTGATACATAGAAATGCTGATGACTTATGGGGATTTAAAAAGTTAAAAAACATTACGTTCTAATAGTGGGATAGAATACTGTATGTACCTTGATAATTACAATGCCACATAAAGAGTAATGACAAAGTATTCTATGAATATTTGAAGAGGGAGAAAACACTTTTGGTTGGGAGATGGGACGGAAAAATAAAGGGTGCTTATAGGTTGCACATGAGCTGGGTCTTTAAATAGGATAGAGATGCTGAAAGACAGAGATGAGGAAGCATTCCTAACATAAGGGATAACCTGTAAATACATGATGGTGAAAAATTACATATATAGTTTGTAGAATACCTAGTTCTCCATTTTGGCCAGAATGTAAAGTTCAAGAAAGGGATCAATAATATGAGTCTGGAAAGGTAGTTTGAAGAAATTGCAGAAGCACTTAAATTCCAGAGTCAGGAGTCTATACTTCATCCTAAAAGCAATAGAGAGTGATGGAAAATTTTAGGGAGCAGTTAAGTGGGGTAGTAGATAGAGCACTGGGTTTGAAATCAGGAAGACTCATCCATTGTGAGTTCAAATCTGGCCTCAAACACTAGCTGTGTGACCCTCAGCACGTAACTTAACCCTGTTCACCTCAGTTTCCTTATCTGTAAAATGAGGTGGAGAAGGAAATGGCCAACCACTCCAGTATCTCTGCCAAGAAAACCCCAAATGGGCTCACTAAGAGTTGGATATGACTGAAATGACTCATAGACAACAACAATGAAGATTTTAGAATTAAGGAGTAAGCTTCAGATCTTCAGATCTGTTTACAGAGAATACTTTGACTCTATATGAAGGATGAATTAGAGAAGGGAGAAACTGGTGGTAGGAAGACCAGTCAGAAGACTATGTATTACTAGGTGACATGTGAGTGGTAACCATTTGAGTGAAGAGAATGGTGTGAATGCAAGTGATGTTGAGGTTGTAGAACCAACAAAATGTATTCACTGAGTGGCTGGGGAGGGGGTCAAGTGAGAGGGAGTGAAAGGTCAAGGATTACTGCAGTTTCAAATCTCAAATAACTATGAGTTTGGAGGAGATAACAATAGAAAAATTTGGAGGAGGGTAGTATTTAAGGGGGACAAATACTTTTTAAAAACATTTTAATTTGTTTTTTAGTTTTCAACATTCATTTCCACAAGATTTTGAGTTACAGATTTTCTCCTCATCTTTCCCCTATCTCCCACCCCAAAATATCGGTCCTACTGAATACTCCTTCCCCTAATCTGCTTTATCTTATATCTTCCCCCATTCTCCCTCTGACTTTCTAGTAGGGCAAGATGAATTTCTATACCCCGGTTCTTGTATATCTTATTTCCCAGTTGCATATAAAAAAACAATTTTTTAACAGAAACAAATATTTGTTAATGGTTAATTTGAGTTGTTTGTGGGAAATCCAAGTGCAGAGGATTAGCATACAGGGGAAGATAAGAAATTTAGTTTCGGGAGAGTATAATGGCTGAATATCTAGGCTGGGGAGTTATAGTGTAGAAGTGATAAACCAAGGAGCTGAGGTCACAAAAATAAAGTGTGTAGAAAAGAAAGAAGAGTGCTCAGAATGGAACCTAGGGGAACTCCATTTTTAGGAGGTAAAAGATAGAAGATGAATCAAAAAAAGGAAATTGAGGAGCAGTCAGAAACTAGATGAGACCAATGTGACAGAAGATAATGAAGGAGAAAGTACCCCGAAAATGGGCTTAGTCAACAATGTTAAAAGATGCAAAAAAGCCAAAGAGAACAAAGCATGCAAAGACACAATCAGATGTCTAAGATGAGACCATTGACAACTTTTTAGAGAAGTTTCAATGTGGTAATAGGTTTGGAAGCCATATTGCAAGTGACTAAGGAATGAGTGGATGCTAAAAATAAAGTGGCAGTGGGGTGGCTAGGTGGCGCTGTGAGTAAGAGCGCCGGCCTCGGAGTTGGGATGACCAGGGATCGAATCCAACCTCAGAAAATGAGCACCCACACATAAATCATGACTTGGCCATGTAACCTTGAGCAAGTTACTTAACCCCAATTGCTTTAAAAATAAAAAAAAAAGAAAAGAAAAATAAAGTGGCAGCATAGACTACTTTTTCTAGGAGATTAGTAATGAAAAACAAGAAGAATAAATTGGCAGGTCAAGTGTTTTTGCTTTTGTTTCTTTGGATATTGGATACCCAGATCTGATTGTAAGTAAGAAGTGAATTAACAAATGGGGAGACACTGAAAAGAAAGATAAGGGATGATCAAAAGAAAGTTCCTTGGAGATAGGAAATAATGGTATTAGAGATACAAGTGGAGAAGCTGGCTTTTCTAAGGAGAAGAGCCACCTTATCCTTTTATATAGAACAAAGTGAAAGGGGATGAGTTAAGATTCAGAGAGCTTTGCAGGTGTGAATTAGAAGAAATGAGGGACTTCAGAGGGGAGAGCCTCAAATTTTTAAGTAAAGCAGAAAGTAAGGTCATTTTCTGGGGGAGCAGGGTGCTGGGAGCTAGAGGAGAGAAGGTAAGGTTTAGAACTATCTGAGCGTGTCCTCTATTGTGATAACCTTCAAGAATCTACAGATCCTCCCCCAGGATGACACACCAGAAGAGTTCTTTAGGGTCAATCAATATATCAATATCAATGTCAATATATCTACAGAGTGAAAATTGAACTAATTTCATTGTTTGCTGTCTCTTTCTCCATGCTTCTTAATTTTAGCAAAAATTAAATTTGGTAGGAATACTATCATTCTTTCAGTCATTCAGACTTGAGATTTTCAAGACATCTTTGATTCATTCTTCTCCCTTGACTCCTCTAGTAAATCAGTTACTAAGGCCTTTTGATTTTTTTCCTTCATGTTTTTCCGTTTCCCCTTTCGTTTTCAATTCTATTGCCATCTCACTGGTTTAGGCCCCTACCTCACCACACCTGGACTATTGTAATAGCCTCCTAATTGGGATCCATGACTCTGGGCTCTTCTCATTTCTTTCCATACTTCACATTCACAGATTAATTTTATTGTGATCAGTTCCATCCTGCTTTTCTTTGCTCAAAGACTTTCAAAGACCCATCATTTTATAGGTTAAAATTCAAGTTCATGACTTTAATAAAGTCCAACTCCATTATTTCACAGATGAGGAAATTGACACTCAGAAAAATTAAGTGATTTTTCCAAGTTCACACAAGTATCAAGCAGCAAAACTGAGACTGGTATTTATTTATGACATTCCTCTGGGCTGGTCCATTTCCCCCAAATCACCTTTGTGGGTTGGGTCCCCTAAAGATAACCATTACAGGTACAAGGTATTCTGTGAGTCTGCACTTCACATTGTAGCTCAGGATCTCATGTTTATGTCCTACCAGAGGACACAATTAGCTTAAAGGCCTTTACTGGAGTATCAGTGAGAAATTTAACTTTACTCCATTTCCCCCAGTTGTAGGGCACAATCTCCTGGAAATGTACACAAAATCAATGGGAAGACTGAGTATATAGATCATGCCTGAGGGCCTCTCATATGGGACATTTGTATAGAGAGGCTATGTACACTTCTGGTGGTTTGGGACCCCAGATATGGTGTCCCTACTGGGCTCAGCACATCCTTCTTAAGCACAGTCTCAAATCCCTCCAGCTTTGCTTTCCTACCTTTTTTTTTTTTTTTGCTTTTTGGAGGGCAGTTGGGGTTAAGTGACTTGCCCAAGGTCACACAGCTAGTTTGTGTGTGTGTGTGTGTGTGTGTGTGTGTGTGTGTGTGTGTGTGTGTGTGTTGTGTCTGAGGCTGGATTTGAATTCGGGTCCTTCTGACTCCAGGACTGGTGCTCTATTCATTGTACCACCTAGCCACCCCTTGCTTTCCTACTTGGCTCTCATCTTCACATTCTTTAATTTCTGACTCAGCCACAGTCCTTCACTAGAACACAGCAAGATCCATTCAGAGAGAGTCAGAACCCAATGAGTAATCTACTACCAGCTTGGAGTTTCAGAAGCATCTCCACTACAAGCATGGGCTCTCACTCTTTCACAACCACTACCCAGGGTTGATTCCTCCTATCTAAAACCTCCCTTGGCTTTCCTCACCCAAAAACAAGCTTTATTTCTCTGCCAGTTCCTGCCTCTTCATCTGCAAATGAACCAAAGTCTCACATCTTGTATTGGAAAGAGTAATGAATTTGGCACCATGGAGACTTGGGTACAAATCCTATCATTGACATATTCAGCTTGATTTTGAGGGTCACAAAGTACCTGTGTACCCTCTGATGGTCAGAATTCATCTTAAATATTTAGTTCTGGTGGCTACATTTAAGAAAGGACATTGATAGACTGGAGAACATGTAGAGGGTGGTAATGAGAATAGTAAAGGGCCTTAAAAATCAAATTATATCAGGACCATTTGAAGGAGATGGGAATTTTTAGCCTAGAGAAGAGAAGAAATGATGTAAATTATGATTTTATTTGTAGGTCTCTCACATGGAAGAAAGGATTAGACTACTTGGCCCCAGAGGGCTGAACTAGGAATAAGGGGTGCAAATTGAAAAGAGGCCAATTTAGGTTTGAGGTAAGAAAAATTATTAGAATGAACTATAAGCAGAATGGACTTCCTCTGGAGGTAGCTAGTTCTGTCTTATAAGTGATCTTCAAACAAAGTCTAGATGGTCATTTATCAGGCATGTAGAGAGGGGTCTCTGATTCAGATATATGTTGGGCTACATGTCCACATGGCAGCTAGGTGGCTCAGTGGATAGTACCTGGGCCTGGAGTCAGGAAGACCTGAGTTCAAATCTGGTCTCAGATATTTAATAGCTGTGTGATCCTGGGCAAGTCACTTAACATCTTTTTGCTTTAATCCACTGGAGAAGGAAATGACAAACCACTCCAGTATCTTTGCCAAGAAAACCCTTACAGGGTCATGGAGAGTTGGACACAAATGAATGGCTGAACAATAACACATAGTTCTGAGGTCCCTTCCAAGTCTGAGATACCATGGTCTGTGATTTTATGATCTTGGGAGCATCATGTCAACCTCCTCCTTTATAAAATGATTTGGTTGTACTAGATGACCTCTAAAATCCCTTTCAGCTTTAATCAATTGATAAGGACTTATTAATCACATACTATGTGCCCAGGCACTGGGGATGCAAAGAAAAAGCAAAAATAATGTCTGCCCTCGGAGAACTTACATTTTAATGGTAGGACCGATGTGTAGTCAAATGGTTACATGAGAGATACTTACAGAGTAGATAGAAGATAACTCTAGAGGAGAAGGCAACTAGCAACTGGGAGGGTTGGGGGAACAAGGAAATGTCTCCTGCAGAAGGTTGTATTTGAGCTAAGTCTTAAAGGAAGCTAGAGATGATAGGAAGCAGTAATGAAGAGGGAGAACATTCTAGGCATAGAGGACAGCCAATGAAAAGACACAAGATGGGAGATGCATTGTTTGTGTATACAACAGCAAATAAACCAGTATGTCTGGACCATAGAACCATAACACCGCCCATTTCTTTCTCTATAGTCTTTAGTATTAGCTAACTTTTCCTAAACATTTTCTTAAACTCTTGCCAAATGTAACAACAAGTACCCTAGCACACCCAGGATAGCCTGCTAGCACAGCTTCTTTAATCTACTTTTAAAGGAAAGACTGCTCACAAAGGGGCTAACAATCCTACTTTTAATTACATTCACTAGTTCAGGAGAAAGGTCACGACCCCGAATGTGGAGAAAATACAAGCAGAAAAATCAGCACAGAGACCAACAGACAAGGTTCTAGCTGTCTAAACATAGCAATATCACTATATACTTTACATACATCACTGGATCAAAGGAGCATAGACATTTAAGCAGTCAAGTGGCTCTGAACATATGGCTACTCAGAGTCTTGATTAGGAAATCAAAAGATCCTTCTCATGAGCGAACCCCCAAAGCAAAACACTAACCTCCCAGAATATGTAAACAAGACTCAGCCCCTGATTGACTCAGAGCCAGAAGGCACAAAACCTACTTGATTCAGAACAGCTGTGATTTATCAGGGTTCAAAGGAGATTAGTCCTTCAAATGTTTACAATTTATCCTGAGTCTGGGAAACTGAACCCCAACAACAAGAAGGAAAAAAACAACAAAAATCCCACCTTGCTTGTTATTGCACCAGACTATAAATTCCTTGAAGGCAATGACCACATTCTATATTTATGTTTCCCCATAGTTATCTAGTATACATGATAGTCACTCAGCAACCTTTTGATGAATTATCTGATTAAAGTGTATTAGTTTTAAGGAAATAGTGTAGAATTAGATTAATCCAGCTTTTTCACACCAGGGTAACCTCATGAGTTCATGGACAAGATCCACCCAAGTCATCACCAGTTTAGTAGATTACCAGGCAGCAAGGTTAGTGCAAGTTCTTCTTATAGGCTTGAATTATTTTAGTTTTGATTTCAACAAAAATTGATTATGGACTTTTTGTATTAAGCACTGGGAAGATGAAAAGTTTAGATAAGATAAATTACATATCTTGTATGTTAGGGAGGTAAGATGAACACCCTTAATCATAGCTGTCATTCAATCATCAAGTATTTACTAAACACCTACTGTGCTTAGGCACTGATACTTCCTGGGATACAAAGACAAAAACAGAACAGTCCTGCTCTTAAGGAGCTTACTTCCTATCAGGTGAAGTGACATTTACACACATAATTTTATACAAAATAAATAGAAGATAATTAAAGGTGAAGAAATCAGAGAGGGGGGATACATTTGAGTAGAGATTTGAAGGAAGCTAGAGATTCTGAGAAGCAGTGATGAGGAAGAAATGCATTCTAGGCATGGGGTACAGTCTGTACAAGATAACAAGAAGCAGAAAATGACATGTCATATGTGAAGAACAGCAAGAACTCCAATCTGATCATATAGAATGAACAAGTGAATGAACTGGGGATACAAATACAAAAATCAGATAGTCCTTGCCTTCTAAGCGGTTATTTTTTTTTTTTGAAAGCAATTGGGGTTAAGTAACTTGCTCAAGGTTACACGGCTAGTCATTATTTATGCGTGGGTGCTCATTTTCTGAGGCCGGGTCTGATCTCGGGTCATCCCAACTCCGAGGCCGGCGCTCTTACTCACTGCGCCACCTAGCCGCCCCTTTAGGGCAATTGGGGTTAAGTAACTTGCCCAAGGTCACACGGCTAGGTTTTTGTTTGTGCGGATTAAGTGTCGGAGGCCGGCTCCGAACTCAGGTCCTTCTGATTCCAGGGCCGGCGCTCTATTCACTGCGCCACCTAGCCGCCCCCTAGTAGTTATTTTTAATAGGGAAAAAAAAAAACAAAAAAAAAATAGGACAGTTATGGACGGGGAAGAAAATTTTGGTCTGAGCAATCACAGTTGATTGGTTGATTGATAGTTGATTGTAGTTGATTGATACAATCTTTCCAAAAGTTATAGTAGAATTGATTTGACTCCAGAAAAGTGTTTGAAGGAGAGTAATATATGAGAAGCCCGAAATGGTAGCTGGGAGGCAAGTTGTGAAGGATTTAAATGCCAGGAGGGTTTATATTTGATCCTCAAAGTAATCAGAACCCTATAAAGATTTTGAAAGGTTCTGAATAGGAGATTGGCATGATCATTCTTATGCTTTGGGAAAATCACTGACAGCTGAGTGGAGAATGGATTGGAGTAGAGAGAGGCTTTGAGGAAGGGAAACTAGTTAGGATACTACTGCTACAATCCAGGAAAAAGGTGATGAGGTGTGGAGGGGCAGAGGAAGAAGGTTGTTACCCACAGAAGAGACCAAGGGAGACTTTTATGGAGGAGTTTACCCTGGAAGAGGAAGGAGGTGTGAGCAATGAGCAAAGGCAAGGAAAATAGAAGGTATATCCAGCAAATAGAAGAATGAAGGTTGCTTAAGCTTTGCATGAACATAAAGAGTAATATTGAGATAAGGTTTGAAAAAGAGTGATACCCAGAAGTGGAGAGCCTTGAATGTCAGGTGGATAGCTTGGACTAATTTTAGTGGGCAACAGGAAACGACAGAGGAATGACATGACCAGATACAGTTATTAGAAATATTATTCTGGCAGTGGCACAAAAAGTGGATTAAAGGGAGACAGGGTGGAGAGAGGAAAACATTAAAAGGTCATTTTTGCAGCAGTCCAGGCAAGTGGCAATGAGAGCCTTCACCAGAGTGGAAACACAGAGAAAGGGGAGGATGGGAGAGATCCTGGGAAAGTAGAATTGGCAAAGCATGGTAAGAACCTGGACATGAGAGGGGACAAAGAAGTAAATCAGATGTCCCCAACATTTCAAACAGGAATGAATGGTGTGCACTGCATGAATGTCAGAAAGAGTGAAGTCCAACAGGGGAGTTGGTTTTTAGGAAGAAAGAAAACAAATTTGCTTTTCGGACTTATTGGGTTTAGGTGACAGTAGCATGTTTGGGTGTAGGTGACAGTAGCATGTTTGGGTGTAGATCACAGAATCATAGATTAAGACTTTGAAGGAACATCAGAGGCATCTGGTCTAACCACCTGATTTTACAGATGAAGGCAACCAAGGCCAGGGAGATTATGTCACTTGCCTAAAATCATAGAGGTAAGATTCAAAGCCAGGTATCGTCTTGCAATGTAGTCTATAGAAAGTTAGAGATCTGTATCTTGTCTTGAGATGTCATGTCTGAAGAGACAGATTTGAGAGTAACCAATCATTCAAAACATACTTATTATATATCTACTATGTGCCAGACACAAGTAGGTGCTGGGAACACAAATACCAAAAAATGAAATAACCTCTTCTGTCAAGAAGCTTACATTCCACTTGAGGAAAAAAAACTCCATGTGCATATGTAAATGTATATAGAATAAACATATGCAGAATAAGTAGAAATGAATACAAAGTAGTTAAACATAACGCAGTTGGGGAGGGAAGATAGGAGGGGAAGTAGTAGTGGCTTCCTTTATTTTTGTTTATTTTTCATATTTATTTTTTTGCTTTTTTTGAAGGGGGAAAAGCAGGGCAATTGGGGTTAAGTGACTTGCCCGAGGTCACACGGTGTAGCAGCAAGCACCCCAGCATCCCCAGGGTGGCTGCCAACACAGGTTCTTAGATCTGCTTTTCTAAAGGAAAGCAACTCAAAATGGGTTAACAATCTTGCTTTAATCAATCAAACATATCATTTACCTAGTTCAGGGGTAAAAGGTCAGTACCCTGAACTTCAGAGTATACAGACAGAAACATTTCAAGCAAACAGGCTTCCAACCGTCCAATCATTATATCCATACCAAATCACAGTTACCAGAGAGGGAAGCATCAACATCTGGGTTTTTCAAAGCAGGGGGTGGAAGGAGGGGGTCTCAACGGCTTCCCGGAGTCTCATCTAGTCAAATCACACAACACTTCTCAAAGTGAGCCCCCAAAACATAGTCTCACATCAAGGATAATATAGCCTTCTCCTGGGTCAGAGAATGTAATAACCCTCTTGACCCACTGCCCAATCACAAAGCACCAAGGTGTGGGTATTCCTGAAAAACAAGCCTCCCACCACAGGCTCCAGGTGCACTTAACCTAGGGGCAGGGAAGATCTTAAAAATTTACATTCCTATAACACACAGCTAGTAAGTGTTAAGTGTCTGAGGTCAAATTTGAACTCAGGTCCTCCAAGGCCAATGTTCTATTCACTGCACCACCTAGCCGCCCCTAGTGGCTTCCTTTAGAAGGTGATGATAGAACTAACTGGCACAGTGGACTCATCTTCCTGAGTTCAATTCTGGTCTCAGACACTTAGTAACTGTGCAACCCTGGGCAAATCACTTTATCATGGGCAAGTTTGCTTTAGTTTCCCCATCTGCAAAATGAGTTGGAAAAGGAAATGGCAAACCAATTCAGAATCTTTGCCAAGAAAACCCTAAAAGCGGTCACCAAGGGTTGAATGTGAGGGAAACAACTGAACAACAACAAAGATTGAGTTGTATTTTGAAGTAAAAAAGGGATCTGTGAGGTGGAAATGACAAGAGAATGCATTCTAGACATGGGGGCTGGTTTACAGCAGTGGTTCTAAAAGTGTGGTCCATATCAGAAACACTTCTAGGGTGTCCATAAATATAATAATAGAAGATATTATTTGCCCATTAAAATACTCCTCCATTTTCTATCTATATACTTGTGTGAGGCTATATTTTCTTCATATACTGTAACTAAAAGTACAACAAAAATCACAACAAATTGAGAGCAGAAGAAGAAATCAGAGCCCAATTGTCCTCTACCAATCCAGATATTAGAGATTTGCAAAAATATGTAAAAATAATGCTTCTCTTCTCACTAAATTATTTTTTGTTTAGGAAAATAGCTATTTTTTAAAAATATGTAATATTTAGGTTAACATGTAATTGTTTTATTATCTCGAATTAAATATTTTAAAAAAATTACTAGTTTTAATTTCTAAGATAGCAAATATTGACAGATAAAATCTATATCAACAAAAAGTCTTTGGGATCCTCAGTAATTTTTTAAGAAGGGTCCTAAGATCAAAAAGTTTGAGAACCACTGATTTTCAGTATTTAATATAGTATTTAGTTCTGTAAACTATCAAAGGTCAAAACTATACTAAGACTTTTCAGACTGTAATTCAGAGTACAAATAATAAAAAGAAGGACACTGGATTTTAGAAAGGGATTAGTGCCCTTTGAAAGATCTATTTCAGTAGAATGGTGGGGACAGAAGACAATTTTACTAGCATTGAGGAGAAGGTGGTTGGTGAGAAAGTGGAGACATGAAAAATAAATACGTTTTACATGATATTAAGTAATGAAGGAGATAGGACAATAGCTAGAAGAGGTACAAAGATCAAAGAGGTTTTTGTTTTTTAGTATTGGGAAGACAGTAGCTAGTTGGCACAGTGTCAGATTTGGAATAGGAAAATCTGAGTTCAAATCTTGTCTTATATGACTTAGCTTATGTGAATATGGGCTAGTCATTTAAGTTCTCTCAGCCAAATTGTCCTCATCTATAGAAGGGAGATGATAATAGCACCTACATCACAAGGTTGTTTTGGGTACCAAACTGGCTTGGTGGATAAAGCTCTCAGCTTATAATCAAGAAAACTCATCTTTATGATCTCAAATTCAGTCTCAGACATGTACTAGCTGTGTGATCCCGGGCAAGTCACTTAATCCTGCTTGCCTTAGTTCCTCATCTGTAAAATGAGCTGGAGAAGAAAATAGCAAACCACTCCAGTATCTTTGTCAAGAAAACCCCAGATGAGATTACAGAGTCGGACACAACTGAAATGACTGAACAAGGACAGCTGAGATAAATTATGTAAATTACTTTACAAAACTGTTGTTGCTATAGATGATAGATATGAAAATGATCATCAGTGATGATGATGATGATGATGGTGATGGTGATGATGATATGGAGTCAATAGAGAGGATTCTCACATCTGAATCCGCCCTAAAGATGCTGTAGAATCATCCTGAATTCTTAGAACTGCTTTTAAACTAGATTTCCTTAACCTGGGGTCCATAAACTTGTTTAAAAACTTTTTTATAACTATCACTAAATATAATTGATGTCCCTTGTAACTATACATATTTTATTTTATGCATTTAAAAACATTATTCTAAAAAGGCATCTATATTTGTTAATGGATTTCTGGAGGGGTCTATGACATAAAAAAAGATTAAGAACCTTCCTTAAACCACCTTATTTTTCCCACGACTGGGATTCTGTCCTGACTCAGACTATAGAGGAGAGGTCTGGACATTATCCAACAACAGTAGTTCGGACTCTTCATAAAACTTGTCCACAAGATAAGTACCCCAGAATCTGAATTTTAGAGTCAAACTGCTAAATGATCTCTGGGAGTGAAGAAAGCACAGAACTGTTAGCCTTCATGATTGTCCCTCAGATTAATTTCACAGGAATTTTATAGCTTTAAAAAACTATGGAACAATTATCTTGTATCATGACATGGAACTTCCTTAGGCTAGTCACTTTTGGAGGTCTTTATTATATCTACTAGAGCCTTTTAATTTGTCTTTTCTGAGATGAAGAAGCCATTTATTAGGAAGGCTATGACAAATTCCACATGGCATCTGACAAGGGAAACACAAATTAATAGTATTTTTCATTTTATTTCATAATTCCACAGCAGTACTCGGGTTATAAAACCTATCCAAAGAATATATGAGCAAAATCCTATATTTAATATTACATGCTATAAAACAAACTAAAACTGAAAACACTAGTTTTAACTGATTTAAATATTATTCAAGATTCCAATAGAACCACACATATATTGATGGCCTTCACCTTTCTAAATCTTTCTGTTTGTTTTGTTTAAGCAGCAGCTACCAAGCTCAACATAAATATAGAGAGAGTTTATCTCATTGAGCTTTTTAATAACTTATGTTAGGAGTGCTGTTGACAGAATGGCTTCATTTGTCAGTTTCACTGAATAGTTAACCTTTTGGAGCCAAGATGAACACCTGCAGTAAACAGTACAATGTTTCTCAATTTTACAGGGAGGCTTAGACTCTGAAGCTCTTTATACTATTGTTAGGACAATTTCTCTATATTATCTTTTTTGTCTAGCATTCTGACTCCTCCCCCTTGATAATTCAGCATAAAGTGCCTTCTGATCTGAGGACAAATACAAATCACATTTTGCGGACCCCTGAATATAATTCCAATAAGGACCTCTTCTATTTACTAGTATCCAAAGTCTATCAAAGCAGGTTCTGTTTTTCAACAGAATCAAAGAAATTCACTGTTACTCTATATAATTAAACCCAGTTGCTCTCACAATTTTAAAACCTTCATTTTTTCCCCTTCTTAAATTAAACTCCCCATGCAATGCAAGTGACCAAAACAAATAATCTATGACCTACAAACAAGACACTCACATTCCCTGAAGAATTACTTTCTTTTTTCCTCTAGGTTATACATCTTTGAACCTCTCTTTTCTATAACGACCTTCTGGTACTCATTAGCATGCTGATTACCATTAACACAGCTATAATGCAGCAATTTTCTTGGTGTATGTCGGGGAGAAATGCTCATCTGAATGCAGTCGAGGGACGAAATTAACTGCATAAATCTACAGCACAAACTGGATCTTGTCCAACTTTGCACAAGTCATCCTTCCTCTGCTAGCGAGGTGTGACATCATCATCTCGATTCCTACTGATGGCTTAATAAGTATCTCCCGGTTTCATACTATTTAATTCCTTGTCATCTCTATATTTTACATTTCGGCTTAATTTCTGTAACGTCTGACCACCTTATTACCATGTCTCATAATATATATTTACCTTTTATATTTTATCTGAGTACCCTAATGACTGTGGTTTAAGATTTATATCTACTTTTCTTTTTACATCTTTCTTTTTTCCACATTTACATCTTTTTAAAAAAATATATTGGCCAATAGAGTAGGACTTTTTATAACACAGACACATTTACTGAGCTAAGAACTAGGCTGAGATATGGGAGCCAAGTTTATGTCAGTATTTTAGGAGACTGTAATAAATATTGCTATTCTGGATGGCAGAATTGTATGAATATTCATGAAAGGAAGTGAAGTTCAGTACATAGATTGGAGGTGTGAGACTGCCTATGCTGTAAGATTTCCTGTGGTTCCTCAACATCTTTGGCCCCTGAAATATGGAGGACAACTACTGAAAACTCGTGTGATTTACTGAAAATATGTATTGGGAATCTTTCATGGTCAGTGCTTTCAGGGTGATAAGCAAGGAGCAAACAATGAAAAAGTTTGAAAGATTTATTTTCCATACTTGAGGGTATATACTTGAATGATCTGAACCAGGAGTTTGGCATATCTAGAAATTTCATGACTAAATCCTAGTTAAAATAACAATCATGAAAATTACTACTATTTCTTTATTATAATAGCAACTGCCATCACAAACAGACATTTCTATGGCATTTTTATAAAGGAGAAAAGGAGCATGGCAAATATTGAGTATTGTACTTGGAGTCATTAGAATCCTACCTCAAAATAGCTATGTGAGAGTGGGCAAGTCATTTTTTTTTTTTTATATATATATTTGAAACATTTAATGTTACGACCTTGAATTTCAGATCCATTTCCTTCCTCCCTTGTCACCCATTCCTTCTTGGGAGATAAGTAATTCAGTATATGTTGTACATGTCTAGCTATGCAAAACATTATCATAGTAGATATATTGTACAAGGCTGCTTATAATTCCTTCCCACTCATCCCACCCCCACCTGGTCCATTCCCTACATGATCCTGTCCCTCTTCTATAGTGGGTACTTCCAACCTCCCCTCACCCCAAGGATGCCCTCCCATCCATCATCCCTCCTCTCATCCCCCTTCCCCCTATCCTGCTGCAGGTTGAGATATCCCATTTAGTATGTATGTCATTTTCTCCCTGAACCAAATTCAATGTGAATGTGGTTTTGCCTTTTTCGCCTTCCTTATTCTCCCCCTCCTTTGCAACCACTTCCCCTTGTTTTTACATGGGATAGTTTACCCTACCATGTCTCTCCCCATCTCCTCTTGCCACTTTCCTCTCTCACCTCATAATTTCATCCCTTGAGTATTCTCCCTTCCCAACAAATTCAACCTATGCCCTCTATCCATATATAACTGTAACCATATACACACACATTCACATATGTATTCATATGACCACACCCCCTTCTTCCATTATTTTCATAGTGAGAAAGATATCATCAGTCCCAGATATTGCTTTTCCATATAGGAATGTAAATAGTTCAACTTTGATAAGTTCCTTTTGATTTCTTTTCCCTGATTACCTTCTCAGGCATCTCTTCCTTCTTGTGTCTGGATGTCAAATTTTCTATTCAATTCTGGTTTTTTCCTCAAGAATGCTTGAAAGTCCTCTATTCCACTGAATGACCATATTTTCCCCTGAAACAAAATACTCAGTTTTGCTGGGTAGGTGACCCTTGGGTTCATTCCCAGTTCTTTTGCCCTCTGGAATATCATATTCCATGCCCTTTGATCCCTCAGTGTAGAAGCTGCCAGGTCCTGGGCTATTCTGATTGTGTTTCCACAATATTGAAATTGTTTCTTCCTGGCTGCTTGTAGTATTTTCTCCTTGATCTGGGGATTCTGGAACCTGGCTATAATATTCCTGGGAGTTTTCTTTTGGGGATCTTTTTCAGGAGGTGATCTGTGGATTCTTTCAACCTCTATTTTGCCCTCTGGATCTAAAACATCAGGGCAATTTTCCTGAGAATTTCTTGAAGGGTGATTTCTAGGTTCTTTCTTTGATCATGGCTTTCAGGTAGTCCAATAATTTTTAAATTGTCTCTCCTGGATCTATTTTCCAGGTCAGTGGTTTTTCCCATGAGATATTTCACATTGCCTTCTAATCTTTCATTTGTTTGGATCTGCTTAACAGCATCTTGATTTCTCATAAAGTCACTAGCTTCCATTTGCTCCAGTCTAACTCTGAAGGAATGAATCTCCTCAGTGAACTTTTGAGATTCTTTTCCATCTGGCAAATTCGACTTTTTAAGGCATTCTTCTCCTCATTGCCCTTTTGGGCCTCCTTTGCCATTTGAGTTAGTCTATTTTTTAAGGTGTTGTTTTCCTCAGTCAGGCTGTTGACCCTCATTTCATACTTTTCCTGCATCCTTCTCATTTCTCTTTCCAATTTTTCCTCCACTTCTCTTATTTGATTTTTAAAGTCCTTCTTAAGGTCCTCTATGGCCTGCAACCCACTCATGCTTTCCCCTGGGGCTTTTGGAGCAGGACTTCTGACCTCACAGTCCTTTTCCCGCTCTATGCCCCCAAAATAGGAGTCTAGGGTTGCATTTTTCTGTTTCCTTTGCCTTGGCATGTTGCCACTTAATTACTTGACTTTTGGGCTTGTTGCCACACTATGGCTTTAAGGCCAGATAGAGGAATTTTCATCCCGAACGTGTGGGGGGCAACTTCCGTTTCTGGCAAGCTGTAAACCCACCCACAACTTCCGCCCTAGATCACAATCCAGATCCAGGGAGGTTAAAGCAAGAGCGATTACCCCCCAAGACTGATCGCTGGATCTCCCCACGATTTGTAGGCTGGGAGCCGGAATGCCTCTGAAAACTACAAAATGGCGTGTCTCCTCAGCAGCTTCTAGCCCCCAGGGGAGGGAGCTGACGCATTCCCCAAATACAGGTCCCAAAGTCCATAGGACACTAACCTCTTACTTTGTCCTAGGCAAGTCTATGTTGATAATTCTGGAATCTCCACAGTTCCTGGTGTTCTGGGGTTCCTCCAACCGGCTGCTGGCCCTGCCGCCCTGGGGCTAAAACCTCGGCTCACATGGACCTGGGCTCGGCTCGGCTCCTGCGCTCTGCGCGCTGCTGGCTCCCAGACCACTGCGCTGGTCCTTCCTGCAGGGTGCTGGGCTGTCCTCAGCGGGAGGTTAGCTTCTCTGTGTCGTTCTGTGGGTGCTGGGGCTCCAGAAGTTTTTCAGAGTCCTTTTTTACATAGTTTGTGGAGAATCTGGGGGCAGAGAGGCTTGGATGAGCTGTTTCTACTCCGCCATCTTGGCTCCGCCCCCCGTGGGCAAGTCATTTAACCTTTTAGCCTCAGTTTCCTCATTTGATATGCTTTCCCTTTTTATCCCATAAAAATCTCTCTTTTCCCTTAAGCTGAAACTTAAGGATCATGTTCTTAATCAAGTTTTTCATGATCCCCCCCACCAAAGACTTGTGATCTCTTTCCTACTTGTACTTACTTTAAATGTATTTATATTAATTTTTTATTTATATAGTAATAATAATTTTTTTTTAATATTGGGGAGACATGTTGATAGCTAGTTAGTACAATGGATAGAGTATCAGATTTGAAGTCAGAAGATCTGAGATATAATCCTGTCTCAAAAATTACTTAGTTATGTGACAGTGTCACAAGCTAGTAAGCTGGCCTAGGCCCAGAACTCTATCCACTATAACCTCTAGCTGCCCTATCATATAGATAATGGCTATAGAATAATAACAGTTAATGATCTATACCACAATTATAATAGAAGGTGTTGACATCATATTTTACAGTTTGCAAAGTAATTGAGTACATAATTTTATTTGATCTTCACAATAACTCTGATATAAATCTGTCACCTTCATGTCAGATATGAAAATAAGGAATGAGATGATAATCTCATCTTAAAGAGGGTAAAACTGGGGCATAAAGGGGTTAAATGTCTTTTTCAAAGTCACATAACTAGTAAGTGGCAGATTCTAGATCTTTGAGCCTAACTGATCCCTTTTTTCTCTCCTTCCCCCTCCTCCCCAATTACACCCTTCTGCCTCCCAACTGAAGTCTAATGAAAGATAATTCTCAAGGAAGAGGATATATTTCAGTGACAGTAGCTTGCTGACCCACATGCACTTAGAACCATGTAGAAAAAAAAAAGGCTTGTTATCCCAAGTGGACTATTGTTTTCATAGAAAATAACAGTAATTCAAAACTGCCACTATGGTAGCCAACTTGAAACATATTGCCACAGATTCTCTCTTGAGATAACACTTCTAAGAATTGAAGAGGTCTAATTCCCTCAGGAATTCTATTGCCTTGAAGGGTCCACAAATTATCAAAAGAACAAACGGTGGGCTCACAAGAGATCATCAAATTCCAGGCAGGATAAGTGAGACAAACTACAGGGCATGACCTGTTAATTCATGCAACTAAGATTATAGAATCTTTGTCTGCCAGAGCATCGATTTCGGCGGCTAGTTTGTGGCAGTGTGACCTATCTGTGAGGTCAAAGACAGAACTGTTTTTAGAACCAGTCTCAGATCCTATAGACTTATTGGGATGCAGATAATAAAGAGTTCAGTTCAGTTACTTTGCAAGGGCTCTTACAAAGAAACAAGTCATATTTATAGTGTTTGAAATCTTATGCATTTCTTTCCTCCCAACAATATTGTGAAGTGGGCAGTGGGAACCTTATCTTGATTTTTACAGATTTGGAGATTTGAGATACAGAAATTTCCCCAGGTATCTCTTGAATTCTGAGCATTTTTCTTTTGACATAACAATACCTCTTTTATTTTTTTAAGATTAATTTATTTTTAGTTGTCAACATTCACTTTTACAAGATTTTGAGTTCTAAAATTTTCCTCCCTCCCTCCCCTGTCTCCACTCCAATATTTCCACATTAGACATGTTGTGAAAGAAGAATCAGAACAAAAGGGAAAAACTACGAGAAAGAAAAAGCAAACAAAAAAGAGAAAATAGTATACTTCAATCTGCATTCAAGATTCCACAATCTTTTCTCTGGATGTGGATAGCATTTTCCATCATGAATCCTTTGGAATTGTCTTAGATCATTGCATTGCTGAGAAGAACTAAGTCTATCAAAGTTGGTCATTATATATTGTTGCTGGATAACACCTCTTTTAAACAAACATGAAATGAATGACAAAAAGAAAATCAGATTGTATTTTTGTTTGTCCTTCTTTCTCAAAGAGTACCCTGATGTCAGGGAGGTGATATTATGATATGCAAGTGAATTGGATTTAAGTGAGGGAGGGTTGTGCAAAGTCATCAGCCTTGCTTTCTCTTCCAGAGTTACCTGGATGGAGGGGTGGGATATAGATCAGAATGACTAGAGATGGCCCACACTATACTGGAAATACATATAATTAATTAGATGAAAAGAGAAGGGCATAAAGAGGGATGATAGAGGAAATATTTGATGGGTAGCTACATGGTACAGCGGATAGAGAATTGAACTTGGAATCAGGTAAACTTGAGTTCAAATCTTACCTCATATACTTACTGTGTGACCCTGGACAAGTCATTTGACTTCTGTTTGCCTATAGTGCCCATGTGATATTCATAGTACCTATGATAGGTATGAATATCCTGGTGTAATTCTGAATGGCAAAATATAGCAGACTCTCCACATGGAAGACAGAACCAAAGCATTTATTCAAACACCAGAAAGCTGAATCCCAACACCAGAAAGCCAAATCCATCATAGCAACAAAGAAATCTATACAAAATAAAAATGCAGCAGGCACTGCCATCCCCAGGCCTCCCCCCTGCTAGGGCCTTCCCACAAATAACACTCACAGCTTGCTGCCTGCTTCTTCTCTCTCCCTCAACTCTAACTGTTCTCACCAACTTCCTCTGGGCTCTGCTCCACCCTTCCTGCTCAACCTGTTTATCAAGTTCCTCCCACCACAGACTCATGTGACTCAAACTCATGTAACTTAGGCTTCCATATAACTTAGACAGGTTACATGGTCCTATTAATGAATGGGAAAAATCTTCCCATTTACATTACTGTTACATTGCCTTAGTTACCTCTTCTGTAAAATGGGGATGATGATGGTACCCACTTCCCAAGGTTGTTGTGAGAATCAGATGAGATAATTAGAAATATGGTGTCGGCACAAATAAAGCCCTATATTTTGTTGTTGTTATTATTTTTATTATTAGTCATGACCACTTGAAATCCATCTCTAGGCTAACAAATTGATATTAGTAAGGACTGTGTATATTGAGTGGCCCTAATTAGTGAGAACATGCCTGCCTTATATCTCACTCTTGCCTGTGGGGAACAGAGATATAACAAGGCTCTGTTGGCCCAAACACTCATTTACACCCTATGACTAGGGAACCTTATGTAATTGAGACTCAGAGAGGTTCACTGACTTGTCTAGTGTCACAGCTAGTGCTTGATGCAGGAGTCACACCCCTAGATTCTTGATTTCAAGGCTAATAATTTTTTCACTAAGCAACAATACCTCTCTGTTCATAATACTCTTCTCATTCCCTTTCCAATTTCTGCTCCTCTTCTGGACTCCTTTGTCTAAACCATTGCTCCTCCAACACTGACTATATTTTTCCCCTTTTTATTTGCTATTTTATTTACTATTCAAATTTCATATATCTTCCATGAGCATATCTTACATATCTTTCATGAAGACTTATTGAGTTGAACAGATAGAAAAATGCTTTATTATATTTAACTGAATTGAAGTCTTCCTTGATTAAACAAATGTACTTGGAACTAGTTAAATGGATGGATTAAAAAAAATAACTTAATGAATTAATGGCATGAACCATGTTGGAAGGTCTCTAGTATTCTAGAGAATTCTGCTTGATTCTGTGCAACTTAATATTTCATTAGTGAATTGGAAAAAGGAAGATATGACATATTTATCATATCTGCAAATGACAAGGAGCTGAGAAGGATTACTATCACCCTGAATGGCCCTCAAGATCTCTAAGGCTCTTAGTAGTCTAGAATTTTGAGATGAATCTGTGAAGATGATATTTAATAAAGGTAAATGTATAAAATCTTTCACCTAGGACCAAAAAAAGCAGCCTCATGACCATTATAATAATAGCTAACACATTTATAATTTTAAATTTTACGTAGTGATATATATATTCATTTGTTCCAGACAACAGCCCTATGAGCTAGGTGTTGTATCATCCACATTCTTCAGAAACTGAGGCTAAGAAAGGATAAGTCAGTCAGCAACATGCAAGGCACATAATAGACTTGCCCAGTGTCACACAGCTAGAAATATGTCTTAGGCAGGATTTGAATTCATGTTTTCTTTTTTCCCCTAATTTGTAAACATTTTTATTTAAAGTTATGAGTTCTAAATTCTATCCCTTCCTCCCTCCCCTCCTGTCCCACTTCCCCCCTCCCTGCAATGGTAAGTGGATATAGTTTATATATGTGCAATTATGTAAAACATTTCCATATTAGTCATTTTGTACAAGAAGACTTGAATAAAAGAAAAAAAAATGAAAGGAAGGGAAAATAGCATGCTTCAGTCTGTGTTCAGTCAATATCAGTTCTTTCCCTGAAGGTGGATAGTCCTTTGGGATTGTCTTGGATCATTGTATTGCTGAGAATAGCTAAGTCATTCAAAGTTCTTCTTTGAACAATATTGCCATTACTATGTACAACATTCTCTTGGTTCTATTCATTTCACTATGTATCAGTTCATGTAAATCTTTCCACTTTTTCTGAAATTATTCTACTTGTCATTTCTTTTAACACAATAATATTCTAATACAATCCTATAATACAGCTTGTTTAGCCATTCCCATTTGATGGGCATCCCTTTGATTTCCAATTCTTAACCACTACAAAATGAGTTGATATAAGTATTTTTGTACAAATAGCTCCTTTCCCCTTTTGTGGATGTCTTTGAGATATAGACCTAGCAGTGGTATTGCTGGATCAAAGGGTATGAACAGTTTTATTACCCTTCAGGCATAGTTCCAAATTGCTCTCCAGAATGGTTGGATCAGTTCAAAACTCTACCAACAGTGTATTATTCCCAGTGTTCCCACATTTCCTCCAACATCCAACATTTTCCTTTTTTTGTCATATTAGCCATTCTGATAGGTGTGGAGGTGATACCTCAGAGTTGTTTTAATTTGCATTTGTCTGATCAACAGTGATTTAGAGCATTTTTTCATATAACTATAGAGAGTTTTGATTTCTTGGTCTGAAAACTGTCTGTTCATCTACTTTAGCCATTTGTCAATGGGAGAATGATTTATATTTTTATAAATTTGACTCAGCTCTCTATAGATTTGGAATTCATGCTTTCATAAATCCAGGTGTGGCACTCTATCCAATATACCATAGAACTGCTTCCTAGAATGGGGAAGAATGCCTAGACAGAACTTTTTATGAAAATGAAATGGTAGTTTTAGTGTACTTCAAAGTCCAGATGAGTAAGAAAAATAAAACCGGGGCGGCTAGGTGGCGAAGTGAGTAGAGTGTCGGCGCTGGAGTCAGAAGGACCTGAGTTCGGATTCGGCCTCAGACACTTAATGCACACACAAACAAAAACCTAGCCGTGTGACCTTGGGCAAGTTACTTAACCCCAATTGCCCTCCAAAAAAAGAAAAAGAAAACCACCAAAAGATAATGTTATAGTAAGCTGCTTGAGAGAAGCATAGGATCCAGGACTTGGGATGTGATAGTCCTGCTTTGTTCTGTCCTGGTTAGACCACATTCAGTCAGTCCTTGATGCGACAGTTTTGTAGGGACATTGATAACTTGGAGATCATTCAGAAGGCAAAACCAAAATCAAAACTCCTTTAAATAATTCCATGTAAAGACTGAGTTAGGGAGCCAGAGATAATTTATGTTAGGAAGAGAAGATATGAAAACAGCTGCCTTTAAGTTGTTGTTTCTGCTTCATTTCAAAGAAGACCAGTGATATCATGGAGTGATGTCTGGACTTCAGTTGGATTAAAGTGAGGCAGTGTTGCACATAGTCATCAGCCTCACTCTCTCTTCCAAAATCAGTGGCAAAACAAAAGTCGAGATGATTGGCAATGGCTGGGTATGCCATGGATGACCTTGGTGTCTTCAATGTCTGACCAAGCTCCAAGCTCTCCATAATACACACTTTGTCTGCCTTCATTGTCATTGGAACAAATTCTTCTCATATACCCATCCTTGCCAGGGGACATCTTCACATGCTTGGGGGTAGATATCCCTTTAATTCACTGATGGGTTTGAGGCTTGTTGGTTACCCTCAACTAGGGTTAACTACCTACTGAGATAGTTTACTGGGGTGTGGCTGCTGCACATTTTGCAGCTTGGTGGAGCCACATGGGAGACTTGGGTAAAGGGATATCCTCAAGGTGGATAAGCAGCCCTGAAAAGAGCTCAGCAAGCCCTCCCATCAGAGGTTCTAGCTTTTCCTGAACACCCATACACCTATCTTTAAGTACTTATCCCAAGAGTGGTTAGGCTTGTTCTCCTTGGCCCCAGAAGGAAAGACCAGGCAAAATGAATGGGAGGTTAGTTACCCTGGAAGGTGGTGGGTGGTGAGTTCCTCTTCATTTGAAGGCTGGTAACCATTCCTTGGCTGGGTTGTAGAGATCATTGTTTTGCAGGTATGGATTAGATAGCAAGCCTCTGAAGTCTCTGCCAATTCAAAATTGGGATACTCTGTAATTATCTAGGTGGCTCAGCCCAGCGATGGCTGAGACATGATATCCTGCAAGGGAATATCAGCTGTGTCACCTCCATAAGCAGACTTGGTGGGGAAAATATCTAGTGGTAAACACTTTAAGTGTTAATCCACTTTCCCCAGTGCATTCCCATTTAGGGAGGTTGTTGCTATTTAGTTCTCATTATGGAGACAGCTGGGTGGCTAAGTGGATAGGGCCCTGGGCCTAGAGTCAGGAAGACCTCAGTTCAGATTTGGCCTCAGACACACACTAGATGTGTGACCCTGGGCAAGACATTTAACCTCTGTTTGCCTTAATCCATTAGAAAAAGAAATGTCGGGGTAGCTAGGTGGCGCAGTGAGTAGAGCTCAGGCCCTGGAGTCAGAAGGACCTGAGTTCGGATCCGGCCTCAGACACTTAACACACACAAACAAAAACCTAGCCGTGTGACCTTGGGCAAGTTACTTAACCCCAATTGCCCTCCAAAAAAAAAAAAAGAAATGTCAAACCACTCCAGTATCTTTGCCAAGAAAATCCTCTTATGGGGCCATAAAGAGTTGGATATGACTGAACAACAACAAAAAAGTTCTCATTATGCTTTCTCAGTAAACCTCCCTTTGTAAAAACTAATTGATGTTAACAAATTAAATTATATCAGACTGATATTAATTGATGATTCATAATGAAGAGAGCACAAGGGTGGGGGCCATGTATACTACAGAAACCACACCTAGCTCCTAAGGGTTACCCCCAGAGCCCTGAGGGGGATGAGGAGCCAACCACTCTCTGACAACTTGAGCTGCCAGTACAAAGTGGGTGTTGGGATAATGAGCCCAGAATGTTATACATGTAGCGTGACAAATGTTTTGTTTCTACATTCCCCCAAAGGAAGAAGAATAGAATCAAATGCTGTTGATTAATGAGCTTAACTTAAGTTTCTAGCAATGTTGTAGAATGAATTTGAAAGGGATAGCTCATAAAGATTTAGAAAGGGAAGCAGAGATCCCGATGATCCAGCATGGATTAACCAATCCAGTTTCACACAGTCCCTGTGGGTCAGAAGTAGGATTTGAGCCCAGGTCTTGCTTGTTCGAGACTGGCTCACTAGTCACTATGCATCACTGGCTCTCACTGAGAATCTTGCAGATATTTAATAAATTCATGTTAATCAGTTGAACAGGTCTCCTTTCATACCTATAGGCATAGGTATAGATATAGTTATAGATATAGATATAGATATTGTTGTTCAGTCATTTCAGACTCTTCATGACCCCCTTTAGGGTTTTCTTGGCAAAAATACTGGAGTTGTTTGCCATTTCCTTCACCTCATTTTACAAATGAGGAAACTGAGGCAAACAAGGGAAGGTGACTTGCCCAAGGTCACATGGTTAGTAAGTGTCTGAAACCAGATTTGAAATCATGAAGATGAATCTTCCTGACTTCCTGGCACTCTATTTATTATGCCACCAACTGCTCTTAAGTATAGACCTATAGATATATACATATTCTGATAATAGACTATATAAACATTTATTAAGTGCCTAATATATAGGCTGTACCTAAAATCTTAGCTCACTTTTAAGAACTGAGAACTTTTTTTTTTTGGAGGGGGGAAGGCAGGGCAACTGGGGTTAAGTTGCCCAAGGTCACACAACTAGTAAGTGTTAAGTGTCTGAGGCCAGATTTGAACTCAGATCCTCCTGAATCCAGGACTGGTTCTCTATTCATTGTGCCACCTAGCTGCCCCCCAAGAACTTTTTATTTATTTATTTGTTTGTTTGTTTGTTTATTTTTATTTTTTCCTTTTTAGAGGGGGAAAGCAGGATGATTAGAGTTAAGTGACTTGCCCAAGATCATACAGCTAGTAAATGTTAAGTGTCTAAGGCTGGATTTGAACTCAGGTCCTTCTGACTCCAGGGCTGGTGTTCTCTTCATTGTGCCACCAGCTGCCACCAACTAAGAACTTTTAAAAACTTAAAACTGAACTAACTTTTGGGATACCCTAAGTATGTGAAATATTGTGTATACAAAATTTTAAAAAGCCACAAGGCCATCCCTGCCTTCAAGTAGTTTATATAAACTTAAATATTTTGTTTTTTAGAATGGAATCCAAATATTTTTATTTTGAACATTTTCTTTGGTTTATGCCGAGGTTAGTTAACTAGGTGGTATAGTGGATGGCTTACTGGGCCTTGATTCAGGAAGATCTGAGCTCAAACCCAGCCTCAGAAATTACTAACTGTGATTTTGGGCACACAACCAAGTTACTTGGTCACTATCTGCCTCAGTTTCCTCAACTGTAAATGACGATAATCACAGTACTTACCTGCCAGGCTTGTTGTTAGTATCAGATGAGAATATATTTGTAGTAGATGCTTGTTTCCTTCACTGAAGGGCCCACAAATGCCATTATGTGATCATAATAAATATGGAACCTATCATTCCCAATTTTCTTTATGGGGTAGCTTTTCTACTTTGGGAACAGAAGGGTGCTTCCTGATGCCACAGGGCAAGCACAGAGCCTGAAAGTTAGAGGAGGGGGAGTACATACATAGTGTAAAGGGCCATACATGCCAGCCTAAAATTGAACGAAGGTAAAATTCTTGGAGGGAGTAAGAAAACTCTTCTTCTCTCCTCCTTCTGGAGAAGATGACATAGGTCTTAGGGGTAAATTCACTTCCAACAACATTTATTAAGCTTACACTAGGTACAAGGTCCTGTGCTGGGCATTGGGGAATACCAAACAATTATAAGCAATTAGTAAGTTTCTAATTTATACAAGACATTGTTCTAGGTGCTAGGGATAAAAAGTTCAAAAATAAACAAGATGAATCAGATGAGTTAGTCCCTGCCTTCAGGGAGCTTAAAATCTAGTACAGATGATAACACTACCTCCCAGATTTATTATTAGGATCCAATGAGATATTAGCTGTAAAGTGTTCAGTATAATTCCTGACACATAGAAAATATCATGTAAATGATTATTCAATTCTTTCTCATTCGCCAAGTAAGGAATGGCTGGACAAATGCACCCATAGCTAGAACACTATTTAGTCTATGTTAGGAATCCTAGGTCAGACAGTGACATGAAAGAATTAAAGTGGGGATAACCTAGCTGAGGGGTCATAGTGGAGGGAGTGACTTTCAGGCTAGGCTTTGAAGGCGGGGAGCTTTCCTCAGCAACAGTAAAAAAGCAGAAGAGACAGGAGGAGATTGCGATACTTGTAGTACTCCAGTTTGCTTGAACAGGGGTGGGGAACCTGCAGCCTTGAGGCTACATGTGGCCCTCTAGGTCAAGTGTGGCCCTTTGACTGAATTCAAACAAATCTTCTTAATAAAATGATTTATTGTGTAAAACTTGGACCCAGTCAAAAGGCTGCACTAAAGGACTTAGAGGGCCGCATGTGGCCTCTCGGTTGCAGGTTCCTCACCCCTGGTTTAGAACATAGAGAAAAAAGATAAAAACCAAGTCACATGAAATGTTTCATGCATTGTCTTTGATTCCTTCCCTCCCCATATACCTGCCCTTCTTCCTTTTAGGAGCTACATAGGTTCTTTTTACCTTTCAGATAAGTCTAGCATACACATCTTTTTCTAGATTTTCTTCTTTCTGCTCCCTTATTCTTCTTCTGGTACTTGTATTGGCTTTACAACCTGAAAAGATATAGCCTTAATTTGAGAAACATAAGCAGAATCATTTTTAAGAAATCTTAAAACCCCAGAGCATTTTTTTTTACCATTGCTGTGACTGACATATTCTTCAAAGAAAAATTAAGTTGATTTTTTTCAAAGGATCTATGATCCCCTTTCCTAAACACACTTTGAACCTTTGTTTTTGATGGGATAAGCAGTATTTTTCAAAAACAACAAAAAATGTTGACAGAACTCGAAAATCAACTTGTGCTTTTGGTCATAAATCACATTTAGGAATCTGAAACATACAGCCTGGAGCCATTTAGTGTCCTTTCTGTTGTATAAATTTTGTTATATTTTGTACTGGGAGTGGGGTCAATATGGTCACAGATCGAAGACTGGGCACTTTGGCAGCAATGAAATCAATGCTGTTCTGCATTTCCTTTATTGATAGGATCTAGAAGACCACACTTAACTCCCCAGTCTGTGCTTATATTTGGACAAACATCATTCCCCAAAGTGAGTGTTAACTATTTGAGAGCTAATAGCCAGAGTAAATTTATTCTTTCCTAATGCTCTCCCCCACATATCAAAGGAAGATCTATGATGAAATAAACCACCATAAGATGATAGAATGACAGTATTTAAACTAGAAGGAAACTTAGAAATCATCTAATTTAACCACCTCCTTTTAAAAACAGGAAACTGAGGACCTGAGAAGGTCCAAGGTCACAAGGGAATAAGCAAAGGAGTCTGGCTTTCAAGCCTTGTCCTGAGACTCTAAATTCTAATGTGTCATATTTTCTCCTTAAGGAATTTGCAGAGATTCCTCAAAGTAGGTGATAGGGTTCTTTTTACATCCTAATTTTCTTTTTAAATTCATTACTATTACTAGTGTCTGAAATGGGTAGGGAGTGGAGGCAGTAATGGACAATTAATGCAAATACAAGACGGCATAGCCAATTAATATTTTGGGGGGTACTTTTATTAGCCAGCGGCTGTCCCCAAAGGGGGAGGCAGTCCTGAGAAATCTGTCCAGCAAGCTTATATACAGTAAAAAGTACTTCCTGAAACAAACAGTGGTCAGCAAGGCAACTGTTGCTACATAGGGATGTAAACTAAGGGGGGGGGGGCGCTGCAAGCTAATGGGCAGTTCTTTGTTTTAGTTACATCTTGGTTACAAGACAGGTGAAGGGCGAGGTTTCACAACTGTTATAGCTTTACGCTAGATTCTTGGGGCCCCCTGAGAGGCCTTGTGAGAGGCCTTGTATAGGAGCTAGCACTATGGGAATCTAACTGCCACTTCAAGTCGAGAGCTTAATTTGTTTATAGAAGGTTCTGACACTTTTCCACAGTTTTTTTAAGAATAGATTTCATTGTGAAGAATTTTATCCTCCTTGAGAAACAATTCCACTTTATAGTCTTAGAGAATTTAAATCTGAATGTGACCTTAAAGATAGTCTAGTTAAATGCATTCATTTTACACAAGGTGAAACTGAGGCCATGACAGGTGAAGTCACTTGTCTAAGATCAATTGGAAGGAAACAGGGTTGGAATCTAAAACAAAGTCCACTATTACATGTTTCCTTATCTCCTACTGAAATTACCTTCAAACTACTCCACTTCCCCTTTCTTTCAATACCCTAAAAGTACCTGACTATTGGATACTAGATAGTTTTTTTTTGTTTTTCTTTTGGTAAGGACTAAATTGGTTGTCTCTAGAAATAGTCACACAAGGAAGGCCATCTTACAAATGAGAAAACCTGTACACACAAAAGTTCAAGAGATTTGCACTCTCTAACAAGGAGTTGGTGACAGAGACACTTAGTGAATCTCACCATTTATCAGTTTTTTTTATCTCTGGGGCCACCATCAACAAACGCCATCTAGGAAAACTTGTAAGTTGAAATGTATTCATCTAAGCTATCAGAAGCTGTGGTGGGTGTAAAATACTCTTGTGATTTCATATGATTTTCTTTCTTTTTGTTCTCCTAATTTGCTAAGATAATTTGAAGAAAACTGAAATGACATGAAGACAGAGGGCATTGAAAAAAGGGAGTTTCAGAGGTTATGATTTAGCACAAATTAATGGAAAGAACACGTGGCTAGGTATCCAGATTCTGAGTTCTAGTCTCTACTCTGCCCTGGGTTTCTTCATCTCTCTGAGACTCAAGTTCCTTATTCATTAAATGAAGGTAGTTTTTCTTATTTTCCTCAAAAGTCTGGAGGATAAACCAAAATGATATCAACAGTGGAAAGGATAATGGAGATGAAATTAGGATCAAAGAAGAATTAGGCTCAAATCCCAGATGAGCTACTTGACAGTTATGTGAACTAAAGCCTCAACTTTCTCTTTTTACACTATGATCCCAAATGGAAAAAAGTCAAAAGTGTTAACAGAAAGAACACTGGCTCTGGTCAAAGGGCATATGTTAAAATCCTATCTCTGATAGTTACTACCTGAGTGATCTTGGGCAAATCAATTAAAAATCTTGTGTCTCAGTTTCCACATTTATTAAATGAGACCGCTGGATTCAGTGGCCTATGAGGTTTCTTCCAGCATTAGACCTATGATCTCGTGACCCATTTATTTCTCAATTCACTTTGTGTCCTAGAGTAAGTTCTCCTACCACCTCTTTTTTTCAGATTTGCAATACCTTTAAAAATGGGAATGTCCATTCCCACTTACTTCTTAGAAGGAGTAATTGAAGATGACAAGTTCCATGGGTCATACATACTAAAGAGAATATGGGGACACGATGGAAATCAGTGATGTTCTTTTTTTTTGTTGCTAAGAAACAAGTACCTGAAAGAGATAAGGAAAACCAAATAGTCTCTCTCTCTTTTGCTCTCCCCCCTGCCCCCCAGCTCCTTTGTATAAAGTATTCATGGGAATTTGTGTTCATGATTTAAGTTGAGGTGGCCAAGTATATTTGTGGCAAACAAGCCTTTCTCTCTTTTTACTACTTGTTGTACTATTATGAGACAGAAAGCAGGAGGAGGGAGCTAGGATTTTGGTGATGGTGGGGAAAGATGATATATGATTTTTTAACTCAAGAAAAGTATAATATATCAACATTCTTTTGAAATTATCTCTAAGTTGAAATGTGTGTACGAGCTCATGTTTTGCTCATAGGGGTGACAGTGTCAAATTAATGCCAGTGAGTCATTTGGTCTCTCATTTTTCTGATGTCCTACAAAAAGGCAAAGAATGTATCTCTGGAGTGTTAGGGGAGGAAAAGTGAAGACAACCCAACTGAATGATTCCATGGACAAACTGACACGTGAAAGCAATGGCTTGGATGTGACAAGGTACCTGGCTACTTGCCTCAGGGAAATTGCACCCAGAGAGTTGCTTTGGAAATTAGTCAAATGAACCCATGATGGTAGAAACTGATTTACTTCTCTAAATTTAGGTAGGAGACATAGAAACCTCCTGCACTCATCAGGGTTTATAGAAGGCTGTTATAATATTTCCACATTATCCCTCCCTTTATTAATTCATCCAAGCAGGCTATTTGCTTTTTGGCCTGATGCTGCACATTGAGCAGACATCTTAATTGAGCTGTTCATAATGACGCCTAGATCTTTTTTCCTGAGAGGTGCCAGCTAATTCAGAGCCCATCAGACCCATTAGTGTGCATGAGAACTTTAAATGGTCTCTTTCAAAATGCATTACTTTTCAGTGAACTACTTTGGAGTTCACTGGCCAGGGCAATGCCCAATCGATAATTTTTTTAGTTCCTTCAGGAACACCACAGAATCCTACAGCATTTAAAAGAGCCTTAAAAATAATTTTATGAGCTCATGTTTTAGCCATTTGGTCAGTTTTCTATTTCTCCTCTTTTCTGCATTTAATTTTTGGGATGTATTGGGGATGAGAGGAGGACCCTGAGGTTTTTATTCCAAACCAAGTTTTCCTTTGGGCACTTTTTCATCTTTTACCTCAGCACTGAGAAGCATCCTGACATAACAGATAGCTGTCTTCAAAGTCAGAAAGAACTGGATTCAAGCTCTTTCCCTGATACATACTGGCTAATTGATCCTGGGTAACTCTGAAAGACTTTAGGTTGCAGAAAAGGTAGAGATGAATTAGTAAATAGAGGTTCTTTATCTGGGCATTTCCCTATACAGTGAAATTAGAGGTCCAGTCCCTTTCTCCCTACTTTAAAAACATCTGACTGTAAAACCTCTAGGTGTGGCAGATTTCCCAGAGAAAAGAACAATACAGAAAATTACTCCCATAGAAGGAAACCTCAGGTAGAGTGAAAGTATTTTAACATTTTTCAGGATGATAGGCCAGAAAATGGAACCTGTATCCAACCATTAAATCTACATGTGATACCTTCACCCTGGAAATCAGACCCGTTGGACTTGACCTCCAATGTTTTTACAATGTTGAAGGCAGCAGAGGTTAGTGGGGAAAGAGGTTCTTTCTAAAAGACCTGTCCTTTCTTTCTCAAAATCTCCCCCTCTGCTTAGCAACTTTTCCCCTTCATGAACTGGGGAGAGGATTCAGCAGGGCACCCCTAACTATCAGTCTAACTCATTTCCAAATGTATGTAGATGCAATTATGATTAGTGAAATAGAGATACTTCCTTTAAATTAACACAAATTAACAGCTAATAAAATTAAGTGATAAATATAAATAAAATGGTACTTTTAAAAGCAAAAAGAAGAAACCACACAAAAAACCCTGTGTTCATTTAAACATTATGTTAAGCAAACACTGGTTTTATTTCACTGTATTCTTTGATATAGAATCGTAGGAATATAAAACTGTGAGGTCCTAGTCTTAAAGGGGTCAACAAGTTCAACCCCCTTCCTCTAGCTAGGCTTAATCTTACTCTTTCTCAGGAATTTGGTTTACAAACTATTCTTAACCTATAAGGGCAATAATTCTGTTATTTGATAACTCAATCCCATAACAGACATTGACATTTTCCTTACTTTAAGTTACAACAATACACAAAAATCTCCATTACCCACAATGCTTGGGAAACAAGTAGTTCTGAGTAATGGAAACTTCAGGTTAATTAGATGACTTCTAAGTGCCCTTCCAACTCTAGCATTTTATGATTCTTCGATTCTAACTTAAAGGCAAATAAAAAAATTAAGTCTTTTGTTTCAATCCATGTTATTGATTAGGAATTTTACTAAAATACTTTAGCACATTTTCACACTTTAGTGATAAAAATTCATACTTGTCTAATATTTTGTTTTGAAAAATACTTTCTACCTAACCACCCTGTGAGGTAGATAGTATCTCCATTTTAGTCAGTCAGTTAACAAGCCTATATTAAGCTCTTAATATGTACCAGATATTATGTTTAATGCTGGGGATACAAAAATAAGAAAAAAACCCAGTCTGTTCTTAAGAAGCAATGGGGAAGGTAACATGCAAACAATTCAGTATAAACAAGATAAATAAAAGATATTCCCAGAGGGAGGGCATTAAGATGAAGAAAGGACTAGAAGGGACTTCTTGTAGAAGGTGGCTAAAGAGAGGAGGAGAAATGACATTCCAGGTTTAAAGGTTCAGTCAGTAGAAGTTTCTGAAGTCAGGAGATGAAGTACCTTATGTAAGGAACAAGGAGGCCAATACCATTCACTGGGTCTGAAAATAAATGAAAGGGAATGAGGTGTAACAAGGCTATAAAGGTAAGAACAGGCAATGTTATGAAGGGCTTTAAAAACCAAATAGGAGATTTTATTTTTGATTTTAAAGGTAAAAGGGAATCATTGGATTTAACTGAATGGAAGTGGGAGAGATAACACAGTTTGACTTGTGCTTGAGATCACTTTTCCCTCAGAAAGTTGGGATGGTAGATTTTAAGTAATTTGCTAGTAAATGCCAGAGCTGAGGCTCCAGCCTAGGTCCTCTCACTCCAAATCCAAGATTCTTTTCACTACTTATACTTTGATGATTTAATCTTTCTTCTGTATTATTAATGGTCTTTTTTTAAACTTTCATTTCCCAATGACTTCTCTACCCAACACATAATAGGACTCTCTTTTACAACAAATTATCCGTCCTTTACATAAATATCACACACACACACACACATATGTTTTGAATGCATTTTTCATTTTCAGGATCATTGTAAAGTCTTGGGTAATTCTGAAGCTTAATTTTCATTGTCCAATGTAGATGTAGATGTAGAATGTATAAGATTGACTAAATATGCAGTGACCCCAGATCATGCCATGCAAAATATTTTAATTTAACATAGCTTCTAAACATTGGCTTTTTTCTTTTTGTTTACCTCCTTTTCATAAAAGTCATGTGCAGAAAAAGAATAATGTTTCTTATATGGTTCTGTTTAATATGTTTCTAATTAACAAGAAGTTTTACTGTATTATTAATATGTGACAATAATAATAATTTTATCATCAACAATAATAATTTAGCATGTTCAGTGAAATAAACGTTTAATACAGCACCCATTATATGCTAGGCACTATGCCAGAAATACCACTACTCTTGCCATTTTAGGTTAGGTGTCATTTCATTAAATTAGATGCAGTCAATGGATTTGAGTTTGATCCTTCAAATTATTTAGAGTAAAATTAATGACATGGGGATAGCGTTGCAATAGTAAGTCAGAACTTTTAATAGTATTTGAAAATGTGCATCTTCTCATTTTATTAAGAAGCTGTCAACTTGAACATTATCACAGATAATGAGCTAATTCTTCGATGTGGTTGATGGTTTTTTTAAAAAAAAGCATATTCTCATATGTGACAATAAAAAAATTAAGAACAAACTTAATTTCTACAAACCCACATGCTTTTCATCCTGTTCAGAACATTTATTTCAAATAAGTAAGAACTGGTGTTGCTATTGGTTAGAAAAGGCCTGGCAAGTTGTAAAGAATTTTATTCTAAAATCATTTAATGACTGATAACAGTACAACATCATGCACAATTAGGTGCTTAATGGGTGTTTTTGATGATAATAATATCTGTTGTATTGTACATGGTGAAGATGCCAATATCCTCAAAGAAAACTTCAGTGATTTGTCTATCTTAAGATTGAAACCCATGTTTTCCTGGTTTTATTGATTGCTCCCAGATCCATTAATCTTCTCATGCTTTCAACAGACCTAATGACACTGAATGACAGTAAATGTCAATATAAAGGAACTGTAAGGGTAAGTCAGAAAGAGCCTCCCATTTCCCACTAAGATGCTCCAAGTCTTTTATTTAAAAAAAGGATGTATTCATTGGTCATTGAAACAGTGTTTAATGACAACTCACATTTGCTTTAAAATTCCATAAGTATCATAGTATTCCTTTACATTCATATACCACTACTTGTTCAGCCATTCGGATTTCATAATAACTTGGAAAGACTTACATGCACTGATGGTATTCGAGAGGAGCAAAACCAGGAAAACATTGTACACAATTAAAGACACATTGTATCTGGGATGATTAACTTTGATGGACTTGACTCTTCTCAGAAATCCAAGATTCTACGACAACTCCAAAAGACTCATGATGGAAAAGGCTATCCACATTCAGAGAAAGAATTGTAGAGTCTGAATGCAGATTGAAGCAGACTATTTGTTCTCTCCCTTTTTTGTTTTGTTTTGTTTTGTTTCTTCTCTATTGTGGTTCATTTCATTGGTTATGATCCTTCTTTACAACTTGACTATTGTGAAAATATGTTTAATATGAAGGCATATGTAGAACCTGTATCAGATTGCATGCCATCTTGAGGTGGAAGGAAGAAGAGGGAAGAGAGAGAAGGGGAGAAAATTTGGAACTCAAAAACTTGTGGAATTGAATGTTGTAAACTAAAAATGAATAAAATTTTAAAAAAGATTCCATAAGCAGCTACTGGATAACAACCCCATGAGATAGTTCAGCTACTGTTATTAGGGATAGCTGACACTCCTAGGAGAAACAGGAGTGTGAAAAAGCTTCATGGTGAGGAAACTTCACATATTCTAGTAATTATCTCTTGACCTACCTTTCACTAACCTCTTAAGAATTTTTGTTTTTTCACAAAGGAGAATAGAATACAAAATTACAGCAAATAAGCTATTTCTTGATCTTTGGTATAAAACTAAAATGTATAAATGTGTTTCTATTTCATAGCCTTCACAGGTAAGACCCTAGAGGGCAGGAACTGTAGCTTTTTCCATGTTTTGTGTAGAATTTAGTATGCAGTAGATGCTTTCCTGATGCTGACAAAAATAATGAAAAGAAGGCAGCAATAGAAAGAGACTTAAGAAATGTCATAGCAAACAAAACAGCTGGTGTACATGTGGTGGCAGGCAAACAGTCACTGGCTGTGTAATCTCCTCATCCTCTCTGTTCAAGTGGTCATAATTATTCCATTTAGTGAGAGGTGGGCAGTACTAAGGACCTGATCATTATAGAGCTAGCTGAACAAAAGCTTCTAGTGAATAGAGCTTTTTTGAGTTAAAGGTGGAATGATGTGATAATAGTGTTTGCAGGCTAATAAAATCAAAATAGCATTGAGAAATGATAAAAGAAAAATTAATTGGGCACTGCTGAAAGAAACGTGACATCAGTTGATACAGATGTTCAAAAGAGAAAATCATAATCAAAAGAATATTTTTCTCTGAAAAAAAGTAGGAAAAAAAAGATTTTGATGTCTAGAATTTTGAATTCAAGACAAGAAGATTAAGAAATCAAAAATGAGGAGGCGGAGTCAAGATGGTGGAGTAGAAATAGGACTTCCTCTGGGCTGCAGCTCCCACCACCTCCAATTCATGTGAAAGGTGACTCTGAACAAACTTTATAGCTACAGAACCCATAAAATGACACAGAGAAGCTAACCTCCCACTGAGGGCAGGCCGGCAAGGAGCAGTCAGCACAGCAACCTGGGAGCCGAGCCCAGCTCCACATAAGCCAGAGGTTTTAGCTCCAAGGAGAGTCTGACCAACCACGGGCTGGAGGGACTTCAGATCACCACCAGGTGTGGTGGTTTCCAGAATTATCAACATTTATATTATGTTGATAATTATCAATGATTATCAAATTATTAACATAAATGCCTAGGACAACATGAGAGGTCAGTACAGTGTGGACTTTGGGATCCAGTAGTTGGGAGCGCATCAGCTTTTGCCCCCGGGGTGAAAAGCCTCTGAAGAGACTCTGCCTGCAGCCACCACAACCATGTGGCAGCTTCAGCTCCTGGCTTGCAGACTGTAGGGGGACCAGGCGATCAGTCAGGGGCGGGGCGGGGAGTGGTAATCACTCTTGCTTTAACCTTCTTGGATCTGGACTGCTGTCTACGGTGGAGGTCCTGGGGTGTGTGACCAGCTTGCCAGAGCATGTGGATGTTTCAGAGAGGGAACCCAACTAATACCTCCAGCAGCTGAGAAAACCCCAGTGTTTAGGATGAAGCTCCCCTGTCTGGTAGCAGAATCCTATTGTGGCAAAAAGCCCAAAAGTCAAGTAATTGAGTGGCAACTTGAGTAAATGAGGGAAGCAAAGCAAACAGAGGAATTCGATATTAGACTCCTACTCTGGGGACAAAAAGGATCAAAGCATGGAACAGGAGAAAGACAATGAAGTCAGAACTCCTGCACCAAAAGCTTCCAAGAAAAATATGATCTGGTTACAGGCCATAGAGGAGCTTAAAAAGGATTTTGAAAACCAAATAAGAGAAGTGGAGGAAAAATTGGGAAGAGAAATGAAAATGATGCAAGAAAATTATGAAATGAGAGTCAACAACCTGACTGACGAAAATAACGACTTAAAAATAGACTAATTCAAATGGCAAAAGAGGCTCAAAAAGGCAATAAGGAGAAGAATGCCTTAAAAAGCTGAATTTGCCATATGGAAAAAGAATCTCAAAAGCTCACTGAAGAGAATCATTCCTTAAGAATTAGATTGGAACAAATGGAAGCTAGTGATTTATGAGAAATCAAGATACTATTAAACAGATCCAAACAAATGAAAACTAGAAGGCAATGTGAAATATCTCATGGGAAACACCACTGACCTGGAAAATAGATCCAGGAGAGATAATTTAAAAATTATTAGACTACCTGAAAGCCATGATCAAAAAAAAAGAACTTAGAAATCATCCGTCAAGAAATTCTCAAGGAAAAATGCCCTGTTTTAGAACCAGAGGACAAAATAGAGGGTGAAAGAATGCACTGATCACCACCTGAAAAAGATCCCCAAAAGAAAACTCCTAGGAATATTATAGCCCGGTTCCAGAATTCCCAGATCAAGGAGGAAACATTACAAGCAGCCAGGAAGAAATAATTTGAATATTGTGGAAACACAATCAGGATAACACAGGATCTGGCTGCATCTACACTGAGGGATTGAAGGGCTTGGAATATGATATTCTAGAGGGCAAAGGAGCTGGGATTAAAACCAAGAATCACCTACCCAGCAAAATGGAGTATCATTTTTGAAGGGAAAATATGGTCATTCAGTGCAATAGAGGACTTTTGAGCATTCTTGATGAAAAAAAAAAACAGAATTGAATAGAAAATTTGACATTCAGATACAAGAAGCAAGAGAAGCATGGGAATGTAAACAGGGAAAAGAAATCATAAGGAACTTATCAAAGTTGAATTATTTATATCCCTATATGGAAAAATGATAATTGTTACTTATGATACTTTTCAAAGTATGAGAATAATTGAAGGGACTAGAAATGTATATATACATATATACACATGCATATATATGTCTATATAGGAGGGTATATGGGTGTATGAATACATATGTGAATGTGTGTATATATGTGTACAGGGATACATAGATAGAGGGCACAGGACCAGTTTAATGGGAAGGGATGATACTTAAAAGATGAAATTAATATGTGAGAGAGGAATATAATGAGAGGAGATAGAGAGAGACAGATTGGGGTAAACTCATATAGAAGAGATAAGGGAAAATGGTTACAATGGACGGGAAGAACAGGAAGTCAAAAGGGAATGGGTCAACCCTATTCTCATTGAATTTGGCTTAGGGAAGTAATGACATACACACTAAATAGGGTATCTCACACTACAGGAGAGTAGGGAGAAGGGGATGGAGAGGGGGGATGATGGAAAGGAGGGCAGGCTGGGGGGGGAAGGAAGTTGGAAGCACCCACTTTTGAAAAAGGACAGGATCAAAGTAGAGAATAGAACAAGTGGGAGGTGGGATAGGAGGGAGGGAAATATAGTCAGTCTTTTACAATATATCTACTATGGAAATGTTTTGCATAGCTACACATATACAACCTATATTGAATTGCTTATCTTCCTAGTAAGGGTGGGTGACAAGGGAGGAAGGTAATGAATCTGCAACTCAAAGTTTTAAAATCAAATGTTTAAAATATATATATATATATATATATATATATATATATATATATATGTATGTATATACACACACACACACACATATATTATCAATATTATTTTACATGTAAATGGGAAATAAGATATACAAGCCCTGGGGCACAGAGATCCACCATATCCACCCTACTGGAAAGCTGGAGGGGATATAGGAGAAGATATGGGAGAGAGCAGATTGGAGGAGGGGATATCCAGTGGGATCACTATTTTGGCGTGGTGGGTAGGGGAAAAACGGGAAGAAAATTTGTAATTCAAAATCTTGTGGAAATGAATGAATGATGTTAACTAGAAGTTAATAAAGCATTTGATAAAAATTTAAAAAAGATAAAAAATGAATGATAAACAGATGCTAAGTAAATAGTGCAAAAATATATATATATATAAAAAGCCCAACTATATGTGTTGCCAGAGGATCAGGGAGGAAAAAGGTACGAGTAAAAATTATGGAAGGACATCTAGGTGGACAGAATGCTGGGCCTGGAATCAAGAAGACTCATCTTTCTGAGTTAAAATCTGGTCCCAGACAATTAGTAGCTGTGTGATCCTGGGCAAGTCACTTAACCTTGTTTGCCTCAGTTCCTCATTTGTAAAATGAGCTGGAGAATGAAATGGCAATGAATGGCAAAACATTCCGCTATTTCTGTCAAGAAAACCCCAAATGGGGTCACAAAGAGTTGGACATAACTGAAAAAAGACTGAACAACAACAAAAATTATGGTCTTGTGACTCCAGCTCCAGGGATCCTTCCATTTTACCACATCTCCTCTATTTCATTAATACTGTTGGAGAAGAGGCTAAGGTAGTTATGATTTGCTATTTGTGGTGGTGAGTTCTGATTAGATGCTAAAATTTGCATAATAATAATAATAGCTAGCATTTATATAGAGCTTTGAAATTTGAATGTCATTTAATTAATCCCTTAATATATATTATCTCAAGGTAAGCCCTCATGAAATTCTAATTTGGTCTCCATGGGGGGATAGAGGGTGACTGTTGGGGGGACCCATATTTCCAAATTGAGGGGGAATAAGCAAAAGATCCATGGGTAAGAACAAATCTGTTAGCAGTTTATGCAGATTAGAAGTTGAAATCAGAATGGTCAGGACAGTCTCGTTTCCAGGAATATGTCACAAAGGTCTTAGTAAATGTTCTGACATGCTGTCTGGGAAATAGTGCTATAGACAATGACCTGATTATTTCAAACAAATACATTACAACAAAATTCCAGGATAGGAGAAAAAGGAAAGGACAATGTCTTGCAATTATAATAAGATCTGACCCATAGAAGAACTCCCCTGGAAGAATAATGGTGAGAGCCATTTTCCAAAGTCATAATTAAAAAAATAATTACTATCAAAATTGAAAATTTTGCAGTCTGTATAAGTACAGAATATTCTAGTCTAGCCTTAGAAGATTTCCCTTTCTCTTGCTGCAATAACCATCTGGTAGTTTGTTCTTTAAATGTCTGGTAACGTGGGGTCACTGTATTATTTGGATTCTCCCAGCCAAGCTTAATTATGTTTGCTTATTAGTATCAAAGGGGAGAAACCTTAAGGTAGATTTCAATTTTTAAAGGCTAGACAGGCAGAATGGTCAGAAAACATCACCCTAGATGGAACTAGTCATCTTGCAATAGAACAGTCTAAAAAATTGGTTAGGACAGTCACATGTTCTGTTACTCTCATCTCACAATCATTTGGCAAGACATGGAGAGGCAGGGCTTTGTGAGGATATGCAATCTAGAGGTTGTGATCTCACAGAATCTCAGAGTGGGAAGGACCATCATAAGATATTTTTACTAAGGTTTATTCTATTCTGTTTAAGACTTTCCCCTGTATAACACAACAGATAATTGACTATACATTTGCAGATCGTTATAGAAGGGGGACCCATCACCTCTGGAGGTAGGTCATTCTACTTTGGGACAAGGTTCATTGTCAGGATTTTTTTCTTTCAGTGAGTGAGAATATTTTTTGCACTTTCATGCATTTCTCTAGTTTTTCCTCTTAGCTGTAGATAGAACAAATCAAATACTTCTTCATGACATCTTTCTAGGAAAGAAAGCCACCATGTTCTTTGAACCCCTTTCCAAACTATAATAGCCCTAATTTCTTCAATTTTTTGATTATGTTATTTGCTCACTTTTTAAATTAATGTTGAAGAAGTTACATCTTGGGTCTATTTCTGTTTTCCAGTCTCTTTCTTGAAGCATTTGGAGTCTGCCTGGTATACTCTGAAGCATGTGTTGCTGTTTTCTTTTCTTTTTCTTTTTCAAATGCTAATGCAACAAGGATCAGACAAAATCTACCTTAAATTTTAAATTTAAAAAGACTTTAAATACCATCCTACCTCACCTCTTCATTTTAGATATCAGGGAATCTGCTACCCAAAGGAGTTGAATGACTCGTACAAGGTCCCTAAATTACTTAATTGAATAGTGTAATGGAAATGCAGATTTAAAGATCTTCCCTGCCCCTAGCTTAAGTGCACCTGGAGCTTGTGGTGGGAGGCTTGTTTTTCAGGAAAGCCCACACCTTGATACTTTGTGATTGGGCAGTGGGTCCAGAGGTTGTTACATTCTCTGAGCCAGGAGAAGGCTATATAAACCCTGAGGAGAGGCTTTGCTTTGGGGCTCACTTTGAGAAGTGTTGTGTGATTTGACCAGATGAGACTCTGGGAAGCCATTGTTGAGAGCCCCCCGACTTTGAAAACCCAGATGTTGATGCTTCCCTCTCTGGTAACTGTGATTTGGTATTGATATAATGGTTGGACAGTTTGGAAGCCTGTCTGTTTGATCTGTAAGTTCTGTAACTCTGAAGTTTGGGGTGCTGACCTTTTTCCCCTGAACTAGGTAATGTGTATTTGTTTGATTAAAGTAAGCTTGTTAACCCATTTTGAGTTGCTTTCCTTTTGAAAAGCAGATCTAAGAACCTGTGTTGGCAGTCACCCTGGGGATATTGGGGTGCTTGCTGCTACAAAATGGCGACGATGGATGGGATCTGCTGAGTAAAAGGAAAGTATGAGGGCTGGGATAATTGTTTGTTTCCCAGTTGTGGTAGCTGTGATTCTGTGGAGCCATGGAGCAGTAGAGAGGAACTGCCTGCATGCTGACCTCACTGAGCTGAGAGCAGGAATGGTGAGCTGCCTGCATGGAGACCTGTGGAGAAGCCTGGAGCTGCTGCCTTCTGCTGGAGGAAAAGGAACCCAGGAGTTTGGAGTTTAGCCACAGGACAATATAAGGACTGTGTGGCAAAGCAGGGGCACTGAATGTGTTTCCTTGCTGCATCCCACAGTTTGGGACCCAGGGGGAGGATGGACTTGTGACTGGTGGGTGGGGTGAAGTGCCATGGACCCCAATGACCCCACTTTGGTTTTGTTGCCCAGCCCCCTCTCTGGACTTGGAAGCAGGGGCTGGAGCAGTGTGAGGGGAAGGACACCCCCCCCCTCCTCCCAAGAGAACTTTATGTGATAATGCTTTGTATTTTGTGAATTGATGTGATAATGCTTTGTATTTTGTGTTTAAGGCCCAGTGGCCACTTTGGTAACTTTAGATGTACCTTGAAAATATGACTTAAGAGATGGTTAGTGCTAATTGAAATGTAAATTGTCTATGCTATGGGCATACTTAGTAAGACTTTACTGAATAAGTAACCAATTGTACTTTGAGATATTGTTACAGATAAGAGACTAATTGAGCTAATCAAGACTTTGCCCCACAAGTGGAAGACTTGTACTTTGAAAACTGATGTAACTGATTGAGTTAACTTAAGAGTGACTATTTTTTGATTTTACTGATAAGTGGACTGAGTAAACATTTGCCCCATGAGTGGAAGACTTGGACTATTGTATTTTGAGATTATATTGTGATTTTCTTATGTACCTGGAAAATGTGACCTAAGAGATGTTTAGTGCTAATTCAAATGTAAATTGTGTATGCTATGGGCATGAAAGATCTTGGGGCCAAATGTAATGGAAATGCAGATTTAAAGATCTTCCAAGCCCCTAGCTTAAGTGCACCTGGAGCCTGTGGTGGGAGGCTTGTTTTTCAGGAAAGCCTACACCTTGATACTTTGTGATTGGGCAGTGGGTCAAGAAGGTTATTACATTCTCTGAGCCAGGAGAAGGCTATATAAACCCTGAGGAGAGGCTTTGCTTTGGGGCTCACTTTGAGAAGTGTTGTGTGATTTGACCAGATGAGACTCTGGGAAGCTGTTGTTGAGAGCCCCCCGGCTTTGAAAACCCAGATGTTGATGCTTTCCTCTCTGGTAACTGTGATTTGGTATTGATGTAATGGTTGGACAGTTTGGAAGCCTGTCTGTTTGATCTGTAAGTTCTGTAACTCTGAAGTTTGGGGTGTTGACCTTTTTCCCCTGAACTAGGTAATGTGTGTTTGTTTGATTAAAGTAAGCTTGTTAACCCATTTTGAGTTGCTTTCCTTTTGAAAAGCAGATCTAAGAACCTGTGTTGGCAGTCACCCTAGGGATATTGGGGTGCTTGCCGCTACAAATAGTTGGGAATTATAGTCAATAATCAAGCATTTATTATATGATAGGCATTGTGCTAAGTGCTAGGGATACAGAGAAAGGTATAAGAAAATTACTGCTTCAAGAAGCTTACAACCTAATGAGGGAAAATAACACATAAAAAAGAAGATTAAAAAGTGGGGTGAGAGAGCATGACAAAATCTAGCAGCCAGAGTGGGAAAGGATCTGAGGTGAGAGTTTCAGAGTTGATTTCATCCTACAGAATATTAGTTTCTGTAGATCATGAGGTCCAGGAAAGTAATCTAGTGGGAAATGATGACATGAATTCCTGGGACTCCTTCCTTAAATGGTAATTTTGTTGTGCTGTATTTGTTTGAAATAAGTGGGTCATTAACTCTAGCACTATTTTACAACTAGCATTTCAGGACACCTACAAAGATGTTACTAACATATTCCTATAAACCAGACATTTCTGACCATTCTTGATTTCAACTTCTAGATCACCTTATACTATGCTTCCTCTCAGGGACAGATAATGAAAAAATAGACAAATAAAAAATCTCTACTTAGTGGCTTAAATGAAGATGAGTCCCAATAATTTTTTCCAGAAAGAAAATAAGAGATTTTAATCTAAGGGACAGTGAAGAAAATTGAAGGATACAAATAGGCCCCAAATCATGATGCCAGCCAAATTTCTTGATGAATAATCTTTTTGGGTCAATGGTTGGGAGCCACTTTGATCTTTCTTCTAAAAGATCAGGAAAAAAAGAAGCCACCTATTAAAATTTCATAGATTATAATGAATGATTCCTTTAATAAAATTGCCTCTAATATCTCTTGACTGTTAGATAGCCTGAGCTGACCTTCAGGGAGAATTTTCTTTGCAAGGGTACATGTAAGGAGGATCATAAACTGATCTGTTTCAGTAATTTATTAGATCTTTGGGGGTCTGACACTTTCCTCCTTCTAAACTGAAGATTTAAAAACAAAATTCTATGCATATATATGGGAAAACAAAGAACCTACTAAGAAAGTTGATTTTAATCCTATTTTAACATTTCCTATAGGAGCCTGAGAATTGAAATTTTAGTAAGACCCTTAATTTCTTATTCCTATTGTATTTATATCTGCCATACAATTAGTACTTGCTTATGGACAGTTGTCCTCTTTAATTACTTCATATTTGTCTCTTGTTTGCCCAACTATGCTGTAAGCACCAACTATACTGTACAAAAGCAAGTAACATATAATATGGTTCATTGTATAGTACCTAGAAGACAGTGCTGGGAAGATAGTAAATGTTCAATAAGTATTTGTTGGCTAATTACAACCACTCTTCTCTTTCTCTCTAATTGTTCTAGAATGATAGATGCATAGACTCTTAGCATTTAGTGGGGACTTCAGAGGTTATTAGTTCAATTTTCCATCCAAAGAAGTAATTGTTTCTGAGACATCCTGGCCATATGGTTATACATCTACATGAACTGTTTTAGTGTCAAGGCACACATTATTTGAAAATGCAGTTCTTTCTTTTTAACACAGTTTTTTTGTTAGAAAACTCCTTTGGGGGGGGGGGGGGGCGAGCTAAGATGGTGGAGTAGAAACAGCACGTCCAAGGCACCCTCCCCCCAGATTACCTCCAAACTATGTAAAAGGGGACTCTGAACAACTTCTGGAGCCCCAGCACCCAAAGAACAACACAGAGAAGCTAACCTTCCACTGAGGACAGCCCAGCAGCCCAGCAGCCCTGCAGGAAGGGCCAGCACAGCGCTCTGGGTGCCGGCAGCGCAGGGCGCAGCTCGCCAAGAGCTGAGCCCAGGTCTTCGTGAGCCGTGGTTTTAGCCCCAGGGCGGCCAGGCCAGCAGCTGGCTGGAGGGACCCAGAACACCAGCAGCTGTGGTGATTCCAGAATGGTCAACACAGAAATGCCTAGGACAAAGTGAGAGGTTAGTGCCCTATGGACTTTGGGACCAGTATTTGGGGAACACATGGGCTTCCTCCCACTGAGGAGACACGACATTTTGCAGTTTTCAGTGGCGGCTCCAGCTCCTGGCCTTCAAATTGTAGGGAGATCCAGCGATCAGTCTCGGGGCGGGGGGGGGTGTAATCGCTCTTGCTTTAACCTCCCCGGATTTGGATTGTGGTCTGGGGGGGAGGTTGTGTGGAGGGTTTCCAGCTTGCCAGAAATGGAAGTTTTCCCCCCACATGTTTGGGACAAAGCTCCCCTGTCTGGTGGCAGAGTTCTACTGTGGCAACAAGCCCAAAAGTCAAGTAATTAAGTGGCAACATGCCAAGGCAAAGGAAACAAAATAAACAGAAAAAAATGAAACAATAGACTCCTATTTTGGGGGCAAAGAGGATTGAAGCATGGAACAGTCAGAGGACTGTGAGGTCAGAAATCCTGCTCCAAAAGCCCCAAAGGAAAATATGAGTGGGTTACAGGCCATAGAGGACCTTAAGAAGGACTTTAAAAATCAAATAAGAGAAGTGGAGGAAAAATTGGGAAGAGAAATGAGAAGGATGCAGGAAAAGTATGAAATGAGGGTCAACAGCCTGACTGAGGAAAACAACACCTTAAAAAATAGACTAACTCGAATGGCAAAGGAGGCCCAAAAGGGCAATGAGGAGAAGAATGCCTTAAAAAGCCGAATTTGCCAGATAGAAAAAGAATCTCAAAAGCTCACTGAGGAGATTCATTCCTTCAGAGTTAGACTGGAGCAAATGGAAGCTAGTGACTTTATGAGAAATCAAGATGCTGTTAAGCAGATCCAAACAAATGAAAGATTAGAAGGCAATGTGAAATATCTCATGGGAAAAACCACTGACCTGGAAAATAGATCCAGGAGAGACAATTTAAAAATTATTGGACTACCAGAAAGCCATGATCAAAGAAAGAACCTAGAAATCACCCTTCAAGAAATTCTCAAGGAAAATTGCCCTGATGTTTTAGACCCAGAGGGCAAAATAGAGGTTGAAAGAATCCACAGATCACCACCTGAAAAAGATCCCAAAAAGAAAACTCCCAGGAATATTATATCCAGGTTCCAGAATCCCCAGATCAAGGAGAAAATACTACAAGCAGCCAGGAAGAAACAATTTCAATATTGTGGAAACACAATCAGAATAGCATAGGACCTGGCAGCTTCTACACTGAGGGATCAAAGGGCATGGAATATGATATTCCAGAGGGCAAAAGAACTGGGAATGAACCCAAGGTCACCTACCCAGCAAAACTGAGTATTTTGTTTCAGGGGAAAATATGGTCATTCAGTGGAATAGAGGACTTTCAAGCATTCTTGAGGAAAAACCAGAGTTGAATAGAAAATTTGACATCCAGACACAAGAAGCAAAAGATACCTGAGAAGGTAATCAGGGAAAAGAAATCAAAAGGAACTTATCAAAGTTAACCTATTTACATTCCTACATGGAAAAACAATAACTGTGACTGATGAAACTTTTCTCAGTATGAAAATAATGGAAGAAGGGTATATGGTCACATGAATGTGTGTATATATGTTTACAGTTATACATGGATAGAGGGCATAGGTTGAATTTGTTGGGAAGGGATGATACCTAAGGGGTGAAATTATGAGGTGAGAGAGGAAAGTGGCAAGAGGAAATGGGGAGAGACAGGGTAGGGTAAACTATCTCATGTAGAAGAAGCAAGGGGAAATGGCTGCAGAGGAGGGGAAGAATAGGAAGGCAAAAAGGCAAAACCACATTCTCACTGAATTTGGTTCAGGGAGAGAATGACATACATACTAAATGGGATATCTCAACCTGCAGCAGAATAGGGGGAAGGGGGATGAGAGGAGGGATGATGGATGGGAGGGCATCCTTGGGGGGAGGGGAGGTTGGAAGTACCCACTATAGAAGAGGGACAGGATCATGTAGGGAATGGACCAGGTGGGGGGTGGGATGAGTGGGAGGGAATTATAAGCAGCCTTGTACAATATATCTACTATGATAATATTTTGCATAGCTATACATGTACAACACATACTGAATTACTTATCTTCCCAGAGGGAATGGGTGACAGGGGAGGAAGGGAATGGATCTGAAATTCGAGGTCTTAAAATTAAATGTTTCAAATATATAAAAATACTATTATTAATACTCTTTTGCATGTAATTGGGGGATAAGATGTACAGGCATCGGGGCACAGAGATTCACCTTGCTATAATGGAAAAGTCGAAGGGGGTAAGGGAGAAGATATGGGAGAGAGCAGGATGGAGGAAGCGATATCTTGTGGGACTGCTATTCTGGGAGGGTGGGTAGGGGAAAAAATTGTAACTCAAAATCTGGCGGAAATGAATGATGTAAAACAGGAGTTAATAAAGCATTTGTTTAAATAAAAAAAAACAGTCTGAAGTTCTATAAAAAAAAAAAAAGAAAACTCCTTCTTACATAAAACTAAAATGTATTTCCCTATAACTTCCATTCATTTGTCCTAGTTCTATCTTCTGCAACAATACAGAAAAAAATCTATTCCTTACTTTACATGATACTTTTTCCAATATCTGAAGGTAATAATCAAATCCCACCTAAGTCTTATATTTGCTAAGGTAAATGCCACAAATTCATCTAAACATTCTTCAAATGATAGGGTTTCTATACCCTTCATGCTCCAGGTCACTTTCCTCTAATTGAACTCAATTTGTCAGTGTCCCACAATGTAGTTTCTTCTCTGTGTCCTTCACGTCACTTCCTCTTTCTCATTCCATAATTGCCTCTTATTCTGAAAAGCTCTTTCATATTACCCAAAAGGTATTATATTGGCATGTTAAAATGAAGTTAACTCTTTTTTTTTTTTTAAAGCAATTGGGGTTAAGTAACTTGCTCAAGGTTACACGGCTAGTCATTATTTATGCATGGGTGCTCATTTTCTGAGGCCGGATCTGATCTCGGGTCATCCCAACTCCAAGGCCGGCACTCTTACTCACTGCACCACCTAGCTGCCCCTTTAGGGCAATTGGGGTTAAGTAACTTGCCCAAGGTTACACGGCTAAGTTTTTGTTTGTGTGAATTAAGTGTCGGAGGCCGGCTCTGAACTCAGGTCCTTCTTCTTCCAGGGCCGGCGCTCTATTCACTGCGCCACCTAGCCGCCCCGAAGTTAACTCTTAATTATTGATGTGAATATTATATATGGAAATATTTCATTCAAATTTGGCTTCCTAGTCTGCTCTTGGGATTCTTGACCCATTGATTCCTACTGGTGATTACTATGTGTTAATTTTAAATCTACTAAACAAAACATCATATTTGATAGCTATAGGTTAAAAAAAATAAGAAATGGACATAAGCAAGGACATTAACTCTGACCAAAACTATTTCCTAGAAATATTTAATAGGTAGTAAATACTTGATCTTTTTGCTAAATGTAGATTTATGTCTTCCATGTGTAATGCAAGCTCATTGAAAAATCAGAGGAGACACAGGGTTACCAATGGGATAACCTCTGAAAACAATAAAATCCCTTGAGGGAAAAAAATTAGCTTACAGAAAGCTTAGTGTTAGATCAGCTAGATCATTCTGAGAGTATATGACAATTTAATTCAACATTTATTCAGTATTTAACGATATTCAGAGTACTAGGAATACAAAAAAGATAGTCCCTATCTTCAAAGATCTTATATTCTACTAGATATAACTAGGAGGAAAGAAATAACTAGGTAAGAAATTAAGCCAGTATTCTAAAATTGGACTCTACCACTTCAGTGTCCAATATACTATATATGGAAGTGGAAAAGACACTATAGAAGGATGAAATTTGGAAGAAGGACTAAACCTGGCAGAATTCATACTGGTAGTGACATGATTTTAAAATAAAGCATTTAAGGCTAACCTTTTAAGATATCTCCAAAGGGAAAATTCCAAAAGTGTGGGAGAAAAGTCACAGTATTTTTTATTTTTTAAAAAATGAGGCAATGAGAAGATAGTATAGCAGAAACTACTGACCCATATGCATTAAAATAATGATCTAAGAGTTATAAGGGGCCTCAAGGGTCATATAGCCTAACCCAAATCAGATTCCCTTCTACAACAGTTTCAGTAGAATGATCCAACTATTTGCTTGGATGCACCCTGTCCCACCAAATGCATTCTATTCTACTTTTCTGTAGCTTTCATTGTTCAGAAATTTTTCCTTGCATCCAGTCTAAAACTGCCTCTCTGAATCTTCTACCTATTACTTCTAGACTGCTCTCTGGATTCAAGTAGAGCAAGGACAATCCTTCCTTCACAAGATAGCCTTTCAAATACTTGAAGACTGCTACCATGTCCCCTTTTCATCTTTATCTTCTCCTGTCTAAGATGAATACAACTAGTTTATTCAAGCTATCCTCATATGGCATATTATCTGCTTCTTATAACATGCTTACACACTCATCCAAAAAGTCTTTATGAGAATGATCTGTGTACTCATCTAAGTTATCTCTGAGGAAACCTGAGAGAGTCAGGGGCTGGATTTTGTATATGACTATCCATAGCAGAATATGGTCTATTATTATTGATTTTTACAATAGTAAATTATATAGTTATCATTTATGTAGCACTTTATAAATATTATCTCATTTGATCTTCAGAACAACCTTGGTAGGTAGGTGCTACTGAGGCAGACAGAGGTTAGCATAATGGCACTACCACCCCTGTCCAAATTCTTGAACTCCCAGATAGAAATTGCTGACCTTCTCACTCTCTTCCTATTCATGTGGCTAAGGTGGGATATGTGATTAAGGGAAGATTTTGGCCAGCTCTGTAAAGAAATGAAAAAAAGAGGTCCCCCCCCAAATCTTTTAAATGTGAAGAACATACCAGAATAAAATAGTGGATCCAATTTCATTCCAGTGATACTATGACTTCTGCCCATAGATATAGGTGTCATTTTCCCCCCAAAATATTTGACTTCAAAGGATGTATAGACATAATTTAAGCAGTTACACTAAGTGAATTCAGTTAAGTAAGTTAACTAAAAGTGAAATATAGGAATTTTACCTACTTAAGAAAGGTTACTAGTGTATTTTCACTTTGCTTTGGGGCTGGAGGAAATATTTCACACAGTGAAAAGGTAGATTTGTCTCCTGGCCCATTAAATCAACTGGGTTTTGCCATTCACAGAATGAAATGATTGCATACCATGAATTGGATGGGATTTAGCCCTTTTTATGTGGACTTTGAATAGTCATCATTTGGTAACTAATACACGCATACACACACACACACACACACACACACACATACATACACACACACACACAGAGCAATGAATATGACCCACTGACCTATAGAAGGAAAGGGTCAATAGACCATTACCAGTTCCCTTGAGAGTGTGATCTATGGTGACTTTCTCCTTCTGACTGCCACTCTAGTACAACTGCATCAAAGCTACTTGGTGAAGAGACAAACTAATCACTTGCACATAGTAAATTCTGCTGCAGGCATTTGTTTGACAAATTATCCAATTTTACTAAGCAGGGTACCTTGGAAGAAGAAAATTCTGTATAACAGGATTTAAAGGAACCATGTGACCAGGTATTCATGGTAGTAGTAGGCTAAAATATCTTGATTTCGGTGACTGGAGTTTTCTATTGACTGACTGTGGTCTTGTTGGGGATTTCTGATAATTTCTTGTCATTATTTATTCAGAACAGATACCGCAGAAGTGCGGTAATAATAATAACTGAGATTTATATTATGGTGATTCAAGGCTTGTAAAGTATTTCAAATATATCATCCCATTTGGTCCTCACAAAAACCCTGTGAGGTAGGTGCCATGGTCATTATTATCCCCATTTTACAAATAAGGTAATTGAGGCATAGAGAAGAATAAATGATTTCCTATAGGTTATATACCTGCTAAGTGTCTTGTGCATGATTTGAATACAAGTCTTCCTAACACCAAATCTGCTATACTTCCTCTCATGACTTGAATTTTTGTATTGGGGAGGGATACATTTCTATAACTGTCATGTGACTATCTTAGAGAAATGTTGAGCTAGGCCTAGAGTCAAGCTAGACTCATGAAGTTCCTTCATTGAGTGTGAAACTAACTATGATTCAGTATGATAACTATGGCACAGGAATCATTTTATCAAGTGGAAAAAGAGTGTTCTAGCAACCCTGACTCTTAGGTAGACACAGTTTAACTCTCAGGTAAGTTTAGTATCTTTGAGTAGGCAGACCCAAAGTAGATTCAAAACTGGTTTTTGTGACTTATTTTACTCCAAGTTTACTACAAATAAGTATTTGGGATACCATTTTGTCATTTCTTAGTGTTGTTGTGAGGAAGTTACTCTGAACGCAGGAGAAGACATGGGAGAGGAGGGTTAAGAAAGGGGAGGAGAGAGGATTGGAAGAGAGGAAATAAGTCCTGCCTTGCCTTGGCATAGATGGGGAACTCAGCAAAATCAGTAAATAGGATAGAAACCTCTCTGATTCCACCTTTTTGGCTCTTACTGTATTTTATTTATTTATTTGTGTGTGACTAGGTTGGAAATGCAGTGGCCACTCATGGGCCTGACCCCAATGCTGATTGGTATGGAAAATCTGACCTGCTCCATTTCTTACCTGAGCTGGTTTGTCCCTTCACAGGCAGCTTGCTGGGGGCTCCCTATGTTGATGTCAAACTTAGTACAGACACCTGATTGGCTTTGGCACTACAGTAGACTGAATTCCTGAACTCAAGCAATCCATCAGTCTTAGCTTCCCCTAGTAACAAGGGCTATAGATGTGCACTATCATGCACAGATCTTGCTATAATTTGTCAAATTTTAAGTTTTCTTCAGCTTATAATAGAAGCAGATTTTGGGAGGTCGTGGCCAGGAAGAAATTAAAGATAGATCATCACAGCCAATTAATATCTAGAAAATATAGGCATGCTACTGCCTTACTCTTCACTTCCCTTTCATCAATCTCCTCCCACTACATCCAGGGCTGTCATTGGTCATCTTAACCTATGTCTTGCCATTGGACTCTGATGACTGGAGGAGAGAATGAGGCTGATGACTTTGCACAGTTCTGCCTCACTTAAATCAAAGTCCCTCGCAAATCAAGACATTACCCTCCTGATGTCATTGATCCTCTTCAAGGAGGAAGGAAGAAAAATAATTCATTAATCTCTGTATTTTAAGATCTTAATCAAGTCCCTTGGACTTCGGGTAAAGACCTTGAGTACCTTGATTTCTGAATTACCTGGAGAAACTACAGAGGGACATAATTTCAAGAAAAGGTCAATGCTACCTTGAACCAAGGCTTAATGCATTACCATATCTCATAAAAGCTTAAAGAAGTATAAGCAAACTTTCCCTTTTCTGCCAAGGATATGGCAATTTTTCCATTCCTCCAGGTTCAACAACCCAGAAGTCATCCTTGAATTTCCATTCTTACTCAATCCCCATATCCAGCCAGTTACCAAATTCTGTCTATCTCACCTAGTCAACATTTTTCACAACTGTTACACCATATTCATCCTAGTCTAGGCACTCATTACATCTCTTCTGGACCTTTTTGATGGACTTCTAATTGTTTTCTCTTTACCAAGTTTTCCCCTTCTCCAATGTGTCCTACAACTGCCAAATTGATACTCATAATATACAGGTTTACCTATGTCAGTTCCCTCTTCAAAAAACTTCAACAACTCCCCATTGCCTTTAGGATCAATACAAATTTCTTTTTTTGGCATTCAATACCTTTCACAATTGAACTCCAGTCAAATTATTTAGGCTGATTATACATTAGTCCCTCTTATATACTCTAACCTCTAGGCAAATTGACTGTTCAATTTATGAGATTCCATTTCCTGTCTCTGTACCTTTGTACAAACTAACTCATCCTGGAAATATTCTAGGTCCTCATGTTTACCTCTCAAAACCCTTAGCTCCCTTCAAGGCTCAACTCAAGTATCACTTCTGTCAAGGGGTCTTTCCTGATTCCCCCCAGTTGTGAGCACCCTCATCCTCCAAAAAAACCCCCAGCACTGTATATTTATTTTGTGCGTATCCTGTATTCAGCTGTGAACACATTGTATCTATCTAGTAGAATATAAGCTTCTTGAGGGCAAGCAATCTCTCATTTTTGCTTTTTTATCCCTACATTTATCATAGTACCTGGCCCTTAATGATGAATAATATGGTTGTTGACAATTGATTGATCATTGATTTAATATGAAAAAGATAATCATTCAACTTCAGATTTGATTATCTTTTCCATATTAAATCAATGATCAATCTATTGTCAACAAACACCTGTGTAAATGGAGATGCGTTTGGATGATTTGGATACAAAAAGGGAAGCTGAGCAAATTCCCATGAAATCAGGCCTTCCGGGAGTTTCTAGGGGGTATCAGGGCACTGCATCTCAACTCTTTGTTCCCATAATCCCAAAAGATAAACAGTCTAGGTGTATTCCACAGGCCACCTTGATTATCTTCTGGATAACATCCTGTTTGAGTGGTCTTAATCTGAAATTTAGGGGAGTGATAGATAACATTGTCACTTTTATATTTTCAGTTATTTCACTGGGAATTATAAGTGGGAACACAGAAGGAACCATTTGAGGTGCATATATTGAGGGGAGGGAAAGGTGAAAGGGACCTAGATTATTTTAAAAATTTGTAAGAAATAATGGTAAAAGTATCTCCTTCCCTCATACATACACAGTACAATGCATTTGAAACAAGGGCCTTTGCATATTCTATTTGTTTCAGCAGGAGTCCAGATAAAGCTGCAATGTTGAAAGCTAGCAGTGTTACCTTTATTATCAACCCTGCAAAATAAAGCTTACCCAGTCCAGAAAGACTAGATCCTTAGTGGGTCTCAGGCAACAAAGTGTTCCCTTTCATGTGAGCTTTTAGGATCCAGGAGTTCAGGCTCATCCTGAGACAAATCAGATGACACGTGATAAAACTTCTTTAGGTGCTAGAAAAAGACAGATAAACTGGATTTCCCCATAACCCTCCATGGGTAATCAAAAGGAAAGGACATGTAATTAAAATGACATTTCTATGTGAATTATCACCCATTTTCAGGTCACCTCCCAAACCTACCCACTTTCCTAATATATCTGTTACATAATACATTTGTAACCAAAGTTCCTTACTATTAAATGTTTTAACCAGACTGCAGATAAAGTCCCTAAATTAAAGTGCTAGAACTCTACTCAAATCCAAGTTGGCAAAAGAGAGAGAAATCATGAAGTTGGTTGAGATAATCTTTCTTATCTGTAGAGAAGTCCAACTTTCCAATCCTTATGTGTCGTTATTGGGGAAGGTATTTTCTAGTAGTCATTCTTTTGAAAATGATAAATTCATCTGATAACAAGCTGGAAAAAACAAGAGGAAGAGGAACCAAAAGCCTGGCAATAATAATAATAGCTAATATTTACATGGTGCTTACAATGTGCCCAGCACTGTGCTAATTGCTTTACAATAATTATCTCATCTGATCCTCAGTCTTTCTGACTACGGGTCCAGTAATCTATCTACTGATCTACTGTGCTATGAGCTCCCAAGCACTCTCCTAGTAACTGGTGATATTAAGACAAAAAATGAAATAATCCCTGACAAGGTCAGCTTGGCATCTACCTCCTTCCATATCCAATTTAGGAATATATATATACTAGAACTGTATATTCAATCAAGTTTTATTGCCTTTTAAAAAAAAAAAATGAAACCATTGAGTTCACTGGTCTAGAGGACTCCTGAAAGATATATTGGTATTGTGAAAATAACAATGGATTTGGTGTCAGAGGACCCAGGTTCAAATTCTACTCAGCTGCTTCCTCCTTCTCTCTCGTCAGGCCCTTTCTCTCATTGGTGAGTAAGCCATTTCTAAGGAAGGAGAAAAGGAAAACAATAATGAATAAAGAAGTAGGAAAATGAACCTGACCCAGTTCAGTTCTGCTGACAAAATGAACCTTCTCTTCAGTTAAGGCTTCTTACCTATTTGTCCCAGGTTGCTGGATCCCAGTCTCCTGTCAGAATCGATCTGAGACTTGCTCATATCTTTAGGAATTAATGGTAGTTGAAGTGGGGACGGTGGGTAGTGGTGGGAAGACTTCTCTAACCCTCTCACAGGAAGGCATCATTCCAAAGTACTAATTTGTATGGGAGAAATCTATGAGAAGCAGTTCCACAAGGCCTTTTCCATCTGACCAGTCCTATGAGAACATGACCTAGTTTAGAGAATTTTAGAGCTGGAGGAAACTGTAGAAACTACCTGGTACTTAGGTCCAAAGACCTAAATGAATTCCCAGGGTCATGCCCTTGAGAATACAAAATATAGGCCTCTTCCTACTGCATTAAGAGATCAAATGTCCTGATTGCCTACTCTCACCCTCAACTCAAACACCTTTGCAGAAAGACATCAAAATGTTTTATACTAAAATCAGAACTGGGTCTTTTGAGGACTAACATGGCAAGAATAAAACAAGTCAAAATTGCCTTAAGTCTCTGGGAAAAACAAAGGAACGTAAATCTAGAAGGAGAAAGGACCTCAGAGGCTCAACCTCTTCATGAGGAAACACAAACCAGGGAAATCAAATGAGGTGCCCAATTATCAAAAGTGGGATTTGACTTAGGTCTTCTGATTCCAGAGCTTATGATTGTTCCACTATACTTCTTAGAAACTTTATAGCAGGATCACGAATACCCCAACCTGAGGAAAGACTGACTTTCAGGAAGATCACAATGTAGTGATTTAAGATTGTCCTTGAAGTAACAGCCCAGCTTCAAAATGCAGTCCCTAGAAATACACACCTCTTCAGGCAAGTCACCTTGACTGCTTTGATTTCTGTGTCTCCAACCTTGAATCCTAAATCCTAACATTTCACTTCAAGAAGGAACGTTGAAAAGGAAGAGTTAGTAGAGAAGACGGAGTTCTTCCAGAAGGAAAAGAATTGGTTAAGTAAGTAATCAGGAATAAAAGTCTTGGTACCTATTGACCTTTATATCACTGTGTTATGATTTTTCTGCCATGCCACTAGCCTTGTGGGTCCCCCAAAAGAAAAACAAACACATATTTATTAAATTCAGCATTCACATCCAATTCTGTTACCATAGCTCCTCACCAATGTTCACTATTATTATTTCAAGATGGTCATTTATTTTAATACTAATACTTCCTACTCTCCAAGTGAAAAAGGTCACCTGCCTAACTCCCACTGCACAGAAAACCTAACAAAAGCCTGATGAGCTCTGGTGAATTATATGTCACACAAAGAAGACTTGGGATTAAACCCTGGTGTCTCTTTTCAAATACAGTATTTATAATTTTTTAAGGATTTTTAAAGGCTTTTTTTTTTTGCTTCTCTGTACAATGTTCATTAGTTCTAATCATATTATGGTCCCAATGTAGCTATTTTAAAGTGAAATTAAAAGGCAGCCCAGCTATGGAGGGTAAGAATTATTGAAAGAGGTGTCTGGAGAGCTATTTAAAATTTTCAAGTTAAAAAAAAGGAGCTGTTCTTTTCCTTTTAAAAATTAAGAAATCAAATACAGGAATGGTCTAATTTACATTAATGACCTCCAATCTATGAAACAATTTTTAACCATTTTAAAGTGAAAAGTCAGTGATTATATCTATGAGTAGGTGGTAATAATTAATAATAATAATAAATCTTGAGAATTATCAATGGGCTGGGTCGTGGTATATAGAACACAGAGTTGGCTATTGTCTTGATCTGAGGGTTGTAATAAGGCAAAGGGCCCAAGGTATCCTTACAAGCACTTCTGACACCCAGTTTGACATCCTTGTTTTGCCTTAAGGAGTTGGTCAGCACTGAGAAGTAGCCACTTCAAAGCCATGGCCACTTGAGTGTTAATACTCCTTAGTAGGGGCTTTGCTTAGGATGTTAAGAGGGCACACTAGGACAGAGCCATCGGGGATACAGCAGCAGTAAAATTTCTCTTTGGCTTCAGCAGTCCTGAGCATATTTGGAAGGGAAGGGGAGGAATAAAATATACACCCTTTGAGAGGAAAATATATATTTTTTAACTTTCTCAGAAGTTGTGCTGTAAAACAGATGTTTCCAACTGTTAGAGTGCCCTCTTTTTCCCTTTCCAAAGATATTTATAACATTTGCTTGGCCATGAACTGTATGAACTAAGGAGACTCACATCATATCTCTGGATCTTGATGTTCTCATCTATAAAATTCAATCCAATTCAACAAATTTATTAATTCCCTCCTGTGTATACTGCATTGTGTTAAATTTTAGGTAAGAGGGCAACTTTACTGAAAACATAGTAATAAGTGATTAATAATAGGATTTAGATGGAAAAAGACTTTAGAGATTGTCGAGTCCAACCCCCTTATTTTATACATGAGAAAAACAAGACCCATAGAAGTTAAGTGACCTACTCAAAGTCCCACAGACAAATTATGTCTGAGCTGGGATTTGAACTCAAGTCTTCTGGCTATAAGTTTAAAGACTTCCCTGGATCACCTGCCGCTCTACCCCCCCCCCCCCCAACATTAGAGAGTCAGTATGATTTAGTAGAATTACTATTTTCCTAACTAGTGGAAGCAGCTCTAACAAAATTTTAGTTGTGTGGCCATGAGCAAGTCATTTCCCTTCTATGAATCTCAGTTTTCCAATCTGTAAAATGGAGATAAAATATTTGCTCAGATTATCTCATAGAATTGTTTTTTCAAAGGCAGCAACTTGTATAGCCTAAAGCAGAGGTGTCAAGCACCAGTCTACCTTCTCAACACTCCTAAATGTTGCCCTAAACAGATTAAAATGTAATTGGGAAACATTTAACACAAAAAAATTAAAACAATATAATGGAATATAATTAAGGTTAATATGTGGTTGTTGAAGTCAGTATGAACCCATACATATCCTTATATATGGTTTAGTGGTTCCCAATTCTAATTGAGTTTGATACCACTGCCCTAAAGCATTATATAAATGTCAGTCATTACTTCTACTACATTAAGTTACTTCAAGCATCATGGAATGTAGGTTTTGTGAGGCCCAAAATAATTGGGTTCGATTATATCTTTTTTTTTCTTTTTGGAGGGGGAAAGGTAGGGCAATTAGGGTTAAGTGACTTGCCCAAGGTCACATAGCTAGGTTTTTTGTGTTAAGTGTCTGAGGCCAGATTTGAAATCAGGTCCTCCTAACTCCAGGGCCAGAACTCTATTCACTGCACCACCTAACCACCCCTCAATTATATCTTCAATCCTTAAAATTCTTTGGGTTTATAATTCTATGAGGGAATTATCAAGGATATTAGAATATAAGGCACCATCCACTCTTAGCTTAGGTGAGAATCACTTGTCAGCATGCAAGTATAGAATAAGGCATATCTAAATTCTTCTGGCCCTGGAAATGAAGAGAATCTAAACCTTTATCAGTAATAAAATTGATACCTCCTACAGGAGGCCTTCCTTGATTTCCCCTATTGTTAATAGTTTCCCACTTTCAGTAACTTTATATTTGTTTTGCATACATTTAACTATCCATATGCTATTTTCTTCCAGTAGAGTATAAGTCTCCTGAGGGCAGGGACTTCATTTTTGTCTTTGTATCCTTAGTACCTAGCCTAGTGCCTGACACATAGCCTGAACTGAATTTATCAAACTTGATTCCCATTCTTAAATTCGATCCAAACGTTGTGAAAGATCACTGTCAGACTGTGTCTTTAAAACAATTCATACACTTATGTAACAGGGATGGATCAACCTATTGAAGCCTATGGAATTGATTTTATATGTATTCAATGATCTTTAAATAATCATTGAAAAATGAAATATTTCCAAGGAAATAGATTCTTGGATTGTCCCACACTTACTGTCAGATTTAGAACATTTTCTTGGGAAAAGATGCTGACAACTCTGACAGAGAGTGTTTTCACGTGGTGAGCTCTCAGGTTCATTGAAATGACATAACATTGAAAAACTGCCCATCGAGGATGGGGTACACAGTTATATTTTCTGCTAAACTGACTCCATTGATGATAATCCCTATGTTTGAGACTAAGTGGATAGAATGCTGTTTTTGGAATTAGGAGGCAAGACTCTGAATCTTGCCTGAAATACTTATTAACAGTACAAACCTAGGCAAGTTAATTTACTTCCTCTTAGCCTCAGCTTTCTCATCTGCAAAATGGGGGTAACAATAACAGTAGTCTTTTTTTGTATATAATAATCAAATGAAATAATGAATATAAAGTACTTTATAAACCTTAAGGCAATACATAAATGTCAGAGATTTTTCATCTTGATTAAATATGACATTTTAAGTGATTAGTTTTCTTTGAAAAGGCAAAACTACTATTCTTAGAGGGGTGATTCTAAGTTTCAGTCCATTTTCAAAACAAACAAACATTATTTTTTTTAAAAAATCTTAATAGAAATTTATTTTGTCAACATTGCTAATGCTCTTAAATGTCATCAATATTAGAAAAAGTGGGCATGGCATATACTCATAGAGTTCCTGTGGAAATCAGAATGTTTGAGCCCTGAAAATTCCACTTTGACTTAGCCTGGGCTGAGCTGTTAATAAAAACTTCTTTGCACATTGTGTAGACACAGCACAGCCTTGCTGTATCAACTTTATGCTCCAATAAACAAGACAATAATGACAAATTATCAAAGCAGGCCTCAGATGTGACCCTCAATTGGGAGAGCAGCAATTTAATGAAGACAAAAGCTAGGTGAAAGCTGCTAATATCATTTACTGATAAACAGATTTTCTCAAGAGGCTCCTAGCTCAATCCCCCAAGGACCCATAAACCTGCATAATTCCATTTAAAATATTGTGCAATTCACTAAATTAGTCTTTGAACATCCTTACTATCCAATTACGAAGCCCCAGCATGGACAGAATAATGAAATTTTTCAAACTGTGGAATGCATGTGGTCTTAACAAACTTATGACAAACACTGAAATTAGCTTTCAATTTTGAGGCCCCGGCTGCCTTCTCTTCATGTTTCAAGCCAGTGTTGCAACAAAAAGCACTATTGCCCTGGCTAAGCAGAATGGAGGAAAAATAAATCTTGACTTCCTCAGAATTCACAACACAGTCTACCTTCAGGAAAAAAAATCATAAGAAGTTGAATGATGTTTTTGCATTTGCAAGCTATTTGGTCCGCTTAAAATCTAGTAAAAGCTTTACTGAATAAAGGGCAAAAAATGCCTCCTGGACAGTTCTATCTTCCAGGCAGGCAGAAAAAGGCGAGAGTTTGAGGAAGTGAAATTTATTTCTGTTCAAGCATTGCAAGCTACATTATTAAAGTCATTTGTCATGCTTTGAATATTTCTGCCTGATTCACCATTAAATTGGCCTTCTAATTACCAACTTTGTCATGAAAAGTGGTTGGGACTGCTTCATTCACCAGGAAACTTCAATTCTTTAATCATTACTTGCCCCATATGGGGAAAAAAGGATACATTTTTATATTTAAACCTTAAAATAAATGATGTGCAGAAAATTATGCTTAAAATATCAAATCACCATAAAATTTTAAAATGTTGATTATTATTTAGAATGTGTCTTTTTGAGTTATGAGCTCATTTGGATGGAGTGGAGCCTTGGTGACATTAACCTATTGTCTCGTTAGATGACAGTCTTGCTGTCACCTACATAACCCCTTATGGGAGCTCCAGGGACCAACAGGTACCAATCCTCATCTAAAAATGCCAGGAGGCTCCTTTCTCCTCTTCATTTTCACCCACCCCTTAGTCTCCACACTCATTTCACTCAATCTGCAGAAAATATCCAGAATTCATAGTTTTCCATAGACAGCACACTGTGAGTTTTAAGTGGCCTGGTTAATGTGAGAAGCTTGGAGAAACAGTGAGTGTCTTCTATCTGTCTGTCACATATACTTTAAATTCCCAAAGAGTGGTGACTCTGTCTCTTGTATGTCATGTATATTCAGTACCAGAAACAACAATGTCACATTGTGGGAGTCACATGAATATTCTCATCAGTTGGTTATGATAGTGGTTCTACCTGACATAACATGTTATTTACAATTTTTACTGATGCTCTTTGGTTTTATATTACTTTCATTTCCAAATGTAGTCCTACCTCCTCTCAATTCCTAAAGAGTTGTCTATTATAACATAGAATAAAAACTAAGAGGAGAAAAAGTTCAGCCAAACCAATCAATATATCAACCAAGTCTATGCAATGTTCCACAGCCATAGTTCCCTACCTCTGTAAAGCAGGAAAGGTGTAACCTTTTCTTCTCTCCTATTTGAAAGCCAAGTTTAATCCTAATAATTGCAAAGAGTTAAGGTTTTTGGTTTTTATTCTTTCAATTTATATAGTTGTGCTGATATAACATTTTAAACTATGTACTGTGATCTCTCCTAGGGTTTCAGGGGAAAAAAAGTATAGCCTATTAATAGAGTTGACAGGATACTGACATAGGAAAAAGATCCATATTTTGGGAACAATTGAGGGTGCCTTTTAAAAATAGTTTTTATTGATATAATTTTTAAAGCATAATCTATATTTCCCAAGACACCTCTTCCTCTTCCCCTTCCCAGAGGGACATTCCTTATGATAAAGAAAAAGGAAAAAAAATAGTTCATCAAAACTAATAAGTACATAAAAATTTTTTTTGACATTATATGCAGTGTTCCACACCTGTCATTACCTAACTCTGCAAAGAAGGAGAGGAAGGTCCGTTATCAATTATCTTTTGGAGACCCAGTTTGGTCCTTATAGCTTTGCAGCATTTCATGTCATTTTTTAATTTGTTCTTTCCGATTACATTGTTGTAACCATTGTGCATAGTTTTCTTGTTCTGTTTATTTGACTTTGCACTAGTTCAGATGTTTCCCCATGCTTCATCATTTCTTACAGTTCAGAAATACTCCATTAAAGTCAAGTACTACAATTTCTTTAGACATTGCCCCAACTAGAATCTAAGGTCTGTACAACTTAAGGCCTGTGGCTTGCTTGTCATCAGTCTGGTTGGTCATGTGACAGCTGCCCAAAATCCTTTGGCTGGGCACAATTGTGCAGGCCTGATCTAAGACAAAAGAAAGGATATCTGGGTCCTATAGTACCAGATGTGTGAGTTTCCTTAGTTACATATTTCCTACATATATCCTGTATAAACTTGTTTGTTCCTACTCTTCTCTGTAAGTCCTT